>OX451740.1:326952422-328188928 GCA_948472305.1 Vicia faba
AAAATGCAAATTAGGGTTAGAAATGAGAATTTTTCATAACTTAGAATTTTTCTAAGTTATGAAAAACCCTAATTTTTTCCCAACTTTGCCCCACTTTCTCACCATGATTCATTTGGATTCAAACAAAAGTCAAAACATGAAAGTTGTAGCTTGTTGCATAATCTACAACTTTTATTCACAAAGTTTTCCCAAATGAGGCTTGTATCTCAAGTTACAAATTTTTGAATAAGGGCACTAAACCATTCTTAACTTAGTGAAATTTTAACCTATTTTGACAAGGTTTTCTACCCAACTTCAAGGCCATTTTCCATACACTTCCACTTGGAATTTTAATTTGTATTTCAAAGATGGATTGTAGTACACATTCCAATCTTTCCAAAATGTCCAAGAACTCATCAAACAACCTCATGACTTGAGAGATTCGAATTTCACAATTTGGCAAAAACTCACTTTTGAATTGGCCAAATTACATGTTCATAACACTATGCATTTTCAAAACTCAGCATGCCCCTTGATTACAGGCCTTTTATATCAATTACACTCATAAATTTAATGCATATTCTTTGTGCCAAGACCATGTTCTTTGTGTTCTAACATTACATGAAGGTTTAATCCCAAAATAGATAAAGCAAATTGGCCATTTTTGTAAAAGGTAGCTTTATGTCAAAGTTGCAAATCCACAAGTACAAATCAAATCCAATTGGCACAAGATTATGAGCAAAACACTCTGATCAAGGAGAGATTATGCAGCTCATTAGGGGGCCTCTACTGACCTAGAACACAACTTGGGCATTTGTTGCTTAAAGTGTAAGTAACTTGGCATTTTGAAAGAGAACTCTCATATCAGCTTACAAACACAAAAAGCAAACTTGTAAAACACATCCAAGACATCCCAACCAAGCTAGTACACGACCCTAACAACCCTCATACACTCCCAATCTCAGAATCACCTTCAAACTGCAAGAACAGGGCAAGGCCTGCAGTTTGAGTGCCATCTTCCATTTCTCTCAAGTTTTCTTGCCCAAACCAGTTCACACACATTCCCTAGCATCAGTGCAAGCTAACCATGACCTGAAACACGATCTGTAATCCCTCTAACAAGTTCCACCATTTTCACTTTTTCATTTTGCAGTTGAAGTTCCACAGCTCGATTCAAGGTGTCTCAAGGCAAAGTAAACATTGGAACAGCATCACCACACCTCAAGGAAGCTATACCAACCATCACCTTGCACTGAAAGCTCCCCCATTGCCAGATTGAACTTCAACTGAACAGGTACTTTGGTGAACTTCTAACTCTTAGTATAGGCATCATTAACTCTAGGTTTGTGAATAAGAAATGTTCTACTCATGCCACTGAACCTGTACATGCTTTCACTTTTCATTTCTTTTGCTTGAGCTGTGAGAATTTAAGCTTTGAAAATGGCAGAAAACTTAGGTCAAGATTTGGGATTGTTAAAATTCTCTCTCATTTCTGAGGGTTAGGATGAGTTTTTTATATATTTGGAATCGTGATTCAATGCTTGACATGTTTTGTGTTGAAAGTTTGTGCAAAAGCTCAAAGAATCAGGATGTTTGAATCCCTATTACAAGGCGCGCGTTTTTGATACTTTCTGGCCAGAGGTTGAAGAAAGGTTGTATTGGGCTGGGCTTGCTTTGCATTTCCTTTTCACACCATGATTTTGCTTCCACACCCCCTGAGCCCATTTGGTTTATTTTTAATGATTTTTGACTTTTCCTTTTTTGGATTGATTCATTTATTTTTTCTCATGTTATTAAAAATATAAAAATATTTTTTCTCACCATTTTTTAATTTATTAGGTATTTATTTGATTTTCTTTTGATTTATACACAAATAAATGAATATATACATTTCATTAAAAATATTGAGAAATATGTAAAAATACTTTTATTTTCATTTTTATTTTATTTTACCTTCTGAAAATACTTTATATAAAAAAATACCTTTTTTACAAATATTAAATATTATTATTATTTATATATATATAATACATATTTAAAATAATACATACATATATATATATATATATATATATATATATATATATATATATATATATATATATATATATATATATATATATATATATATATATATATATATATATATATATATATATATATATTAATACATTTAGGATAAATACAAAATATATACACTTTTGTTTTTCTTATTAATATTTAATATAAAAAAATACATTTTTGACAAATACCTTATTTTATTTTATTTTTGTATATATAAATAAATATTTGTACATAATAAATAAATAATGTATTTTATTTATTAAAATTAGGGTTTTGCCCTAAATATGAAAATACTCCAAAAATAATACCTTTTTATTTTCTTTTTTTATTTTACATAAATAATACTTTTTTCATACATATAAAAATTCTTTTTGCATTCTTGCATATTTGTTTTATTTCTATTTAATTTATGCTTTTAATCATATTGTAAATATCCCCAAAAATGATGTAATAGCTTAGATTCAATTTCTTGTCTAAATATCTCCCCATTTGAACATTTGTACCCCCCTCCCCATATTATTGTGTTGTAATAGTGTAGGAATTTAAATTTCGCACTTTATACGCTTTCTAAACATACCATGCTAGAGCTAGGGTTTGTATGTAAATAAAAAGAACAAAGTAGTTTTGACCTAATCTCAAGATAAACAAGCATGAAAATGGACAACACATCTCACACTTGCACCCCTAGGGTATTCCACTTTGTTGCCTTCAAATAAATGGGCCATATTGCATGTTAGGTCTCTTTGGGCAAAACAAAAACAAACAATCAAATGATCATAGTCCCTCGGTGACGCTTTCGAAAAGTTGCCTAAAATGATCAAGTCCCTTTCAAAGAGAAATTGCCCAAAGACATTTAACACTATTGCAACTATGGTCTAAACGATGACCCGCGCCCGTCCCGTTAACCTCCTAATACAAGATTGTCCACCAAATGCAATGGTGGAACAAAATTGTCAAAAGGTTTAAAACATAACAAAAATCTTTGAGAACTTTAGGGTAGATAACTCCTAGGTACTTGTCAATTTGCAAAGAAAACACTTGCCTAATTTCAAACCACACTTCACGAACACTTTCAAAATAAACTTTCAAAAAACCTTGAAACATCTTTTCAAAAAAGACAAACACCTTTTGTAAAACATTCGAGTAAAGAATTGTTACAAGGGTAGCCTATACAAGGCATCTTTTTCAAGACTTTTTCAAAGCCACACACAAAGCACCATTTCAAACAATTGAAAACTAAGGCAAGTTGATCTAAGCAAGTACCTAAGAGCCCATGGATAACCATGGATAGAAGGGGTGCTAATACCTTCCCCTTCTATAATCTACTCCCCGAACCCAAGAAAAATCTCAAAGGTTTTTACTGTGCTTTTTAAACCTTTCCTTAGGATAAAATAAAAAGTCGGTGGCGACTCTTGCTCAACCGAAACATTTGCGAAAACAAACACAAAACCACTGTCAGTTCTCCCACCGTATCACAGAACTGGCGACTCTGCTGGGGACAATTTTAAAAAGTGGAGTAACCTTAGGGCTTAGATCACCCTCTTGCATGACTAATTGTTTGATTTGAATGCTTTATACTTTGGCTCTATTGTTTGGGTTTGCAATCCTACACCCGGATTTTGGGAAACATTCATAGATAGCAATACGTTGTGGAAACTGTGCGGGGTATACCAACACGGTCAAAGCAATAGCTATATTAGTGCGACATATTTGTGAGTACCGGTAACCCTTGAGTTCAATCAAGGAGAGTACGGGGCCGCTGAGTGATGTCACTAAGCACTAATGACCTAGAACCATTACTTGACCATCTTGGCCTTTTATTAGGGGTAGTGAGATGACCGGCTTTGGTGCAGTCCGAAGTTGGTAGATACTCGATACTACACTCATTGAGGGTTGTTTTCTTGGAATATTTTGGTCGCTAGTTAAGTGGCTAAACCAAAACAATGAACAATGAAAACAATCCAAGGATATTGAGCTCCTTAGAACCCGGTTACTATTTATAGGACAAGTTTTTAAGCCAACTACACTCAAGAGGGTACTTACCTTTGAAACCCCCTGCAAGCCTGAAACTAGGGTTTGGTGTGAATTACTTGTACATATGTTTTGTGCATACATCATGAACATCATAAAGCATCATATGCATTCACTAACCATTTCAAGGGTTTGGATCTTCATCATTGTTCTTGTTTTGTAGGTCATGGAAATTCCTCGCAGAAATACCATCCAAGTCAACCTTGTGAGAATCCCTCCTCAACTCAAGGAGCTCACATCAAGAATCCAGGAAAATTCATCCTTCAGTGAAAGACATGGTAGACTGCTCAGCCTAGTCAACACCAACATTGAAGAGGACATGATGAAAGTGCTATTCCAGTTCTTTGACCCTCTTCACCACTGTTTCACTTTCCCTGATTATCAGTTGGTACCCACTTTGGAGGAGTTTTCTCAACTCCTAAGAATCCCTATCCTTAATCAACTACCCTTCAACGGTACGGAAAAGGAACCAAAGCCGGAAGATGTTGCTCGAGCATTACATCTACAACCATCCGGCATCAAGGGGCATTGGGAAACTAGAAGCGGTGTCAAAGGCTTCTTAGCAAAATTCTTGTTTGAAAAGGCCCAAGAGTGTTGGAATTCATTGGACCTACAAGCCTTTGAAGAGATTGTGGCACTCCTTATCTATGGGTTGGTCTTATTCCCAAATTCTGACCAATTGGTAGATGTCAACGCCGTCAAAATCTTCTTGTCCAGAAATCCAATACCAACATTGCTTGGGGACATTCTTCACTCATTTTACACACGAACAATGAGAAAGAGGGGTGTTCTCATGTGCTGTACTCCTCTCCTCGCAAGGTGGTTTATTTCGCACCTTCCACAATCTGTCTTTAAGAATGTCCAAGGCTCAAGGTGGTCCCAACGATTGATGACTCTTACTCACTCTGATGTACATTGGTGTTCTCGGTCCAGAGAAAATGTCATCATCGTCGATCGTTGTGGAGAATTTCCTAATGTTCCTTTACTTGGAATCAGGGGAGGTATCACCTACAACCCTTGCCTAGCTTTGAGGCAATTTGGATATGCACGGAGGGATGGTCCCCATGACATGTTGATTCCTGACCTAGTTTTTGACTTCGACAACGATGCGCAAGGACTTCGCCAAAGATTCATCAGAGCTTGGGGAAAACTCAACAAGGTTGATAGCAAGACTCTGGGACACAAAAACTCTATCCCTCTTGAGCCTTATCTCAAGTGGGTACGAGCCCGAGCCCAAAGTCTAATGATGCCTTATCCTCACGTTCTCCCTGTGATTAAAGAGCCCGTCAAGGAAGGAGAGATTCCCTACACCATCCTACATCCAGACATGCCTACATCGTGGGAGGAAATGCAGAAAAGTTGGATTCAGCTCAAGGAGGAACGGAACACTTTTGAAGCTAGCTTCTACGCCAGTGAGAAGAAGGTTTTAGAGCTTACCCGCAGACTCCATGAGCAAGAGGCCCTCAACACCTACATCGCACCAAAGAGGATGCGCAACGTCTTTTTGCCTTGAGAAGTTATTTTGTAATATTTGGCCCATGGGGCATTTATGTACTAACAAATTCCTTCTTATTAATATGACGTGCGTTCTTCTTTGTTTGAAACAATTTTGAATGTCTTAAATCCTTGAATGCATTGCATACATAAGCATACCATTCATCATGTGCATAAACAGGTCTCACTCCAGGTTTCCTTATCTGTCTGCTGTTTATTTCAGTAGGATGGATCTCGAGCAAACAGTCAAAGACCTGCAAGCTCAGAATGCACAGTTCCAGCAACTCCTGACGACCTTGGCTAAAGGTCAGGAGGATATCAAGACTCAATTGGGGAATAAGGACCCAGTGAAAAAGAAGAAAAAGAGGATCGGGATGGCTACTTTGGGTAGAAGATTTGACGGAGAAGCTCGGAGGGTGCTTGAATTTCCTCCTATTTCTGATGAAGGAACCAGCAAAAGAGATGGAGTTGTGGTGCCTTCCGAGTCTGATGCAGAAGAAGAAGAGGTCAAAGAGGATGAAGATTATTCTGACCAGCAATACCCTCCAGCTGATGACAAATACAAAGGTTTAGAAGACAGATTGGCCGCCATGGAATTACAAAGAGTACCAGGTTTGGACTTTGAAGACTTGGGTTTGGTTGCCGGGATTGTGATTCCCCCAAAATTCAAGGTGCCAGTGTTTGTGAGGTATGATGGGCTGTCCTGTCCCAAAATGCATCTCAGGTCCTACGTGAGAAAGATCCAACCCTATACGGCAGATAAAAACCTTTGGATTCATTTCTTTCAAGACAGCCTTTCTGGAGCTCAGTTGGAGTGGTTTTATCAGCTAGAAGGAACCAGTGTCAGAAATTGGGAAGATTTGGCCACCGCTTTCTACAAACAATACCAGTATAATTCTGACCTTGCTCCTACTCGTACCCAACTTCAGGGTCTGTCATTAGGAACAAGCGAGGGATTCAAAGAATATGCACAAAAATGGAGGGATTTGGCTAGCAGGGTGCAACCTCCTTTAACCGACCGTGAACTCGTTGATATGTTTCTAGGGACTCTATCTGGGCCATTTTTCAATCATCTAATTGGTAACTCTTCCGCGGGGTTTACCGATTTGATCTTAACAGGAGAAAGAATAGAAGCTGGCATCAAGTCAGGAAAGATTCAGAAGGGTGTTGCTGCAAATGTTGAGAAGAAGCCTTTTAAGAAGGAGACAGCTATGGTCTATTCTCAGAGAAGAGCAGGGAAGATGGAGCGTCGGCCAACTGTGGGGGCCGTAATGATTCAAAACACTCCGAGTGAGCAGCCTCGCTATAACCAGTCCAGACCAAATCAGCAACGAGTGGAACGGCCACAACGGCAGTTCACCCGTATTAATATGACTCCAGCGCAAGTGCTTCCCCATCTATTGAAGTTGAATCTCGCCACCATCAAGGAGGCACCAAAGAATGTGAATACGTCCTCTCCACATTATCATGCTAATGCTAAATGCGCCTACCATTCAGACAGTGTTGGACACGACACCAATGATTGTTGGGCACTCAAGCATAAGATCCAAGACCTGATAGAGGCTAAGGAGGTAGAGTTTGACGCTCCAGAGAAGCCTAATGTGATATCTGCACCCATGCCGAAGCACGGCCGAAATGTCAATGCCATTGAAGAAGATTTGTATGTTGCTGATGTCAGTGATCTGACTACTCCACTGCTAACCATTAAGTTGAATTTGTTAAGGGCCGGGATCTTCCCGGGATGTAAAGAAGACTGCTATTGTTGTTACTCTCTGCCGTTTGATTGTACGTTACTGAAGAAAGGCATCCAAGGCCTTATGGATAGTCGACAAATTTTGTTTGAAAAAGTTTCTGCTGTTCCAGTTCATACTGGATATGTCTCAATCATAACCATTCACGCCAATCTTTCCCAGGCCGTCAAAAAGCCTGTTAAGATTACACCAGCTGCGAAATCTGTTCCTTTGAAGATAACAATGCCAGGGCCTGTTCCCTATGTTTATGAGAAATCGATACCTTGGAACTATGGCGGTGACGTCTACTACCATGGTATCAAGCAAATCGAAATAATTGAAGAAAGTTCGGATGATGATGAAGCCAGCATTAGTAACATTGCGGGCACCAGCAAGATCACCAGGAGCGGGAGAATTTTTTCTCCAGAGATTTCCCCTCCAAAAGCAGTCTTTGGACCCTCATCAGCTGACAAGGTCGTCCCTGCACCAATAAAACTTTCTGCTAGAACTCCTTTGATTGAAGATGTTGTTGTTCCTAGTACTGTCTCTCCTACCGCTGCTGACAAAGGTAAGGGAGTCCAAGATGAGCTCGTCAGGACGAGGGCTCAGCCCTTGGCCATCCCTGTAACCTCCAAGAAGGAAATGGATGAGATTTTGAGGATAATCAAAAGAAGTGATTACGATGTGGTAGAACAGCTGGGGCAAACCCCCTCCAAGATCTCCATGCTGGCACTACTACTTTGCTCAGAAGCGCACGCTAAAGCTCTGATAAAGTTTCTAAAGGCAGCTCATGTGCCCCAAGAGACCTCTGCGGATCAATTTCAAAATTGCGTGGCTAGCCTGACTGCGGACAATGGATTAGGTTTTTCTGATGCCGACCTAACTCCTAAAGGCAGAAACCACAATGATGCTTTGCACATTTCAGTCGAGTGTCGAGGAACTACTCTCGCACACGTCTTGGTCGACACTGGTTCGTCGCTGAATGTGTTACCTAAGAAGGCCTTGGACCGACTAGATTGTGAAGGGTTGGAATTGAAGCCGAGTGATATTGTTGTCAGAGCTTTCGATGGTTCGAAGAGAATGGTCCATGGAGAGGTTGAAATTCCTATCAAGATAGGCACTGAGGTGTTTAAATCCACTTTCTACGTGATGGACATCCGTCCATCATACTCTTGCCTGCTGGGTAGACCTTGGATACACCATGCTGGGGCAGTCACCTCCTCCTTACATCAGATGTTGAAGTATCCTGTCAAGGGAAAGATCATTACTGTCCATGGCGAAGAGGAGTACATGATTAGCCACTTAAATTCTTTCTGGTACGTGGAGGTTGAAGGGGAATTCATCGAAACGCCTTTTCAGCATTTCGAAGAAGTCCTTCCTGAAATAGCAGTACCAAAGCTGACAGTCGAGACACCGAGGCAGATGGCCAGGATGGCATCTCTGGAGGACGCGAGGGCCGCAATAAAGGAAGGGAAGAATTCAGCATGGGGGGAGTTGCTCGATATTCCGCATAAGACCGACAAATTTGGATTAGGGTTCACAGCCGCAGGCCAGAAAGCTATGCGCCATTCGAAGATTGAAAGAGCGCCAGTCAAAATTTCTCCCTATGGAATCAACGCTTTGGAAGATGAAGACAAGGAGAGCAACATTGAAGAGTGGATTTATCCAACTGTCAAAGGAGGATTGAACAACTGGGAGGCAAAAGACTTTGTCCCCATCACTTTTATTCATCAGTAATTTATCTGTTAAACATTTCCTATTTGGTCTGTAATATTTGCTTTCAAACAATCCGTACACTATCTTTTCACCTCATGCCTTGCCCGGGGCATGTAGGTTCACTTGTAAGGGTTTTGATTATTTTTCATATCCACATGCCATGTTTAATGATTCATTGGACGTTTTTCATTTGATAAAGTGCTTGTGTTCATTTTCTTTCCTTTTGCATTTTTTGAGGATGGCTATCCCTTACACACACCCACACTCACAAATGCAGGTACCCATCCACTCCGGATTCCATGGGTGACTATTCTGCTATATCTTTCAATAACTCTGAAGATTTGGTCAATCAAGCTGAGTATGAAGATGACGAAGGTTGTGAAGTACCCGGGGAACTAGCCAGACTTCTGCAACAAGAGGAAAGGGCCATCTTACCGCATGAAGAGCCATTGGAAACTGTTAACTTGGGAACCGAGGAAGACCGGAAGGAGGTACAAGTAGGTGCCAATCTGGAACCGAATGTCAAGGAACGCCTGATACAGTTGTTGAATGAGTATGTTGAAATCTTCGCTTGGTCTTATGAAGATATGCCGGGTTTAGATACAGACATCGTGGTTCACCGTCTCCCCACAAGAGAGGATTGTCCACCAATCAAGCAAAAAGTTCGCTGAATGAGGCCTGACATGTCTGAAAAGATCAAAGCAGAAGTGATGAAGCAATTCGACGCTGGCTTTCTGGCTGTTTCGTCCTATCCTCAATGGGTCGCTAACATCGTGCCAGTACCTAAGAAAGATGGAAAAGTCAGGATGTGTGTGGATTACCGGGATTTGAATAGGGCCAACCCCAAAGATGACTTCCCGCTACCTCACATTGACATCTTGATCGACAATACAGCTCAGCACAAAGTGTTTCCCTTCATGGATGGATTCTCGGGCTACAATCAAATCAAAATGGCCCCCGAGGATATGGAGAAAACAACTTTTGTCACACAGTGGGGCACTTTCTGTTACAAGGTGATGCCGTTCGGGCTGAAGAACGCAGGGGCAACTTATCAACGCGCCATGGTAGCTCTATTTCATGATATGATACATCATGAGATTGAGGTTTACGTAGACGATATGATAGCTCGGTCACAAACAGAGGAAGAGCACCTTGAACATTTGGAGAAGCTGTTTGCCAGATTGAAAGAATACAAGCTCAAGCTGAATCCAAGTAAATGCACTTTTGGAGTTAGGTCTGGTAAACTTCCGGGATTCATTGTAAGCAACAAAGGCATTGAAGTCAATCCAGCAAAAGTAAAAGCAATACAAGAGATGCCTGCTCCCCGTACTGAAAAGGAGGTTAGAGGATTCTTGGGGTGTTTGAACTATATTGCCAGATTCATCTCGCATCTGACTTCTACCTGTGAGCCAATTTTCAAACTCTTGAAAAAAGATCAGGTAGTCGAATGGAACGACGATTGTCAAGCTGCTTTTGATAGAATCAAGGAGTATTTGCTAGAACCTCCTATTCTGATGCCACACGTCGAAGGAAGACCATTGATCATGTATTTGACCGTTTTGGATAACTCAATGGGGTGTGTTTTGGGCCAGCATGACGAGTCTGGTCGAAAAGAGCATGCTATTTATTACCTTAGCAAAAAGTTTACCGACTGTGAGACTCGCTACTCACTGCTCGAGAAAACTTGCTGCGCTTTGGTATGGGCTGCTCGCCGACTAAGACAGTATATGTTGACTCATACTACCTTGTTGATTTCCAAAATGGATCCTATCAAATATATCTTCGAAAAGCCCGCTTTATCTGGAAGGATAGCCAGATGGCAGATGATTCTAACTGAGTATGACATCCAGTACACCACCCAAAAAGCTATAAAAGGGAGCGTACTAGCTGACCATCTGGCTCATCAAGCTATCGAAGATTATCAACCCATGAGATTTGACTTCCCAGACGAGGACATCATGAATTTGGACAACATTGAAGGTGACGGACCGTATGACGGACCCGAAAAGGGATCCCGATGGACCCTGTACTTTGATGGTGCTTCAAATGCACTTGGAAACGGTATTGGCGCAGTACTCATTTCTCCGGAAGGTTGTCACACTCCTTTCACGGCCTGACTTTGCTTCAGCTGCACAAACAACATGGCTGAGTATGAAGCTTGCATCTTTGGTCTCAAGGCTGCTATAGACTTGGGGATCAAATCTTTGATCGTATTTGGGGACTCGGCTTTGGTTATCAGTCAAATCAAAGGAGAGTGGGATACCAAGCATCTTAATCTTATCCCATACAAAGAACATGTCTTGACATTGTTGCCTCATTTTGAGCAAATTACCTTCGAGCATTTCCCGCGAGAAGAGAATCAGCTAGCAGATGCTCTAGCCACAATGTCCTCCATGTTTAAACTCAACTGGGATAACGAGGCTCCCCAAATCACCATCAAGCGAATGGATGAACCTGCGCATTGTCATGAGATTAATACCGAAGAAGTAGTGGAACAACCTTGGTTCCATGAAATCAAAAGGTATCTCGAGACTAGAGATTATCCTGAAGGAGCTTCCGTAAATGACAAGAAGTTCTTAAGGAAATTTGCTGCCAAATTCTTCCTGAGCAACGACATCCTTTACAAACGAAGCCATGATTGTGTGTTACTCCAATGCGTAGACAAAGCTGAAGCAGAGTTGATTATGACTGACATACACAGCGGCACATTTGGCACTCACTTGAGCGGACATACAATGGCTAAGAAGATCCTAAGGGCAGGCTATTACTGGTCTACCATGGAAGCTGACTGCCATCGACATTCCCGTACTTGCCACAAGTGTCAAGTCTACGCTGACAAAGATCATATCGCTCCGGTTCCTCTCAACGTCCTGACTGCTCCGTGGCCCTTTGCAATGTGGGGCATTGATATGATTGGAGAAATCAAGCCCACGGCTTCCAACGGACATCGCTTCATCCTGGTTGCCATTGACTATTTCACCAAATGGGTTGAAGCAGCTTCCTTCGCCTCTGTCACTAAAAATGTGGTTGCCCGCTTTATCAAGCAAAATCTCATATGTCGGTATGGTGTTCCAGACAGGATCATCACAGACAACGGTACAAATCTGAATAACACGATGATCACTGCATTGTGCGAACAGTTCAAGATTTATCATCATAATTCATCTCCCTATCGGCCGAAGATGAACGCTGCTGTTGAAGCTGCAAACAAAAACATTAAGAAGATCATTCAGAAAATGACAGTCACTTACAAAGATTGGAATGAGATGTTACCGTTTGCTCTGCATGGATACCGTACGACGGTACGTACTTCAACTGGGGCAACCCCATTTTCTTTGGTTTATGGCATGGAAGCTGTCTTGCCTATGGAGATCCAGATTCCTTCTCTAAGGATTATGAAGGATGCAGGTTTGAATGAAGATGATTGGATGCAGACCCGACTTGACCAACTCAATCTAATCGACGAGAAGCGACTTGCTGCTATATGCCATGGTCAGGCGTATCAAAAGCGAATGATCAAGGCCTTCAATAAGAAAGTCAGACGTCAAGTGTATCAAGTCGGAGATCTCGTAGTCAAACGGATTATCTTGCCGCAAAGTGATCCCAGGGGCAAGTGGACTCCTACATATGAAGGACCATTTGTGATCAAGAGCATATTTTCTGGTGGTGCAATGATTCTGACCACCATGGACGGCGACGATTTGTCGCACCCTGCGAACGCAGACATAGTCAAAAGATACTACGCATAAAATAACCCGACAAGTCGAAAACCCGAAAGGGCGGCTTGGGCAAAAAATGGGCATCCCGGTGGATCGAAAACCCGAAAGGGCGATTCAGGCAAAAATTAGGGATAAAAACAAAAATAATCTGTACACCCGGCAAGTCGAAAACCCGAAAGGGCGGCTTGGGCAAAAAGGGGTTTCCCGGTGGATCGAAAACCCGAAAGGGCGATTCAGGCAAAAGTTATGGAATTAAAGCGTATGACTATGTCTCGTCGGATCACTTGAAAGACAATCTCTTCATCAACCAGTTCCAGGTTTCTGATCAATCCAGTCATCGTCAAACGAAGCATTGAATGGACAGATATTCAGAGTTGAGAGAGCTGCAGCAGAATGGAATCCCATGGAATTATTTCACATAGCCATCTTTATTTTTGTAAATTTTTCAATATTTACGACAAAATCCTCTTACTAGGATAATTGTCTCCTCTGTACAAATATACTCATAGAAAGTCAATACAAATACTTTTCCCAGAAATTTGTGTCTTTTCCTTTCTTTCTGCACTGTTTGTTTATTTTTAGAAACGTCCAATGTTTTGTTAAATAGGCATATGCATTTGAAACATAATCATTTCCTTATGAATCGAGAAAGAAGATTATCGACAGATCAAAGGTACAGTTGGATATCTTGACACCCTTTCAAAGGAAAACCCAGGAGACTTGAAATCCATATCCCTAGCAAACCCTGAGGTTTATCTCCAGCAGATTCTCGAAGCTTATCCCCAGTAAGGTTCTGGAGGATATTTCCCCGCAGAGTACGGACGTCTCTCCCGAGTTTTATTCAAAGTTATTCCTCACAAAGGCTTATAACTGGGTTATCCTCAGCTAACAACCACGGGAGATCGCGCTCGCCAAAATTCTTCCTATCCCCAGCGGAGTTCATCAAAGTTCCCCAGCGTAACGTATCAATGTAATCCCCATAAGAGTTTATTTTTGTTACCCTCAGCCAGAGAATCCTCCAGAATTCAATTCTCCTCAGAGTTCAAATTTTCAGTATCCCCAGCTGAGCTAAAGCTTCGAATTTATCCATCCCCAGCGGAGCCGGACTAATGAGCCTTCTCCCCACAGAGTTTTAGGAAGGAAAATCTTGAGTTCCCCAGTGAAGTCGCCAGAGATGCTTCCCGCCAAACTGAAGATTTTCAGTCTTGCATCCCCAGCATGAGTCTACTAGATTGGTACTCCCCAGTAGAAGTCATCAGGAATTCCCCAGAAGATTGGTATACAACCCAAGCTTCTTTTTCTCCAGCAGTGACCAGGAATTTTTCTTCCCAGCAGTAATCAAGATATTGTCATCTTCAGCCATCTCGGATCCATCTATCCTTTACAAGACAGCTCTCCATCTTACATGTGCATCCATTTACATTCATAGCACATAACATACATTGTATCATGCATCATGACATTGCATATAACTAACTCTTTGCCTTTTCAGGTAAGATCAGTCGACAGATTAAAATCATTATCTTCCAGACTTTTGAAAACAGTTTACGGACGCTTCCCAACAACGGATGCTGCTCTATTGCTTATTCAACTTCAAGATTTCTGAAAACAGCTCACAGGTTCTCCAAGTAACAGATGTTAACCTATCGCTTGTTCAGTTTCTTCTCCAGACTTCTGAAAACAGTTTATGGATTCCTCCCAACAACGGATGTTAATCTATCACTTGTTCAGATGCAACCTTTGAAAACAGTTTACGGACGCTTCCCAACAACGGATGCTGCTCTATTGCTTATTCAACTTCAAGATTTCTGAAAACAGTTTATGGATTCCTCCCAACAACGGATGTTAATCTATCACTTGTTCAGATGCAACCTTTGAAAACAGTTTATGGACGCTTCCCAATAACGGATGTTGCTCTATTGCTTATTCAACTTCAAGATTTCTGAAAACAGTTTATGGATTCCTCCCAACAACGGATGTCAATCTATCACTTGTTCAGATGCAACTTTTGAAAACAGTTTACGGACGCTTCCCAACAACGGATGCTGCTCTATTGCTTATTCAACTTCAAGATTTCTGAAAACAGTTTACGGGTTCTCCAAGTAACAGATGTTAACCTATCGCTTATTCAGTTTCTTCTCCATACTTCTGAAAACAGTTTACGGATTCCTCCCAACAACGGATGTCAATCTATTGCTTATTCAGACCCCCAATTCAGAGATAGTCCCGAACATGGACACCTTTCTGATACTCTTTTCCAGATGGCATCTTTAAGCCCATCCCCGACAAGTTGCTGTCACTCCCCCCGATGGCATCGTTAAGCCCATCTCCAAATGGCATCTCTAAGCCCATTCCCGCATCCATTGCTTTGACGAGTGAAAATTTAAGGGCACTCTAGTGTCCAATCTCCCTTTACCCTCGAGTCACGAAAGGCAAACTTGCCAATCTAACTCTTCGGATTCAGGAAGATTGAACAGGGGAAAATGTTGTACCCCAAAATTTTCCCTCCCATTTTCTCAACATTTCTCATCACAAAGCCCTTGGAGATCAAGATCCAGTTAGGGTTTCATCTGCTCAAGACTTCTCCTTGCACTGTTGACCCAAATTAGGGTTTGTGTTTGCACAAATATGTTTTGACCTAAAATGCCAAAGATGACTTTCTTGCTTCATATTGGACTCCCAAGTTTATCTACATCAAGTTTCAAGTCTTTATTCCAAGTTTTGCCCAATCAATTGGACAGTTGACCTAGAAATCAACTGTATTGGGGAAAAAGTCAACTGTGGCCAATTGAAAGTCAAATCTCATGAAAATTGACCCACATCAACATTATGAACTCCTATGAACCATTTGATCAAGTTTGGATCACAATTCCACAAGAAATTTGATCAGATCACCAAAAGGGCAAAATGGTCATTTTTAGGGTTTTGACTGCACAAAGGCAATTTTTAACTGTTTGACCTAGCCAATAGAAAACCAAGTTCACATATGGACTCAAGGACCCCATGGAATTATCTTGACATGCTCAACAAACTCAAAAGATCCCAAGTACACAAGATTGACAGTTGAATTTCCCAGTCAATTGATCAATTTTGACTGTATACTGAAAAGTCAAACTTTGACTTTTTGGTCAAAATCAAGGGTCAAGATTCATTTTTCATCAAAACATGCCAAATCATGAAACTTGTTCACCAAGAAATCAAAAAATGCAAATTAGGGTTAGAAATGAGAATTTTTCATAACTTAGAATTTTTCTAAGTTATGAAAAACCCTAATTTTTTCCCAACTTTGCCCCACTTTCTCACCATGATTCATTTGGATTCAAACAAAAGTCAAAACATGAACGTTGTAGCTTGTTGCATAATCTACAACTTTGATTCACAAAGTTTTCCCAAATGAGGCTTGTATCTCAAGTTACAAATTTTTGAATAAGGGCACTAAACCATTCTTAACTTAGTGAAATTTTAACCTATTTTGACAAGGTTTTCTACCCAACTTCAAGGCCATTTTCCATACACTTCCACTTGGAATTTCAATTTGCATTTCAAAGATGGATTGTAGTACACATTCCAAGATTTCCAAAATGTCCAAGAACTCATCAAACAACCTCATGACTTGAGAGATTCGAATTTCACAATTTGGCAAAAACTCACTTTTGAATTGGCCAAATTACATGTTCATAACACTATGCATTTTCAAAACTCAGCATGCCCCTTGATTACAGGCCTTTTATCTCAATTACACTCATAAATTTAATGCATATTCTTTGTGCCAAGACCATGTTCTTTGTGTTCTAACATTACATGAAGGTTTAATCCCAAAATAGATAAAGCAAATTGGCCATTTTTGTAAAAGGTAGCTTTATGTCAAAGTTGCAAATCCACAAGTACAAATCAAATCCAATTGGCATAAGATTATGAGCAAAACACTCTGATCAAGGAGAGATTATGCAGCTCATTAGGGGGCCTCTACTGACCTAGAACACAACTTGGGCATTTGTTGCTTAAAGTGTAAGTAACTTGGCATTTTGAAAGAGAACTCTCATATCAGCTTACAAACACAAAAAGCAAACTTGTAAAACACATCCAAGACATCCCAACCAAGCTAGTACACGACCCTAACAATCCTCATACACTCCCAATCTCAGAATCACCTTCAAACTGCAAGAACATGGCAAGGCCTGCAGTTTGAGTGCCATCTTCCATTTCTCTCAAGTTTTCTTGACCAAACCAGTTCACACACATTCCCTAGCATCAGTGCAAGCTAACCATGACCTGAAACACGATCTGTAATCCCTCTAACAAGTTCCACCATTTTCACTTTTTCATTTTGCAATTGAAGTTCCACAGCTCGATTCAAGGTGTCTCAAGGCAAAGTAAACATTGGAACAACATCACCACACCTCAAGGAAGCTATACCAACCATCACCTTGCACTGAAAGCTCCCCCATTGCCAGATTGAACTTCAACTGAACAGGTACTTTGGTGAACTTCTAACTCTTAGTATAGGCATCATTAACTCTAGGTTTGTGAATAAGAAATGTTCTACTCATGCCACTGAACCTGTACATGCTTTCACTTTTCATTTCTTTTGCTTGAGCTGTGAGAATTTAAGCTTTGAAAATGGCAGAAAACTTAGGTCAAGATTTGGGATTGTTAAAATTCTCTCATTTCTGAGAGTTAGGATGAGTTTTTTATATATTTGGAATCGTGATTCAATGCTTGACATGTTTTGTGTTGAAAGTTTGTGCAAAAGCTCAAAGAATCAGGATGTTTGAATCCCTGTTACAAGGCGCGCGTTTTTGATACTTTCTGGTCAGAGGTTGAAGAAAGGTTGTATTGGGCTGGGCTTGCTTTGCATTTTCTTTTCACACCATGATTTTGCTTCCACACCCCCTGAGCCCATTTGATTTATTTTTAATGATTTTTGACTTTTCCTTTTTTGGATTGATTCATTTATTTTTTCTCATGTTATTAAAAATATAAAAATATTTTTTCTCACCATTTTTTAATTTATTAGGTATTTATTTGATTTTCTTTTGATTTATACACAAATAAATGAATATATACATTTCATTAAAAATATTGAGAAATATGTAAAAATACTTTTATTTTCATTTTTATTTTATTTTACCTTCTGAAAATACTTTATATAAAAAAATACCTTTTTTACAAATATTAAATATTATTATTATTTATATATATAATACATATTTAAAATAATACATATATATATATATATATATATATATATATATATATATATATATATATATATATATATATATATATATATATATATATATATATATATATATATATATTTATTAATACATTTAGGATAAATACAAAATATATAGACTTTTGTTTTTCTTATTAATATTTAATATAAAAAAATACATTTTTGACAAATACCTCATTTTATTTTATTTTTGTATATATAAATAAATATTTGTACATAATAAATAAATAATGTATTTTATTTATTAAAATTAGGGTTTTGCCCTAAATATGAAAATACTCCAAAAATAATACCTTTTTATTTTCTTTTTTTATTTTACATAAATAATAATTTTTTCATACATATAAAAATTCTTTTTGCATTCTTGCATATTTGTTTTATTTCTATTTAATTTATGCTTTTAATCATATTGTAAATATCCCCAAAAATGATGTAATAGCTTAGATTCAATTTCTTGTCTAAATATCTCCCCATTTGAACATTTGTACCCCCCTCCCCATATTATTGTGTTGTAATAGTGTAGGAATTTAAATTTCGCACTTTATACGCTTTCTAAACATACCATGCTAGAGCTAGGGTTTGTATGTAAATAAAAAGAACAAAGTAGTTTTGACCTAATCTCAAGATAAACAAGCATGAAAATGGACAACACATCTCACACTTGCACCCCTAGGGTATTCCACTTTGTTGCCTTTAAATAAATGGGCCATATTGCATGTTAGGTCTCTTTGGGCAAAACAAAAACAAACAATCAAATGATCATAGTCCCTCGGTGACGCTTTCGAAAAGTTGCCTAAAATGATCAAGTCCCTTTCAAAGAGAAATTGCCCAAAGACATTTAACACTATTGCAACTATGGTCTAAACGATGACCCGCGCCCGTCCCGTTAACCTCCTAATACAAGATTGTCCACCAAATGCAATGGTGGAACAAAATTGTCAAAAGGTTTAAAACATAACAAAAATCTTTGAGAACTTTAGGGTAGATAACTCCTAGGTACTTGTCAATTTGCAAAGAAAACACTTGCCTAATTTCAAACCACACTTCACGAACACTTTCAAAACAAACTTTCAAAAAACCTTGAAACATCTTTTCAAAAAAGACAAACACCTTTTGTAAAACATTCGAGTAAAGAATTGTTACAAGGGTAGCCTATACAAGATATCTTTTTCAAGACTTTTTCAAAGCCACACACAAAGCACCATTTCAAACAATTGAAAACTAAGGCAAGTTGATCTAAGCAAGTACTTAAGAGCCCATGGATAACCATGGATAGAAGGGGTGCTAATACCTTCCCCTTCTATAATCTACTCCCCGAACCCAAGAAAAATCTCAAAGGTTTTTACTGTGCTTTTTAAACCTTTCCTTAGGATAAAATAAAAAGTCGGTGGCGACTCTTGCTCAACAGAAACATTTGCGAAAACAAACGCAAAACCACAGTCAGTTCTCCCACCGTATCACACACAGCAATGCGCAGGTTCATCCAACCTCTCAATGGTATGGAAGACATGGTAGCTAGCGCGTCCGCTAACTGGTTCTCCTCTCTTGGGAAGTGTTCAAAGGTAATCTCCTCAAAGTGCGGAAGCAACGTCAATACATACTCTTTGTAAGGAATAAGATTTGGGTGCTTCATATCCCACTCGCCTTTGATATGACTGATCACTAGAGAGGAATCTCCGAATACACTTAAGAACTTAATCCTTAGGTCAATAGCTGCTCGAAGGCCCATGATGCATGCTTCATACTCCACCATATTGTTGGTGCAGTTAAAACATAATCGGGCGATGAATGGAGTATGACAGCCTTCAGGAGATATGATCATGGCGCCAATGCCATTACCCAACGCGTTTGAAGCTCCATCAAAATACATAGACCATCGGGATCTCTCCTCAGGTCCTTCATCCGGTCGAGGTATTTCACAGTCAGTCACCAACATGATGCTCTCATCCGGAAACTCGAAATTCATAGACTGGTAATCATCCACGGCCTAATGCGCCAAATGATCTGCCAACACACTCCCCTTGATTTCTTTTTGGGTTGTATATTGGATATCATACTCAGTTAAGATCATCTGCCATCTTGCTATTCTTCTGGACAAAGCAGACTTTTCGAAGACATACTTGATTGGATCCATCTTTGATATCAATAAGGTGGTGTGAGTCAGCATATACTGTCTCATCCCGCGAGCAGCCCATGCCAAAGCACAACAAGTTTTCTCAAGCAATGAGTATCGACTATCATAGTCGGTAAACTTTTTGCTAAGGTAATAAATAGCATGCTCTTTTCGGCCAGACTCGTCATGCTGCCCCAGCACACACCCCATCAAATTGTCGAGTACTATCAAGTCTAAGATCAAAGGTCTTCCTTCAACTGGAGGCATCATAATAGGGGGCTCTTGGAGATATTCCTTGATCCTTTCAAAAGCGGCCTGACACTCATCATTCCATCTTACCACTTGATCTTTTTTCAACAGCTTGAAGATTGGCTCACAAGTAGCCGTTAAGTGCGAAATGAATCGGGCAATGTAGTTTAGACGTCCCAAAAAGCCTCTGACTTCTTTTTCCATTTGGGGAACTGGCATTTCTTGTATAGCCTTCACCTTTGCGGGATCCACTTGAATACCTTGATCACTAACGACGAAACCCAGCAGCTTACCAGATCTTACCCTGAAGGTGCACTTGTTCGGGTTTAACCTCAGCTTGTACAACTTCAACCTGTCAAATAGCTTCTGGAGATGGTCAAGATGTTCTTTTTCAGTCTGGGATCTTGCAATCATGTCGTCAACGTATACCTCAATCTCATGATGGATCATGTCGTGAAACAAAGCGACCATGGCGCGCTGATACGTTGCCCCAGCATTCTTCAGTCTGAACAGCATGACTTTGTAGCAAAAGGTACCCCACTGCGTAACGAACGTTGTCTTTTCCATGTCTTCGGGAGCCATCTTAATCTGATTGTAACCATAAAAACCATCCATAAAGGAGAAGACCTTATGCTGCGCGGTGTTGTCGACCAGAACATCGATGTGAGGGAGTGGGAAATCATCCTTGGGGCTTGCCCTATTCAGATCTCTATAGTCCACACACATTCGTACCTTACCATCTTTCTTCGGCACCAGAACCACGTTAGCAACCCACTGCGGGTAAGAAGTGACAGCTAGAAAACCGGCATCAAACTGTTTCATGACCTTAGCTTTGATTTTCTCAGACATCTCTGGGCGCATACGGCGAACTTTCTGCTTCACTGGAGGACAGTCCTCTTTAGTTGGCAAGCGGTGAACCACAATATTAGTATCCAACCCAGGCATATCTTCATAAGACCAAGCAAATATCTCAACATAGTCACGCATCATTTATATCAACCGTTGCTTGACACTAGACTCCAGGTTTGCATTGATCTTGACCTCTTTCTTGTCTTCCTTTATACCCAGATTCACTGATTCCACTGGCTCTTCATGAGGCTGTATGACCCTCTCTTCCTGTAGTAACAGTCTAGCAAGTTCCCCAGGCACTTCGCAATCATCCTCACCTTCGTCCTCGGCTTGGTTGATCGTACTTTCGAAGTTATAATTGGCAGTAGCAGAGTCGTTATCAGTGGGATCCAGAGTGGATGTGGATCTGCATTATGATATGTGAGTGTGTGTAAGACAAATAGCTGTTTTAATAAAGTGCAAGATAGAAAAACAAGGAGCGCAAAATTTGTAATGTAAGAAAATGTCAAATGCTTTATTGATGATATATGAAAATGACAAACAATAAGCCCCCACAAACAAAGCCACGGTGTCTCGGGTAAGGCACCGGGCTGTAAAGTTTCAAATTGTCTGTTACAAATCTCAAAACAAAAGTCTAGTACTGTGTAATAAAAGAAACGAGAACAAAGTCCTTTGCCGTCCAATTGTCCAGTCCACCGTTGGTAGTCGGGTAAATCCAGCTGTCAAACTCTGACTCTTCTTCATCATCTTCAATCGCATTCACTTCCGGATTACTGATACGTAGGGGAGGTCTTCCAATCCGCACACGCCGTACAACCCTTTGAGCTTCTGCAGTAAAACCCAAACCAAACTTGTCAGTCTTGTGTGCAAAGTCAGGGAGTTGGCCCCAATTTTCACACCCACCTTTTTCTATTACAGCCCGGGCATCCTTGAGGGAAGCCATCTTCATTGGAGGTTCTTCAGCAACAGTTTCAGTCGATGCCAGTCTGGGGGACTTCTTCAAAGTTTTGACACGGGGTTTCGATGAACTACCCATCCATCTCCACATACCGAAAAGAGTTAAGGTGACTCACCATGTACTCCTCTTCCCCTCGTACTGTAACAACCTTCCCCTTCACTGGATATTTTAACATTTGATGGAGCGTGGAAGTCACTGCCCCAACTTTATGAATCCACGGGCGACCTAACAATCAAGAATAAGACGGTCGAATGTCCATCACATAGAACGTAGATGCAAAAGTATGGGAGCCAACTTTAACAGGGACATCCACCTCCCCGTGCACCATCCTTTTGGACCCGTCAAAGGCCCTAACCACAATATTACTCAGCTTCAGAACCAACCCTTCACAGTCCAACCGGTCTAACGCTTTCTTGGGTAAAACATTTAATGAGGACCCAGTATCCACTAGTACGTGGGCCAGAGTAGTGCCCCTGCACTCGATTGAAGCATGCAGAGCGTCATTGTGATTCCTTCCTTTGGCAGTCAGATCTGCGTCGGAGAAACACAACCTGTTATCAGCGATCAAACTAGCCCCACAGTCTTTGAATTGGTCAGCATATGTTTCCTGCGGCACATGCGCAGTTTTAAGGAAAGCAATTAAAGCCTTTGCATGGGCTTCCGAGCATAACAATAAAGATAACATGGAGATCTTCGACGGGGTTTGCCCCAGCTGTTCAACTATGTTGTAGTCGCTTTTCTTGATGATCTTCAGGATTTCCTCTATCTCCTGCCTAGAGGTTTCCACAACAATCTTCTTCGGTGCCTCCATCCGGGCAGGCTCACCTGTAATCTCTTTGCCCCGGGCGTCAGATGACTCGGCGATAGGGGTGATAATTGGAATATGTACTGGGGCAGTAGCAGATGTACTGGCATATGGAATAGTAACAGTCTTTCGAACAGTTGGAGGGGAAATCTCAGGAGAGAAAAGTCTTCCGCTTTGGGTGACCTTGCTAGACCCGACAATATTGCTGACATTAGTATCAGCCTCTTCAACCTTTAAGTCTTGTTTGATCCCATGATAATACACATCGGCCCCATAGTGCCACGGGACAGCCTTATCCAAAGTGTAAGGGATGGGACCTGGAATAGTAATGATCAATGGAGCAACTTTCAGAACGGATGTAATCCTAACAGGCTTTCTCGAGGAAGCCTTGGAAGGATTGGTGGAAATGGTAATGATTGAAACATATTCAATAGGAATCAATGGAATCAAATTTTTCTCGAACAAGATCTCTTTGTTATCCATCAGGCGTTGAACACCTGATTTCAGTAAATGGCAACCAGCAGGCAGGATTGAACATAGGTGGTAACCTTCGCCACAACCCGGAAATAAACCGGCCGATAATAGATTCTTCTTCACAGTCATTAACGGAGTAGAAATGTCTTCCACAAAGGTCACAAATGAATCACCGTCCACAGCATTTACTCCATGCTTGGGCATAAGAGCAGTCATAACATTAGGCTTTTCCGATGCGTCAAACTCAATTTCTTTAGCCTCAATCAAATCTTGCACCTTATTCCTCAAGGCCCAGGAGTTGTTTGTATCATTCCCTGGACTATCAGAGTGATAGGCGCAGCAGGCGTTCGGATTATACAACGGTGATGTAGTACTTGGATTCTTCGGAGCTTCCCTCAGAGTTATCAAGTTAGTCTTCAACAATTGCGGCAAAATTTGAGACAGGGTAATGCTGAGCCGAGTATACTGTCTTTGCGGTCCTTCTACTCTTTGCTGATTGTTGCGTTGTGGGGCAACAATGGGTCTTAATATTACTACAGCATTAACTGCTTGACGTCGTTCAGGTTGGTTTTGGCTCCTCGAGCTGTAAACTGCACTAGCTTCTTTTCTGAAAGGCTTCTTTTCCGTACTTGATGAAGCACCTTAAAGTATCTTGCCACTTTTGATACCAGCTTCTACCCTCTCCCCAGTCAAAATCAATTCAGTAAATCCAGATGACGAACTTCCGATCAAATGATTAAAGAACGGGCCAGACAAAGTCCCAAGAAACATATCCACCAACTCCCTATCAGATAGAGGGGGTTGGACTCTCCCATCCAGATCTCTCCATTTCTGAGCATAGTCCTTAAAGCCTTCGCCTGTACCCATATACATACCCTGAAGCTGAGTACGTGTGGGAGCAAGGTCGGCGTTATACTGGTATTGCTTGTAAAAAGCAGCAGCAAGGTCCTCCCAGTTGCGGACATTAGCTCCTTCCAATTGATAGAACCATTCAAGCTGAGTCCCTGACAGACTATCTTGAAAGAAATGAACCCACAGGTTTCTATCAGCAGTATAGGGTTGAATTTTCTGACGTACGAGCGGAGGTGTAGCTTTGGACAAGAGACTCCATCATACTTAGAAAGACAGGAGCTTTAAACTTGTTCGGGATCACCACCCCAGATGCCAGCCCCAGATCTCCGAAGTCCAACCCAGGTATCTTCTGGATCTCCATTGCACTTAGCCGGTCTTCAAGTTGCTTATACCTATCCTCAGCAGGAGGATACTGTTCTTCATCAAAATCAGTGTCATTATCAGAGACCACAGGACTAGGCCCCTTTCTTTCCTCTTGATTCTCCCCTTCTCCAGATGAATGAGACAGACCAGTCTCTTATCGCAACCTATTCCCAAATCTGTGTCCCATATTCAGGAGGACCACCTTCTTCTTCTTCTTCTTTTTCTCCTTTAGGATGAGAGTCTTCAAGTTCTGTTGTCCTTTAGCCAAGTTCAAGAACATTTCTTGGAACTGAGCATTCTGTGCTTGAAGTGCCTTGATGGCTTGATCGGTAGGTGTTTCAGAAGACATTCTGTGCTGAAATAAACAGCGAAGAAGATAAGAAACCTGTAATGGTACCTGTGATGAGGTGCATGATAATGGAATGCGTATGAAATTATTTCAAAGACTTTGGGAGATTCAAATTTGCAAACCAAGAAATAAACAAACTTTATTAGATTCAAACTTGTAAAAATGTTTAACAATGCCTTCAAGGCGTTACAAAAAGAAATAACTGAAAAACAATTCTAAACTAGAAACAAGCAGAAATCAGAAATCCCATGGTCGTCTTCCATTCGTGCTGACATAGTCGTTGATCGTCCTTTCATTCTCCAGTTTCCTTGTAAGCTTCAAGATCTTTCTTTCCTGCTCATGATACTTCTCCCGATAGGTATCCCTTTCTTCCTTTAGCTGGATCCAAGATCTCTTAAATGCCCCAAGATCAGTAGGCATATAGGGATGGAGGACCGTATAAGGAACAACTTCTTCATTAGTATGCTCCACAATCACTGGCAAAACGACTTCATAAGGCATCCCCAGCTTTTGAGCACGGGCTCGAACCCACTGGAGATAAGGTTGCATTGGGAGAGAAGTTTTTAATCCTATCTCTTGAGGGTTAGACCTGTTCACCCTGCCCCAAGCTCGTATAAACCTTTGGCGATGCCCTTTAACATCCTCCTTATAGTCAAAGACAATGTATGTAAGAAGCAGCTCATGGGGACCGTCTCTCCGAGCGAGACCAAACTGCCGTAAAGCCAAGTAAGGATTGTAGGTTATTCCCCCTCTAATTCCAAGCAACGGAACATTAGGGTATTCCCCACATCGATCAATGATAGCTACTTTTTCCATATCCTTTGAACTCCAAAGAATGTCTGTATGAGCAAGAGACATGATTCTGTAAGCCCAACCTGCACCTTCCTCATTCTTCAATACAGACTTGGGGAGGTGCGAAATAAACCACCTCGCCAGCAACGGCGTGCAACACATGAGGGTCCCTCTTTTACGCGTCGTACGGGTATAAAGAGCATGCAGAATATCACCCAGGAGGGTAGGTACAGGATTGCGAGACAAGAAGATCTTAACCGTATTCACATCTATGAAGGAATATGGATTCGGGAAGAGAACCAAACCGTAGATGAGGAGAGCCAAGATGTCTTCAAAAGCTTGAAAATCCAAGTTATCCCAAAACTCTTGAGCTTGATCGATCATAAACTTAGCCAAAAAACCTTTAACCCCGCTCCGTGTCTCCCAGTTAGACACTACATCATCCTTTTTCAAGTGTAAAGCTAAGGCAATGTCCTCTGGTCTAGGAACCTCCTCCAAACCTGTGAAGGGTGTCTGCTCAAGGATGGATATGCCTAATAAATTAGAAAACTCCTCCAAAGTGGGGACTAGCTGATAATCCAGGAAGGTGAAACAATGATGCAACAAATCAAAGAACTGGAAAAGGACGCTCATCATCTGCTCATCCAACTTTGAAGTGACCAAACTAAGGAGATGACCATGTCTTCTAACAAATGAAGAAGTATCAGGAACATTTGAGACTAAATCTCTGCGCTGAGCAAGGATTTGCACAAAGTTGAGTCGAATGGTATTTCTGGGTATGGAAGCCATGATCTGCAAAACAGAACAAAGATAAATCCCCTCGGTCTTTGAAATGGTTAGCCTAATGAAATATGCATGCTATGTCATGATGCATGATGTCATGATAAAACACACAATAGGTATAGCAGATAACAGACATGGTAAAGGCAAACAAGTCACACAATAGCCCTTAAGTTTCAGGCTTGCATGGAGTCTAGGTACTACCCTCTTGAAGTTCAGCTGGTTCAACCTATCCTAATAATAGTAAACGGGTTCTAGAGGTTCTCAATATCACTGACCATCCTCCATCGGTCATGGTTTCAGCTCACACAATCTTTTCTTGCAGTCGGAACTATCTCGAGAGTATGGTCTCAATGAGTGTAGTATCGAGTATCAACCAGTTCTTAGATCTATGCCGAGGCCGGATATCTCACTACTTCCTATGGCCAAGTTGGTCAATTATAGGTTCTAAGGTCAGTTGATGCTTAACGACCCATATAGCAGCCCCGTATTCTCCTTGTTGCTCCACAAGGGATACCGGTACCAACTAATGTGTCACATCAACGTAGCTACTGCTTCAATCGTATCGGTCTATGCTGTACAGTTCCCTCACAGTTTATTGCTACTTACCTAAAAGGTGTCCCCAGATCCGGGTTAGGATCTATAGTAACTCCCAAACAACCCTTAAAAGTAAAGAAACCAAGACAAACAAGAGAAGCAAATATGATGAACTAGATCCTAAGGTATACCCCACTTATTTATTTCCCCAGCAGAGTCGCCAGTTCTGTGATACGGTGGCCAGAACCGGGACTATTTTAGGAATGTTGGTTTGTGTTTTGCGTTTGTGTTTGCAAAATGTCGCGGTAAGCAAGAGTCGCCACCGACTTTTATTTTATCCAACAGGAAAGGAAAAAAGCACAGAAAATTCCTTTTTTCGAGATTTTGAGTACGGGGGGTAGATTATAGAAAGGGAAGGTATTAGCACCCTTTCGATCTGTGGTTTTCCACGGGCTCTTAGGTACTTGCTCATCATTTTCAAAATCGCTTCTGTGTTTGTGATTTGAAAAGGTTTTTGACTTCGATTTAACCATTGCTTCTGTCTTCAAGAGTGTTACGAAGTGTTTTGAAAGCTTTGTTTGAAAAGAGTGTAAGTGTGAAAAGTTTGTTTGGATTGAGCAAGTACTTAAGATTCTACCTACTCGAAAAAGAGAATTGTTCTATGTTTGTTTCCTTTAGACAGTGTTATCCCACTATTAGTGAGTAGGTAGTACCGTCGTTGGAGCTTTACGGGTCAATTCGAAAGGGACGTACGATCATTAAAGCAATGTTAGGACGTCTTAGTAGTAACCCTAATGTCTTAGATCAATTATTCGAGGCAACAATATCCGAGGCAACCATTCCGAGGCAACTTTCCAAACGGGACTTTGATCTTTATTTAGACAAGAGAGCGACCACTAAAATATCCTATACGTAATGATCATTTACCGAAGGCAACCGAAGTGGGAGTGTACCCTAGGAGTGCGCATGTGCGAGTGATTCAATTTCAAGTTTATTATCTTTGCACATTTAGAGTTAGCTAACTGTTTTAAAGTTTTCATACATTCTTGTCATGCATCCCTAATATTCATACATCTAACAGTTTAATGTTTGTGGAATTTAAAGTGCGGAAAATAAACTACGCTATTACAAGGCTTCGGGTATTTACATATCTGTTGTACCCCAAAATTTTCCATCCCATATTCTTCAAAGTTTTGACAAGCATCATCTCAATTTGCTCAAGTCTACTCAAGGGTTGCACAGTCAAACCATCCTCCTAAGCCAGTCAAAATTAGGGTTTTGGTTCTTGCAAGGAAGTTGAGGTTTTCAAGGGCTCAATCAAATCCCATAGGCCTATACACATTGTCAAGCATCTACATGCCAAGTTTCAAGGCTCACAGCATCAAGTTGCACAGTCAAAAGCCCTAATTGCTTCACAATCAACTGTAGGGGTAAAATGGTCATTTTATAGTCAAAAGTCAATTTTTTTGGTCAACATCTTATTTTGAGGCCACAATCATCATTTTATCAAGCCTTGATCATGATTCCACAAGAATGGCTCAAAAATCATCAAGATGCAAAAGTTTCCATTTTTGAACAGTTGAAAAGTCAACTATAAATTGACCAAGGCATAACTTTTTCATGGTTCATCAGAAAAATCCCATCCAATGCTCATTTTTAAGGAGATGACATTTCCTACAACTCATCTTCACATTCCAAGTCCAAGAAATGCTCTCACAAAAAGTTATCAATTTCAACATTATAGGTCATTTTCAAAAGTCAACAAAAAGGCACTTTAAGTCAAAGACCATAACTTGAGATTGGTAAATCCAAATGACATGGGACCAAAGGAATTGGTTAGAGGACTTCAAGACCTTTCCAAAATGTCCAAGAACATGTTCATATGATCAAAATTGAGCAAGATATGCATTGGAGAAGTTGGGAAATTTTTGTGAAATGGCAAAAGTCAACTATCCTTAAAACTTCAATTTTTGACAAAAGGGCCCACTTTCTTCCACTTGATTCAGCCTTGTCATGCCATACACGTGTCCCATGCTTAATTTCAAGATCAAACATTTATTTTTCTATTTTATTTAATTTTTATTGATTTAATTCATTTTAAATCCATAATAATTCAAATAAAATCCAAAAATTAATGGAATGGCATCTTTATGGTTTGAATAGCTTTTATGTATCATGAGCCAGCTACCAAATTCGTGCTAGGCTATTTTGTGCACAAAATCATGGTTTTGCTTCAAGAATGGAAAGTTCTTCAATGGTGTTAAAACAAAATCTCCAAAACTTAATTGCACAAGTTTAAGGCTCAGCTGCTGACCTAATTCCATTCACACATACATAAGCAAGCATTGCAGACCTAATACACGACCTAAGCATCATTGAAACTGCCAAACCATATTCAAAAAATCCAAGCAAAAAGTCAAATCTGATTTCTCACTTCAAGGCCCTTTCAAGCCAATTTGAGGATTCAAACATATTGCCAGCATTCCCAAGAACGTGCAGAGATCAAAACCAAGCGCTCAGGCCTAAGGAATCGCCCCACACAAACTCATGGTTTGCATAATTTTCTTGGAATCGAAATTCATTGTTCATGCATCATTAACATAATTTGTTGCTTGTTTTGTGTTGTATGAGTCCACAAGAAACTAATGGTATGGTTCAATTGCCTTGAAACTCCCTGAAACCGAAACCACCATGGATGAATGTTAGGGTTTTCAAGCTTTTGAATTGGGGGTTTGTCATATGGGAAAAATTAGGCTTCATAATGCCTATGGTTGGAACCGGTTGATCAAGACGAACCCAAATCCATACTCGCGATGAATTTATATTTCGTGTGCGCCTAATCGCTATTTTCTGTCATCTTGTTTTGTGGGGGTTAAAAACCCCTGCTATCCAATCTTTTTTTTGCAGGCCAGGTGAAGAAGACAAAGACGTGTTAATGCATCATTGGCTTATTCAAAATATGCGCGCTACTTTTTCTGTTTTCAGCACATGACTTGTTTATTTCATATTATATTTATTTCTTGTTATGTTAACAAAAGTAAGCAAATGGTTCAGTGGCTGATGAGGTGTTTGTGCATCATTGGGACCTGGGTTCGATTCCCAGGTCCCCCAAAATTTCCATATATTTTTTCTTTACATAATTGTGTGCAGGCTTCAAAGAATAGGCCCATCATGCGCCTTACTCATCCAAACGCCAAGTGGCCACCCAGGTGCATCCCAAGGCCAGAGATGGAGGATCATGGTGTTCCTCAGTCAACCATGCGCATAGCTGATTCTAAGAGTCAACAAGGCTTATTCTTAATGGGCTCAGATTGCCAATACACCCTCAATTCTGGCCCAACCCCCCCCCCCCCCTTTGGGTTTGCATTTCTCTTTTTATTTTATTTTCTCTCTTTCATTTGCTTTATTTATTTTATTGTTTTTTTAATTACTAACCATTAAATTAATTAACATTTTCATAATAAATTTATAAAAACTAAAAAATGTAAATATTTTATTTTTATTAATTTCACTTAGGTTTAATTATTTTGTAAATAAATACTAACTTAAATTAATTTAGTTTAATTAGGTTTAAATTTTAATTTTCTTTTTACAATAAATAAAATTATTTAGACTTAGGTTTTTCTTTTGACACTTTTAATTTCCTCTTTTTATCTTATTTCATTAAAAACATAAAAATACAAAAAACATTTTTTCTTTTAATAAATTAATTAATTAGTAATTAGTTTTAATTTTGATTAATTGCAAAAAGGACAAACTCAATTCTTTTTCTCAAAAGGTCAAAACCCTAGGACGTTCCCGATTCAATCTTTTGCGCGTATTTACTTTTTAATTCATTATTTTGTATCTACTCAGGAAATGTAATAATTAATTAGAACTTTATCGCTTTCTTTTAAATCCTCGCATTTTTATTTTCTAAACGGGTTGTTGTTTTTGGCGATGTATATACCCGCGCCTTGTAATAGCTAGATTTACCCTTTCCGCAATTTATTTTCCGCACTCTTAACTGTTAAAAAATGCATGATAAGATTTGTATGAATAATAAAATCAATCCGTAGCTCACAAATAACATGTTCAAAGATAAACATAAACTGATTTAAACACACAAGCACATGCCACTCCTAGGGTACGCCTCACTGGTTGCCTCGAACGTGGTCGTCAAGTATAGGGTGTTTTAGAGGTCGCCCTCCTGTCTAAGATCCAGTTGCCTCGAAACGGTTTCCTCGGATAAAAAAGGATCTAGGACATTAGGGTTACTTCTAAGGTGTCCTACTATTGCTTCGGTGACCACATTGTCCCTTAATCGAATTGACCCGAACACCTCCAACGATGGTGCTTCCTACTTCTCAATGGTGGGATAGCACTATCTAAAGGACTCTTACACAGCCTAATTCCTTAGAGTAGGTAGATTTCTCCTAAGTACTTGCTCTTTTCAAAACAAACAAAAACAACTTTTCGCACCTACACTTTCTAAAAGTTTTCAAACAAATTTTTCATACACTCTTGAGGACAGATACAAGAGTTACTTAGAAATTTTTCAAACGAAACTTTTTTCAAAACCCACACACACACTTGAAAAGCAAACAATTTTTGAAAACATAAGAGCAAGTACCTAAGAGCCCGTGGATAACCACGGATAGAAAGGGTGCTAACACCTTCCCTTTCTATAAATCTACCTCCCGAACCGAGAAACATTCTCGAATAAGGAATTTTGCTGTGCTTTTGTCCTTTCCATGTTGGAGAACATAAAAGACGGTGGCGACTCTTGCTTACCGCGACATTTCGTGAAACCAGCTTAAAAAACAGTCAGTTCTATTTCCACCGATCACAGAACTGGCGACTCTGCTGGGGAGATTTATAAAAGTGAGGTGTACCTTAGGATTAGACCACTCTTATGTTTTCAATTGCTTGCTTTGATTACTTTAAATATTGTGGGCCTGTTTTGGGAGTTTCATAGATCCTAACCCGGATCTGGGGATACCTTTTAGAGAGTAGCAACAAACTGTGAGGGAATTGTGCGGGGTATACCGACACGGTTGAAGCAGTTTGCTACGTTGATGTGGCACTTTGGTGAGTACCGGTAACCCTTGAGTCAAGTCAAGGAGAGTACGGGGCCGCCGCGTGGTGTCGTGAAGCATCAACTGACCTTAGGAACCTTACTTGACCATCCTAGCCTCTTTAGGGGTAGTGAGATGACCGACTTTGGTGCAGTCCGAAGTTGGTAGATACTCGATACTACACTCATTGAGGGTTGTTTCTTGGAATATTTTGATCGCCAGTTCAGTGGCTAAATCAAAACAATAAACACAGAAAACAACCCAATGATATTGAGCTCCTTAGAACCCGGTTACTTTTGATAGGACAGGTTTGAGCCCACCAACTTCAAGAGGGTAGTACCCAGACCTCATGCTGGCCTGAACTCTAAGGGCTGTCTCTGTGTGACTTGTGTGCTTTCATACTTGAACTACTTGCATACTTGTTACCTAACAACATGAGTTTCTTGCAGGTTTTGTTTACAGTCCTTAATCTGGACTCATAACAGGGTTCACTTACATCCCTCCACGCATAGCATAACATCATACCATCATACCATTGCATACATCCTGCATAAAGACTAATCCATTTCAAGGATCTCAAGGGTTTGTTATGCAGGTCATGATGAACCAGATGTCTAGCAAGGGGCAAAGGGGATTTATTTTCCTCTAGCCAAAGTTGTCAGGGGCTATGACCCACTCGATATGGTGAGCCTTGACTCTTGAAGAAGGACCCTTAACAACAGGAAGTTCCTTCAATCAAACAACTGGATTCAAATTCTAACAATTTTCTTGTTTACCCCGCGAGATCCTTGAAAACATTGCATGCATACATACATGTCATTGCATTACAGGTACCCTTTTGACAGGTTGCTTAATCTTCTTCGCTGTTTATTTCAGCCATCATCATGAATCCTGAATCATCCAATGAACAAGCTATCAAGGCCCTCCAGGCCCAGAACGCCCAGTTCCAGGAGCTGGTCATGAGCTTAGCCCAGGGACAACAGGAATTGAAGACTTTGCTTTTGAAGAAGAAGAAGAAAAGGACTGTTTTGTTCAACCCTAGACGCAGATCTGGGAATGGATCACAAAATGAGGCTGAGCTGACCACCCCATCTGCTGGGAAAGACAGCCCACAAGGGAGAGAGGTTCCTAGTCTCGTGGTCTCCGACAACGAGACAGATTTCAATGATGAACAGTACCCTCCTGCTGAGGACAGGTACAAGCAACTAGAGGACCGTCTAAATGCCATGGAGATTCAATAGGTGCCCGGGTTGGACTTTGGAGACCTAGGCTTATCTTCTGGGGTGGTGATCCCTCACAAGTTCAAGGCACCTGCCTTTGCGAAGTACGACAGGGCTTCCTGTCCTAAGTTGTACCTCCGTTCATACGCAAGGAAGATCCAGCCCTACACGGCAGACAAGAATCTATGGATCCATTTCTTCCAGGAAAGTCTTTCAGGGACTCAGCTTGAATGGTTCTATCAGCTGGATGGAACCAGTATTCGTAACTGGGAGGACTTGGCAACTGCTTTTTATAAGCAGTATCAGTATAATGCCGACCTCGCTCCTACGCGTACCCAACTCCAGGGTATGTCACTGGGGACAGGTGAAGGTTTTAAGGAGTACGCGCAAAAGTGGAGAGACCTGGCTGGCAGGGTGCAGCCGCCGTTGACTGACCGTGAGCTCGTTGACATGTTCTTTGTAACACGCCGTTTATATTTAAATGTAATTTCATTAATTATTTTCCAAAACTATTAAATTATATCTATTTTGAGAAATATATTCAATTCTGATCGATTGAAATATTAATTGGGTAATATGAAATAAAAATATTTATTATGTCGAAACATTATTTTGAATAATATTAATTTGGTGTGTAGTAATATTTGACTTTGTTTGATTAATTGGCATGATTAGGTTTATATAGAATAAATATTAATTAATGTAATATGATTGTAATAGAATTATATGATATAATTTGAATTAAATAGATTGGGCCAAATTAGAATTTTAGAAAGTTAGGGGGAGGAAAGTAAGTAGTAGTAAAATTTGTTTTATAAGATAGAAAGTAGGATAGTTGGTAAGAAGAGAAATAGAAAGAAGAAAGAAAAGAAGAGAGAAAGAGGAGAAGAGAAGAAAGGAAGCTAGGTTTGGAGTTGCAACATCATCATCATCTTGTTTCAAGAAAACCCACACCAAGGTAAGGGTTTGACTTCCACCAATTATTTAGTGTGTGATTTTGTAGTTTTGATTTTGGAATAAATTAGGGGTTTAGGGTATTAGTTTCACTACTATGTTATGATGAAAAAAAAATTGGTAGATCGATGAAATTGAGAGATGATTTAGGACCCAATTTAATTAGTTATGTATATATATAAGTGCTTTAATATTTTTCTTTTCAAATTCCATTCTTGTTACTGTAGCATAATAAGGAAGTGGTGCTTGGGAGAATTAATTTGCAAGCTGTAGCGATTTTAAGAGGTAGCATGTGGGAGAATTAATTTATAATAATGTAGTGATATTAGGAAGTTATTACTAAGAGGAATGTGCTTGCTTACTATAATACAAGAAGGAAGTAGTATATTGGAGTATTGGCTGTTACTGTATCAACACAAATAAAGTGGCTTTGGTATTACTTGCTTGCGGTAACGGTACAAGAATGGAGTGGTGTTTTGGAAGTAATACTACTTGCCACTGTAGCGCGCAGGATAAAGTAATGTGTAGGAGGGTTAATTTCATACTGTAGTGTAACACTTCAAGGCAATTGCTTAATGTAACATAAAAATAAGAAGTAACATTTAATAATTGTTTGCTTAATGTAACATAAAAATAAGAAGTAACATTTAATAATTGTTTGCTTAATGTATCATAAAAATAAGAAGTAACATTTAATAATTGTTTGCTTAATGTATCATAAAAATAAGAAGTAATATTTAATAATTATTTTGCAATACTGTAGCGAATTTAAGAAGTAACTACGTTCCAATTTATAAATATAAATTATTTAAAAGTAATAATTTAATATCTTCAACAAATAATTTTGTAGGATTTATGAAGAAGAAATAATAGAATTTTTGACCGATAATTAATTAATCGAATTTAGCCCGAATAGTCCGAATTATTATGCGGTTTATGATAGTAATTTTGGTGGATCTGTTGGATGGTGTTGTACCCCAAAATTTGCCCTCCCATATTCTTCAAAATTTGCCAAGTCAAAACTTCAAAACCTCTCCAAGAGTTGCACAGTTCAAAGGCCTCCTAACAGTCAAAAATTAGGGTTTTGGTTCTGACAAAGAAATTGAAGCTTCCAAGGGTCCAATCAAGTCCCACATGCCTATAAACATGGTCAAGCATCCGCATACCAAGTTTCAAGACTTACAACACAAAATTGCACAGTCAAAAACCCTAATTGCACTACAGTCAACTGTAGGGGCAAAATGGTCATTTGACAATCAAAAGTTCAAATTTTTGGTCAACATCTCATTTTGAAGCCACAAACATCATTTGATCAATGCTTGATCATGATTTTCAAAGCTTGGCTCAAAAATCATCAAGATGCAAAAGTTTCCATATTTGGACAGTTGAAAAAGTCAACTGTAACTTGACCAGGGCATAACTTCCACATGGTTTATCAGAAAAATTCCATCCAAATCTCATTTTGAAGAGAAAGACATTTCCTACAACTCCTCTTCATACTTCAAGTCCAAGAAATGCTCTCACAAAAAGTTATCAATTTCAACATTATAGGTCATTTTCAAAAGTCAACAAAAAGGGACTTTAAGTCAAAGGCCATAACTTGAGATTGGTAAATCAAAATGACATGGGGCCAAATACATTGGTTATAGGACTCAAAGACCTTTCCAAAATGTCCAAGAACATGAGCAAAGCTTAAAAATTGAGCAAGATATGCCTTGTGAAAGTTGGGAAATATTTGGATATTTTGAAAAGTCAACATTGCTTCAAATGACCTAAAAATGCTAATGGGCCTCTTTTTCTTCCACAATTCATCATCCAAGGCATGTGCACGACCATGTGGCCCAAAGGGAAGTTTTTTATCATTTTTATTTATTTATTTGGATTTTTTATTATTAATAATTCATTTAATTAATTAAAATACATGAAAAATACCAAACCAATGCAATCAAATCTTTTTGTGCATGGAATAGGTTTAAAATTTCGTGCATGATCAGATATGGAAGGAATTGAAGTGATTGGCCATGATTTGTACCAAATAGGCATGAAAAAATATTTGAAAAGATCCTTAAGAATCAAATCTTGAAAATCATGAATGCAAAGGTTTTGATTTGTTTTCTTTGACCTAAATCACTCACACATATATACATATGCTAACCCTACTCCTTAGAACCTCCCAGCTGCGCCAGAAAAGCATAGAGAAACTTGAGTTTTTGCCAAAAAAAATTGGAAACTGAAAGCTAGGTTACAGGTCGATTCAAGCAAAGAGACTTGTTCCATCACCTTCCTGAGGCTTCAAGGAAGGTTTTCAAATCAAAATCATTCATCCTAACACCAAGAAACGTGAGGACGATGGTGACCTGTACAGAAAATTTTTTACATTCTTGCATCTCGATTCATGCATCTTTAAGAATTTTTGATGTTTGATTTATGTTCCTTGACTAATTCTGAAGCTAACTACATAATTCAATTGAGTTTTCATGTGCTATATGCGATTCCACCATTGATACAGGTTAGGGTTCTTTGAGGTCCAAATTGGGCGTTTCTAAAAGCTATAAAATTAGAACATCATAATGCCATGAGTGGATTCAGTGTGTTTGGACGAAAACAATGGAACCCTCGCGCCTAATTTATGAGGCCATATGGCCTATTCGCTATTTTGAAAACAAGCTTGTTTTGGGGGGGGTTTAAAACCCCCTCTAACCCTTTTTATTTTCAGGAAAGAAACACAACGATGAAGAAGATGATTAGGTGGCCATCAGTAATTGGTTGATTCAAAATTTCGCGCGAAAAAGTCACTAACGCTTTGGTTTATTTTATATTCATTATTTGTTATTTAATATACAAAGAAGTAAAGTGGCACGATTGGCAGGCATATACATTGATAACCAACAGGACCTGGGTTCGATCCCAGGTCCCCACTCCTTTCCATATTGTTTTTCCATTAATACTTTTGTGCAGGTTCAGTATTGAAGACCACCATGCATCTCTCAAATCTAGCTTGCCACTTGGCCAATGGAGACGATCAGAAGGCCATGATCTGAAGAACATGGTAAACTTGAGTCAACGCACCTACACGCGTCCTGAAAAGGTCAAAGAAGGCTTGATATAGGTGGGCCAGAATTGCTACAATATACCTCTCAATTTGGGGACAGACCCCCCTAGGTTTGCAATATTCTTTTCATTATTTTTTTATTTGATTCAATTATTTTCCTTTTTTAATTAATTTCTTTAATTTAATATTTTCATAAAAAACATAAAAAACAATATAAAATCAGAAAAAGACAAAAATAAGTATTTTTGTTTAATTAATATATTTTTTGTAAATAAACATCATTAATTGATTTTAGTTTTTAATTTAGGTTTAAATCTTAATATTTTTCCAAATAACTTAAAAATTGGTAGAATTAGGGTTTTTAAATATTTTTATCCTTTTTTCTTTTCTTTCACAATAATTAATTATTAAATATTATTTTTGTAATTAAATTACCATGTAAATAATTAGATTAATCTTAGGTTTAATTTTAACATGTTTTCTTAATAAATAAATAAAACAACTAGAATTAGGGTTAATATTTTAATTTCATTTAATTTCACATAAAAAACCATAAAATCCAAAAAAATCTCAAAATAATGTCTTTTCATTTTAATTTCATTAATTTAATAATCATTTAATTTAATTTCATTAAAGGGTCCAACGCCCTCGTTTCCCACTTAAATCCCAATTCACGCATTTTTATTTTATGTCGTATAATTTTATGTACCTCTCCCAAAGTCGTGTAAACTTAGTTTCTCGCACTTTACTTTATTTCTTTATTTTATGTCAAATCGGGTCCTGGACTTTAATTTTGGCGATGTGGACCCGCGCCTTTGTAATAGTTTAGAACTTTTAATTTCCGCATCTTTTTAATTGTTAAATAAATGCATGCAAGAATGAATGGCCTAGAATAAAAACAAACGCTTAGATCACTTTGACATGAACAAGATAAATGCAAATGAACATGACCCACAAATCACACACCACCCCTAGGGTACGCCTCACTGTTGCCTTGCCTCGAAAGGTGATCGTCGAGTAGAGGATGTTTTAGTAAGTCCTCGTGATCCGGGAACCTGGCATGAGGGTAGCTTCTAAGGTATCTTCCCATTGCTCTGGTGATCACCATGTCCCGAACCTTCGAATTGACCCGAACACCTCCAACGGTGGTGCTACCTACCTCTCAATGGTGGGATGGCACTACTTTAAAGGACATTTACACAGACGAATTCCTTAGGGTAGGTAGACGACTCTAGATACTTGCTCTAATTTCAAAACAAATCAAAAATACTTTTCACACCGACACCTTTTCAAAAGCTTTCGAAAGCGACTTTTCAAACACTCTTGAGGATCGATACAAGAGTCGAACTGGAATTTTCAAAGAAACTTTTTAAAACCCACAGTTGAAAAGCAAACAAACCATTTTGAAAACACAAGTGAGCAAGTATCTAAGAGCCCATGGATAACCATGGATAGAAAGGGTGCTAACACCTTCCCTTTCTATAATCTACCTCCCGAACCGAGAGCAATCTCTATAAGGAATTTTTCTGTGCTTTTGTCCTTTCCAATTGGAGAAAATAAAAGACGGTGGCGACTCTTGCTTCTGCGACATTTCGCGAACCAGCGTTAAACAGTCAGTTCCAGATCCACCGATCACAGAACTGGCGACTCTGCTGGGGACTCTTATAAAGTGAGGTGTACCTTAGGACTAAGATCACTTGTGTTTTCAATTGCCTTGACTTGTTTGCTTTATTATTGTGGGACTGTCTTGGGAGTTCTATAGATCCTAACCCGGATCTGGGGGATACCTTCTTAGAAAGTAGCAACAAGGCTGTGAGGGAACTGTGCGGGGTATACCGACATGGTTGAAACAGTCTGCTACGTTGATGTGGCACTTTGGTGTGTACCGGTAACCCTTGAGTTCAGTCAAGGAGAGTACGGGGCCTCCGCGTGGTGTCGTGAAGCATCAACAGACCTTAGGAACCTTAATTGAACTATCTTGGCCTCTTTAGGGTAGTGAGATAACTGACCTTGGTGCAGTCCGAGGTTGGTTGATACTCGATACTACACTCAATTGAGGGTTGCTTTCCTGGAATATTTCGGTCGCCAGTTCAGTGGCTAAATCGAAACGATGAACAATGAAAGCAATCCCGTGATATTGGGACCCTTAGAACCCGGTTACTTCTAATAGGACAGGTTGAACCCACCAACTTCAAGAGGGTATTACCCAGACCCCATGCTAGCCTTAAACTCTAAGGGCTTGTCTTGTGTGCCTTGTGTGCCTTACATGTTTGTCTTTGTAAATATCTGTGGTGTGTTTAATCATAGCATCATGACATCATCCAGCATCATATGCATTGACTAACCATTTCAGGGGTTCGAATCTTCATCTTTGTTCTTGTTTTGTAGGACATGGAAACTGTTCGTAGAAAGACAATTCAAATCAGTCTTGTAAGGGTCCCTCCTCAGCTTAAGGAACTCATATCCAGGATTCCCGAGAACTCTTCAGTCAGTGAAAGACATGGAAGTCTCATCAGCTTGGTCAATACCAACATTGAGGAAGATATGATTAAGGTCCTGTTCCAGTTCTTTGACCCTCTGCATCACTGTTTCACCTTCTTGGATTATCAGCTGGTACCTACATTGGAGGAGTTCTCCCGGCTCCTGAAGATTCCCATCCTTGATCAACTACCCTACAACGGTACGGAAAAGGAACCCAAGCTTGAAGAGATTGCTAAAGCCTTACACCTACAATCATCTGATCTCAAGGGACATTGGGAAGTTAGAAGTGGTATCAAAGGGTTCTTAGCCAGGTTTCTGTTTGAAAAGGCCTATGAATGTTGGAACTCCCTTGACTTACAAGCTTTTGAAGAAGTCGTGGCCCTCCTTGTCTATGGTTTGGTGTTGTTCCCTAACCCAGATCAACTTATAGATATCATTGATGTCCAGATCTTCATGTCCAGGAATCTTATACCTACGTTGCTGGGGGACATCCTTCACTCATGTTACACTCGAACCATGAGAAAAAGAGGTGTCCTTATGTGTTGCACTCCTCTCCTGGGAAGGTGGTTTATTTCGCACCTTCCACAATCAGTCTTGAAGAACGAGCGGGGTTTAAGGTGGTCACAACGGTTGATGACTCTTACACATGCAGATATACATTGGTGCCCTCGGTCCCGAGAGGATGTCACTATTATTGATCGTTACGGGGAGTATCCTAATATTCCTTTACTTGGAATCAGAGGAGGTATTACCTACAACCCGTGCCTGGCTTGGAGACAGTTTGGTTATGCTCGGAGGGATGGCCCTCATGACATGTTAATTCCTGACATAGTTTTTGACTTCGACAACGATGCACAAGGACTTCGCCAGAGATTTATCAGAGCTTGGAGGATGCCAAGTAGGATAGACAGTAAGACACTGGGGCATAGGAATTCCATCCCGTTGGAACCTTATCTCAAGTGGGTACGAGCCCGCTCCCAGAAGTTAGTGATGCCATATCCTCATATGCTCCCTGTGATCAAAGAGCCAGTCTTGGAAGGAGAAGTGTCCTACACCATTCAGCACCCTGATATGCCCACATCCTGGGAAGAGATGCAGAAGAGCTGGATCCAGCTTAAGGAAGAACGGAATTCTCTTGAGACCAGTCTACATGCTAGTGAAAAGAAGGTCCTAGAGCTCACCCGCCTATTACATGAGGAGAGGAATCTCAACACCTACATAGCTCCAAAGAGGATGCGTAGTATCTTCTGGGATTGATTTGCTTTTTTTAATTTTTGCCCATGAGGCTTTGATGTACTGAACAATTATTTCCTTAATAATAACGTGTGTTCTTTTTGTCTACAACAAATTTGAACTTTCGAACCCCTGAATGCATTGCATAAACACATATCATTCATCATGTGCATAGCAGGTTTTCCTCTTTTCAGGTTGCTTACCGTTCTTCGCTGTTTATTTCAGCATCATGAATCCTGACTCATCATCAACCGAGATGTCCATCAAGGCTCTTCAGGCGCAGAATGCGCAATTTCAGGAACTAATCATGGGTTTGGCTCAGGGCCAAGAAGAGCTGAAGGCTCTGCTCCTGAAGAAGGAAAAGAAGAAGAAGAGAAGAATTGTTCTGTTCAACTCGGGCCGAAGGTTTGGCAATACTCTGCAGAATGAAGAGGCTGGTTCTTCTATTGGCAAGGGTACTCCTCAAGAGGGAAAGGGTCCTAGTCCGGTAGTCTCCGACAACGAGACTGATTTTGATGAAGAGCAATATCCTCCGGCAGAAGACCGTTACAAGCAGTTGGAAGACAGGTTGAGTGCTATGGAGATCCAACAGGTACCTGGGCTGGATTTAGGAGATTTGGGTTTGTCTACTGGTGTGATCATTCCTCATAAGTTCAAAGCACCATCTTTTACCAAATATGATGGGGCGTCTTGTCCCAAGCTACACCTCAGATCTTATGTGCGGAAGATTCAACCGTACTCGGTGGATAAGAATTTGTGGATCCACTTCTTCCAGGAGAGTCTTTCAGGGACTCATCTCGAATGGTTCTATCAGCTGGATGGGACCAAGGTTCGTAACTGGGAGGAGTTGGCTACTGCTTTCTATAAGCAGTATCAATATAATGCCGACCTTGCCCCTACACGTACCCAACTCCAGGGTATGTCGTTAGGTTCAAGTGAAGGTTTTAAAGAGTACGCTCAGAAGTGGAGGGATCTGGCTGGCAGAGTGCAGCCTCCGTTGACTGACCGGGAGTTAGTAGACATGTTCTTGGGGACCCTATCTGGGCCATTTTTCAACCATCTCATCGGTAACTCGTCTGCAGGGTTTACTGATCTTATTCTGACTGGAGAGAGAATTGAGGCTGGGTTGAAGTCTGGTAAGATTCCGAAAGGTGCATCGTCTAGTTCTGAGAAGAAACCCTTCAAAAAGGAGGCTAGTGCTGTATATGGCTCTAAAAGACAAGAGAAATCTGAGCGCCGCCAATCTGTCAGTGCGGTAATGATTGCTAAGCCCGCTGCCGCTCCTCGGCAAACCAATCCTCAGAGGGCTGAAAGACCTAGAAGAGAATTCACCCGTTTAAGTATGACTTTGTCGCAGATCTTGCCACAGTTGCTATCCACCAAATTAGTAACTGTCAGAGAGGCCCCTAAAGTTGTGAACACTGCCTCCCCGAAATACAATCCAAATGCCCGCTGTGCTTATCACTCCGATAGCCCGGGGCATTCCACCGACGACTGTTGGGCATTAAGGAATAAGGTGCAAGACCTTATTGACGCAAAGGAGATACAGTTCGAAGCGCCTGAGAGGCCGAATGTGATAAATGCTCCTATGCCTCAGCATGGGGTAAATGTTGTTGATGAAGATGTTTACGCTGTCTCTGTGGATGATCTAGCCACTCCCTTGAAGACTGTCAAGAGGAACCTACTGCTGGCCGGTTTATTTCCGGGTTGCAGTGAGGGTTGCCTGTTCTGTGCTGTTTCCCTCTCTGGTTGTCCTTTGCTGAAATTAGGCATCCAAAGCCTAATGGATAGCAAGGAGATTCTGTTTAAGAAGTCTGCTGTTCAGTTGGTTCCGGAAGAAGAAGTTTCTGTGGTTACCATCTTCAATAATCCAATCCAGGCTCTCCCAAGGAAGCCTGTCCAAATCATGACTGTCGCACCTGTTGTTATTACTGTTCCGGGGCCTCTCCCCTACGTATCTGATAAAGCTGTCCCCTGGCACTATGGGGCAGACGTATATGTGAATGGAATCAAGCAAGAGTTCAACATTGGCGCCAGTATCTGCGATATCACTGGTCCAGCCAAGGTTACCCGCAGTGGCAGGCTCTTCTCGCCTGACATTGCACCGCCCGCTACTCGAAGACCCCTTACAATAACACCTGCAAGTATACCTGTTCCTGTTTCTGACCAAGTTGCTTCCCCTGCTGCCGAGTCATCCAATGCTCGGGGCAAAGGGATGGAAGATGAGCCTGCCCGGATGGAGGCACCAGTACCTATAAATGCTGAGGCCTCCCAACAAGAGATGGAGGAGATTCTAAAAATAATAAAGAAGAGTGACTTTAATGTTGTCGAGCAGCTGGGGCATACGCCCTCCAAGATCTCCATGCTCTCCTTGCTCCTGTGCTCAGAGGCCCATGCTAAGGCCTTGATCTCATTTCTCAAGACGGCCCATGTGCCACAGGAGACATCTGCAGTTCAGTTCACTGATTGCGTAGCAAATCTGACAGCAGATAATGGCTTGGGTTTCTCAGATGCTGACCTTACTGCCAAGGGAAGGGACCACAATGACGCCCTGTATGTCTCTATCGAATGCAGGGGCACTACTTTGGCGCATGTGTTGGTGGACACTGGTTCTTCCCTAAATGTGCTACCCAAGAAGGCCTTAGACCGTTTGGATTGTGAGGGCCTGGAGCTAAAGCCTAGCAATATTATCGTCAGAGCCTTTGACGGTTCCAAGAGGATGGTTCATGGAGAGGTGGACATTCCTATTCGTGTGGGCTCTCAGGTGTTCGACTCTACTTTCTATGTGATGGATATCCGTCCATCGTACTCTTGTCTGCTGGGACGGCCTTGGATCCACAAAGCTGGGGCAGTGACCTCTACCTTGCACCAGAAGCTGAAATACCCTGTCAGAGGGAAGATTGTCACTGTGCAAGGAGAGGAGGAGTATATGGTGAGCCATTTGAATTCCTTCAGATACATTGAGATGGACGGGGAGTTTATTGAAACCCCCTTTCAGCATTTCGAGGAGGTGCTTCCAATTTCAGCAGCAGCAGAAACAACAGTCGAAGAGAATGTTCCTTTGAAGATGGCTTCTCTGAAGGATGCCCGGGCTGTGGTTCAGAAAGGTGAATGTGCTAACTGGGGCAGGCTTCCTGACTTTACACAGAAAACTGACAAATTTGGACTGGGTTTTACTGCAGAGGGTCAGAAAGCTATGCGGAAGGCGAAGACCAGAAGACCTCCTGTGCTCATCACAAATCCAGGAGTGAATGCTGTTGGGGAGGATAATGAAGTGGATGAAGCTGAGTTCAATAGCTGGATCTATCCGACGACTGAAGGCGGATTGACCAATTGGATTGTCAAAGACCATACTCCAGTTACTTTTGTTACGCAGTAATAAACTTCTTTGTTTTGTTATTTGTAATAAACAATTAAAACTCTATGGCCCGGTGTCTTACCCGAGGCACCGTGGTTTCATTTGTGAGGGCATATAAATTGTCATTTCATATATCATAAATGAAAATCTTGGACGTTTTCTCGCATTTCAAATCTTATGCTCCTTTTCTTTCTTTCCTTTCCTTTATATATTTCAAAACAGCTGTATTTACACACACTCACTCATACAGGTTCCAATCCACTCTGGATCTCACCGGTAACGACTCTGCTACTGCCAATTATGACTTCGAAAATCCGATCAACTTAGCCGAAGACGAAGGTGAAGATGATTGCGAAGTGCCTGGCGAGCTTGCAAGACTGTTGCTCCAGGAAGAGAGGGCAATTCAACCACATGAAGAGCCAGTGGAGACATTAAATCTGGGCACTGATACAGATAGGAAGGAGGTAAAGATTGGTGCCAACCTAGAGCTCAGCGTGAAGCAACGGTTGACTCAGATGCTACATGATTATGTGGAGATCTTTGCCTGGTCCTACGAAGACATGCCCGGTTTGGATACTGATATTGTGGTCCATCACTTGCCTACCAAGGAAGACTGCCCTCCGGTTAAGCAAAAGGTCCGCCGTATGCGTCCAGAGATGTCTGAGAAGATCAAAGCCGAGGCTATGAAACAGTTTGATGCCGGGTTCCTTGCAGTGACTTCTTACCCTCAGTGGGTTGCTAATGTGGTGTCGGTACCAAAGAAAGACGGTAAGGTCAGAATGTGTGTCGATTACAGGGATCTGAATAGGGCCAGCCCCAAGGACGACTTCCCTCTACCTCACATTGATGTCCTTGTCGACAATACTGCTCAGCATAAGGTGTTCTCTTTCATGGATGGTTTTTCAGGTTATAATCAGATCAAGATGGCACCTGAAGACATGGAGAAGACTACCTTTGTTACTCAGTGGGGCACCTTCTGCTACAAGGTCATGCCTTTTAGACTGAAGAACGCTGGGGAAACCTACCAACGTGCCATGGTTGCTTTATTTCATGACATGATCCATCATGAGATAGAAGTGTATGTTGACGACATGATCGCAAGGTCCCAGACTGAGGAAGAGCACCTAGATCACCTGCAGAAATTGTTTGACCGACTGAAATTGTACAAACTGAGGTTGAACCCGAACAAGTGCACCTTCAGGGTAAGATCTAGAAAGTTGCTAGGCTTCGTGGTAAGCGATAAGGGTATTCAAGTGGACCCTGCTAAGGTGAAAGCTATTCAAGAGATGCCAGTTCCTAAGACAGAGAAGGAAGTCAGAGGCTTTTTAGGACGCCTGAATTACATTGCTCGATTCATCTCACACCTGACTGCTACCTGTGAGCCAATCTTCAAGCTGCTGAAGAAAGATCAGGTAGTACGTTGGAATGATGAATGTCAGGCTGCCTTTGACAGAATCAAAGAGTATCTCCAAGAACCACCCATCCTTATGCCACCGGTTGAAGGGAGACCTCTGATATTATACCTGACAGTACTTGACAACTCAATGGGGTGCGTGCTGGGGCAGCATGACGAGTCTGGCCGAAAAGAGCATGCCATTTATTACCTTAGCAAAATTTTTACCGACTGTGAGACCCGATACTCACTACTTGAGAAAACTTGTTGTGCTTTGGTATGGGCTGCTCGCCGGCTGAGACAGTATATGCTGACTCACACTACCTTGTTAATCTCAAAGATGGATCTGATAAAGTACATATTTGAAAAGCCTGCTCTGTCTGGGAGAATAGCAAGATGGCAAATGATCTTGACAGAATACGACATTCAGTATACAACCCAGAAAGCCATCAAGGGAAGTGTATTGGCAGACCACTTGGCACATCAGGCCGTAAACGACTATCAGTCAATGAACTTTGAGTTTCCGGACGAAAGCATCATGATTGTGACTGATTGTGAAGTACCTGGACCGGATGAAGGACCTGAGGAAGGATCCCGATGGTCTATGCACTTTGACGGAGCCTCCAACGCTTTGGGTAATGGTATCGGCGCCATAATCATATCCCCTCAAGGCACTCATACTCCACTTACTGCCCGACTATGTTTCAACTGTACCAACAATATGGCGGAATATGAGGCGTGCATCATGGGTCTTCAAGCTGCAATCGACCTAAGGATCAAGTTTCTGAGTGTCTTCGGAGATTCCTCTCTTGTGATCAATCAGATCAAAGGAGAGTGGGATACGAAACATCCGAATCTTATTCCTTACAGAGAATGTGTGTTGACCTTAATCCCTCACTTCACAAAGATAACCTTTGAACACTTTCCGAGAGAGGAGAATCAGTTAGCGGACGCGTTAGCTACAATGTCTTCTATGTTCAAGGTCAAATGGGACAATGAGGCTCCCCGGATCATCATCTGGAAACTGGACGAACCGGCATACTATTGTGATCTCGAGACTGAATTGGTGACTGAGAAGACTTGGTACCATGAAGTGAAGAGATATCTGGAAGCTCAGGAATACCCCGAAGGTGCCTCTGTCAATGATAAGAAATTTCTGAGAAGGTTCGCAGCGAAGTTCTTCCTTAGCAACGGCATCCTGTATAAGCGAAACCATGATTCGACCTTACTGCGTTGTGTGGATAAAAATGAAGCAGAAAGGATCATGGAAGAGCTACATGAGGGGACCTTTGGTACACATTCCAGTGGACACACTATGGCAAAGAAGATCCTTCGAGCAGGGTATTTATGGTCCACCATGGAAGCCGACTGTTACCAACATTCCCGGACATGCCACAAATGCCAGATTTATGCAGACAAGGTGCATGTTCCTCCAGTTCCTCTAAATGTTCTGACTGCGCCTTGGCCGTTTGCAATGTGGGGCATAGACATGATCGGTGAGATTAAACCTACAACGTCTAATGGGCATCGCTTCATCCTGGTAGCGATTGATTACTTTACGAAGTGGGTCGAAGCAGCTTCCTACGCTATGGTAACCAAGAATGTTGTGGCGCGGTTCATTCGGCACAACCTGATCTGTCGGTACGGCGTCCCTGAAAGGATTATTACAGACAACGGTACCAATCTCAATAACAAGATGATCACTGAGCTCTGCGAGCAGTTTAAGATACAACACCACAACTCTTCTCCTTACAGACCGAAGATGAATGGGGCTGTAGAAGCAGCAAATAAGAACATCAAGAAAATAGTGCAGAAGATGACAGTGACTTATAAGGATTGGCATGAGATGTTACCGTTCGCTCTACACGGGTACCGTACCTCAGCTAGGACGTCAACCGGGGCAACTCCTTTCTCCTTGGTCTACGGTATGGAGGCAATCTTACCGATCGAAGTGCAAATACCCTCTCTCCGGATAATGAAGGATGCAAATCTGAACGAAGATGATTGGATCCAGACACGACTTGATCAGTTAAATCTTATTGATGAAAAGAGACTTGCTGCTATCTGTCATGGTCAGACGTACCAAAAACGGATGATCAGGGCATTTAACAAAAAGGTCAGACCACAGGAATATCAAGTTGGGGATCTGGTGATCAAGCGAATCATCCTTCCTCAGAGTGATCCAAGGGGCAAATGGACCCCTACGTAAGAAGGGCCATTTGTGGTTAAGCATGTGTTCTCAGGAGGAGCCATGATTCTAACCAATATGGATGGTGACGACCTTCCTCACCCCGCCAATGCAGACATAGTAAAAAGATACTACGCATAAAAAAGACCCGCTAGGCTGACATGCCTAGGCAAAAATTAGGGCTCCCGGCGAACCAAAAGGGTTCGGGCAAAATGAAGGGATGAAATGAAAAAAATTTGTACACCCGACAAGTCGAAAACCTGAAAAGGCGGCTTGGGCAAAAATGGGTATCCCGGTGGACTGAAAACCCGAAAGGGCAGTCCAGGCAAAAGTTAGGGATGAAAGTGTAATACTATGTCTCATTGGATCACTTTGCATCCAGAATCCGGTATCTACACCAAGTTCAGACGGCATCGATCAGTCAGCCTCATCTTCAACTAAGGTCATCAAGTGATGAGACGCTCGGAGATATAGCGGCTATAGCGGAGTTGAAACCCAGTGGGATCATTCATTTCACACAGCTGTTTTATTTTCTCTTGTACAAAATTTGTATAAACTCTTCTGTTCGGCGACGTTCTCTTACTAGGACGTCAGCCTCTTGTACCTAAACGCCTATTTACAGGCCATTCAAAAATCAATACAAATATGCTTTTCAGTTAAAATTGCCAATTGTTTTTCCTTTTCTGTTTTGTTTTGCGAAGAACGTCCAAGGTTCAATTTGTGATATATGCATTGACAATAATTTGCTAACTCAAAAATATTTGCATACGAAACAAAGGATTAATTACAGGTAACATTAGAAACAGGGGCAATAAAGAGTTGTCTAAGCAATCTAATTGTTCTGTCCTCCAAGGTACCAAGGTAGGTTCAGCTGAAGAATACAACCAGTATATCCTAATTCCCCAGAGAGTGAGCCAACAAGCCAGTACACTCTCCCCAAGCTATATTATCAGCCTTAAGGAAGTTGGGTATCCTCCAGCAGATCTCAACATTCCCCAGCAATATACAAACATTCACAACAAGCATCCCCGACAGTCTTGATCTAAGATTGTTCCCCGGCGGTATATCAAACATTCAAAGGAACCAATTCCCCGATACATCTCAAAACTTCCCCAGGAGAGTCCAATCCAGTTTCCCCAGGAAAGTTGGAATCCATCTCCCCAAGCAAAAAGCTTATCCCCAGTAGATTCTGGAAGCTTATCCTCCCGCAGAGCACGAACACGTCCCCCGGCTTTATTCAAAGAGTTACTTCCCTACCAGGATATAACTGGGTTATCCTCAGCCAAAAGCCACGGAAAGAGCGTCCTCGACGAAGTCTTCTTACCCCCAGCGAAGTCTATTAACACTTCCAATACAACAAAGGTATCCCCAGCAGGTTATTATCAACATCCCAGCAAATACCTCTCTCCCCATAGAGTATTGCTCCCCAGCAAGATCTGTAGAGTACTTTTTTTCCCCGCAGAGTAATTCATTTGCCAAGTTTATTCCCCAACGGAGTTATCTTCTCCCACTGGTATTCTTGCAATTATCATCCTCAGCGGAAGCAAAAATCTATCCTTCAACATCAGCCCAGGAACGACTTCCCGGCACCCGTCAAGGATTTATTTTCCTAAGACGAAGAGATACATTCATAAACATCGCACTTCCATACATTATAGCATGCATATACGCATCATATCTTACAAATCTCATTTATGTTGAGAACATCATTGCTTGATCCATATCACGCATTGCATATGACTGACCTTTACCTTTCAGGAAATATTCAGTTAAGTTCTCAGTTACATTCAAGACCTAGACCGGTTCAGTTAAGTCGACCCTAAGACTTATCTATTTCTTATCCAGTCCAAGGCCTTCTCTGGTTCAGTCAGATCGACCCTAAGATCTCCCTGTTTCTTATCCAGTAGAAGACATCAAGACCTAGACCGGTTCAGTTAATCGACCCTAAGATTTTCTGTTTCTTATCCAGTCAAATGCCTTCTCTGGTTCAGTCAGATCGACCCTAAGATCTCCCTGTTTCTTATCCAGTAGAAGACATCAAGACCTAGACCGGTTCAGTTAATCGACCCTAAGATTTTCTGTTTCTTATCCAGTCAAAGGCCTTCTCTGGTTCAGTCAGATCGACCCTAAGATCTCCCTGTTTCTTATCCAGTAGAAGACATCAAGACCTAGACCGGTTCAGTTAATCGACCCTAAGATTTTCTGTTTCTTATCCAGTCAAAGGCCTTCTCTGGTTCAGTCAGATCGACCCTAAGATCTCCCTGTTTCTTATCCAGTAGAAGACATCAAGACCTAGACCGGTTCAGTTAATCGACCCTAAGATTTTCTGTTTCTTATCCAGTCAAAGGCCTTCTCTGGTTCAGTCAGATCGACCCTAAGATCTCCCTGTTTCTTATCCAGTTGAAGATTTCAAGACCTAGACCGGTTCAGTTAGTCGACCCTAAGATTTTTTGTTTCTTATCCAGTCCAAGGCCTTCTCTAGTCCAGTTAAATCGACCCCAAACAGATTTTCCTGATAAAGACTCAGTAGAAGATATCCAAGATTCTCTCAATGATTACTGTTGAGGTTGTAGTCGCCTGTGGTTCTCTCCCCGATACTGCGGAGGTAGTAATCATACCAAGATTTCTCTCAGCGTTACTGTTGAAGTTGAAGTCGCCCAAGATTCTCTCAATGATTACTGTTGAGGTTGAAATCGCCTGAGGTTCTCTCACCATTCCTGTTGAGGTAGTAACCACCCCTGGCTCATTCGTCACCTTTTGAAGATCCAGATCCAGCTCCTGTAACCAGTCAGGACACATCTATACCAAAAGCTTGAAGACCAACTCCTGTAACAGGTCAGGTAATCATTTTCTTTTGCAGGTACGCAAGTTCTTGCTAAGGAATCTCTTACGCGACCAACGCCCAGATGGCATCTATAAGCCCATCACCCTATCCATCAATCTCCAAATGGCATCTATAAGCCCATTCCCACATCACACTGCTATGTGAGCGCAAATTTCTGGGCACTCTAGTGTTCAATCATCTTCCACCTTCGGATTACGAAAGGCACGTCAGCCAATCTGCATCCTCAGGTCTAAGAAGATTGAACAAGGGCAACTGTTGTACCCCAAAATTTGCCCTCCCATATTCTTCAAAATTTTCCAAGTCAAAACTTCAAAACCTCTCCAAGAGTTGCACAGTTCAAAGGCCTCCTAACAGTCAAAAATTAGGGTTTTGGTTCTGACAAAGAAATTGAAGCTTCCAAGGGTCCAATCAAGTCCCACATGCCTATAAACATGGTCAAGCATCCTCATACCAAGTTTCAAGACTTACAGCACAAAATTGCACAGTCAAAAACCCTAATTGCACTACAGTCAACTGTAGGGGCAAAATGGTCATTTGACAGTCAAAAGTTCAAATTTTTGGTCAACATCTCATTTTGAAGCCACAAACATCATTTGATCAATGCTTGATCATGATTTTCAAAGCTTGGCTCAAAAATCATCAAGATGCAAAAGTTTCCATATTTGGACAGTTGAAAAAGTCAACTGTAACTTGACCAGGGCATAACTTCCATATGGTTTATCAGAAAAATTCCATCCAAAGCTCATTTTGAAGAGAAAGACATTTCCTACAACTCCTCTTCATACTTCAAGTCCAAGAAATGCTCTCACAAAAAGTTATCAATTTCAACATTATAGGTCATTTTCAAAAGTCAACAAAAAGGGACTTTAAGTCAAAGGCCATAACTTGAGATTGGTAAATCAAAATGACATGGGGAAAAATAAATTGGTTAGAGGACTCAAAGACCTTTCCAAAATGTCCAAGAACATGAGCAAAGCTTAAAAATTGAGCAAGATATGCCTTGTGGAATTTGGGAAATTTTTGGATATTTTGAAAAGTCAACATTGCTTCAAATGACCTAAAAATGCTAATGGGCCTCTTTTTCTTCCACAATTCATCATCCAAGGCATGTTCACGACCATGTGGCCCAAAGGGAAGTTTTTTATCATTTTTATTTATTTATTTGGATTTTTTATTATTAATAATTCATTTAATTAATTAAAATACATGAAAAATACCAAACCAATGCAATCAAATCTTTTTGTGCATGGAATAGGTTTAAAATTTCGTGCATGATCAGATATGGAAGGAATTGAAGTGATTGGCCATGATTTGTACCAAATAGGCATGAAAAAATATTTGAAAAGATCCTTAAGAATCAAATCATGAATGCAAAGGTTTTGATTTGTTTTCTTTGACCTAAATCACTCACACATATATACATATGCTAACCCTACTCCTTAGAACCTCCCAGCTGCGCCAGAAAAGCATAGAGAAACTTGAGTTTTTGCCAAAAAAAATTGGAAACTGAAAGCTAGGTTACAGGTCGATTCAAGCAAAGAGACTTGTTCCATCACCTTCCTGAGGCTTCAAGGAAGGTTTTCAAATCAAAACCATTCATCCTAACACCAAGAAACGTGAGGACGATGGTGACCTGTACAGAAAATTTTTTACATTCTTGCATCTCGATTCATGCATCTTTAAGAATTTTTGATGTTTGATTTATGTTCCTTGACTAATTCTGAAGCTAACTACATAATTCAATTGAGTTTTCATGTGCTATATGCGATTCCACCATTGATACAGGTTAGGGTTCTTTGAGGTCCAAATTGGGCGTTTCTAAAAGCTATAAAATTAGAACATCATAATGCCATGAGTGGATTCAGTGTGTTTGGACGAAAACAATGGAACCCTCGCGCCTAATTTATGAGGCCATATGGCCTATTCGCTATTTTGAAAACAAGCTTGTATTTTCAGGAAGGTTTAAAACCCCCTCTAACCCTTTTTATTTTCAGGAAAGAAACACAACGATGAAGAAGATGATTAGGTGGCCATCAGTAATTGGTTGATTCAAAATTTCGCGCGAAAAAGTCACTAACGCTTTGGTTTATTTTATATTCATTATTTGTTATTTAATATACAAAGAAGTAAAGTGGCACGATTGGCAGGCATATACATTGATAACCAACAGGACCTGGGTTCGATCCCAGGTCCCCACTCCTTTCCATATTGTTTTTCCATTAATACTTTTGTGCAGGTTCAGTATTGAAGACCACCATGCATCTCTCAAATCTAGCTTGCCACTTGGCCAATGGAGACGATCAGAAGGCCATGATCTGAAGAACATGGTAAACTTGAGTCAACGCACCTACACGCGTCCTGAAAAGGTCAAAGAAGGCTTGATATAGGTGGGCCAGAATTGCTACAATATACCTCTCAATTTGGGGACAGACCCCCCTAGGTTTGCAATATTCTTTTCATTATTTTTTTATTTGATTCAATTATTTTCCTTTTTTAATTAATTTCTTTAATTTAATATTTTCATAAAAAACATAAAAAACAATATAAAATCAGAAAAAGACAAAAATAAGTATTTTTGTTTAATTAATATATTTTTTGTAAATAAACATCATTAATTGATTTTAGTTTTTAATTTAGGTTTAAATCTTAATATTTTTCCAAATAACTTAAAAATTGGTAGAATTAGGGTTTTTAAATATTTTTATCCTTTTTTCTTTTCTTTCACAATAATTAATTATTAAATATTATTTTTGTAATTAAATTACCATGTAAATAATTAGATTAATCTTAGGTTTAATTTTAACATGTTTTCTTAATAAATAAAAAAAACAACTAGAATTAGGGTTAATATTTTAATTTCATTTAATTTCACATAAAAAACCATAAAATCCAAAAAAATCTCAAAATAATGTCTTTTCATTTTAATTTCATTAATTTAATAATCATTTAATTTAATTTCATTAAAGGGTCCAACGCCCTCGTTTCCCACTTAAATCCCAATTCACGCATTTTTATTTTATGTCGTATAATTTTATGTACCTCTCCCAAAGCCGTGTAAACTTAGTTTCTCGCACTTTACTTTATTTCTTTATTTTATGTCAAATCGGGTCCTGGACTTTAATTTTGGCGATGTGGACCCGCGCCTTTGTAATAGTTTAGAACTTTTAATTTCCGCATCTTTTTAATTGTTAAATAAATGCATGCAAGAATGAATGGCCTAGAATAAAAACAAACGCTTAGATCACTTTGACATGAACAAGATAAATGCAAATGAACATGACCCACAAATCACACACCACCCCTAGGGTACGCCTCACTGTTGCCTTGCCTCGAAAGGTGATCGTCGAGTAGAGGATGTTTTAGTAAGTCCTCGTGATCCGGGAACCTGGCATGAGGGTAGCTTCTAAGGTATCTTCCCATTGCTCTGGTGATCACCATGTCCCGAACCTTCGAATTGACCCGAACACCTCCAACGGTGGTGCTACCTACCTCTCAATGGTGGGATGGCACTACTTTAAAGGACATTTACACAGACGAATTCCTTAGGGTAGGTAGACGACTCTAGATACTTGCTCTAATTTCAAAACAAATCAAAAATACTTTTCACACCGACACCTTTTCAAAAGCTTTCGAAAGCGACTTTTCAAACACTCTTGAGGATCGATACAAGAGTCGAACTGGAATTTTCAAAGAAACTTTTTAAAACCCACAGTTGAAAAGCAAACAAACCATTTTGAAAACACAAGTGAGCAAGTATCTAAGAGCCCATGGATAACCATGGATAGAAAGGGTGCTAACACCTTCCCTTTCTATAATCTACCTCCCGAACCGAGAGCAATCTCTATAAGGAATTTTTCTGTGCTTTTGTCCTTTCCAATTGGAGAAAATAAAAGACGGTGGCGACTCTTGCTTCCGCGACATTTCGCGAACCAGCGTTAAACAGTCAGTTCCAGATCCACCGATCACAGATGGCATCTTTGTTGAAAAATGTGAATTTTGCAGGTGAAGTCGAATTAAGTTGAATGCTTCCGGTTTATGAAATTGTGTTTGATTTGAATAAATCATGGAAGTAACATTGTTTAAACTTGTACATTACTTGATTTGTGAATTATATTTGCAATGCATGTACAATTGTTGGTATTTCATTGTGTTGGAATATGTGGTATGTGTATGTTAAGGTCGGAAGTGGTCTTAATTGCATACGAGTTGTTGGTTGTACATTGCATGGCATGGTTGGTCTTGAAATAGAGACGGTGAAACAGTGGGTTCATATTTTATAGACGTTGATCCTTGAATGGAAATAGACGTAGTGGCTTTGACCCGGAAAGGGAACATAGGCGGTGAAACATGCGTTCACAAAAATAGACGTTGATCCTATAGTGGAAATAGACGTAGTGGCTTTGACCCTATGTGGAAAAATAAGCGGTGGAACTTTGGGTCCACAAGTCGGTACCGCATTCGCATGTGTTGAGTCGTGTTGTGAGTCACATGCATAATTGTGTATATTGTGTATGTGTGTTGATGTGTTTGGTTATATGCCAATATTGTTGTTGTGTGAATAATGGTTATGTGCCAATGATGTGAGTATTCAGATAATTGGTTTATATGGTTAATGTGTTGGAAATGACTTCCTTGAGTACGGATACTATATGTGATAAAATGAATATGATCATGATGTATTGTTTCATTTATTGCCATTTCTTTACCTTAATTACATGTTATATGATTATTGGAATTCTTACCCTTCTGTTTGAAAATGCTTTTGATGGCATTGTCCAGGTACCGAGGATGGTAGCGCGAGGCGCTAGTTAGCGGATGCATTGGATTGCAATCTGTTTTATTTTGATTAGAGTCGAGTCGATGCTCTGGTAGTAACATCTGGGGGGTATATTTCGTGTCGAACTCGTCTATTTTGTATTCGGATTATGATGTATATAATCCTTACTTTGTGTATATTATTTTGTGTATGTGAGACTTGATAACATATGCTTTATGTGAATTATCATGGCTTGATGCCTTGAATTATGTTTTGATTCCTCCATGAATGGAGATGAAGTTAAATATTGAAACTCCGTTGCGTTTGCACGAGAGAAAGAAGTTAAATGTTTATGTATGTTTGTTTTGGTTTGATATGCTTAAATTTACAAACGTACCCTGTCCGTTTTTCTTTAAAATTTTGGAATGTGATGTGTGTTGTGACATCCCTTCAGTGCAAATTTATTTTCTCTGATTTTAATTCTTGCCTTTTTTTTGGGGTAATTAGAAGGGGTGTTACAATAGTGGTATCAAAGCCTGGTTGGTCAGTTGTCAGGTCTTATTTTTGTTAATCCCTTGTATTTGATTGTGTGGCTAACGCGATCAATACTTTGTGTTGTTCAGAAGATGGCTGGTAGAAGGAATGATGATGCTTTAGCTGAGGCTTTGAGGTTGCTTGCGGGGTCAATAAATCAGATGCCGCAAACGACTCAAGCGTCACATGATGGTACTGAAGATGCTTTCCGTGCTCTTGGGAAGTTCCAAAAGAACAACCCGCCTACTTTCAAGGGAGAGCATGCTCCGGTGGAAGCTCAAGAATGGTTAAAAGCAATTGAGAAAATCTTTCGTGTGATGAATTGCACCGACGCTCAGAAAGTGCAATTCGGAACACACATGCTGATTAAAGAGGCCGAAGACTGGTGGATCAATGCTAGTCAGAGGTATGAGGAGGAGCAAGTTGTGGTGACTTGGGAAATTTTCCGAGATGCATTCCTGGAGAATTATTTTCCGGAGGATGTTCGTGGTAAAAAGGAAGTTGAATTCCTGGAATTGAAACAAGGTAGTGGTTCGGTAGCTGACTATGCGGCTAAATTTCAAGATTTGATCAAATACTGTCCTCACTACAACACTGTTAATGCTGAGAGGTCGAAGTGCCTTAAGTTTGTTAATGGTTTGAGGCCGGACATAAAGAAGGCGATTGGGTATCAGCAGATTACAAGATTCTCTGAGTTGGTTAATAAGAGTCGTATCTACGACGAAGACAGTCGGGATAGCACTGCTTATTACAAGAGCTTGAGTGAGAAAAGAGGTAAGGGACAAATGCGTCCTAAGCCTTATGATGGAAGAGGAAAGAGACCAATAAGTAGTGGAAAGAGTCCGAGTGGGGGAGTGACTACTCCAATCAAATGTTTTAAATGTGGTAAAGAGGGACATCATGCTATGGAATGTCGCCAGGGGATAGTTAAGTGTTTCAAGTGTGACAGGGTGGGTCACAAAGCGGTGGATTGTAGAGTTGGTGTGAGTGTAACTTGCTTTAATTGTGGTGAGCGAGGCCACATAAGTACCAAATGTCCAAAGCCAAAGAAAGAAGTTGGAAAAGTATTCTCTTTAGCTGGAGCAGAGATTTCTGCTGAGGAACGTCTAATCAGAGGTACATGCTTTATCTCTAATGTGTCTTTGGTTGCTATTATTGATACGGGTGCGACGCATTCGTTTGTTGCTTTAGATTGTGCCAAGAGATTAGGCCTTGTCTTGTCTACTTTGGATCGAAGTATGGAGGTAGATACACCTGCGATGGGTTCAGCTTCTACTTCAGTTGTTTGCTTGAAGTGTCCTTTGCGCATGTGCGGAAGAGATTTCGAAGTTGATCTCGTGTGTCTTCCTTTGCATCAGATAGATGTGATTCTGGGTATGGACTGGTTGAAAGCCAACCATGTCTATATCAACTGTTTTGCTAAGGCTGTTCTTTTTCTCGAGTCCGAGAAAGATGGTGTGGTTTTCTTGTCTACACAGTAAGTTGAGAAGAGTGTGAAGAATGGAGATGGGTTGTTTATGCTTATGGCGAGTATGGTTTTGGAAGATGGTAGAGTAAGAAAGGATTATCCTGTGGTATGCGAATTTCCCGAAGTGTTTCATGAAGAGATTACGGATTTACCTCCTGAGCGCGAGGTAGAGTTTTCCATCGACTTAATTCCTGGTACTAGTCCTGTTTCGATGGCTCCTTATAGGATGTCACCGTCGGAACTAGTGGAACTGAAGAGTCAGCTGGAAGAGTTGCTTGACAAAAGGTTTATTCGTCCTAGTGTGAGTCCGTGGGGTGCTCCAGTTTTACTTGTGAAGAAGAAAGAAGGAACAATGAGACTTTGTGTGGATTATAGGCAGCTAAACAAAGTGACCATTAAGAACAAGTATCCTTTGCCAAGGATTGATGATTTAATGGATCAGCTGGTGGGTGTGTGTGTGTTTAGCAAGATTGACTTGAGGTCAGGCTATCATCAGATTCGCGTGAAAGCGGGTGATATTCAGAAAACTGCGTTCAGAACTCGTTATGGACACTATGAGTATTCGGTGATGCCTTTTGGTGTTACGAATGCACCTGGTGTGTTCATGGAGTATATGAACAGAATCTTTCATGAGTTTCTGGATAAGTTTGTAGTGGTGTTCATCGATGACATTTTGATTTATTCCAAGAGTGAAGCAGAGCATGCCGAACACTTGAGAATTGTTTTGTCAATTCTGAAGGAAAATCATTTGTTTGCTAAACTTTCGAAGTGCGAATTCTGGTTAGAACAAGTGAGTTTCCTTGGTCACGTGATATCTCGTGGAGGTATTGCTGTGGATCCTTCGAAGATAGAAGCCGTGTCGGAATGGGAGTCTCCAAAGTCAGTTTTTGAGATTCGAAGCTTTCTTGGTTTAGCGGGTTATTACCGTAAGTTCATTGAGGGCTTTTCCAAGCTAACTTTACCGTTGACACAATTGACTAGGAAGAGTCAAGCGTTCGTGTGGACTCCGCAGTGTGAAGATAGTTTCCAAGAGTTGAAGAGAAGGTTGACAACTGCGCCAGTTTTGATTTTGCCTAAACCATCTGAACCGTTTACGGTCTATTGCGATGCTTCTTTGATGGGTTTAGGAGGTGTGTTAATGCAAGATGGGCAGGTTGTGGCGTATGCTTCGAGGCAACTCAAGGTGCATGAGAGGAATTATCCAACTCATGACTTGGAGTTAGCAGCGGTGGTTTTTGTGTTAAAGATTTGGAGGCATTATTTGTTTGGGTCGATATTCGACGTCTTTAGCGATCATAAGAGTTTGAAATATCTGTTTGATCAAAAAGAGTTGAATATGAGGCAAAGAAGGTGGCTGGAGTTTCTTAAAGATTATGACTTCAGTTTGAATTACCATCCTGGTAAGGCAAACGTGGTTGCAGATGCTTTGAGCAGAAAGTCTTTACACATGTCTATGTTGATGGTTAAAGAATGGGAATTGTTGGAGCAATTTCGAGATTTGAGTTTGGTGTGTGAAGAGACTTATTTTGGCGTGAAGCTTGGTATGATGAAGCCTACTAGTGGTGTCTTGGAAGAGATTAGAGATGGGCAAAAGTCAGATTTGGTTTTGGTTGACAAGTTTACTTTGGTGAATCAAGGTCAAGGTGGAGAGTTCAGAATTGATGAGAATGGAATTTTGAGATGTCATGATAGAGTTTGCGTTCCCGATGTGGGGGATGTGAAAAAGAGGATTCTTGAGGAAGGTCATAGAAGTGGGTTAAGTATTCACCCTAGTGCTAAGAAGATGTATCAAGATTTAAAGAAGCTGTTTTGGTGGCCTTGTATGAAGAAAGAAATTGCTGAGTTTGTGTATGCTTGTTTGGTTTGCCAAAAGTCTAAGATTGAACATCAGAAGCCTTCGGGTTTGTTGCAACCGTTGTCTATTCCCGAGTGGAAGTGGGATAGTATCTCGATGGATTTTGTTTCTGGTTTTCCGAGGACTCCGAGTAACCATGAGGCTATTTGGGTCATAGTGGATAGATTGACTAAATCTGCACACTTTATTCCGATTAGGATGGATTACACTATGGAGAAGCTTGCTAAGTTGTATGTGGAACGGATTGTTTGTTTACATGGTATTCCTACATGTATTGTTTCAGATAGAGATCCGCGTTTCACTTCAAGATTTTGGGAAGGTTTACAAAGAGCCTTGGGTACTAAGCTGAGATTGAGTTCCGCTTATCATCCTCAGACGGATGGTCAAACGGAGAGAACAATTCAGTCACTTGAGGATTTGTTGCGTGCTTGTGTTTTGGATCAAGGAGGTTCATGGGAGAGTCATTTGCCTTTGATTGAGTTTACTTATAATAATAGTTTTCATTCTAGCATTGGCATGGCTCCTTTTGAGGCATTGTATGGAAGACGGTGTAGGACACCTTTGTGTTGGTACGAGACGGGAGAAAGTGCTATAGTTGGTCCGAAATTGGTTCAAGATGCTACGGATAAGATCAAATTAATAAGAGAGAAGATGAAAGTGTCTCAGAATCGCCAAAAGAGTTACTATGACAAGAGGAGGAAACCTCTTGAGTTCAAGAAGGATGAACATGTGTTTTTGAAGGTGAATCTAACTACGGGTGTTGGAAGGGCGCTTAAATCGCGGAAGTTAACACCTCGGTTTATTGGTCCTTATCAGATTTCAGAGCGGATTGGAAGTATGGCTTATCGGATTGCATTGCCGCCATCACTTTCAAATTTGCATGATGTGTTTCATGTTTCGCAATTACGAAAGTATATTGCGGATCCGTCTCATGTTATTCAGGCGGATGATTTGGAAGTAAGAGACAATTTGACGGTTGAGGTTTTACCGGTGAGGATTGAAGATAGAAAGGTGAAACAACTAAGAGGAAGAGAGATTGCTTTGGTTAAAGTTGCATGGGGTGGTTCGGCGAATGGTAATGTGACGTGGGAGCTTGAAAGTCGGATGCGGGATTCCTATCCCGAATTGTTCGTTTAGAGGTAATTTTCGAGGCCGAAAATCTTTTAAGTGGGGGAGAGTTGTAACACGCCGTTTATATTTAAATATAATTTCATTAATTATTTTCCAAAACTATTAAATTATATCTATTTTGAGAAATATATTCAATTGTGATCGATTGAAATATTAATTGGGTAATATGAAATAAAAATATTTATTATGTCGAAACATTATTTTGAATAATATTTATTTGGTGTGTAGTAATATTTGACTTTGTTTGATTAATTGGCATGATTAGGTTTATATAGAATAAATATTAATTAATGTAATATGATTGAAATAGAATTATATGATATAATTTGAATTAAATAGATTGGGCCAAATTAGAATTTTAGAAAGTTAGGGGGAGGAAAGTAAGTAGTAGTAAAATTTGTTTTATAAGATAGAAAGTAGGATAGTTGGTAAGAAGAGAAATAGAAAGAAGAAAGAAAAGAAGAGAGAAAGAGGAGAAGAGAAGAAAGGAAGCTAGGTTTGGAGTTGCAACATCATCATCATCTTGTTTCAAGAAAACCCACACCAAGGTAAGGGTTTGACTTCCACCAATTATTTAGTGTGTGATTTTGTAGTTTTGATTTTGGAATAAATTAGGGGTTTAGGGTATTAGTTTCACTACTATGTTATGATGAAAAAAAATTGGTAGATTGATGAAATTGAGAGATGATTTAGGACCCAATTTAATTAGTTATGTATATATATAAGTGCTTTAATATTTTTCTTTTCAAATTCCATTCTTGTTACTGTAGCATAATAAGGAAGTGGTGCTTGGGAGAATTAATTTGCAAGCTGTAGCGATTTTAAGAGGTAGCATGTGGGAGAATTAATTTGTAATAATGTAGTGATATTAGGAAGTTATTACTAAGAGGAATGTGCTTGCTTACTGTAATACAAGAAGGAAGTAGTATATTGGAGTATTGGCTGTTACTGTATCAACACAAATAAAGTGGCTTTGGTATTACTTGCTTGCGGTAACGGTACAAGAATGAAGTGGTGTTTTGGAAGTAATACTACTTGCCACTGTAGCGCGCAGGATAAAGTAATGTGTAGGAGGGTTAATTTCATACTGTAGCGTAACACTTCAAGGCAATTGCTTAATGTAACATAAAAATAAGAAGTAACATTTAATAATTGTTTGCTTAATGTAACATAAAAATAAGAAGTAACATTTAATAATTGTTTGCTTAATGTATCATAAAAATAAGAAGTAACATTTAATAATTGTTTGCTTAATGTATCATAAAAATAAGAAGTAATATTTAATAATTGTTTTGCAATACTGTAGCGAATTTAAGAAGTAACTACGTTCCGATTTATAAATATAAATTATTTAATAGTAATAATTTAATATCTTCAACAAATAATTTTGTAGGATTTATGAAGAAGAAATAATAGAATTTTTGACCGATAATTAATTAATCGAATTTAGCCCGAATAGTCCGAATTATTATGCGGTTTATGATAGTAATTTTGGTGGATCTGTTGGATGGCATCTTTGTTGAAAAATGTGAATTTTGCAGGTGAAGTCGAATTAAGTTGAATGCTTCCGGTTTATGAAATTGTGTTTGATTTGAATAAATCATGGAAGTAACATTGTTTAAACTTGTACATTACTTGATTTGTGAATTATATTTGCAATACATGTACAATTGTTGGTATTTCATTATGTTGGAATATGTGGTATGTGTATGTTAAGGTCGGAAGTGGTCTTAATTGCATACGAGTTGTTGGTTGTACATTGCATGGCATGGTTGGTCTTGAAATAGAGACGGTGAAACAGTGGGTTCATATTTTATAGACGTTGATCCTTGAATGGAAATAGACGTAGTGGCTTTGACCTGGAAAGGGAACATAGGCGGTGAAACATGGGTTCATAAAAATAGACGTTGATCCTATAGTGGAAATAGACGTAGTGGCTTTGACCCTATGTGGAAAAATAAGCGGTGGAACTTTGGGTCCACAAGTCGGTACCGCATTCGCATGTGTTGAGTCGTGTTGTGAGTCACATGCATAATTGTGTATATTGTGTATGTGTGTTGATGTGTTTGGTTATATGCCAATATTGTTGTTGTGTGAATAATGGTTATGTGCCAATGATGTGAGTATTCGGATAATTGGTTTATATGGTTAATGTGTTGGAAATGACTTCCTTGAGTACGGATACTATATGTGATAAAATGAATATGATCATGATGTATTGTTTCATTTATTGCCATTGCTTTACCTTAATTACATGTTATATGATTATTGGAATTCTTACCCTTCTGTTTGAAAATGCTTTTGATGGCATTGTCCAGGTACCGAGGATGGTAGCGCGAGGCGCTAGTTAGCGGATGCATTGGATTGCAATCTGTTTTATTTTGATTAGAGTCGAGTCGATGCTCTGGTAGTAACATCTGGGGGGTATATTTCGTGTCGAACTCGTCTATTTTGTATTCGGATTATGATGTATATAATCCTTACTTTGTGTATATTATTTTGTGTATGTGAGACTTGATAACATATGCTTTATGTGAATTATCATGGCTTGATGCCTTGAATTATGTTTTGATTCCTCCATGAATGGAGATGAAGTTAAATATTGAAACTCCGTTGCGTTTGCACGAGAGAAAGAAGTTAAATGTTTATGTATGTTTGTTTTGTGTTGATATGCTTAAATTTACAAACGTACCCTGTCCGTTTTTCTTTAAAATTTTGGAATGTGATGTGTGTTGTGACATCCCTTCCGTGCAAATTTATTTTCTCTGATTTTAATTCTTGCCTTTTTTTTGGGGTAATTAGAAGGGGTGTTACATTCTTGGGGACCCTATCTGGTCCATTCTTCAACCATCTGATTGGGAATTCTTCTGCTGGGTTCACAGATCTGATCTTGATTGGTGAGAGGATAGAAGCTGGTATCAAGTCTGGGAAGATACAAAAGGGTGACTCCTCGAACACTGAGAAGAAACCATTCAAGAAAGAGTCCAATGCTGCGTACAGTCAGAAGAGTCGTCGTGACCAACACGTAGGGGCAGTCCTGATCTCTGGTTCTACACCACGCCGACAACAGAAGAAGGGAAATCAGCGAAGGCCGGACGAGCCTAAAAGACAGTTCACCAACATCAATATGCCGTTGTCACAAGCATTACAACACATGTTGAAGATGAACCTGATTGCGGTGATCAACCCTCCCGCAAATCCTAAGACTTCTTCTCCAAGCTACAACCCAGATGCGAGGTGTGCTTATCATTCTGGTAGCCCGGGGCATGATACTGAGGATTGTTGGGCGCTGAAATACAAGATCCAGAATATGATTGACGCCAAAGAGATCGAATTCGAGCCTGCCGAGACTCCCAACGTGATCACTGCTCCCTTGCCAAAACATGGCTAGGATTGAGAGACTCTTGTTTCATTTAAATTCTGATGTTGTATTTTTCTATGCTTATACAAACAATTATCATGTCAAACTCTATTATTTCATTAATGCATTACACGTGTCTTGTTTTGAAGTAATTGTGTTCGCTATATTCAAAATTGCTTTTATTTTTCTTGATGTTCAAACTCTCGATTAATAATTCTAAGTCTCTTGAGGGAGGATGACGAAAACGATACCACAATCTACAATATGCTTTTGAACAGACCCTGCTGATGAGGTACAGGCATTGTTTCAATTCCTAAACACTGGAGTTATAAGGAAGATAACCCCTCGTCAACCCCTTTGAGCCAAAGAAGTAGGAGTTTTTCTTTTCGAAAATTAAAACCCTTAATCATAACCTGGGGCAGGGTAGTTCTCTCAGTTGATCCAAGTGCACAACGAATGGCACCAAAGGAGTTCTTACAAAACAAAAGACGATGATGGTTCTGAATAATCATAAAGACGGGCAGTCATTATATCTCAAAAATAAAAGCCCATTAAGTCAAAACCTATGAAGGAGACTTACAAACTGGGGCATCCCGCTGACTGTAATTGCAAAAGAAACAGTTCAGGCAAAAAACAGGGATAACAAAATCAAAAAAGAAAGAGGTCCTACAAACCCTGAAAAAGGAAATGACTGCCTATTCAAAATAAACTGTCAGTATCCGAACCATCATGGGAATATCATGACAAAGACTCAAACAAAGTCTAATGCACGATCAGCTGAGTTTAGGTTTGAAGAACTTCACGAAGAGCGGGTGGGTACAAATAAAATTTGAGCCTTTATCCTTTGTTTCTTAAACCATGAACCAAGCCACGTTATAACCCTAAAAAGTCCTAGCTGAAGCATGGGTTAGTTCGAAAGCATACTGTTACGAAAGGTATCCTGACTCCTTAAGGCTTGTGGTAAAGTAACGAGTTGACATCACAGTTTACAAAAAATTTCACTTGTTTTTATGAAAAACTGCATTTTCAAAAACATCAAGACAGACATAAGCTTTACATTTTTGAAATAACATTGCTTGCATATATGACTATTTGTTTGAACAGCAGAGAAATTCGCACGACGAATGTCTAATGAACAAAAGCACCTCCAATCAAGGGGCATGGCATGATCATTGTCTATCATCTGGGGCAGTTAAGTCAAGGTTCGGAGAATCTCTCAAAAGGCCAACCAGCTTGGGGCAAATCTCCATCTGGATCACTTGGGGCATTGGACGTGAATTCCAGCAACGAGTCTTGCATGATCAGACATCTCTTGGTGGTATAGCAACACAATGCTACTGACAGTGGCAACTCCCTACACTCTGAGAGCATGGACATAGTCGAAAAAATACTACGCATAATCAAAGACCCGCTAGGTTGACACACCTAGGAAAAAATAAGGGCTTCCCGGCGAACCAAAAGGGTTCGGGCAAAAATAAGGGATGAAAATGAAAAAAATCTGTACACCCGGCAAGTCGAAAACCTGAAAAGGCGGCTTGGACAAAAATGGGTATCCCGGTGGACTGAAAACCCGAAAGGGCAGTCCGGGCAAAAATTAGGGATCAAAGCGTACGACTATGTCCGATCATCTCGTCACCTGCCTACCAGAAGATTTGTCAGTCATCAAGCACCTCCACAGGTGCCTTCTCCCGCAGAAACTGGGGCAATAAGAATTGTCCAAACTGTACAGCTGTTTTTCTCACCAGGTACAAAGGTAGATTTCAGCTGAAGAATGAAACCAAGATATCTCCACTCCCCGCAAAGTAAGACAAGGTTAAGCAATACTCTCCCCCGAGCAGAGTTGGCCTCCCGTCAGCCCCGAAAAGGCACAATATCCCTAGCAAGTCAACAATACTCTTCCCCGAGTAGAGTTAGTCTACTATCAGCCTTAAGGAAGTAGGTATCCCCAGTAAATCTCAATATTCCCCAGCGGAGTACGCAGATGTTCCTAAATAAGCGTCCCTGGCAGTCTTAATATAAGATTGTTCCCCGGCGGAATACCGGACATCCCAGTGGAGCCATTCCCCAGTACAGTCTAAAAGGTTTCCCCAGGAGAGTTGAATCAATCTTCCCAGCAGATTCTGGAAGCTTATCCCCAGTAGATTCTGGAAGCTTATCCCCTGCAGAGTGCAAAAGCATCTCCCCGGCTTTATTCAAAGGACATTACCCACCAGAGCCTATAACTGGGTTATCCTCAGCTAATTATAACGGAAAGATCGTCCTCGGAGAAATTCTTCCTATCCCCCAGCGGAGTTCATTAATTCCCCAACAAAGCTTATCAACGGTATCCCCAACGGAGTTATCATCAAACCTCAGCGAAGTATCTCTTCCCACAGAGTTATTTCCCCGCAGAGTAATCTTCACCAGGTTTATTCCCCAACGGAGTCATCTTCTCCTACCGGTTTATTCTTGCAAAAATCTTTGTTCATCATCCCCAGCGGAAATGAAGAACTCTACTCTTCAAACATCAGCCCAGGATTTAACAAACTCCCGACATTTGTCAAAGATTTGTTTTCCCAGACGGAGAAACATTCATAAAACATCACATCTTCATACATTATGACATGCATACGCATCATACACCACAAATCTCATTTATTCTTGAGAACATCTTAATGTCATGCAGTTCATGCATCATGACATTGCATACAACTAATACTTTGCCTTTTAAGGAAAAGGGCAATCAAAATATGATTATCATCTATCTTTGCAGTTCCAGATCAACAACGGTAACAAGCCAGGAAAATTCTATGAACGACTGATCATGGGTTAATACCTGAAACCAGACATGACGATTATCTACTTGATCATCATGAGGCAACCCTACACCGGTTTCCTTCTCAACTTCAGATGTAGTTTTACACGAACTCATCATCAGGCAACCCTACACCGGTTCCTTCTCAATTTTCGGACGAAGTCTTACACGGACTCACCCTCCACAAGTAACCCTACACCGGTTCCTTTTCTTTCAGAAAAAGTCTTACACGGACCTATCTCAAGGTAACCTTACCCCGGTTCCTCAAGAAGTTTTACACGAACTTATACCAAGGTAACCTTACCCCGGTTCCTCAAAAAGTTTTACACGGACTTATATCAAGATAACCTTACCCCGGTTCATCAAGAAGTTTTACACGAACTTATCCTGCAGTAACCTTACCCCGGTTCCTCCAGAAGTCTTACACGGACTTATCTCAAGATAACCTTACCCCGGTTCATCAAGAAGTTTTACACGAACTTACCCTGCAGTAACCTTACCCCGGTTCCTCCAGAAGTTTTACACGGACTTATCTCAAGATAACCTTACCCCGGTTCATCAAGAAGTTTTTCACGAACTTACCCTGCAGTAACCTTACCCCGGTTCCTCCAGAAGTCTTACACGGACTTATCTCAAGATAACCTTACCCCGGTTCATCAAGAAGTTTTACACGAACTTACCCTGCAGTAACCTTACCCCGGTTCCTCCAGAAGTCTTACACGGACTTATCTCAAGATAACCTTACCCCGATTCATCAAGAAGTTTTACACAAACTTACCCTGCAGTAACCTTACCCCAGTTCCTCCAGAAGTCTTACACGGACTTATCTCAAGATAACCTTACCCCGGTTCATCAAGAAGTTTTACACGAACTTACCCTGCAGTAACCCTACATAGGTTCTCTCTCTCCAGACGTAGTTTTACACGGACTCGTCATCAAAGTAACCCTACACAGGTTCCTTCTCCATTTCAGATGAAGTCTTACACGGACTCATTATCAGAAACCCTACACCGGTTTCCTTCCTTCAAAGATGCAGTTTCACACGGGCTCATTATCAGTAAACTCTACACAAGTTTCCTTCTCAACTCCAGATGCAGTTTCACACGGACTCATCATCAGTCAACCCTACACAGGTTTCCTTCTTTCCAAAATGCAGTTTTACACGAGCTCATTATCAAGCAATCCTACACAGGTTCCCTCTTTCAACTTACAAAAATTACAATTCAACAGACAATCTCCAGATGGCATCTATAAGCCCATCCACCTGCCAACAGTCTCCAGATGGAATCTATAAGCCCATCCCCGAGAAGATTCTGTTACATCTCCTGATGGCATCTATAAGCCCATCCTCCTATCCACCATCTCTCCAAATGGCATCTGTAAGCCCATTCCCGACATCACATTGCTGATACTCCACTATGTGAGTGCAAATTTCTGGGCACTTTAGTGTTCAATCATCTTCCACCTTCGGATCACGAAAGGCACGCAAGCCAATCTACATCCTCAGGTTTAAGAAGATTGAACAGGGGCAACTGTTTTACCCCAAAATTTGCCCTCCCATATTCTTCAAAGTTTTGACAAGCATCATCTCAATTTGCTCAAGTCTACTCAAGGGTTGCACAGTCAAACCATCCTCTTAAGCCAGTCAAAATTAGGGTTTTGGTTCTTGCAAGGATGTTGAGGTTTTCAAGGGCTCAATAAAATCCCATAGGCCTATACACATTGTCAAGCATCTACATGCCAAGTTTCAAGGCTCACAGCATCAAGTTGCACAGTCAAAAGCCCTAATTGCTTCACAATCAACTATAGGGGTAAAATGGTCATTTTATAGTCAAAAGTCAAATTTTTTGGTCAACATCTTATTTTGATGCCACAATCATCATTTGATCAAGCCTTGATCATGATTCCACAAGAATGGCTCAAAAATCATCAAGATGCAAAAGTTTCCATTTTTGAACAGTTGAAAAGTCAACTGTAAATTGACCAAGGCATAACTTTTTCATGGTTCATCAGAAAAATCCCATCCAATGCTCATTTTGAAGGAGATGACATTTCCTACAACTCATCTTCACATTCCAAGTCCAAGAAATGCTCTCACAAAAAGTTATCAATTTCAACATTATAGGTCATTTTCAAAAGTCAACAAAAAGGCACTTTAAGTCAAAGACCATAACTTGAGATTGGTAAATCCAAATGACATGGGACCAAAGGAATTGGTTAGAGGACTTCAAGACCTTTCAAAAATGTCCAAGAACATGTTCATATGATCAAAATTGAGCAAGATATGCATTGGAGAAGTTGGGAAATTTTTGTGAAATGGCAAAAGTCAACTATCCTTAAAACTTCAATTTTTGACAAAAGGGCCCACTTTCTTTCACTTGATTCAGCCTTGTCATGCCATACACGTGTCCCATGCTTAATTTCAAGATCAAACATTTATTTTTCTATTTTATTTAATTTTTATTGATTTAATTCATTTTAAATCCATAATAATTCAAATAAAATCCAAAAATTAATGGAATGGCATCTTTATGGTTTGAATAGCTTTTATGTATCATGAGCCAGCTACCAAATTCGTGCTAGGCTATTTTGTGCACAAAATCATGGTTTTGCTTCAAGAATGGAAAGTTCTTCAATGGTGTTAAAACAAAATCTCCAAAACTTAATTGCACAAGTTTAAGGCTCAGCTGCTGACCTAATTCCATTCACACATACATAAGCAAGCATTGCAGACCTAATACACGACCTAAGCATCATTGAAACGGCCAAACCATATTCAAAAAATCCAAGCAAAAAGTCAAATCTGTTTTCTCACTTCAAGGCCCTTTCAAGCCAATTTGAGGATTCAAACATATTGCCAGCATTCCCAAGAACGTGCAGAGATCAAAACCAAGCGCTCAGGCCTAAGGAATCGCCCCACACAAACTCACGGTTTGCATAATTTTCTTGGAATCGAAATTCATTGTTCATGCATCATTAACATAATTTGTTGCTTGTTTTGTGTTGTATGAGTCCACAGGAAACTAATGGTATGGTTCAATTGCCTTGAAACGCCCTGAAACCGAAACCACCATGGATGAATGTTAGGGTTTTCAAGCTTTTTAATTGGGGGTTTGTCATATGGGAAAAATTAGGCTTCATAATGCCTATGGTTGGAACCGGCTGATCAAGACGAACCCAAATCCATACTCGCGATGAATTTATATTTCGTGTGCGCCTAATCGCTATTTTCTGTCATCTTGTTTTGTGGGGGTTAAAAACCCCCGCTATCCAATCTTTTTTTTGAAGGCCAGGTGAAGAAGACAAAGACGTGTTAATGCATCATTGGCTTATTCAAAATATGCGTGCTACTTTTTCTGTTTTCAGCACATGACTTGTTTATTTCATATTATATTTATTTCTTGTTATGTTAACAAAAGTAAGCAAATGGTTCAGTGGCTGATGAGGTGTTTGTGCATCATTGGGACCTGGGTTCGATTCCCAGGTCCCCCAAAATTTCCATATATTTTTTCTTTACATAATTGTGTGCAGGCTTCAAAGAATAGGCCCATCATGCGCCTTACTCATCCAAACGCCAAGTGGCCACCCAGGTGCATCCCAAGGCCAGAGATGGAGGATCATGGTGTTCCTCAGTCAACCATGCGCATAGCTGATTCTAAAAGTCAACAAGGCTTATTCTTAATGGGTTCAGATTGCCAATACACCCTCAATTCTGGCCCAACCCCCCCCCCCCTTTGGGTTTGCATTTCTCTTTTTATTTTATTTTCTCTCTTTCATTTGCTTTATTTATTTTATTGTTTTTTTAATTACTAACCATTAAATTAATTAACATTTTCATAATAAATTTATAAAAACTAAAAAATGTAAATATTTTATTTTTATTAATTTCACTTAGGTTTAATTATTTTGTAAATAAATACTAACTTAAATTAATTTAGTTTAATTAGGTTTAAATTTTAATTTTCTTTTTACAATAAATAAAATTATTTAGACTTAGGTTTTTCTTTTGACACTTTTAATTTCCTCTTTTTATCTTATTTCATTAAAAACATAAAAATACAAAAAACATTTTTTCTTTTAATAAATTAATTAATTAGTAATTAGTTTTAATTTTGATTAATTGCAAAAAGGACAAACTCAATTCTTTTTCTCAAAAGGGTCAAAACCCTAGGACGTTCCCGATTCAATCTTTCGCGCGTATTTATTTTTTAATTCATTATTTTGTATCTGCTCAGGAAATGTAATAATTAATTAGAACTTTATCGCTTTCTTTTAAATCCTCGCATTTTTATTTTCTAAACGGGTTGTTGTTTTTGGCGATGTATATACCCGCGCCTTGTAATAGCTAGATTTACCCTTTCCGCAATTTATTTTCCGCACTCTTAACTGTTAAAAAATGCATGATAAGATTTGTATGAATAATAAAATCAATCCGTAGCTCACAAATAACATGTTCAAAGATAAACATAAACTGAATTGAACACACAAGCACATGCCACTCCTAGGGTACGCCTCACTGGTTGCCTCGAACGTGGTCGTCAAGTATAGGGTGTTTTAGAGGTCGCCCTCCTGTCTAAGATCCAGTTGCCTCGAAACGGTTGCCTCGGATAAAAAAGGATCTAGGACATTAGGGTTACTTCTAAGGTGTCCTACTATTTCTTCGGTGACCACATTGTCCCTTAATCGAATTGACCCGAACACCTCCAACGATGGTGCTTCCTACTTCTCAATGGTGGGATAGCACTATCTAAAGGACTCTTACGCAACCTAATTCCTTAGAGTAGGTAGATTTCTCCTAAGTACTTGCTCTTTTCAAAACAAACAAAAACAACTTTTCGCACCTACACTTTCTAAAAGTTTTCAAACAAATTTTTCATACACTCTTGAGGACAGATACAAGAGTTACTTAGAAATTTTTCAAACGAAACTTTTTTCAAAACCCACACACACACTTGAAAAGCAAACAATTTTTGAAAACATAAGAGCAAGTACCTAAGAGCCCGTGGATAACCACGGATAGAAAGGGTGCTAACACCTTCCCTTTCTATAAATCTACCTCCCGAACCGAGAAACATTCTCGAATAAGGAATTTTGCTGTGCTTTTGTCTTTTCCATGTTGGAGAACATAAAAGACGGTGGCGACTCTTGCTTACCGCGACATTTCGCGAAACCAGCTTAAAAAACAGTCAGTTCTATTTCCACCGATCACAATAGCCAAAAACAAACCCTTAAAAAATGATAAATGAAAGTAAAAGATCCTAATTAATCTATTACAACTTGTGAGCAATTACATTAATAGGATAAAAATAAATGATAAAGCGCGTACGAGGAAATTAAGAACGATAAGAAATTAGGGTTTTGGCCCTTCCTAACCTAATTAAAAGAAAAAGAAAAAAGAAAAGATTTTGTTGTTTTTAATTGTTTTAAGAAAAAGAATTAGGGTTTTTTTTTTAAATTAGATACAAAATTAATTAGTTAATTAAATTAATTAAAGAAAATGACTAAGTTTAACCTATTTTTATGTTTTTGGTTATTTTAAGAAGAAAGAAAATATAATTAAGTTAGAAAAAACCCTAATTGTTCTAATTAATTTTAATTTATTTACAAAATAATTAAAATTACCTAAAATTAAATAACCTAATTAAATTAATTAATTTTTGTGTAAAAAATAAATATCCTAAATTTAATTGGATGAAAAACATTATTTTTGTGATTTTTTTATAAAAAGAATAATTAATTTGTTAGTAATATAAATAAATAAATTAATTGAGAAAAAGAAAAAGATAAAGAGATTGGGCTTGCGTTGGTGATTTGGAGGATATAAACAGCAGATTCTGGGCCCAAAAGAAAATTGCCCATGTTGACTTCTTGGATCTCATGCTTTGCTTTGACTGAGGTATACCATGGACACCATATCATGGCCATCAGATCTGGCCTCTTGGACACTTGGTAGATTGTATGATGATGTCACATGGTGGTCCTTGGTCTTTGTGTGCGCGCTGGATCACTGAAAGAAAAATATTATGAAAGAATTGGGGGACTTGGGATTCGAACTCAGGCCCCAAGGCATTTTCCAATGACTGGCTATCAACTGCGCTAGCTGTTTTTATTGTACACATAATAAACAATAATCATAATATGAAAAAGAAACAAAACACTAAGTAAAAAACGCGCGAACTTTTAAATAGGCGAATGGTTGCCTGCCACGCCTTCGTCTTCTACAAGGATCTGTTGTTTTAGACAACAGGCCTTTACCAATGGACATCCATCGTAGCTAAAAACCTGGGTGTTTCAAAAATCATGTACAAGCACAATAAATCAATGGTAATGGTACCAATCCATTCGTCTCAGTCTCACGAACTTCATGGTACCCTAATTATGGCCCAATTTTTCCTAGGTTCAGAAACCCCAAAGCGAGCTTGTAAACCCTAGCTATGGCATATGGCAATTCCTGCGTTGTAAATGCAATTAAACAACACAAATAGCTTGCAAACAAGATGGTGAACAAGAATATGTGATTAGAATGTAATGAATGTGCAAGAATAACAAGATTCAGTTTTGGAAATCATGGCAAACCATGGGAGTCATGGGGGCGAATTCTGGGCGCTAGCACACTTGTTTTTGATTGGTACTGCTTGCTTACACTCCCAGGAAGCGATTGGAATGGTCAGGAAGCCTTGAAATTGCCTGGAAGTGTGAAATCGTGTCTGCACTTTTTTGTGTTTTTCTCAAGTTTGTTCTGACCTTGTGCGCCTCTCTCTAGCCTCGTTTTAGGTCTGCAAATGTTCAATATATATCAAGGATTGGATTAGGGTTCAAAACATGATCTCAATCTTCCTCCATTATTGAGTTTGATCTTGATTTGATTCCTTTGAATATCTTTCCAAAAATAGCCAAAACCAATCTTTTCATGCACATAAAGGGCTTGCACGAATTCAATCTCTTGCTAGCTGGATATAGGACCTGAAACATGTACAAGATCTTGAGATTTCAATGTTTTGGATTTTCTATGATTTGTTTTGATTTAAAATGATTTAATTCAAATAAAAATCAAAATAAATAATAAAAATAAGATAATGACAAGTGGAAAGAGCTAGGACTCGTGGACCATTCTACCAACTCAAAACAAGTGCAAAAAGTTAGGCCCATTTAGCAAAAATTGCAATTTGAGGCATAGTTGACTTTTGGCAATTTTGCAAAAAGGGTCAACTTCACTAATGCATAACTTCCTCAATTTTGACTCTTTGAAGGTGTTCTTGGACTTTTTAGAAAGCTTGATATGTCCTCTAAGCAACCTTGTTTGTCTTATCTCAATTTGGTATTCCATGTTCATATATGAAGCTTTGATAAAAAAGGTGTTTTTTGTTGACTTTCCAAAATGACCTATAATGTCCAAATTCATAACTTCTTGTGAGTGCATATTTTGAACTTGGGAGTTGAAGATGGATTGTATAGAATTGCATCCTCTTAAAAATGAGCTTTGGATGGGTCATTTATCATAAAGTATGAGAAAGTTATGCTTGGTCAGAGTTGAGTTGACTTTTCCTGCAAAACCCTAATTTAACAACTTTTGGTTCTTGATGAATTATGAGCAATCCTTGATGAATCATGATCAACCCTTGATCAAATGATGAAATATACTTCAAAATGAGGATGTTGACCAAAAATCTTTAAATTTGACTATATGTGGGCCACAGTTGACTTTTGCCCTAGCATAGTCGATTTTCAGGCCTTTGAGCAATTGACTGGGCAAACTTCCCCTGCAAGGCTTGAAACTTGACATGGACGATCTCGAGAACATATTAGGACAATGGTGAGCATTTGGAATCCTTTGGACTCAAATATCTTGGTTCAACATGAAACCCTAATTTGGGGTAGACTTCCTTAGGAGAGAGCTTGTCTGGTCAACCCTTGGACTTCCTTGAGCAACTTGAGGATCTTTCTTGAAATGTTTTGGGAAATATGGGAGGGAAAATTTTGGGGTACAACAACTACAATCAACCCCATCGTGATCTTCGTATTATTCAATCCCCCACGGAGTTATCCCATACTGATCTTTGAACATGTGACAACAAGAATTTAAGTCTGAACCTTTGAGGAGAGCACCATGTCTAAATAAGTATCCCCAATCTTGAGTACCTGTTATGGATGCATGAATATGCATGGGGTGGATGAATGGATGACACGTCATGTTCCGTCATTTCCAAGGAATTTACATGCTTTAATTTTGATTTTACGTAGGTAAGGGATGGAAAAGTTCAGCACAAGACTTACAAAATATGATTCCATGGAAATAATAGAACATGTATGTTAAGCATGCGGTTAACCATGTTATGTATGCAAAGGCATGGGAACAAAGTTCCATCACTCCTAAATATGATTGTTGCACCATTTCTAAACCATATGAATATCACCAAATCAAAGGTCTAGTATAGCTTCCGCACATATAATAACCAAGTACCATGTAGGTCATCAATTATATGGGATCAAGGCTTCTGGTCCACCAGATACTGTTGAGCATTCTCTGAACATGTTGGGAATACCAAGATTGAACGCCCGAATGAACCTCCGAATAAATAAGTCAAGAACTCATAAAATAAATCTGAGAACCATACGGTCATCAACAGAATATAGCATTTGAATAAGTCACCAATAGAAATCCAAAACATAACCATTAGAGCCAATAGTCATTCTCTGATCATAGTCATTGTTTGAACATGAGTAACCATCTGAACATAGTCACCATCTGTACTTGTGATAAAATAATTCCGTCCCCACTCACGGGTGAAAAATAGGTCAGTGTAAGGCCAAGGGTAACTCAAAATCATGGGTCCTCCTGGAAGCATTATCGTCATTCCACAGACGTGGAGGAAGATAGCACCCCATTTGTACCTCATTTGAGCGAAGACGACATGAACGTATAGTAGGACCTTCATCCAGTAGCAGTCATGTTCCACTTTATTCCAAGGTTTCCTAGATAGTGCATTTTGGCCTGGGTACTGGGCCTTTTACCTCAATGGTAACACCCACCCAATAAGAAGAAGATCCAGTACAGCAGTAGTATATGGAAAATAGTAAAATGCAATGCATACATATGCTCAAGTAATCATGGATGAATGAATGAACAGAAAGCATAAAAATAAACACCCAAAGAACAGAAAACAAGAGCTAGGAGTGACTCCGGGACGGACCGGCATTTGGTCGACCTGTCCCCAGTGAAGTCGCCAGCTAAAACAACCGGCTGAAAATCATCAAACGATGAAGTCTCCATCAAACGTCTTTTATGCCACATGAGGGGAAAGGTAAACATCGAGAAAACCTGAGAAGGGAGAAGTCATGGTCTTGCAACCGAGAGATCGGGTAAGGGAGTCTGCTACACGAGGGGAAGGCATTAGCACCCCCACACGCTCATAGTACTCTACAATATCCAATCTTGTTATCTATCTTATGGGTGTGTCTAAACTATGCTTACAGTTTACTACTAAGAAAGAAGAATGCATGCAAAAGAAAAGAGAGAAGAATGTAGGGAAAATAAAGTTGTACTCACTTGGGCCCTACCCCAATGCCTACGTATCCTTTTTGAGGAATCAAAGCTACCATAGTTCAGCTCACATGCTTTTGTTTGTTTTCTATTTTTTATGGACGATGCTAATTCCGCCTTCTGCCGCAGCTCGACCTTTGGAGACTTATGTGTTGTCACAGAAGTAAACTAATCATGTACTTACCTGAAAAGGGTTTTAGAGAAAAGGTGCTCGAGCGCACAAAAAGGTTTGAGTTGGTTTGTATTTTTGTTACCTTGAAAAAGGGTTTAAGTGTTATTAGCATGTTTTTGATTTGCTAAGGAAAAGGTTTTAGTTTTGAATGAAAGGATGCAAAAAGGGAAGAAAAGAGTCTAAGGGGACTAGCCTATCTCTAACCTAATGTTATCATACAATGGTAGCCCTATGTCAAGGATTAACGAAAGGGAATGTCTACCTAATGTTAGCATGCATGGTTTGCAACCTAAGGTCTAACTTGCATCCGAAAGGAGAAAGCACGTCCTAAGGGAACATGGTATGTAAAAGGATAAAGAAAGCAAGCTTGAAGAAGCACACATATAAAATAATAAGGAAAAGAAGAGAAATGCTTTAGCCGGGGAGCGTATCACCTGAGACAAACAAGCAGGAGTGAGATGAAGAAACAAAAAGGTGATGTCCAAAGCGACTGAACACCTAACCAAGATATAGGAGATTGAGGTAAGCGATAGAAGACAATATGAACAGTCACGAAGTATCAGCATCGGCCAATGCGAACTCCTGACAAAGCATGGGGATTCGATTGCGGAACCCTTCCCCACTTGACGACTCGATACACATGATCTTGGGAACATGTTCGGAGCTCAGAACTTGCAAAAAGTAAGCATAGGAATGACACAGACGAAATTGTGAGGGTCGATTTCTAACCCTCCCCGCTCCCCTCCTTTTGAGGACTTCAATAAGGGATGGGGAATAGTGCAAGCACAAATATAAACACACCTGCAGAATACCTACTCAAAGTTAGGGTTTTAAACAAACCACACAAAATTAGAAAACTGAATGCACATAATGTGGAATTGCCCTAAATAGGTCTTTAAATAAACCAGATGGGTTCCTGACATGATCAACAATAGAGACCCCCGTCATACATCTCTACCATACTTCTCATGATCTCTAGAAAAGCGGTAAAGTATGGAAATGAGGAATAAAAGTGAAGCCACGATGATACCTAATGGAGAAGGTTTGTTGCCTCTTCAAAACCACGCAAGAAATAAGAAAACTCTATTAAAATGTCCTTGAATTTCCTTGATAAAAATTATTCTCTTGGCCAACTTTAGAGCTTCGTGAAATCTTCACCTAAATATCTTTTATTTACCAAATCTCAAAAATTAAATCTCAAAAATTAAATCTCAAAAATTAATCGCAAGTGCAATTGAAACAAGTATTGAAAATAAAACTTCAGGAGGTGCAAAGCTGGACCCAGGGTGCTGCATAGTAATTGACAGAATGACACTAGGCCCATCTAAAATGAACAAACAAAAAGACTACAAAAAAAGGGCCGTTGGGCCTAGGCAGCCAACGATCCATTATCTCACTCAATCATCTATTTGTTTCAGCATAATTTATTTTTATAATTAACAAAATAACAAAAATATAATATGAAAGGGATATATATGGTGCGTTTCAGGACAGCGTCGCCTCGTCTTCTTCGTGAACTAGGGCTCTTCAGTGACGACTTTCTCCTTTTATCTTTGCCGGTTGCCTAATTGATTTCTCCTTCATGAACACCATCACCTTCATAATTTGTTCTTCAGCTTAGCATCTCCGATTCACCTCACCTCTGTTTCGATTCAACCTCCTCATCTCTCCAATTCAGTCTATCAAATCGCCTCTGTCGAGTTCGTGAAACCAAGAACGGTTCAACCTTCTTATATCCACTCCATCTCTCATCGTGTCTCAAAGACTGAATAAACAGCAAGATCGGTGAAAAGCGGTGATTACAAGAGCTCACCTGTTGGGGAACGTTCGACGCGTCTTCGATGGTGAAAATGATGATAAATCCAAAGATTCAGAAATTCAGGTTTGCAATTTGATCATTGCTCTTCCTCTTTTTGTTTGCAATTTCTTCTTGTTTTCTGTGTTACACTGTCGCAACCTTGTGATGCGATAACATTGACGTTTTTGTTATACTGAAATAGATGCGGACGTGTCAACATGTTGCTGAAGTAGTGCAATGCAGATATGTTGTTGTTGCTATGCATGGAGATAACGTGAGATGAAGATCGATGCAGAGATTCTAAAATTGATGGAGCGGTGGATGCCGGCTTTCATTAAGATATTGAAGGTAGTGAAGGTTGAGCGGATTGATTCAGAGAGAGAAGAAAGTGTAGGTTGAAAGGTTATAGAGGATGAAGGTTATGGTGATGGTTGCGATCAAGATGGGAGAATTTGCAATGACGAAGATGATTTGTTGATGATCATGCAAGATTGGAATCTTACTTGCAGATAATCGATAGGGATAATTATGCAGTTCCCTCCAGAACCAGAAGGTGAGTTTTTCTGTTATTTCTCTCAACTTTTCTGAATCGTGAATCCTCTCTCCCTCCTTTTCTCTTTTGTTATGCTCTCTTGTGGAAGTTTTTTGTTATAGAGTTGGTTAGAAGGTGGTTAAGATGTTAGAGGAAATTATGTTTTGGCAGTTAGAAACAGTTTATTTTCCCCCTCAATTTATGTTACGAATTCTCTGTATATATAAGGAATGATGGTGAGTCCCTTTTTCCTTTTGTTCTGAATTCTGTTACAGCTTGGGATTCGGTTACAAAGCCAGTTGGTTATTCAGTTAGGAGATGAAGAATTTTGTTGGGAGTTAGTTATGGCAGTTAGAGGATGGGATGAAATTATGTTTAGGTTTGGTTATAGGATTCTTTTAGAGGAGAAAAATTCTGTTATGGTTTTTTGTAAGTTTGTTATGTTGGTTTTTCGAAATCGGTTAGTGAGCTCTGTTAGGTACAGGTTTGGGTGAGTGAGGTTGGGAAATTTTGTTAGTTTTTAGTTAGCAGTTAGAGCAGGTTCTTAGTTAGAGGGGAGATTAATGATTTGTTAGAAGGTTGGAGTGAGTTGGGAAAATATTGTGGTTTCTGTTATGCACGAATTTTTGTTTAGGAATTTGCTAGAGCTGTTATTTTGTTAGGGAATGTTATTTTGGAATGCTGTAACTTCTTCTCTCTTTTTTTTCTTCTGTTTTTCATGGTTGAGCTGCTGATTGATTAATTATAGGGTTGATTTTGTGTGAATTACTACGGGTGCAAAGCAATTGGTACATGGTCATAATGGCAAAAAATGGTTCATGGTTACAAATGAGTGAATAAAGATTAAGATGAACGGCGCATAGGTTTAGGATATTGTTTTTTTTTTAAATTTGTAGTCCTGCTTGTTGATGTAATGCAATAGTGTCAAATGATGTAATAGTAATTGAACTTGTGTTTATGTGATTTTGTAATATTTGGAACTTGGATGAATTTTAATGAGATCTTGGTATTTGCTTTTCGATATATTATGCTTTTCCGAAACTTGAATCCCAAAAACTCCATTAGAAGCTTGCATCAATCTTACACGCCACGCTTGAAATTTTAAGAGACTTCAATCATCATGTTCCAATCTCAAATTCTCACTAACTTGCCTTTGAAGCAAACTCTTAATTGAAGAATCATGCACAAAACTTTGAGTTCGAGTTACTTGGACTTTGAATCAAACTCAACCTTTGAATTATCCCCTGAACGTATCATTGCGCTTTGATTATCCCAAAATGACTGAATGATCATTATTATAAGAACTTTAACCCTTAACTCAGAATCTTAATCCTTCATAATAAGCATTGAGTCTATGGCTTAACGTAATTCAGAATGAACTCAAAAGAATCTCGTAACACAAGTAAATTAGGCATTCAGATGAAATATCTCCCATTAAGATATCCATGAACCATAATTTGCCATGGATGGGATCCTCTGAAGATATCATTGCCTTGTATTGCATATTGAAACTTCTTGAACCAAAACCCTAGCATACCATAAGTATACTAAGATCTCTCCGTGTCTTGTGCTTTTTGAATCATGAGTTGAATCCTTGAGAATGTAAGACTTAGCTGATGAATAACTCTTAGTGAAATCCCTCCTTAAAGTCCACATGCTTAGGAAAACAAAGCCTTATATGTTGAAGAACGCAACAAGAATATTAGGGAAGTGGAGCTCCAGATGATGTGAGCAAGCCTTGTAATTTGATGTTAGGAAGAGGAGAATAACCCCATAGCTTGGAAATAAATAAATCTATGAATTGAAACCGTAACTTCAAACAAAACCTGATCGATGAAAGAACCAGTTGATTTAAACCTGAGTGAAGATAAAAGCTTAAAAGCAATAGAGACCCTAATTCCTAGATTCTTGTTCCCATGCCAAATTTACTGATTGATGATGCATGATATGTTAAATGACCTAATGGAGATTATATACATGAGTAAAGTGCGAGATGCATAAGCCAGATAAAAGTGAAAGGGTAGGACAAATTTGGGGTATTACAATATGATTACTTGTACATAACATCATAAACATAATAACATCATAAGCATCTCACTAACCATTTCAAGGATTTAGGAATTTATCTTTGTTCTGTTTTGTAGGCCATGATTCCCATTCATAGGAATACCATCCGAGTCAGCTTCATGAAAGAGCATCCTCAACTTCAAGAATTAGCATCAAGGGTGCCTAGAGATTCTTCCTTCACCAAGAAATATGGTTGAAAATTGAAGGAGATATGCATTGTCAAATTTGGCCATTTTTGGAAAATTGTCAAAAGTCAACAATGCTCAAAATTGCATTTTTTTGGCGAATGGGCCTAATTTTTTATGCTTACATCTTACCTCTAACAATGTCCATGATCCAAACACTCTTCTATATTTTATTGAATTTATTTATTTAATTTATTTTGATTTTAATCATTTAAAAATCAAATTAAATCAAATAAATGATATAAAATATGGAAGATTTGTTTTTGATATGATTTTGAATGAAATGCAATCCATTTATGTTGCTAAAACAGAATCAAATCGTGCCAAGGTTGATTGGAGTGAGAATGGATTGATTTAGATTTATTTGGAAAGAAATAATGCAAGGTTGGAATGAAATCAAATCTTAAAAATTGGTAAGGATTTGGAGCTCTTTTGTTAACCTAATTCAAAGAGATACATATACATAACAAATCCCAAGCACAAGGAGGCGGATAAATCGTGTGAAACTGCCAAGAACAAATTGTGTTTTTTGTCAAAAAATCTCAATTGGAATCCCATATTACAACCATTCTCAAGGAGGTTTAAAGATTGCAATACATTTCTGGACGTCTCTGGAAGCTTTTCCAACCCTTCCCAAGCTCCGAAGCATCAAGAATCACGCTCCATACACATCATGATTTGACATATTTTTTGGTTTTGATTACGTGCATACATGCTTTTTCTATGAAATTTAATCATGTATTATGGTTTGTCATAAGGATTCGATGCTTGCTGAATGCTTTAATTGAGTTTTGAGTGCAGGGAAGGAAGATTGCCATTCCTAGCGTTTCCAAGCTTCGTTTTAGGGCTTCCCTATATAGGCAAAATTAGATCAAATCAATGGCACCATTGAACTCAGGGCATGATTTCTGACAGTCCTATACCTTTGGTTTAAATTTATTTGGCTTGTATTGCATTTTCAATTATTGCAGGTTTGTAGCCATGGACGAAAACTGTCACTATAACCTTCAGTGACAGTTTTGTCCGTAGGTAAAAGATAGGCATCTAAAACAACAGTCCTGAGGAAAGAGACGATTGCGTGGCTGACTTCCATTGGTACATTTAAATTCACACGCATGTTTTGGGCATGAAGCATTGTTCCTATTATATTATTATTTTGTCATATATATCAACGAATGACAACTTGGCCTGGTGGTAAGGACGAACGTATGGGAGGCGAGAGTCCTGGGTTCGAGACCCAGGTTTGGCATTTTTATTTTCTAACAGTCTGATTGCAGATCCAGTGTGTCTCACCTTCCCAATAACTGGCACGCGCCCCCGATCCTTCCATTGGATCATCACCATCACATATCCAACGCTCAACATATGCAGGTCCACCATGAACCCTCAGAAGATGGTCTCAACAGATCAGGCTCCAAACTCTGGGCCATCATTTTGGGCCCATTACAAATTTGGTAATGCACCCCCCTGGAATGCTAACTGCATCAGGCCCATCTCTTTTTCTTTCTATTCTTTTTTTTTCTTTTAATTTATTATTTTAATTATTTTCACAATAAAAATCATTTTTTAATTAAATCATAAAATCATAAAATCATTAAAAAAAAAGATTTAGTTTTTTTTCTTCTTTTCTTTCATAAAATATTTAATTTCTATTAAATAATTAGCTTAATTAGATTAACTCAAATTCTTTTTTATAATTAAAATTAATTAGACAAATTAGGTTAAGATTTCAAATATTTTTCTCAACAATAAAATGCAAAAAATATTTTCTCTTTAATTGATTAGATTTTTTAGGACTCAGACTTTATTCCCGTACTTAATTCGACGCGCGCGCCTTTACTTTCTTTTAATTCAAATTATTGTAATTGTTTCAAGTTTATAATAGATTAATTAGGATTTTAATTTCCGCATCTTTATTTTCAATCAAATATTTGTGTATTTTCCCAAAAGCCCTGTAATAGTTAGGTCATTAAATTCTCGCACTCTTTAATTTCCACAACTATTAAATTGCTAGATGTATGGATAATAGGATTGAATGGCAAGACAAATAACTTTAAAATGGTAGACAACCCTAATTGTGCAAAGATAATTAACTGAAAAACGGCACACTTGCACATGCTCACTCCTAGGGTTAGCCCCACTTGGTTGCCTCGGAAATAATGGTCGTGTCCCTCGAACGTAGGGATACCTTAGCAATGACCCGCGATTCAAAATCATCACAAAGATCATGGTCCCTACTTGTCCCTCGAGTTGCCTACGAATTGATCTTATGACGATAGTCCCTTCGAAATGCTAAGGTATCCTTACTTGTTGTCTTCAGAGACCATTTCGTCCCTTCGAACGTCCTTTTAAAATTCCAACGACGGAGCTACCTACTCCTTAATAGTAGGATAACGCTGTCTAAAGGAAATGAAAATGAACAGACTTTTTTCGAGTAGGTAGAAAAACTCTTAAGTACTTGCTCAAAACAAAAACTTTTTACACAAACACTTTTCAAAAACAGTTTTCAAAACAACTTCGTCACACTCTCGAGGACCGATACAAGGGTTATCACGAAGTAAACAAAACTTTTCAAAACAAGCACAAAGCACAAGTAATTTTAAAAAAATGAGCAAGTACCTAAGAGCCCGTGGAAAACCATGGATAGAAAGGGTGCTAACACCTTCCCTTTCTATAATCTACCCCCCGTACTCAGAAACATCTCGAAAAAGGTTTTTCTGTTATTTTTCCTTTTCCTTTGTTGGCTGAAATAAAAGTCGGTGGCGACTCTTGCTTACCGCGAAATTTGCAAACAAAAAACACAAACCAATATTAACAGTCGATTCTGCCACCGTATCACAGAACTGGCGACTCTGCTGGGGAATTAATAAGTGGGGTATACCTTAGGATCTAGGTCATTTTTAAAAAAATTGCTTTCTTATTTGCTTTGCCTTCTTTATCTTTAAGGGTTTTGCTTGGGTATTATTGAAGATCCTACACCCGGATCTGGGGACACTCTTTAGGTAAACAGCAATAGATCGTGGAGACTGTACAGCGTAGACCGATATGGTTTAAGCGATGGCTGTGTTAGTGTGACGCTTTGGTTGGTACCAGTATCCTTCGTGTGAAAACGAGGAGAATACGGGGCCGCCGCATGGTGTCGTAAAGCACTAACGGACTTTAGAACCTTAGTTAAACAAACTTAGCCATTAGAAAGTAGTGAGATAGCCAGACTCAATATAAAGTTGAGGATTGGTTCATACTCGATGCTACACTCATTGAGATCATACTTTCGGGATATTTCAGCCGCAAGAAAAGATTGTCGGAGCTGAAATAATGCCTGATAAAGGATGATCAGTGATATTGAGAATCTTTAGAACCCGATTACTTTTCTAAGACAGGTTTGAAACCAACTAAACTTCAAGAGGGTACCTACCTTTAACCTCATGCAAGCCTTTGAACCTAAGGTCTATTGTGTGCTTTGCTTGTGTGTGATTTACTCTGTTTGAACATAACATCATGCATCATAACATAGTATTGATTCTCATTACATTAACCATTTCAAGGACCAAGGGAATTTATCTTTGTTCTATTTTGCAGATCATGGCTTCTGTTTGTAGAAAAACTATCCAAATCAGATTTTTGAGAATACCTCCCCAACTCAAGGAACTAGTATCAAGGGTTCCTGAAACTTCTCCGTTCATTAAGAGACATTGTTGACTTCTCAACCTGGTTACTTCAAGATTTGATGAAAAGATGATGGGTGTACTCTTTCAGTTCTTTGATCCCAAGCACCACTGCTTCACCTTTCCAGACTATCAGTTGGTGCCTACTATGGAAGAGTTCTCTCAGTTATTGAATCTACCTATTCTGGACCAGGTGCCTTTCACAGGTTTAGAAGAGGTTCCTAAGCCAGAAGTCATTGCCTCAACTTTGCATCTGAAACGGGCCGACGTGGTATCCAATTGGGAAACAAGAAGCGGAGTCAAGGGTTTTTTTAGCCAAGTTCCTAATAGACCGGGCCCAGCTGTTTTGGGATGATTTAGACTTTCAGGCTTTTGAGGAGGTCTTGGCCCTTCTAATCTATGGTTTAGTATTGTTCCCTGATCCATACTTACTCGTAGATGTGAATGCTATCAAGATCTTTCTCTCTCGGAACCCTGTGCCCACCTTGCTCGGAGATATCTTGCACACTCTCCATACTCGTACCATGAAGAGAAGAGGGGTTCTTATGTGCTGCATGCCATTGTTGTCGAGGTGGTTTATTTCTCACCTCCCTAAGTCAGTACTGAAGAATGAAGAAGGTTTGGGTTAGTCGCAAAGTATAATGTCACTTTCTCACGCGGATATTCTCTGGTATTCCCAAGTTATGGGAGATATTGCTATTATTGACCGATGTGGGGAGTTCCCTAATGTCCCATTACTTGGCATTAGGGGAGGCATAACTTACAATCCTTGTTTGGATTTGAGACAATTTGGTTACGCTCGAAGGGATGGTCCTCATGAGATACTTATCCAGGACATTATATTTAACTATGAGGATGATGTTCAAGGGTATCGCCAGAAGTTCATACGAGCTTGGGGCATGGTAAACAAATCTGACGCCAAGACTTTGGGGCCGAAGAATTCCATCCCTATGGAACCTTATCTCTAACGGGTACGAGCTCGCGCTCAGAAACTTATGATGCCCTACATAGCCATCTTACCATTGATTGTGGATCCCATTACTGAAGGGGATATTTCCTATACAGTTCTTCATCCTGACATGCCCACCGATCTTGAGGAACTACAGAGGTCCTGGATTAAGTTGAAGAAGGAGTGTGATACTTATAGGGATCAGTTCTATTCCCAGGAGAATAAGGTTTTAGAGATCATAAAACAGCTTCATGAGGAAAGAAGCCTTAATGTCTATCTCGACACGAAGAGGAAGCATCCATGGGAAACTGGATTTTTTTTATAGTTTTTAGAATTTTAATTGTAACGCCTAAAAGGCAATTATATTTTGAATTCTACTAATAAAATATTTGTTTCATTTTGGTTTGCAAATTTAAATTTCCCAAAGTCCTTGAAATCATTGCATACGCATCCCATCTATAACATTGCATAAACATGTACCATTACAGGCTTCTCATCTTCTTCGCTGTTTATTTCAGCAAAAAAGTCTTTTGAACAAAGCATCAAAGATCTTCAGGTGCAAAATGCCCAATTTCAACAAATGTTCATAACTCTGGCAAAAGGGCAGGAGGATCTGAAAGCCCTCATCCTGAAAGAGAAGAAGAAAAAGAAGAAGGTCTCTGGTGTTCTGAATCTGGGTAGAAGGTTCAGAGGGCCATTAAAGAAACCAGTCGATCTGACCTCCTCGTCCAAGGAAGGGGAGAATCAAGAAAGGGAGATAAGGGAGAAGGACCCTAGCCCTGAAGTTTCTGACAATGATACACACTACAATGATGAGCAGTATCCTCCCATTGAGGATAGATATAAGCAGTTGGAAGATCAGTTGAGTGCTATGGAAGTCCAGAGAATACCTGGGTTGGATTTTGAAGAACTGGGATTGGTGTCGGGAGTGGTCATACCGCAGAAATTTAAGGCTCCAGTTTTCGCAAAGTATGACAGAGTGTCTTGCCCAAAAATCCATCTACGTTCCTATGTAAGGAAGATCCAGCTCCACACCGCTGATAGAAACTTGTGGGTTCACTTCTTTCAAGACAGTCTGTCAGGGACTCAACTTGAATGGTTCTACCAACTGGAGGGAACCAATGTCCAAAACTGGGAGGATTTGGCTGCTTCTTTTTATAAGCAGTATCAATACAACACCGACCTTGTCCCTACTCATACTCAACTCCAGAGTATGTCCATGGGTGCAGGTGAAGGCTTTAAGGACTATGCGCAGAAGTGGAGAGACTTGGATAGGAGAGTCCAACCCCCTTTATCTGACAGGGAGTTAGTTGACATGTTTCTTGGGACGCTGTCTGGTCCATTCTTTAATCATTTGATTGACAGCTCGTCAGCTGGTTTCACTGAGCTGATATTAACTGGAGAGAGGGTAGAAGCTGGGATCTAGAGCGGTAAAATACAAAAAGAAACCTCTTCGAGTTCAGTAAAGAAGCCCTTCACTGGTAAGAAGGAAGCCAGTGCTATCTATAGCCCAAGAGGTCAAAGCAGAGCTGAACACCGTCCGAAAGTAAGTGATGTAATGATACCTAGGCCTACGGTTGCTGCACAACGCAACAATCAACAAAGGGTAGAAAGACCACAAAGGCCGTTTACCCATATTAACATGACATTGACAGAGGTTCTACCCCATCTATTGAGATCCAACTTGGAAACCTTGAAAGAGGCTCCCAAGAATCCAAATACCACGTCTCCTCGGTACAATCCAAACGCTCGGTGTGCCTACCATTCTGAGAGTCCTAGCCACGATACAATTGACTGCTGGGCTCTGAGAAATAAGGTACAAGATTTGATTGAAGCCAAGGAGATTGAGTTCGATGCTCCAGAGAAGCCCAATGTCATAACTGCTCCCATGCCTAAGCACAACTGAGGAGTTAATGCCGTTGATACTGATCTATTTGTGACCTCAGTTGATGAAGTTTCTACTCCCCTTATGACTGTTAAGAAGAATTTGTTCCTGATCGGTTTATTTCTGGGTTGTGGTGAAGGTTGCCACATGTGTTCATCTTTGCGTTCTGGTTGCTATTTGCTGAAGACAAGTGTCCAACGCCTGATGGACAGCAGAGAAATTTTGTTCGAGAAAACTTTGATTCCAATTTTCCTGTTCGAAGATGTTGCTATTATAACCATTTCCACCAATCCTTCAAAGGTATCCTCGAGAAGACCTGTTAGGATTACACCCGCTCCAAGAGTTGCTCCGTTAATAATCACCTTTCCTGGTCCTGTCCCGTACGCCTCGGACAAAGCTGTCCCTTGGCATTATGGCGCCGATGTTTACTATCATGGCGTTAAACAAGATCTGAAGAATGAAGAGGCTGCTCCCGATGTCAGTAACATTGTCGAGACCAGTAAGATTACCAGAAGCGGAAGGGTTTTCTCTCCTGAGATTTCCTCGAAGACTGTCAATAAACCTGTTGTTATTTCACCTGCTATTCCTACCGGTACTTTAACTACAACTCCTGTTTTTACTCCAATTGTTAATCCTGCCATCGAGTCATCTGAGATTCGAGGCAAAGAAGCTATAGGTGAGCCTGCCCGGACGGAGGCCCCTATAAAGATTGTTGTAGAAGCCTCTAAGCAAGAGATAGAGGAAATATTAAAAATAATTAAAAGAGCGACTACAATATGGTCAAGCAGTTGGGGCAGACCCCCTCGAAGATATCAATGTTGTCTCTATTGCTGTGTTCCGAGGCCCATGCGAGGGCTTTGATCGCATTCCTCAAGAATGTGCATGTGCCGCAGGAAACTTCAGCCGATCAATTTAAAGACTGTATGGCCATCTTGACTGCTGATAATGGGCTGGGTTTTTCAGATGCCGACCTAACACTGAAAGGGAGGAAGCATAATGATGCTCTACATGTCTCGATCGAATGAAGGGGAACCACTATGGATCATGTGCTGGTGGATATTGGGTCTTCGCTGAATGTTTTGCCTAAGAAGGCTCTCGATTGGTTGGATTGTGAAGGCTTGACCTTAAAGCCTAGTAACATTGTAGTAAGGGCTTTTGATGGGTCGAAGAGAATGGTGCATGGGGAGGTGGACATACCTGTCAAGGTATGCTCTCAGACCTTTGAGTCCACCTTCTACGTGATGGACATCAGACTGTCATACTCTTGTTTGTTGGGTCGTCTTTGGATCCATGAAGCTGGGGCTGTTACTTCTACACTGCACCAAATGCTGAAGTATCCGGTGAAGGGGAAGATTGTCACTGTGCATGGAGAAGAGGAGTATATGGTGAGTCACCTGAACTCCTTTAGGTATGTGGAGATGGACGGGGAATTAATAGAGACTCCTTGTCAAAACTTTGAAGAGGTTCCCCATATTTTGGCGTCAACCGAAACTACCACCAGCACCAAACCCCCTTTGAAGATGGCTTCTCTCAAGGATGCCAAAGCGGTAGTTGAAGAAGGTGGGTGTACCAACTAGGGACAGCTCCCTGATTTTACTCACAAAACTGACAAGTTTGGTTTGTGCTTTACTTCAGGAGCTCAAAGGGTTGTTCGACGCGCTCGAGCTGGAGGACCTCCCCTACGCATCAATAATCGTGGGGTCAACGCTATTGAAGACAGTGAGGAAGACTCTGACATTGACAGCTGGATATACCCGACTACAAATGGTGGACCGAGTAATTGGATGGCCAGAGACTTTATACCAGTTTCTTTTATTCCGCAGTAATTGTCTTACTTGTTTTCTGAATTTGTAATAAACAATTTAAACTTTATGGCCTTGTGTCTTACCCGAGGCACAACGGTTCTCTCTGTGAGGGTTGTTATGTGTCATTTCATATATCATCAATAAAACATTGGATGTTTCTTTGCATTCAAATTTTGTGTTCTCTATTTTTCTTTTCTGCCTTTAGTTTATCAATACAACTATGCTCTTACACACACTCACGTATCAAACTACAGATCCATATCCACTATGGATCCCATTGGTAATAGTCCTGCTATTTCCAGTTATGACTTCGAAAGTCCGATCAACCAAGCCGAGGACGAAGGTAAGGAAGATTGTGAGGTGCTTGGAGAACTTGCTAGATTATTACAGCAGGAGGAGAGGGCTATACAGCCTCATGAAGAGCCAGTTGAGAAGATAAACTTGGGCACAGAGGTGGACAGAAAGGAAGTTAAGATCAGCGAGAATCTGGAGACTAAGATCAAACAGCGATTGATACAGATGTTGCACGACTACATTGAGATCTCCACTTGGTCATATGAAGACATGCCTGGTTTAGACACTGATATTATGGTACACCGTTTTCCGACCAAAGAGGATTATCCTCCAGTTGAAAAGAAGGTCCGCCGTATGCGCCCTGAAATGTCAGAGAAGATCAAGGCAAAGGTTATGAAGCAATTTGGCGTAGGGTTCTTAGTTGTCACCTCCTATCCGCAGTGGGTTGCTAACATCGTTCTGGTACCTAAGAAGGACGGCAAGGTACGAACATGCGTGGATTATAGAGATCTGAACAGGGCAAGCCCCAAGGATGACTTCCAGCTTCCCCACATTGATGTTCTGGTTGACAACACCGCGTAGCATAAAATCTTCTCCTTCATGGATGGTTTCTCTGGCTACAACCAGATCAAGAAGGCTCCTGAAGACATGGAGGAGACAACCTTCGTCATACAGTGGGGCACCTTCTGTTACAAGGTGATGCCTTTTGGGTTGAAGAATGTTGGGGAAACCTATCAGCGAGCCATGGTCGCTTTGTTCCACGATATGATTCACCATGAGATCGAGGTTTATGTTGATGAGATGATAGCCAAGTCTCAAGCTAAAGAGGAACACCTTGATCATCTACAAAAGTTGGTCGACAGGTTGAAGACATACAAGCTGAGGTTGAATCTGAACAAATGCACTTTCGGGGTAAGGTCAGGTAAGCTTCTGGGTTTCATCGTCATTGACAAAGGTATTCAGGTAGACCCCACAAAGGTAAAGGCCATACATGAGATGCTGGTTCCCCATACAGAGAAGGAAGTTAGGCGTTTCTTGGGACGCTTGAATTATATCGCTAGGTTCATTTCACATCTGACTACTACTTGTGAGCCCATCTTCAAGCTTCTGAAGAAAGATCAAGTGGTAAAGTGGAATGATGAATGCCAGACTGCTTTCGAAATAATCAAAGAATACCTTCAAGAACCACCGATTCTGATGCCTCCGGTTGAAGGAAGACCTTTGATATTGTGCTTAACAGTGCTAGACAATTCAATGGGGTGTGTGCTAGGGTAGCATGAGGAGTCTGGTCGAAAAGAGCATGCAATATACTACCTTAGCAAAAAGTTTACCGACTGTGAGATAAGATTCTCACTGCTCAAGAAAACGTGTTGTGATTTGGCATGGGCTGCTCGCTGACTAAGACAGTACATGTTGACCCACACTACTTTGTTGATATCTAATATGGATCCAATCAAGTATATCTTCGAGAAGCCCGCTCTCTCCGGAAGAATAGCAAGATGGAAGATGATCTTAATTGAATATGATATATAATATACAACCCAGAAAGCAATCAAGGGAAGTATATTGGCTGATCATTTGGCTCATCAGGCTGTGGATGACTACCAGTCCATGAACTTTGAGTTCCCGGACGAGAACATTATGCTGGTGATTGACTATGAAGAACCTGGACTGGATGAAGGACCTGAGGAAGGATCCTGATGGACTATGGTTTTTGATGAAGCTTCAAACACACTCGGTAATGGCATTGGCACCATAATCATATCTCCTGAGGGCTGTCATACTCCTTTCACTGCCCGACTATGTTTCAACTGCACTAACAACATGGAAGAGTATGAAGCCTGCATTATGGGTCTCAAATACGATATTGACCTCAGGATCAAGTTCTTAAATGTCTTCAAGGATTCAACCTTGGTGATAAGTCAAATCAAAGGTGAATGGGATACGAAGCATCCGAATCTCATCCCATACAAAGAGCACGTACTGACATTGCTCCCACACTTTGAGGAGGTAACCTTTGAACATTTCCCACGAGAGGAGAATTAGTTAGCGGACGCGCTAGCTACCATGTCTTCCATATTCAAATCAAGTGGGAGAATGAAGCTCCCCGAATCACCATTGAGAGGTTGGATGAACCAGCGCACTATTGTGAGATTGATACCGAAGAAGTGGCAGAAAAACCCTGGTTTCATGAAGTGAATAAGTATCTTGAGACTTAAGAGTATCCGGAAGGGGCATCTATCAACGATAAGAAGTTCCTGAGAAGGTTCGCTGCGAAATTCTTCCTCAGTAATGGAATCCTCTACAAGCGCAACCACGACCCTACCTTACTGCGGTGCATAGACAAGACCGAAGCAGAGAGGATTATGACGGATCTACATGAAAGTACCTTCGAAACCCATTCCAGTGGGCATACCATGGCTAAGAAGATCCTACTGGCAGGATACTACTGGTCCACTATGCAAGCAGATTGTTATCAGCACTCCCGAACTTGTCATAAGTTCCAAATTTATGTTGATAAGGTGCATGTGCCTCCGGTTCCTTTGAATGTTTTGACAGCTCCGTGGCCCTTTGCAATGTGGGGCATTAACATGATCAAAGAAATCAGGCCTACCGCTTCCAATGGGCACCGCTTCATCCTGGTAGCAATCGATTACTTCACGAAATGGGTTGAGGCTGCCTCCTTTGCTACCGTTACCAAGAACGTCATGGCGCAGTTTATCCGACATGATATGATCTGTCGGTATGGTGTGCCAGAGAAAATTATTAATGACAATGGTACAAATCTCAACAACAGGATGATCACCGAGCTCTGTAAACAATTCAAGATACAACATCATAACTCTTCTCCCTACCGACCTAAGATGAATGGCGTTGTCGAAGCGGCTAACAAGAACATCAAAAAGATTATACAGAAGATGACGGTGACATACAAATACTGGCATGAGATGTTACCATTCGCTCTTCATGGGTACCGTACCTCAGCACGGACGTCGACAGGGGAAACACCTTACTCTCTGGTATATGGCATGGAGGCAGTCCTATCCATCGAGGTCCAGATTCCTTCTTTAAGGATTATGAAAGATGCGGGTTTAAATGAAGACGATTGGATCCAAACTCAACTTGATCAACTAAATCTGATCGACGAGAAGAGACTTACTGCTGTCTGTCATGGTCAGACGTATCAAAAACGAATGATCAAGGCTTTCAATAAAAAAAGTCAGACGTCAAGAGTATCAAGTCGGAGATTTGGTAATCAAGCGCATCATACTGCCGCAAGGTGATCCCAGGGGAAAATGGACTCCCACATACGAAGGGCCATTTGTGGTTAAAAACATTTTCTTGGATGGAGCCATGATTCTAACCACCATGGACGGTGACGACCTCCCTCACCCTGTCAATGCAGACATAGTGAAAAATGTAATACGTATGATCAAAGACCCACTAGGTTGACTGGCCTAGGCAAAAATAAGGGCTTCCCGGCGAACCAAAAGGGTTCGGGCAAAATAAGGGATGAAAATGAAAAATCTGTACACTCGGCAAGCCGAAAACCTGAAAAGGCGGCTTGGGAAATAAAGGGTATCCCGGTGGACTGAAAACCCGAAAGGGCAGTCCAGGAAAAAGTTAGGGATGTAAAGCGTATCACTATGTCCCATTGGATCACCTTACGACCATATCTCAGTATCAACTATCAAGCTTGAACGGCACCGATCAATCTAATCAGCTTCGGACAAGCAGCAAAGTGATGAGACGCTCGAAGACATATGGGAAATAGCAGAGTTGGAACCCAGTGGGATTGTTTCACATAGCTGTTTTCTTTTACACAATATTGTATAGCTTCTATCTTTACGGTGATGTTCTATTACTAGAGCGTCAGCCTCCTTGTACAAAACGCCTATTACAGGCCAACTTCGAAAATCAATACAAATCATTTTTTAAAAAACTATGTATTTTTTCCTTTTCTGTTTTATTTTGCAAGAACGTCCAATGATTTATTCTTGACATATGCATTTGAATATGATTGCTGCTCATAAATATTTACATAAGAAACGAACAGACAATTGCTCGTAACTTAAGAAACAGGGGCAAGAACAAGAAATGTCAAACCCGACAGTTACTATGTCCAGCAGGTACCGAGGCATAGACAACTTTGAAACATAATCATCAGTGCATACAACCTCGTAGCATCTGTACTCCCCACAGAGTAAAAGCAATCAAGGCATTTGATGTCAGCTTTCCCAAAACAGGAAGTAATCTCCCCAGCCAGGGTCTTTCAGAAACCTGACGTCAACATCCCCCAACCGAATTTCATAATCGTGAGCGGATCATCATAAATTTTATCTCCCAAGCAGAGTTAACATCTCTGAATACATAAGCTCAATCCCCAATAGAGCTTATTACTTCAGCCACGAAAATTCACCTTCCAACAAATTATTCCCCGTAGAGTTACTCTCAAACAGAGTCTCTCCCTAACATGATACTCACAAACAACAAAGAGTAAATCTCCAGCATAGTCATTTCCATTCACCATCCAAATGGAAGTAGAAGAACCACAACCTTCTACAATAGTCAAAATGCTATACTCTCCAACAGCAGTCAGGGATTTATTTTCCCAGACTCGGACATGTCCCAATAGTATTTCATGTCCATACATCATGACATGTGCATACATATAACATACAACATAATCTCATTTATTTTGAGAACATCATCTCACAATGCATTGCATGCATCACATATAATTTACCCTGGTATCTTTTCAGGAAAGACAATTATCTCCAACGGTTCCAGCAGTTATACATGTCATATCCGTAGACAACTAATCTACATGACCAAACGAAGTAACCCTACTATCAAAGTTCCTTCTCATAGCCCTACTACCCAAGCTCTCATCCCAAAGTAACCCTACTATGTAAGTTCCTTCTCATATCCCTACTATCAAGGCTTTCATCTCGAAGTAACCCTACTATCCAGGTTCCTTCTCATAGCCCTACTATCCAGGCTTTCATCTCGAAGTAACCGTACTATCTAAGTTCCTTCTCATATCCCTACTATCCAGGATTTCATCTCGAATTAAACCTACTATCCAGGTTCCTTCTCATAGCTCTACTATCCAGGCTTTCATCTCGAAGTAACCCTACTATCCAGGTTCCTTCTCATAGCCCTACTATCCAGGCTTTCATCTCGAAGTAACCCTACTATCCAGGTTCCTTCTCATAGCCCTACTATCCAGGATTTCATCACGAAGTAACCCTACTGTCCAGGTTCCTTCTCATAGCCCTACTATCCAGGCTTTCATCTCGAAGTAACCCTACTATCCAGGTTCCTTCTCATAGCCCTACTATCCAGGCTTTCATCTCGAAGTAACCCTACTATCCAGGTTCCTTCTCATAGCCCTACTATCCAGGCTTTCATATCGATGTAACCCTACTATCCAGGTTCCTTCTCATAGCCCTACTATCCAGGCTTTCATCTCGAAGTAACCCTACTATCCAGGTTCCTTCTCATATCCCTACTATCCAGGCTCTCATCCCGAAGTAACCCTACTATCCAGGTTCCTTCTTATAGCCCTACTATCCAGGCTTTCATCTCGAAGTAACCCTACTATCCAGGTTCCTTCTCATAGCCCAACTATCCAGGATTTCATCTCGAAGTAACCCTACTATCCAGGTTCCTTCTCATAGCCCTATTATCCAGGCTTTCATCTTGAAGTAACCCTACTATCCAGGTTCCTTCTCATAGCCCTACTATCCATGCTTTCATCTCGAAGTAACCCAACTGTCCAGGTTCCTTCTCATAGCCCTACTATCCAGGCTTTCATCTCGAAGTAACCCTACTATTAAGGTTCCTTCTCATAGCCCTACTATCCAGGATTTCATCTCGAAGTAACGCTACTATCCAGGTTCCTTCTCACAACCCTACTATCTAGGCTTTCATCTCGAAGTAACCCTACTATCCAGGTTCCTTCTCATAGCCCTACTATTCCGGCTTTCATCTCGAAGTAAACCTACTGTCCATGTTCCTTCTCATAGCCCTACTATCCAGGCTTTCATCTCGAAGTAACCCTACTATCCAGTTTCCTTCTCATAGCCCTACTATCCAGGCTTTCATCTCGAAGTAACTCTACTATCCAAGTTCCTTCTCATAGCCCTACTATCCAGGCTTTCATCTCGAAGTAACCCTACGACCTAGGTTCCTTATCATAGCCCTACTATCTAGGCTTTCATCTCGAAGTAACCCTACGACCCAGGTTCCTTCTTATAGCCCTACTATCCAGGATTTCATCTCGAAGTAACCCTACTATCTAGGTTCCTTATCATAGCCCTGCTATCTAGGCTTTCATCTTGAAGTAACCCTACTATCCATGTTCCTTCTCTTTTATGCCCAGACAACAGTTTACAACACTGTAAGACCTGGACCCAACCAGATACGGTTAATTTCACAATTCCCTAGTAAGTCGCTGTGCAGCCTGGACCCTGACCAGATATGCAGTTCACTTCCACCTCCTCAAGAGTTAATTCCCCAGTAGAGTAATGGACATCCAAAGCTCATAGACTCTACTTCCCAGGATATAAATCAACATTCCCGGCGAAGTCCTCCTCAATAGCAGGTACAGGAATTCTCGCAAAGAAATCTCATGCGACTGATATCTTTTCGGTATGGCATGTTTAAGCCCATCTCCGACGACTCTCTGTCGAATCCAAAATGGAATCTGTAAGCCCATTCTCGATATCACCGATCAGTGTTACTTCATGCGAGTGCAAAATTCTAGGCACTCTAGTGTTCAATCATCTTGCACCTTCAGATCACGAAAGGCAGACCAACCAATCTACATCCTCAGGTTTAAGAAGATTGAACAGGGGAAACTGTTGTACCCCAAACTTTGCCCTCCCATTTTACTAAACATATGTTTATTAAGACACTCTACTTGCTCAAGGATGCCCAAGAGTTGACCAGACAAACTCTCTCCTAAAGCAATAAACCTCCAATAAGGGTTTCCATTTTCATCAAAATTCTGTTAGAGGAGAAAAATCCTATTATGGTTTTTTGTAAGTTTGTTATGTTGGTTTTTGGAAATCGGTTAGTGAGCTCTGTTAGGTACAGGTTTGGGTGAATGAGGTTGGGAAATTTTGTTAGTTTTTAGTTAGCAGTTAGAGCAGGTTCTTAGTTAGAGGGGAGATTAATGTTTTGTTAGAAGGTTGGAGTGAGTTGGAAAAATATTGGTGTTTCTGTTATGCACGAATTGTTGTTTTAGAATTTGCTGGAGTTGTTATTCTGTTAGGGAATGTTATTTTAGACTGATGTAACTTCTTCTCTTTTTTTTTTCCTTCTGTTTTTCATGGTTGAGCTGCTAATTGATTAATTATAAGACTGCTTTTGTGTGAATTGCTACGGGTACAAAGCAATTGGTACATGGTCATAATGGCAAAGCATGGTTCATGGTTACAAATGAGTGAATGAAGATTAAGATGAACGACGCATAGGTTTAGGATAGTGTTTTTTTTGTGAAATTTGTAACCCTGCTTGTTGATGTAATGCAATAGTGTCAAATGATAGAATAGTAATCGAACTTGTATTTATGTGATTTTGTAATATTTGGAACTTGGATGAATTTTAATGAGATCTTGGTATTTGCTTTTTGATATATTATGCTTTTCCGAAACTTGAATCCCAAAAACTCCATTAGAAGCTTGCATCAATCTTACACGCCACGCTTGAAATTTTAAGAGACTTCAATCTTCATGTTCCAATCTTAAATTCTCACTAACTTTCCTTTGAAGCAAACTCTTAATTGAAGAATCATGCACAAAACTTTGAGTTCGATTTACTTGGACTTTGAATCAAGCTCAACCTTTGAATTATCCCCTGAACATATCACTGCGCTTTGATTATCCCAAAATGACTGAATGATCATTATTATAAGAACTTTAACCCTTAACTCAGAATCTTAATCCTTCATAATAGGCATTGAGTCTATGGCTTAATATAATTCAGAATGAACTCAAAAGAATCTCGTAACACAAGTAAACCAAGCATTCCGGTGAAATATCTCGCATTAAGATATCCACGAACCCTAATTTTCCATGGATGGGATCCTCTGAAGATATCATTGCCTTGTATTGCATATTGAAACTTCTTGAACCAAAACCCTAGCATACCATAAGTACACTAAGATCTCTCCATGTCTTGTTCTTTTTGAATCATGAGTTGAATCCTTGAGAATGTAAGACTTAGCTGATGAACAACTCTTAGTGCAATCCCTCCTTAAAGTCCACATGCTTAGGAAAACAAAGCCTTATATGTTGAAGAACTCAACAAGAATATTGAGGAAGTGGAGCTCCAGGTGATGTGAGCAAGCCTTGCAATTTGATGTTAGGAAGAGGATAATAACCCCATAGCTTGGTGATAAATAAATCTATGAATTGAAACCCTAGCTTCAAACAAAACCTGGTCGATGAAAGAACCTGTTGATTTAAACCTGAGTGAAGATAAGAGCTTAAAAGCAATAGAGACCCTAATTCCTAGATCCTTGTTCCCATGCCAAATTTACTGATTGATGATGCATGATATGTTAAATGACCTAATGGAGATTATATACATGAGAAAAGCGCGAGATGCATAAGCCAGATAAAAGTGAAAGGGTAGGACAAATTTGGGGTATTATAATATGATTACTTGTACATAACATCATAAACATAATAACATCATAAGCATTCTCACTAACCATTTCAAGGATTTAGGAATTTATCTTTGTTTTGTTTTGTAGGCCATGACTCCCATTCATAGGAATATCATCCGGGTCAGCTTCATGAAAGCGCATCCTCAACTTCAAAAATTAGAATCAAGGGTGCCTGGAGATTCTTCCTTCACCAAGAAATATGATCGACTTCTTAACTTGGCTACCTCAAATTTCGAAGAAGAAATGTTGTGCGTTCTCTTCCAATTCTTTGATCCCATGCATCATTTCTTCACCTTTCCCGACTGTCAATTGGTTCCTGTTGTACCCCAAAATTTGCCCTCCCATTTTACTCAACATATGTTCATTAAGATACTCAACTTGCTCAAGGATGCCCAAGAGTTAACCAGACAAACTCTCTCCTAAAGCAATGAACCTCCAACTAGGGTTTCCATTTTCATTAAGATGGGTGAGTCCCAAAGGCCTCATATGCTCTCCATAGTCCTAATATGTTCTCAAGATCATCCATGTCAAGTTTCATGCCTTGCACACGAAGTTTGCTCAGTCAACTGCTCAAATGCCTGAAAATCAACTATATTAGGTCAAAAGTCAATTGTGGCCCACATACAGTCAAACTTCAAGATTTTTGGTCAACATCAACATTTTGAAGTAATACCCATCATTTTATCAATGGTTGATCATGATTCCCTAAGGAAGGCTCCTAATTCATCAAAACTCAAAAGTTGCTAAATTAGGGTTTCTCAGGAAAAAGTCAACCAAACTTTGACCAGGCATAACTTTCTCACACTTTGTCAGAAATTCCTCATCCAAGGCTTATTTTTAGAATAATTAAATTCCCTACAACTCATATTCAGTCCTCAAGTTCAAGAAATGCACTCATGAAAAGATATAAATTTAGACATTATAGGTCATCCCAAAAAGTCAACAAAAATATATTTTGGGTCAAAGCTTCTTACATGAGCATGGAAGACCCAATTGAAATGAAACCAAAATGGGTGTTTAGGTGACATCCTAAGCTTTCTAAAAAGTCCAAGAACACCCTCTTAGGGTCAAAATTGAAGGAGATATGCATTGTCAAAGTTGGCCATTTTTGGAGAATTGTCAAAAGTCAACAATTCCCAAAATTGCATTTTTTGGCAAATGAGCCTAATTTTTTATGCTTGTATCTTACCTCTAACAATGTCCACGACCCGAACACTATTCCATATTTTATTGACTTTATTTATTTAATTTATTTTGATTTTAATCCTTTAAAAATCAAATTAAATCAAATTAAATGATATAAAATTTGGAATATTTGTTTTTGATATGATTTTGAATGAAATGCAATCCATTTATGCTGGCAAAATAGAATCAAATCCTGCCAAGGTTGATTGGAGTGAGAATTGAATGATTTAGCTTGATTTGGAAAGAAATAATGCGAGGTTGGAATGAAATCAAATCTTAATAATTGGCAAAGATTTGGAGCTCTTTTGTTAACCTAATTCAAAGAGATACGTATACATAACAAATCCCAAGCACAAGGAGGCAGAAAAATCGTGTGAAACGACCAAGAACAAATTGTGTTTTTTGTCAAAAATCTCAATTAGAATCCCAGATTACAACCATTCTCAAGGAGGTTTAAAGATTGCAATACATTCATGGACGTCTCTGGAAGCTTTTCCAACCCTTGCTAAGATCTGAAGCATCAAGAATCACGCTCCATACACATCACGGTTTGACATATTTTTTTATTTTGATTACGCGCATACAGGCTTTTTCCATGAAATTTAATCATGTATTCTGGTTTGTCATAAGGATTCGATGCTTGCTGAATGCTTTAATTGAGTTTTGAGTGCATGGAAGGAAGATTGCCATTCCTAGGGTTTCCAAGCTTCGTTTTGGGGCTTCCTTATATAGGCAAAATCATATCAAATCATGGGCACCATTGAACCCAAGGCATGATTTCTGACCGTCCTATACCTTTGATTTAAATTTATTTGGCTTGTGTTGCATTTTCAATTATTGCAGGTTTATATCCATGGACGAAAACTGTCACTATAACCTTCAGTGACAGTTTTGTCTGTAGGTAAAAGGTGGAAATCTAAAACAACAGTCCTGAGGAAAGAGACGATTGTGTGGCTGACTTCCATTGGTCCATTTAAATTCACGCGCGTGTTTTAGGCATGAAGCGTTATTCCCATTATATTATTATTTTGTCATATATATATATATATATATATATATATATATATATATATATATATATATATATATATATATATATATATATATATATATATATATATCAACGAACAACAAATTGGCCTGGTGGTAACGAGGAATGTATGGGAGGCGAGAGTCCTGGGTTCGAGACCCAGGTTTGGCATTTTTATTTTCTAACAATCTGATTGCAGATCCGGTGTGTCTCATCTTCCCAATACCTGGCACGCACCCATATCCTTCCATTGGATCATCACCATCACAAATCCAACGCTCAGCATACGCAGGTCCACCATGAACCCTCAGAAGATGGTCTCAACAGATCAGGCGCCAAACTCTGGGCCATCATTCTGGGCCCATTACAAATTTGGCAATGCACCCCCCTGGAATGCTAACTGCATCAGGCCCATCTCTCTTTCTTTCTATTCTTTTAATTTGATTTTTCTTTTAATTTATTATTTTAATTATTTTCACAATAAAAATCATTTTTTAATTAAATCAGAAAATCAGAAAATCATTAAAAAATTAGATTTAGTTTGTTTTTCTTCTTTTCTTTCATAAAATATTTAATTGCTATTAAATAATTAGCTTAATTAGATTAACTAAAATTCTTTTTTATAATTAAAATTAATTAGACAAATTAGGTTAAGATTTCAAATATTTTTCTCAACAATAAAATGCAAAAAATATTTTCTCTTTAATTGATTAGATTTTTTAGGACTCAGACTTTATTCCCGTACTTAATTCGCCGCGCGCACCTTTACTTTATTTTAATTCAAACTATTGTAATTGTTTCAAGTTTGTAATAGATTAATTAGGATTTTAATTTCTGCATCTTTATTTTCAGTCAAATATTTGTGTATCTGCCCAAAAGCCCTGTAATAGTTAGGTCTTTAAATTCTCGCACTCTTTAATTTTTGCAACTGTTAAACTACTAGATGTATGGATAATATGATTGAAATGCAAGACAAATAATTTTAAAATGGTAGACAACCCTAATTGTGCAAAGATAATTAACTGAAAAAAGGCACACTTGCACATGCTCACTCCTAGGATTTGCCCCACTTGGTTGCCTTGGAAATAATAGTCGTGTCCCTCGAACGTAGAGATACCTTAGCAATGACCCGTGATTCAAAATCGTCACAAAGTTCATGGTCCCTACTTGTCCCTAGAGTTTCCTACAAATTGATCTTATGACGATAGTCCCTTCGAAATGCTAAGGTATCCTTACTTGTTGCCTTCATAGACCATTTCATCCCTTCGAACGTCCCTTTAAAATTCTAACGACGGAGCTACCTACTCCTTAATAGTAGGATAGTGCTATCTAAAGGAAACGAAAATGAACAGACTTTTTTCGAGTAGGTAGAAAAACTCTTAAGTACTTGCTCAAAACAAAAACTTTTTACACAAACACTTTTCAAAAACAGTTTTCAAAACAATTTTGTCACACTCTTGAGGACCGATACAAGGGTTATCACGAAGTAAACAAAACTTTTCAAAACAAGCACAAAGCACAAGCAATTTTAAAAAAATGAGCAAGTACCTAAGAGCCCGTGGAAAACCACGGATAGAAAGGGTGCTAACACCTTCCCTTTCTATAATCTACCCCCCGTACTCAGAAACATCTCAAAAAAGGTTTTTTCTGTTCTTTTTCCTTTTCCTTTGTTGGATGAAATAAAAGTCGGTGGTGACTCTTGCTTACCACAACATTTGCAAACCAAAAATGCAAACCAGTATTAACAGTCGGTTCTGCCACTGTATCACAGTGCCTACATTAGAAGAATTCTCTCAACTATTACAAATGCATGTGCTTGATCAAATACCATTCACCAGTTTAGAGGAGACTCCAAAGCCTGAAGTTATTGCCAAAGCTTTGCATTTGAAGAGATCTAACATTGTGACAAATTGGGAAACAAGAAGTGGAATTAAGGGTTTCTTAGCCATGTTTCTGTTGGAGAAGGCTCGTTCATTCTGGGAGGATATGGATTTTCAAGCTTTTGAAGATGTCTTGGCCCTTCTAGTCTATGGTTTGGTTCTATTTCCTAGTCCGGACCAACTCATAGATGTGAATGCCATCAAGGTTTTCCTCTCTCATAATCCTATACCTACTTTGCTTGGAGACATTCTACATTGTTTCCACACTCGCACCATGAAGAAAATAGGTACTCTTTTGTGTTGCATTCCCTTAATCTCTAGGTGGTTTATTTCTCACCTACCTTGATCAATGTTGAAGAATGAGCAAGGTTTGACATGGTCACAAAGGATGATGTCACTCACACATTCTGATATTCATTGGTGTTATCGATCCTTGGAGGACATTACTATCATCGACCATTGTGGGGAACTCCCTAATGTCCCCCTGCTTAGCATTAGGGGAGGTATTACCTACAACCCTTATTTGGCATTACGAGAGTTTGGGTATGCGCGAAGAGATGGTCCCCATGATGCACTCATCCAAGGTTTGGTATTCGATTATGATAGAGACAACCAAGACTATCGTCAAAGGTTCATACGAGCTTGGAGAATGACAAACAAAGTGGATAGTAAGACATTGGGACATAATACTTCCATCCCCCTTGAGCCTTACCTTAAGTGGGTATGAACTCATGTTCAAAGTCTCTTGATGCCTTACCTCGCCATCTTACCTATCATCATGGAGCCTGTTGTCGAAGGAGATGTTCTATATACTGTCCTTTATCCTGATATGCCTACTTCTCTTGAAGATTTGCAAAGATCTTGAATTCATCTAAAGGGGGAGTGAGACACCTTTGAAGCCCAGTTTTATGCAAGCGAGAAGAGGACATTGGAGATCACGAGACAACTTCATGAGGAGAGGAGCCTGAATGCCTATATTACTCCAAAGACGAAGCATCCATAGGAGACTTGAGCCATTTTTATTGTATTTTAGTTCATTTTTTTCTTTTGTTTCAATGTAAGCCCAAGAGGCATGTTGTAATCAATTTGAAATTATTAATGTAATTGATGTTTGTTCCTTTTGTCTAAACAAATTTAAATCTCCTAAGTCCTTGAAATCATTTGCATATGCATTTTCATGCATCATAACATAAACAAGTTTCCTTATCTTTCTACTATTTATTTCAGTAAGATGGATATCGAACAAACATTAAAGGACTTGCAAGCGCTGAATTCACAGTTCCAAGCAACCTTTCTGACCCTGGCCAAGGGACAACAAGAGATGATGACACTGCTAACAACCAAAAAGAAGACTAAAAAGAAGGCCTTCATCAACACGGGTAGGAGATTCAAAGATCCGGTTTGTTAGGTACAGATAGTCGAAGAGTCGTCTGAGGAGGACGGAAATGATCAAGCTTCTGAAAATGAAGACTACTTTGATGAAAAGTACCCACCTGTCAAGGATAAATACAAGAAGTTAGAGGATAGACTGAAAGCTGTTGAAATTCAAGCCGTGCTGTTGTACCCTAAAATTATCCCTCCCATTTTCACACAAGACATACCCCTAGAGGTTCTCAATTTCTCAAGGTTGACCAAGGATTGGCCAGACAACTCTCCTACTAAAGCAATGAACCCCCAACTAGGGTTTCCATGTTCATCAATATGTTTGAACTCCAATGCTCTAAAATGCTTCCCGTTGTCCTAATATGTCCTCAAGATCATCCATGCCAATTTTCATGCTTTGCTCAATACGTTTGCTCAGACAATTGCTCAAGTATTAGAAAATCAACTGTGTTAGGTCAAAAGTCAATTGTGACCTATATATAGTCAAACTTCAAGATTTTTAGTCAGCATCAACATTTTGAAGTGATATCCATCATTTCATAAAGGGTTGACCATGATTCCTCAAAAAATGCTCCTAATTCATCAAAAGTCAAAAATAGCAAATTAGGGTTTCTATAGGAAAAGTCAACCAATCTTTGACCAAGCATAACTTTCTCATAATTTATCAGAAATTTTCCAACCAAAGATCATTTTTAAGAGAATAAAATTTCCTACAACTTCTCTTCAGCCCTCAAGTCCAAGAAATTCACCATTTGAAAGATACAAGCTCATACATTACAAGTCATTTTTAGAAAGTCAATAAAAGCCACTTTTTTCCAAGACCTTTAACATCAAGATAACATCTTCAAAAGCAAAATTGATCAAAAGAGGGATTGAAGTAGACATCTTGGGCTTTACAAAAAGTACAAGATCATCACCATGAGATAAAAATGATCAAGTTATGGCTTGCCCAAGTTGGGAAAATTTGAGAAATTTCAAGAAATATGCATTGGGCAAATTTGAATTTTTAAGGCATTAGCTCAAATCTTTGAACTTCGAACATATTTCTAAGACCATAGAGGACCCCTAGGACCATTTTTGCATAGTCTTGATTTTATTTGCATTTTATATTAATTTTATTTAATTAAAAATAAAATGAATCAATATTATTGCAAAGTATATGGGCCATTATCATTTGGGCTTGGTTTGGTACATGGAGAGGCCCCAATTTTCGTGTGCAGCAAGGTAAGTTCACTCTAGGTACATTAAAATTTGAAAATGGACAAAATCCCTTAACTTTGGCCAAGGTTACAAATGGACATTCATGGCATTCAAAGGCCTGTCCATAACTGTTACAAACATGGCATTTTTGTGTCCTGTCATCATTCTCTATATAAACAAGCTTCTGGCAAGCATCAAACAGGGAGACATGACCTGGAGAACCCCTGTCCAATTTTCAAAAAAACACTAAAGTTGTAGAACTTGAATTTCCATTTCCAGCTTGTTTCAATCCCAAACAAGTATCAAAACATACTCCTGGAGAGCCTCTGAAGCCATTGCAAGCATTCCCAAAGCCTGAAACGTCAAGAATCGTGCTCTCTTTATGTTTTTTTCTAAAATCGATTCCAATGATTTGTCCATCATGAATCTGTTTTGATCATATATCCATGCTTTCTATCACATTTGCAATGTTTTTGATTGGTTTAATTAAAGTTTAAGCGCAAGAATAGCTTCTTGCCATGGCTAGGGTTCATAAGCTCGAATTTGGGGATTCCTTATCTAGGGAAAATTGGACCAGATTATGGGTACCGTAGCATTCAGGGGCAAATTTCTGATTGATCCCTGGCTGTAGTTTTAACTTATCTTGCTTGTGCTTCATTTTTTAGTTTTGCAGGTTTGTAGATATGGACAAAAACTGCCACTATAACCTATAGTGAAGAATCTGTCCGTAGGTAAAAGTCTGGTCTCTAAAGTGATGGTTATAGGAGGAAGAAGATTAGGTGTCAATCTCCCATTGGAAAGTTTGAATTCACGCGCGTTTTCTGGGTACAACACTTAGTGTACATTATGTTTTATTTGTTTCATAATAGTCATGAATAACTGTCCAACTCAGTTGGTAGGAGACACGCTTGTGAAGGGAAGGACCTGGGTTCGATCCCAGGGCCATACTATTTTGTGTTTTCTTCTTAAATCTTGCAGGATCCAATGTGCTATGACCCAGAAGGACCACCATGCGTCCTCAGATCCCACCCTTTGGATCATCTCAAAGCATATCAAATGCTCCAGAATTGAAGATCCATGGTGTATTCCCTGAAGGTTGATCACACTGGAATGCATGCTGGCAATTAGGCCAGCGCCTTTGGGCCTTGCAAAAATTCCAATTCACACCTTCTAGTTGGCCAAACAGTACCAGGCCCATTCATTATTTTTTGGTCTTTATTTCTTTATTGTTATTTTATTTTAATTGTCTTAAATTTTTTTTTTAATAATAAAAAAATCAATAAATCAATAAATAGAATTAGGTTTTATAATCAAAATTAATTTTATGAGAAAAATTAATTAATTAGATTATTATAACTTGATATTTTTTATTAAATAAAAATTAATTAGATTTAGGTTAAATTTTCAAATATTTTTTAACATAACAATATTAAATAGAAATTAATTATACTTTGTTCCCGTTTTAATTTTTTCGCGTGCTTATTTATTTTCATTTTATTTTCCAATTAATGTAACTTTTAATGGTTTGTAATAGTTGTGAATTAGGTTTTCATTTACTTTTTTTATTTACCGCTTTCCCCCAAGTTTGGTTATGTAACCCCCTCCCCAAAGCCTTATAATAGCTAGGTTTATGATTCTCGCATTTTTTTGCTACTATTAACTGTTAGATGAATGGTCATAGGATTGAATGGAAATATTAAATGTTTAAAACAGTAGAACACCCTAACTTTGCAAATATAAACAAACTGAAATCAAACACTTGCACATGCTCACCCCTAGGGTATCTCCCACTTCGGTTTCCTCGGAAATACGGTCATTATTCTCGAACGTGAGAATTCTTAGTGACTGTCCTCTAATTCAGAGATCGAAAGTCCCTTTCGAAGGTTGCCTCGGTAAAACAAAATGTGATCTTAGAACTTTAGGATAGTTACTAAGAGATCTTGCCCTTTTGCCTTAAGTGACCGTAATGGTCCCCTTCGATTGTCCCTCAAACTCCAAACGGTGGAGTTACCTACTCCTTAATAGTAGGATAGCACTATCTAAAGGAAATAAGAAAATGAACAGTCTTTTTCGAGTACGTAGAAACTCTTAAGTACTTGCTCAAAACAACCAGTTTTTTTTCACACTTACACTTTTCGAACAAAGTTTTCAAAAATGCTTTATCACACTCTTGAGGACTGACACAAGGGTTACCATAAAGTGAAACACCGCACTAAGGCATTTTCAAAGCTTTTCAAAACACACACAAAAGAAATTTCAAAATGAGCAAGTACCTAAGAGCCCATGGAAAACCATGGATAGAAAGGGTGCTAACACCTTCTCTTTCTATAATCTACCCCCCGTACTCAGAAACATCTCGAAAAAGGTTTTTTCTGTTCTTTTTCCCTTTTTCTTTGTTGGATAAAATAAATGATGATGGCGACTCTTGCTTACCGCGACATTTGCAAACACAAACATAAAACCAGTATTAACAGTCAGTTCTGCCACCGTATCACAGAACTGGCGACTCTGCTGGGGAAATGATTTATAAAATGGGGTTTACCTTAGGAGATAGATCATTTTAATTTCTTCTTTGGCTTGTCTTGTTTGATTTACTTTTAAGGGTATCTGTTTGGGTTGTTTGGATCGCGAACCCGGGTCCGGGAATTCCTTTTAGGTAAGTAGAAATAAACTATGAGGGAGCTGTGCGGGGTATACCGACACGGTTGAAATAGTAGCTATGTTTATGCGATACTTTGGTGTGTAGCGGTAGACCTTGAGTAATCAAGGAGAATACGGGACCACTGCGTGGTATCATAAAGCGTAAACTGGCCTTAGCACCTTAATTGACCAACTTGGCTTTTTAGGACGTAGTGAGATAGTTGTATTTGGTGTAAACCCAAAGTCGGTTGATACTCGATGCTATACTCATTGAGGTTTGACTCTTGAGTTTTGTTTGGTGGCAAGTAAATTGTCTATCGAAACGAAATTTGGGGGAAAGATCGGTGATATTGAGATCCCTTAGAACCCGATTACTATATTTAGGACAGGTTGAACCAATCCAACTTTAAGAGGGTACTACCTTAAAACCTATGCAAGCCTAAACCTAAGGCTGTTTGTGTGACTTGTTTGCTTTCAACTTGAACTACTTGCAGGGTTTTATCATCTGACAACATGATTTCCTTGCAGGACTTGTTTACATTGATTATCCAATAACTTGGATTTCTTGCAGGGTTTACTTGCTTACATAACCTTACATGTTTGCTTAACCCATAACATGCACATCATAACATCATGCCACAACATTTCCTTAACCATTTCAAGGATCTCAAGGGTTTGTGGTGCAGGTTATGATAAATCAGACGTCTAGCAAGGGGCAAGGGGATTTATTTTCCTCTAGCTAATGTCGTCAAAAGATCAAACTCAACAACTTGAGTCAGGGGCTATGGCCCACTTAATATGGTGAGCTTGACTTTTGTAGAAGGACCTTCAATGATACAAAGTTCTTCAATCAAAACTGTGAACTTCAACTGCTGACATCTTCTTGTTTACCCCGTGGGTCCTTGAAAACATTGCATACGCATATCATACATGTCATTGCATAACAGGTACTCCAGGTACAAGCTTCTTATCCCTTCGCTATTTATTTCAGCAAGAAGAAATGGATCTTGAACAACCAATCAAAGACCTTCAAGCTCAAAATGCTCAGTTCTAACAAATGTTCCTGACTCTGACCCAGGGGCAAGAAGACCTGAAAGCTCTGATCGTCAAAAAGAAGGCTAAGAAACCAGTTCGTGTTTTGAGTGTGGGAAGAAGAAGACCAGCTAACCGAGCTCTAGACTTTGCAACTCCATCAAAGGGAGGGGATAATCAAGAGGTAGAAGACGAGGAATCAGATGAAGGAGACAAAAATACAACGTTTGAAGAAGATGAACCCGACTACTCTGAGGAGAAATATCCTCCCATTAACGATAAATACAAATGGCTGGAGGATCGGCTCAATGCCATGGAGAGTCAAAGGGTTCCCGGTCTGGATTTCGAAGATTTAGATTTAGTTCCAGGGGTGGTCATCCCACCTAAGTTCAAGGTCCACATATTCGCAAAATACGATGATGTTTCCTGTCCCAAGCTTCACTTAAGGTCATATGTCAGAAAGATCCAGCCTCACACTGCTGACCGAAAGCTATGGGTCCATTTCTTCCAAGAAATTTTGGCTGACACTATACTGGATTGGTTTTATCAGCTAGAAGGAACGAACATCCATACCTGGGAAGACCTGGCTACTGCTTTCTATAAGCAGTACCAATACAACGCTGACCTGGCACCAACTCGAGTGCAACTGCAGAATATGTCCATGGGCTCGAGAGAAGGGTTCAAGGAATATTCGCAAAAATGAAGGGATCTAGCTGGCAGGGTTCAACCTCCTCTGACTGATCGGGAAATGGTGGACATGTTCATGGGTACTATGACAGGCCCGTTCTTTAATTTTCTGATTGGGAGTTCCTCATCCGGGTTCACATAGATGGTTCTGAGTGGAGAGAGGATCAAAAGTGGCATCAGGAGCGGGAAGATCCTGATGGTTGCATCTTCCAATGCTGAGAAGAAGCCATTTGGTGGTAAGAGGGAAGCTAATGTTGTGTATGGCCAGAAGGTTCGTAATAAGGCAAACTACCACCAATCTGTGGGGGCAGTGCTGATCTCTAATTCGGCACGCGTGCAACGACCACAACAACGGGGTAATCAACGAAGGCAAGACGAGCCTAAGAGATAGTTCACCCAAATCAACATGCCATTGTCACAAGCATTGCAACACATGTTGAAGATGAATCGAATTATGGTGATAGGCCCTCATCCAAACCCTAAGACTTCCTCTCCTAACTATAATCCTGATACAAGGTGTGCTTATCATTCTGGCAGTCCGGGGCACGATACTAATGATTGTTGGGCGCCGAAATACAAGATTCAGAATATGATTGACGCCAAGGAGATTGAATTCGAAGCTCGTGAGACTCCCAACGTGATCACTGCTCCCATGCCAAATCATGGCTAGGATTGAAAGCATTTTTGTTCATTTGAATTCTCAAGTTGTATTTTCTTTGTTTATTCAAACAATTATTGTCATTTCAAAACTTTATTATTTCATTAATGCATTACACATGTTTGTCTTGAATTAATTTGTTTTCATTATGCTTAAACTGCTTTATACTTCATTTTTGTGATATTGAACTCTCAATCAAAAGCTCTAAGCCTTTAGAGGGAGGATGACGAAAATGATACCACAATCTCTACAATATGCTTTTGAATAGACCTTGCTGACGATGTACAGGAATTGTTTCAAATTCTAAACAATGGAGTTATAAGGAAGATAATCCCTATTTAACCCCCTTTGAGCCTAAGAAGTAGGAGTTTTTCTTTTCACACAAATTAAAACCCTCAATCATAACCTGGGGCAGGGTAGTTTCCTCAGTTAATTCAGATGTGCATTCAATCTCCAACTTTCCCTTCATACACGATAAATAGTGTAAAGATGCTCTCCAAAAGATTGTGATGGTTCCACATAATCATTAAGAACAGGCAGTCATTATCTCTCAAAATAAAAGCCCATTAAGTCAAAACCTATGAAGGAGACTTAAGAAAAAAAACTGGGGCATCCCGCTGACTGTAATCACAAAAGAAATAGTTCAGGCAAAAGACAGGGATATCAAAATAGAAAAAAGAGGTTACTACAAATCCTCGACAAAAAAGAAAAGGTTACAAAAATGACTGCCTTCTTCAAACAAACGTTCAATTACTGAACTATCACCAGAATATCAAGGACATGATACCAAACTTAGTTGGGATTCAAATGCATAATTAACCGAGCATATGACTTAAGAACATCACGAAGAATGGGTGGGTACAAATAAGTTTTGAGCCTTTATCTTTTGTTTATTAAACCATGAACCAGGCCACGTTACAACCCTTAAAAGCCCCAGCTGAAGCATGGGTTGGTTTGAGAGCATACTGTTACACAGGCATTCTGACTCCTGTAGGACTTGCTACGAATCCTGAGTTGATATCACATTCTTGCAAATTTTGTTTTACTACACAAAACACATTTTCAAAAAAAAAAATTCAAGACAGACACGAGTTTTGCATTCTTTAAATAACATTGTTTGCACATGATTAATTGTTCAAATGGCGGAGAAATTCACACAATAAATATTCAATGAATAAAAACTTTCTCTATGAAAAGGATTACCTCAAGTGGAAAAACACTTCCAACCAAAGGGGCACAGAATGATCATTGTCCATCATCTGGGGCAGTCAAGTCAAGATTCAAGGAATCTTTCAAAGATGCCAAATAGACAGGGGCAGATCTCTATCTAAATCACTTGGGGCATTGGGTATGAATCCCAGAAACGGATCTTGTATGATCAAACAAACATCTTCTAGAAGTATGGCAACACTTTCCACTATAGACAATGAAAATTCTCCGTACCCGATGAACATGAACATAGTCGGGAAACACTACGCATGAACAAGGACCCGCTAGGTTGACTGGCCTAGGCAAAAATAAGGGCATCCCGGTGAACCAAAATGGTTCGGGCAAAATTAGGGATAAAAAAAAATATGTACACCTGGCAAGTCAAAAACCTGAAAAGGCGGCTTAGGCAAAAAAAGGGTATCCCGACAGAATGAAAATATGAAAAGAAAGTCCAGGTAAAAGTTAGGGATTAAAGTGTACGAGTACCTTCCGTCATCTCGTCACTTGTTTAGTTAGTAGAAGGTTTATCATCCTGATCAGCATTTATCAAGTACCCCAGGAGTTGGGATGCCACTCAACTATCCACAAGGTCTCCGCAGGTACTTTCTCCAACAGGTACAGAGGCAGGGGAATCTTACGCAAGGTAGCCACTATATCCTCAGTTTATAGCCTAGTGATGTCAGGTGTTCTTGTATCCCCGACAGAACATGAATTTCCGACTACTGCTCCAACGTCAGGTTTTCCCCAGTGAAATCTTCAAACTTCTCAGGATTCCCCAATAGGATTTCACAAACCCTCAAGCAGTGCATAGAGATTTCCTTCCCCAACAGAGTTTATTTCTCTAACAACGAAAGATCATCTCCCAGAAGTTCAACTTCAAAAAATCTAAAGACCTACATTCTTCATCGCCAGCTGCAATCAGGGATTTATTTTCCCTAATTCAACAGTGATACAATAGAACAACTGATACATTCATATATTGCATTCATACATCATTCTACAAATGCCATAGCATATGCATTACAAATGCATACGACACAATCTCATTTATGTTGAGAACATCATTACATAATGCATTTCATACATCATGACATTGCATACAGCTAACGCTTTACTTTTTCAGGAAAAATCGATCAACAGACAGTTATCATCAACAATTTCCAATAGGTCAAAGATTAGCTCCTGAAACCAAGCAGAGTAATTGTCTGTGCGACCAAATACAGCTTTACACGGGCTATTCATGACACAATCATACACATGTTTCTCCTTCTCCTTCTGAAACAATGCTTTACATAGGCTCGTCATGAAGCAATCTCACATGGGTTTCTTTTGACTTCCAAATACAGCTTTTACGGGCTATTCATGATGCAATCTTACACGGGTTTCTCCTTCTCCTTCTGAAACATAGCTTTACACGGGCTCGTCATGAAGCAATATCACACAGGTTTCTTCTGACTTCCAAATATAGCTTTTACGGGATATTCATGACGCAATCTTACACGGGTTCCTTCTCCTTCCTTCTGAAGTTTTACACGGACTTATCCCTAAGTAAACCTACCCAGGTTCCTTCTGAAGTTTTACACGGACTTATCCCGAAGTAACCCTATCCAGGTTCCTTCTGAAGTTTTACACAGACTTATCCCGAAGCAACCCTACTCAGGTTCCTTCTTACAATTTCCCGATGTAGTTTTACCCGGACTCATCCTAAAGCAACCCTACCCAGGTTCCTTCTTACAATTTCCAGATGTAGTTTTACCCGGACTCATCCTAAAGCAACCCTACCCAGGTTCCTTCTGAAGTTTTACACAAACTTATCCCGAAGAAACCCTACCCAAGCTCCTTCTTACAATTTCCCGATGTAGTTTTACCCTGACTCATCCTAAAGCAACCCTACCCAAGTTCCTTCTTACAATTTCCCGATATAGTTTTACTCGGACTCATCCTAAAGCAACCCTACCCAGGTTCCTTCTTACAATTTCCAGATGTAGTTTTACCCGGACTCATCCTAAAGCAACCCTACCCAGGTGCCTTATGAAGTTTTACACAGACTTATCCCAAAGCAACCCTACCCAGGTTCCTTCTTACAATTTCCCGATGTAGTTTTACCCGGACTCATCCTAAAGCAACTCTACCCAGGTTCCTTATGAAGTTTTACACAGACTTATCCCGAAGCAACCCTATCCAGGTTCCTTCTTACAAAATCCCGATGTAGTTTTACCAGGACTCATCCTAAAGTAACCCTACCCAGGTTCTTTCTTACAACCCTACTACCCAGGTTCCTTCTCACAGCTCTACCACCCAGGCTTTATTCCGAAGCAGGCCTACTACCCAGGCTTTATTTCGAAGTAACCCTACTACCCAGGTTCTTTCTCACAGCCCTACCACCCAGGCTTTATTCCGAAGCAGCCCTACTACTCAGGCTTTATTTCGAAGTAACCCTACTACCCAGGTTCCTTCTTATAGCCCTACTATCCAGGCTCCTTTTTCATGAATTACCTGACGCAGTTTTACATGGACTTGTCCCGAGAAATCCCTATACAGGTTCCTTATCTTTTATCTCTAGACAACAGTTTACAACACTATAAAACCTAGACCCGACCAGATACGGTCATATTCCCTAGTAAGTCGCTGTAAAACCCGGACTCAAACAATTGCTCAACTATTGGAAAATCAACTGTGCTAGGTCAAAAGTCAATTGTGACCTATATACAGTCAAACTTCAAGATTTTTGGTCAGCATCAACATTTGAAGTGACATCCATAATTTGATCAAGGGTTGATCATGATTCCTCAAGAAATGCAAATAATTCATCAAAAGTCAAAAATAGCAAATTAGGGTTTCTATAGGAAAAGTCAACCAAACTTTGACCAAGCATAACTTTCTCATAATTTATCAGAAATTTTCCAACCAAAGCTCATTTTGAAAAGAATCCAATTCCCTACAACTTCTCTTCAGCCCTCAAGTCCAAGAAATTCACCATTTGAAAGATACAAGTTCATACATTACATGTCATTTTTAGAAAGTTAATAAAAGCCACTTTTTTCCAAGTCCTTTAACATCAAGATAACATCTTCCAAAGCAAAATTGATCAAAAGAGGGATTGAAGTAGACATCTTGGGATTTCCAAAAAGTACCAGATCATCATCATGAGGTAAAAATTGATCAAGTTATGGCTTTCCCAAGTTGGGAAAATTTGGGAAATTTCAAGAAATATGCATTGGGCAAATTTGAATTTTTAAGGCAATGGCTCAAATATTTGAACTTCAAACATATTTCTAAGACCATAGAGGACCCCTAGGACCATTTTTGCATAGTCTTGATTTTATTTTCATTTTATATTAATTTTTTTTAATTAAAAATCAAATAAATCAATATTATTGCAAAGTATATGGGCCATTATCATTTGGGCTTGGTTTGGTACATGGAGAGGCCCCAATTTTCGTGTGCAGCAAGGTCAGTTCAGTCTAGATACATTCAAATTTGAAAATGGACAAAATCCCTTAACTTTGGCCAAGGTTACAAATGGACATTCATGGCATTTAAAAGCTTGTCCATAGTTGTTACAAACATGGCATTTTCGTGTCCTCTCATCATTCTCTATATAAACAAGCTTCCGACAAGCATCAAACAGGGAGACATGACCTGGAGAACCCCTGTCCAATTTTAAAAAAAAAATACTAAAGTTGTCAAACTCGAATTTCCATTTCCAGCTTGTTTCAATCCCAAACAAGTACCAAAACATACTCCTAGAGAGCCTTTGAAGCCATTGCAAACATTCCTAAAGCCTGGAACGTCAAGAATCATGCTCTCTAACAGTCACGGTTTGTGTTTTTTTTCCAAACTCGATTCCAATGATTTGTCCATCATGAATCTGTTTTGATCATATATCCATGCTTGCTATCACATTTGCAATGTTTTTTATTGATTTGATTAAAGTTTAAGCGCAGGAATAGCTTCTTGCCATGGCTAGGGTTCATAAACTCGAATTTGGGGTTTCCTTCTCTAGGGAAAATTAGACCAGATTATGGGTACCATAGCATTCAGGGGCAAGTTTATGATTGATCCTTGGCTGTAGTTTTAATTTATCTTGCTTGTGCTGCATTTTTGAGTTTTGCAGGTTTGTAGCTATGGACAAAAATTGTCACTATAGCCTATAGTGACGAATCTGTCTGTAGGTAAAAGTCTGGTCTCTAAAGTGACAGTTGCAGAAGGAAGAAGATTAGACGTCAATATCCCATTGGAAAGTTTGAATTCACGCGCTTTTTCTGGGCACATCACTTAGTGTACATTATGTTTTATTTGTTTCATTATAGTCATGAATAACTGTCCAGCTCAGTTGGTAGGAGACACGCTTATGAAGGGAAGGACCTGGGTTTGATCCTAGGTCCATGCAGTTTTGTGTTTTCTTATTAAATCTTGCAGGATCCAATGCACTATGACCCAGAAGGACCACCATACGTCCTCAGATTCCACCCTTTGGATCATCTCAAAGTAGATCCAATGCTCCAGAATTAAAGATCCATGGTGCACTCCCTGAAGGCTGATCACACTGGAATGCACACTGGCAATTGTGCCAGCGCCTTTGGGCCTTGCAAAAATTCTAATTCACACCTCCAAGTTGGCCAAATAGTACCAGGCCCTTTCATTATTTTTTGGTCTTTATTTCTTTATTGTTATTTTATTTTAATTGTATTAAATTCATATTTTTTAATAATTAAAAAATAAATAAATAGAATTAGGTTTTATAATTAAAATTAATTTTCTGGAAAAAAATTAATTCATTTGATTATTATAACTTGATAATTTTTATTAAATAAAAATTAATTAGATTTAGGTTAAGTTTTCAAATATTTTTTAACATAAAAAATGACAAAAATATTTTCTCTTTAGTTGATTAGTTTTTTTTAGAACTTAGACTTTATTCCCGTCTTAATTTTTTCGAGCACTTATTTATTTTCATTTTATTTTCCAATTAATGTAACTGTTAATGGTTTGTAATAGTTATGAATTCGGTTTTCATTTACTGTTTTTATTTACCTCTTTCCCCCAAGTTTGGTTATGCAACCCCCTCCCCAAAGCCTTGTAATAGATAGGTTTAAGATTCTCGCATTTTATTTTTTCGCTACTATTAACTGTTAGATGAATGATCATAGGATTGAATGGAAAGATTAAATGTTTAAAACAGTAGAACACCCTAACTTTGCAAAGATAAACAAATTGAAATCAAACACTTGAACATGCTCACCCCTAGGGTATCTCCCACTTCGGTTGCCTCGGAAATACGGTCACTATTCTCGAACGTGAGAATTCTTAGTGACTGTCCTCTAATTCAGAGATCGCAAGGGTGCTAACACCTTCCCTTTCTATAATCTACCTCCTGAACCCGAGAAACATCTCGAAAAAGAATTTTGCTGTGCTTTTTTCCTTTCCTTGTTGGAGAAAATAAAAGACGGTGGCGACTCTTGCTTACCGCGACATTTTGCAAAACGCAAACGCGAACCAGCATTCCAAAACAGTCAGTTCTATTTCCACCGATCACAGGGCATTTTAGAAAAGATCCTCGATAAAAGATCATAGTCCCTCGATGACCCTTGATGTTGCCTTCGGTAAATGATCTAGTCCCTAAACGACATTGCTAAAACGTCCCATAGGTTGCCTTCTATGACTATACAAACATCCCACACCCGTCCCTTCACATCCAATGATGGGGCTTCTTACCAAATCAATGGTAAGATAGCAACATCTAAAGGAGGAGGAAAAGAACATTTAAGACCTTTTGAGTAGGTAGGTTGCTCCTAGTTGCTCGCTTGCTCACAACAAAAACATTTTATACACCAACACTTTCATTTTGAAACATTTTCAAAAGACAAACACTTTATACGCGTTCTTATAGAAACGAGAACCATTACAAAGACACCTTTTCAAAATCACTTTCAAAAAAACATTCCACAAACACTTCTTTGAACTATTTTCTAAATAACACTTTGTACGCGTTCTTATAGAAACAAGAACCATTACAAAGACGTTTTCAAAATACTTTCAAAACCCACACCACAAGCACATTTTCAAACAAAAGCAAGTGATCTAGCAAGAAACTAAGAGCCTGTAGATAACTATGGATGAAAAGGGTGCTAACACCTTCCCTTTTCATAACCTACCCCCCGAACTCAAGAAATAATCTCAAAAGGTCTTTCCTGTTCTTTTCAACCTTTCCTTTTTGGATAAAAGAAAAGTAGGTGGCAACTCTTGCTATCCGCAACAATTGAGATCAAATGCAAAACACCCAAGTCAGTTCTCCATTGTATTACAGAACTGGCGACTCTGCTGGGGAATTGTCTTAAAGTGGGGTTACCTTAGGGTTAGATCACATTTACTTGCTTTCCTTGTTTGACTTGCTTACTTTACATTTGTGGGTCCTTGTTTGGGTTACTATTAAAAGATCCTACACCCGAATCTGGGGAACCTTTTTAGATAAGTAGCAATAAATCATGGAGGTTGTACGAGGTATACCGATATGGACGAAGTGATAGCTACGTTAGTGTGATACTTTGGCTTGTACTAATGTTCCTTGAGTCAGTCAAGGATAACATTAGGCTTCCTTATTGTCATTAAGCGTAAACTGACCTTTAGAACCTTTTAATTGACTCATCCTTGGCCATTAGGAAGTAGTGAGATAGCCGACTTTGGTTTTGAGCGAAGATTGGTTGATACTCGATGCTATGCTCATTGATATCGGACTTTCGGGATAATTTGGTCGCCATTAAAGAGGCTTGTGCTGAAACAATGTCCAATGAAGAAAGATCAGTGATATTGAGATCCCCTAAAACCCGATTACTATTACTAGGACAGGTTGAGCCAACTAAACTTCAAGAGGGTACTTACCTATCAAACTCCATGCAAGCCTAAACATAAGGAATTGTCTACTTTGTATGTGTATATGACTATTTGTACATAATAACTTGCTTACGTTGCATACTTGTAGATAACATCATACCATAGCATTTTCAATAACCATTTCAAGGATCTCAAGGGCCTATGATGCAGGGTCTTGTTGAACTAGATGCATGTCAAACGGGTAAGAGGATTTATTTTCCTCCAAACAAACGCCATCAAAGATCAAAGTACAACAACTTGAGTTAAGGGTTATGACCCACTTGACATGGTGAGCTTAATTCTCGTGGAAGGACATATACCGATACGAAGTTCTCTAATCAATGTTGTAAGTAACTTATAAAACGTCTTCTTGTGTTTACCCCGTGAGAGCCTTGAAAATATGCATCCACATATCATGCATCATATCATGACAGGTTTCTCCCATACAAGCCTCCTTATCTTCCTAATGTTTATTTCAGTAAGATGGATATGGAACAAACAGTGAAGGATCTCCAAGAAGAAAATGCCCATTTCCAACAAATGTTCCTGGCCATGGCTAAGGGGTAAGAGGAGCTAAAGACTCTTCTTCTCAAATACAAGAAGAAAAAGTCAAAGAAGTCAGTAGGTGTCCTGAACTTGGGAAGAAGATTTAGAGGACCAATCAAGAGAGCTCTAGATCTCTCAACTCCATCCAATAAGGGGAATAGTCATGAAGAAGATAACAGTCTGGAGATTGATGAAGTTGAAGCTGACTACTCTGAGGAACAATATCCGTCCGCTGATGATAGATACAAACAGTTGGAGGATCGCCTCAATGCTATAGAGATTCAGCAGATACCTGGCTTAGACTTTGAAGAGTTAGGTTTGGTTTCCGGAGTGGTCATCCTACCAAAGTTCAAAATCCCTACCTTTTCCAAGTATGATGGGATCTCTTATCCTAAAATGCATCTGAGGTCATATGTCTGAAAAGATTCAACCTCACACTGCTGACCGTAAGCTATGGGTCCATTTCTTCCAAGAGAGTTTGGTTGGTACTCAGTTGGAGTGGTTCTATTAGTTAGAAATAACTAACATTCACACCTAGGAGGACTTGGTTGCTTCTTTCTACAAGTAGTACCAATACAATGCTGATCTTGCACCAACTCGTGTGCAATTGCAAAATATGACCATGCGTCCCAACGAGGGCTTCAAATAGTACGCCCAAAAATGGAGAGACTTCACAGGAAGAGTACAACCATCCTTAATTGATAGGGATATGATTGAAATCTTTATGGGAACCTTGATGGGACCTTTCTTTAATCACCTAATCAGAAGCTCCTCGGTCGGGTTCACCGAACTAATACTGACTGGCGAAAGGGTCGAAGCTGGCATCAAAAGTGGAAAGATCCAAGGATCTACATCCTCTGACACTCAAAAAAGGCCATACAATGGGAAGAAAGAGTCCAATGTTGTTTACGGCCAAAAAGGTCATAACAAGAGCAACCACGACCACATGTGGGGGCAGTCCCGATCTCCGGTCCTATATCACGGCGACACAACAAAGGGGAAATTAGCAAAGGCCAGACGAGCCCAATAGACAGTTTACCAATATCAACATGTCATTGTCTCAAGCACTACAACACTTGTTAAAGATGAATCTGATTACATTGATAGGACCTCATCCAAATCCCAAAACTTCTTATCCTAACTACAATCCTGATGCAATATGTGCATATTGTGATACAGTGGGTGAACTGACTTTTTGTTTTATGTTTGATCGCAAATGTTACGGATATCAAGAGTCGCCACCGACTTTTCTTTTATCCAATAAGGAAAGGTGAAAAAGCACAGGAAAGACCTTTAGAGATGTTTTCTTGAGTTCGGGGGGTAGAATATGAAAGGGGAAGGTATTAGCACCCCTTTCATCCATGGTTTTCCATGGGCTCTTAGTTTACTCGCTAGATCACTTGCTTTGTTTGAAATTTATGCTTTTGTGTTGTGGGTTTTTGAAAGTATTTTGAAAAAAAATGTCTTTGTAATGGTTCTCGTCTCTATAAGAACGCGTACAAAGTGTTGTCTTTTGAAAATGTTTCAAAATGAGAGTGTTGGTGTATAAAATGTTTTTGTTGCAAGCAAGCGAGCAAATAGGAGCGAATCTACATGCTCAAAAGGTCTTAGATGTTCTTTTCCTCCTCCTTTAGATGTTTCTATCTTACCATTGATTTGGTATGAAGCCTCATTGTTGGATGTGAAGGGACGAGCGTGGGACGTTTGTATAGTCATAGAAGGTAACCTATGGGACGCCTTAGCAATGTTGTTTTAGAGACTAGATCGTTTACCGAAGGCAACATCGAGGGTCGTCGAGGGACTATGATCTTTTATCGAGGGTCTTTTGCTAAAACGCCCATGTTCGAGGGGCATGACTATTTTTCCGACAGGCAACAAGGTGGGATTACCCTAAGGGTTCTAGTGTGCAAGTGTGTTTGATTACATGCATTTTAGTTTTGATTAGGGTTATCGATTTGTTGATTTCATATCTTGCCATACACATCCTAATTACTAGCATTTTATATTTAGAAAAGCGTTAAATTGCGGAAATATAAAAGTTCTACGCTATTACAATATTTTAGGGATGGGGGATACATATTTCACAAATGGGGGGTTGCAAGAATTTAAATCCTATTTATCTATTACAAACATATTAAAATGTACAACATAAGAAAGAAAAAGGACTTTGTTTAGAAAATGGTTTTTTTTTTGTCTTAAAGGATTTAAAAAAAAAAAGAGGAAATAAATTAGTAGTAAAAAGAAAATATTTTCATATATTTTTTATATTGATAAAAAGAGTATTAATATTGAAAATGATAAAAGGAAAATAAATGAAAGATAGAAACGGCGTGCTGCTGCAAGCAAAACAACAAGGATCAGGAGTTCTGAAGCCAGGCGCGTTGTGACCCGGAAAGGAACGTTAGTGGAATCAGAAGTTATGGATTGATACACTCTAAGGCCCTGCAAGAAACGTCAGAGGGAAAGGAAACAGATGATTTGGGTGGTATTCAGACAGTGAGCCAAAAGTCAGAAGTTATGTATTGTGCTAAACTAATGAGTGAACATCAGAAATTCAGTATGTTGTCAGCGTGTGAAAAATCAGAAATTTTGAGTGTTAAAACAGCGAGCGGAAGCATCAGAAGTTCAGTGTGATTAACAGTAAGAAAGCCTAGAAGTTCTGTATGTTTAACATGTATGGAGAACTCAGAAGTTCTGTGCTGTGCTAAACTAGTGAGTGAGCATCAGAAGTTTTGTGTGTAAAAATGTGTAGGGAGAACTCAAAAGTTCTGTGCTGTGCTAAAACATTGAGTGAACAAATAGGGGTTTTGTGCCACATTTCAACTCCTTCTTCATATTAATCAGCACATCAGCAATTTATTCAGTATTTAATAAACAGCAGGTCAAAAAGATAAAAGCACAACAATTTATAAAAGTTCAAATCCCTAATCTGAGCCTAGCCCTAATCAAGAAGTTCTGATCCACAGTTTTCCTACTTATGCAATGATATGGACAACATTAATACTGTGATATTTACATAATTTAATGATTTTCTGAATGAAAAGATGCAAAGTTAGAAAGAATTACCTTGAACCTAGAGCGTGGGCTTGGAACTTGAACTGTTGCCTTTAGATGTTCTGGAATCAGCAAGAGAAACAGAAGAGAATATGCCAAGTTCTTTGACTCAAAGGGAAGAACAAGAGTTTGGTTTTCTGTTTGGAAATTCTGGATTTTTACGAAGGTTTCACAGTTTTCTTTTCTCTCGATTGACAATTTTCTCTCTCCAAAAGCCAACCTCTTGAACGTGTGATGGAGCAAATTATTTATAGATGGGTTTGCTATGGTTTTGGGGGGAAAACAAATGGGATTCAAACATTTTTGGTATACTGTTTCATTGCTTTTTAATCACAGTTTTTGTATGCTAATTTGGTGAAAATATAGGGTTTGGGAAAAATGCAGGCGTGGACTAGATCAACAGCAATTTTGGAGTGTTGTGGCAGCTGGTTGTAGGACTGTGCTATAGCAGTGCAGCAGGCTGTTCAAACGAGGTTTTGGGGTTTTGTGATATTCTGATCGAAGAAGACCAGAATGAAACTCAAAGGGTGATGCTCTGATCGAAGCATATGCTGAAGAGTCATGTTCTGATTGAAGAACTGTGTTCTGAACCATGTTTGCAACTTCTGACTGCACTTGCATGGAGGCTGGCTCAGAAGTTCTGAAGTATCATATTCTCTTAACTCTTAGAAAATTTTCTAAATGTTTAGAATTTTAATTTTTTCAAAGTAATTTTTGACTTCTGATTTTTTTTTATGAACCAATTTCATGTCTTGATGAAATATAATTGTTGAAACTTGATTTTTGATCTAAAAGTCAAAGTTTGACTTTTTAGTGTGCTTTGACCATTTTGCCCTTGTGGATGATTTTCTTGAAAAGTTGTAAGTCAAGACTTGAAACTTGATAGAAGCAAACCTGAGAGTCCAAGATGTTCCTTTGAAAAATGAGAGGGAAAATTTTGGGGTACAACAGCTGCCCCTGTTCAATCTTCTTAAGCCTGAGGATGTAGATTGGCTGGTCTGCCTTTCGTGATCTGAAGGTGGAAGATGATTGAACACTAGAGTGCCCATAAATTTGCACTCGCATGAAGTAATGCTGATTGGTGATATCGAGAATGGGCTTACAGATTCCATTTGGAAGGCAATAGAGAATCGTCGGAGATGGCTTAAAGATGCCATCTAAAAAAGATCGGTTGCATAAGAGATTCCTTGGCGATAACTCTTGTACCTGTTGTTGAAGAGTACTTTGCCAAGGAATGTTGATTTATGCCCTGGAAAGTAAAGTCTAGGAGCTTCGGTTGTCCATTACTCTATTGGGGAATTAACTCTTGATTGAGGGGGTGAAAGTAGAATGTATACTTGGTCAGGGTCCAGGCTGTACAGTGACTTATTGGGGAAATGTGAACTCGGCCGTATCTGGTTGGGTCCGGGCCTTACAATGTTGTATACTATTGTCTGGAGATAAGGGAGAAGGAACCTGGATAGTGGGGCTACTTCGAGATGAAAGCCTGGATAGTAGGGCTATGAGAAGGAACCTGGATAGTATGGTTATTTAGAAATGAAAGCCTGAATAGTAGGGCTATGAGAAGGAACCGGGGTAGTAGGGTTACGTCGAGATGACAACCTGGATAGTAGGGCTATGAGAAGGAACCTGGGTAGTAGGGTTACTTCGAGATGACAGCCTGGATAGTAGGGCTATGAGAAGGAACCTGGGTAGTAGGGTTACTTCGAGATGATAGCCTGGATAGTAGGGCTATGAGAAGGAACCTGGGTAGTAGGGTTACTTCGAGATGACAGCCTGGATAATAGGGCTATGAGAAGGAACCTGGGTAGTAGGGTTACTTTGAGACGAAAACCTGGATAGTAGGGCTATGAGAAGGAACTGGGGTAGTAGGGTTACTTCGAGATGACAACCTGGATAGTAGGGCTATGAGAAGGAAACTAGGTAGTAGGGTTACTTCGAGACGAAAGCCTGGATATTAGGGCTATGAGAAGGAACCTGGGTAGTAGGTTACTCCGCTTGATCATGTAGATAAGTTGACCCGTTTAGCTTTAGGAACTAATTTTTTTTCATTAGTTGTCTGCATGTATGACATGTATAATTGTTGGAATTGTTGGTGATAATTGTCTTTCCTGAAAAGACAACATGGTTAATCATATGCGATGCATGAAATGTGTTGTGAGATGATGTTCCCAAAATAAATGAGATTATGATGTACGTGATATGTGTGTGCATGTCATGATGTAAGAACACGAGATGTTATTTGTGACATATCCGAGTCTAGGAAAATAAATCCCTGACTGCTGCTGGAGAATATAGCATTTCTAACTATTGTAGAGAACTGTGGTTCTTCTACTTCCATTGGAGATGGTGAACGGAAATGACTGTGCCGGAGATTTGCTCTTTGTTGTTTGTGAATATTCTGCCAGGGAGAGACTTTGTTTGAGAATAGCTCTGTGGGGGAATGACTCTTGTTAATCTCTGTTGGGGATTGAGCTTATGTATATAGAGAAACAAACTCTGTTTGAGGAGATAATAATTTATGATGATCCGCTCGCGATCATACAATTCGGCCGGGGATTATAGATGTCAGGTTTCTGGACGACCCTGGCTAGGGAGATTACTTCTCGTTTTGAGAGAAATGATGTCAATGCTTTAACTACCATTATCCTGTGGGGAATACAGATGTTACAAGGTCGTATGTATTGATGATTGTGCTCCAAAGCTGTCTCTTCCCTGGTACCTGCTGGACAGAGTAACTGTCGGGTTTGACATTTCTTATTTTTGCCCTTGTTTCTTCATGTAAATGTTTATGAGTAGTGATCATATTTAAATGCATATGTCATAAATAAATCATTGGACATTCTTGCAAAATAAAACAGAAAAAGAAAAACTCAAAGTTTCTTATGAAAATGATTTTGTATTGATTTTTGAAGTTGGCCTGTAATAGGCGTTTTCGTACAAGGAGGCTGACATAAGAGAATGTCGCCGTGAAAATAGAAGTTATACAATATTGTGTAAAAATAAAACAGCTATTTACAACAATCCCATTGGGTTCCAATTATGCTATTACGGCTATGTCCTCGAGCGTTTCATCACTTTGCTGCTTGTCCGAAGCTGATTAGGTTGATCGATGTTGTTTGAGCTTGACAATTGATACTGAGGTCAGATTGCAGGTTGATCCAATGGGACATAGTGATACGCTTTTCATCCCTAACTTTTTCCTGGACCTCCCTTTCGGGTTTTCAGTCCACCGGGATATCCCTTTTTGCCCAAGTCGCCTTTTCAGGTTTTCGACTTGCCCGGTGTATAAATTTTTTCATTTTCATCCCTTATTTTGCCCAAACCCTTTTGGTTCGCCGGGAAGCCCTTATTTTTGCCTAGGCCAGTCGACCTAGCCGGTCTTTTATCATGCGTAGTATCTTTTCACTATGTCTGCATTGACAGGGTGAGGAAGGTCGTCACCGTCCATGGTGGTCAGAATCATGGCTCCACCCGAGAAATTTTTTTTAATCACAAATGGCCCTTCGTATGTGGGAGTCCATTTTCCCCTGGGGTCACCTTGCGGCAGTATGATGTGCTTGATCACTAGATCTCTGACTTGATACTCTTGGCGTCTGACCTTCTTGTTGAAAGCCTTTATCATCCGTTTTTGATATGTTTGACTATGACAGATAGCAGTTAGTCTCTTCTCATCGATCAAATTCAGTTGATCAAGTCGAGTCTGGATCCAGTCGTCTTTGTTTAAACCTGCATCTTTCATAATCCTTAGGGAAGGAATCTGGACCTCAATGGGTAGGACTGCCTCCATGCCATATACCTGAGAGTAGGGTGTTGCCCATGTCGACGTCTGTGCTGAGGTACATTACCCATGTAGAGCGAATGATAGCATCTCATGCCAGTCTTTGCATGTCATTGTCATCTTCTGTATAATCTTCTTGATGTTCTTGTTAGCCGCTTCAACAATGCCATTCATCTTCGGTCGGTAGGGAGAAGAGTTATGATGCTGTATCTTGAACTGCTTACAGAGTTCGGTGATTATCGTGTTATTGAGATTCGTACCATTATCGCTGATAATTCTCTCTGGCACACCATACCGGCAGATCAAGTTATGCTTGATAAACCGCATCACAACACTCTTGGTAATACTAGCAAAGGAGGTTTCCTCAACCCATTTCGTGAAGTAATCATTGGCCACAAGGATGAAGCGATGCCCACTGGAGGCGGTGGGCCTGATTTCTCTGATCATGTCAATGCCCCACATTGCAAAGGGCCACGGAGCTGTCAAGACATTTAAAGGAACCGGAGGCACATGCACCTTATCAGCATAAATTTTGCATTTATGATAAGTTCGGGAGTGTTGATAACAATTTGCTTCCATAGTGGACCAATAGTATCCTGCCCATAGGATCTTCTTAGCCATGGTATATCCACTGGAATGGGTTCCGAAGGTACCTTCATGTAGATCTGTCATGATTCTCTCTGCTTCGCTCTTGTCTACACACTGTAGTAAGGTAGAGTCATGGTTGCGTTCGTAGAGGATTCCATTACTGAGGAAAAATTTCACAGTGAACCTTCTCAGAAACTTCTTATCATTGACAGATGCCCCTTCAGGATACTCTTGAGCGTCTAGATACTTCTTTACTTCATGAAACCAGGGTTTGTCTGTCACCTCTTCAGTATCAATCTCACAGCAGTGTGCTGGTTCATCCAATCTTTCAATGGTGATTTGGGGAGCTTCATTGTGCCACCTAACTTTCAACATAGAAGACATGGTAGCTAGCGCGTCCACTAACTGATTCTCCTCTCATGGGAAATGTTCAAAAGTTACCTCCTCAAAGTGTGGGAGCAATGTCAGTACATGCTCTTTGTATGGGATGAGATTAGGATGCTTCGTATCCCATTCTCCTTTGATCTGACTTATCACACAGGCTGAATCCCCGAAGACATTTAAGAACTTGATCTTGAGGTTAATAGAGGCTTTGAGACCCATGATGCAGGCCTCATACTCTGCCATGTTGTTAGTGCAGTTGAAACATAATTGGGCAGTGAAAGGAGTGTGACAGCCCTCAAGGGATATTATTACAGCGGCGATGCCATTACCAAGTGCGTTCGAAGCTCCATCAAAGACCATAGTCCATCGGGATCCTTCTTCAGGTCCTTCATCTGGTTCAGGTTCTTTGTAGTCAGTCACCAGCATAATGTTCTCGTCCGGGAACTAAAAATTCATGGACTGGTAGTCATCCACGGCCTGATGAGCCAAATGATCAGCCAATACACTCCCCTTGATTGCTTTCTGGGTTGTATATTGTATATCGTATTTGGTTAAGATCATCTGCCATCTCGCTATTCTTCCGGAGAGTGTGGGCTTCTCGAAGATGTATTTGATTGGATCCATCTTAGATATCAACAGAGTAGTGTGGGTCAACATATACTGTCTTAGTCGGCGAGCAGCCCATGCCAAAGTGCAGCAAGTTTTCTCGAGAAATGAGTATCTTATCTCACAGTCGGTAAACTTTTTGCTAAGGTAGTATATTGCGTGCTCTTTTCGACCAGACTCGTCATGCTGCCCCAGCACACACCCCATTGAATTGTCTAGCACCTTTAAGTATAATATCAAAGGTCTTCCTTCAACCGGAGGCATCAGAATTGGCGGTTCTTGAAGATATTATTTGATCCTTTCGAAGGCAGTCTGTCATTAGTCATTCCACTTTACCACTTGATCTTTCTTCAGAAGCTTGAAGATGGGCTCACAAGTAGCAGTCAGATGTGAAATGAACCTGGCGATATAATTCAAGCGTCATAAGAAACCTCTAACTTCCTTCTCAGTTCAAGGAGCCGACATCTCTTGTATGGCCTTTACCTTTGCGGGATCTACCTGAATACCTTTGTCACTGACGATGAAACCCAAAAGCTTACCATACCTTACCCCGAAGGTGCACTTGTTCGTATTCAACCTCAGGTTGTATATCTTCAACCTGTCGAACAACCTTTGTAGATGATCCAGGTGTTCTTTTTCAGTTTAAGACATGGCTATCATGTCATCAACATAAACCTCGATCTCATGGTGAATCATATCGTGGAACAAAATGACCATGGCTCACTGATAAGTTGCCCCAACATTCTTCAACCCAAAAGGAATCACCTTGTAACAGAAGGTGCCTCACTGTGTGACGAAAGTCGTCTTCTCCATGTCTTCAGGAGCCATCTTGATCTGGTTGTAGCCAGAGAAACCATCCATGAAGGAGAAGATTTTATGTTGTGCGGTGTTGTCAACCAGAACATCAATATGGGGAAGCGGGAAGTCATCCTTGGGGATTTCCCTGTTCAGATCTCTGTAATCCACACACATCTATACCTTGTCGTCCTTCTTAGGTACCAGAACAACGTTAGCAACCGACTGTGGATAGGAGGTGACAGCTAAGAACCCTGTGTCGAACTGCTTCATGACCTCTGCCTTGATCTTCTATGACATTTCAGGGTGCATACAACGGAACTTCTGTTTAACCAGAGGAAAATCCTCTTTAGTTGGCAGACGGTGTACCACGATTTCAGTGTCTAAACCAGGCATGTCTTCATATGACCAGGCAAAAATCTCAACGTAGTCGCACAACATCTGTACCAACCGCTGTTTGATCTTAACTTCCAGATTTGCACCGATCTTGACTTCTTTTCTGTCCGTCTCTATGCCCAAGTTTATTGTCTCAACTGGCTCTTCATGAGGCTGTATATCCCTCTATTCCTGTTGTAATAGTCTAGCCAGTTCTCCAGGCACCTCACAATCCTTCTCACCTTCGTCCTCGGCTCAGTTGATCAGATTTTCGAAGTCATAGCTGGTAATAGCAGGATTGTTATCAATGGGATCTAGAGTGGATATGGATCTGCAGTTTGATACGTGCTTGTGTGTAAGAGCATAACTGAATTGATAAAGTAAAAATAGAAAAGAAAAAAACATAGAGCGCAAAATTTGTATGCAAAGAACGTCCAATGCTTCATTGATGATATATGAAATGACATATAATAACCCTCACAGATAGAACCATTGTGCCTCGGGTAAGACACAAGGCCAAAAAGTTTTAAAAATTGTCCATTACAAATTCAGAACATAAGTAAGACAATTACTGCGGAATAAAAGAAACTGGAATAAAATCTCTAGCCATCCAGTTATTCGGTCCACCGTTGGTAGTCGGGTAGATCCAGCTGTCAATGTCAGGGTCTTCCTCACTGTCTTCAATAGCGTTGACCCCACGATTACTGATGCATAGGGGAGGTCCTCTAGCCCGAGCACGTCGAACAACCCTTTAAGCCCCTGAAGTAAATCCTAAACCAAATTTGTCAGTTTTGTGAGTAAAATCAGGGAGCCGTCCCCAATTGGTACACCCACCTTCCTCAACCACTATTCTGGCGTCCTTGAGAGAAGCCATCTTCAAAGGAGGTTTGGTACTGGTGATAGTCTCGGTCGACGCCAAAATCTGGGGAACCTCTTCAAAGTTTTGACAAGGGGTCTCTATGAATTCCTCGTCCATCTCCACATACCTGAAAGAGTTCAGGTGGCTCACCATGTACTCCTCTTCGCCATGCACAGTGACTATCTTCCCCTTCACCGGATACTTCAACATTTGGTGTAGTGTAGAAGTAACAGCCCCAACTTCATGGATCCAAGGACGACCCAACAAACAAGAGTACGATGGCCTGATGTCCATCACATAGAAAGTGGACTCAAAGGTATGAGATCCTACCTTTACAGGGATGTCCACCTCTCCATGCACCATTCTCTTCGACCCGTCAAAAGCCCTTACCACAATGTTACTGGGCTTTAGGGTCAAGCCTTCACAATCTACCCGATCAAGAGCCTTCTTAGGCAGGACATTCAGTGAAGACCAAGTATCCACCAGCACATGAGCAATAGTGGTGCCCTTGCATTCGATCGAGACATGCAAAGCATCATTGTGTTTTCTCCCTTTTGGAGTTAAGTCAACATCTGAAAAACCCAGCCCATTATCGGCAGTCAGGCTGGCCACACAATATTTGAATTGATCGGATGAGGTTTATTGCGGCGCATGCGCGATCTTGAGGAATGCAATCAATGCCTTTGCATGGGCCTCGGAACATAACAGCAAAGACAACATTGATATCTTCGAGGGGGTCTGCCCCAGCTGCTCGACCACATTGTAGTCGTTTTTTTTAATTATTTTTAAGATTTCCTCTATCTCTTGCTTAGAGGATTCCACAACAACTTTTCTAGGTGCCTCCGTCCGGGCAGGCTCACCTACAACTTCTTTGCCTCGAGTCCCAGATGACTCATTGGCGGGGGTAACAACTGGAGTAAGAACGGGAGTAGTAGCTAAAGTACTAGCGGGAACAGCAGATGAAATAAAAACAGGCTTATTGACAGTCTTTGGGGAAATCTCGGGAGAGAAAACCCTTCCACTTCTGGTAATCTCACTGGTCCCGACGATGTTACAGACATCAGGATCAGCCTCTTCATTCTTCAGGTCTTGTTTAACGCCATGATAGTAAAAATCAGCACCATAGTGCCAAGGGACAACTTTGTCCGAGGCGTACGGGACAGAACCAGGAAAGGTGATTATTAACGGAGCAACTCTCGGAGTGGGTGTAATCCTAACAAGTCTTCTCGAGGAGGCCTTGAAAGGATTGGTGGAAATGGTTATAATAGCAACATATTCGAACGGAAGAGCAGGAGTCAAAATTTTCTCGAACAAAATTTCTCTGTTGTCCATCTGGCACTGGACGCCTGTCTTTAGTAGATAGCAACCAGAAGGCAGAGATGAACACATGTGGCAACCTTCACCATAACCCCAAAATAAACCAGCCAACAACAAATTCTTCTTAACAGTCATAAGGGGAGTAGAAACTTCATCAACTGAGGTCACGAACAGATCGGTATCAACAGTGTTAACTCCATGGTTGTGCTTAGGCATGGGAGCAATTATGATATTGGGTTTCTCCGGGGCATCGAACTCAATCTCCTTGGCTTCAATCAGATCTTGTACTTTATTTCTTAGAGCCCAGCAGTCATTTGTATCGTGACTAGGACTCTCAGAATGGTAGGCACACCGAGCATTTGGATTGTACCGAGGAGAGGAGGTATTAGGATTCTTGGGAGCCTCTTTGAAAGTTGCCAAGTTGAATCTCAGCAGATGGGATAAAACCTCTGTCAATGTCATGTTAATCCGGGTAAACTGCCTTTATGGTCTTTCTACCCTTTGTTGATTGTTGCATTGTGGAGCAGCCATAGACCTAGGTATCATTACAACATTTACCGTCGGACGGTGTTCAGCTCTACCATGACCTCTTGGGCTATATATAGCATTGGCTTCCTTCCTACCAGCGAAGGGCTTCTTTACTGAACTCGGGGAGGTGTCTTTATGTATTTTACCGCTCCAGATCCCAGCTTCTACCCTCTCTCCAATTAATATTAGCTCCGTAAAACCAGCTGATGAGCTACCGATTAAATGGTTGAAGAATGGACCAGACAGTGTCCTAAGAAACATGCCGACCAACTCCCTATCAGACAAAGGGGGTTGGACTCTCCCAGCCAAATCTCTCCACTTCTACGCATAGTCCTTAAAGCCTTCACCTACACCCATGGACATACTCTGGAGTTGAGTACGAGTAGGGGCCAGGTCGGCATTGTATTGATACTACTTGTAAAATGCAGCGGCCAAATCCTCCCAGTTTCAGACATTGGTTCCCTCCAATTGGTAGAACCATTCAAGCTGAGTCCATGACAGACTGTCTTGAAAGAAGTGAACCCACAAGTTCCTATCAGCGGTGTGGGGCTGGATCTTCCTCACATAGGAACGGAGATGAAGCTTGGGACAAGACACCCCATCATACTTTGCGAAAACCAGAGCTTTAAATTTTTGTGGGATGACTACCCCAGACACCAATCCCAATTCTTCGAAGTCCAATCCAGGTATTCTCTGGACTTCCATGGCGCTTAAACGATCCTCTAACTGCTTATATCTATCTTCAATGGGAGGATATTGCTCATCATTGTAGTCGGTATCACTGTCATAAACTTCAGGACTGGGGTCCTCTTCCCTTGTCTGCCTCTCTTGATTCTCCCCTTCTTTGGACGAGGAGATCAGGTCAACTGGTTGCTTTAGCGCCCCCCGAATCTTCTTCCCATATTAAGGATACCAGCGAACTTCTTCTTCTTCTTCTTTTTCTCTTTCAGGACGAGGGCCTTCAGATCCTCCTGCCCTTTCGCCAGAGTTATGAACATCTGTTGAAATTGGGCATTTTGTGCCTGAAGATCTTTTATGCTTTGTTCAGAAGACATTTTTGCTGAAATAAACAGCAAAGAAGATGAGAAACCTGTAATGGTACCTGTTTATGCAATGTTATAGATGTGATGCGTATGTGATGATTTCAAGGACTTTGGAAATTTAAACTTTGCAAACCAAAATGAAACAAAGATTTTATTAGTATAATTCAAAGTACAATTGCCTCTTAGGCGTTACAATTAAAAAAAAACTAAAAAAATCAAGTTTCCCATGGATGCTTCCTCTTCGTGCCGAGATAGACATTAAGGCTTCTTTCCTCATGAAGATGCTTTGTGAGCTCTAAAACCTTATTCTCCTAGGCATAGAATTGGTCCCTATAAGCATCCCGCTCCTTCTTCAACTAGATCCAAGACCTCTGTAGTTCTTTAAGATCAGTGGGCATATCAGGATGAAGAACCGTGTAGGGAATATCCCCTTCAGTAATGGGCTCCACAATCATTGGTAAGACAGATGTGTAGGGCATTATAAGTTTCTGAGCGGGAGCTCGCACCCATTGGAGATAAGGTTCCATAGGAATGGAATTCTTCGGCCCCAAAGTCTTGGCGTCAGATCTGTTTATCATGCCCCAAGCTCGTATGAACCTCTGGCTATACCCTTGAATATCCCCCTCATAGTTAAATATAATGCCCCAGATAAGTAACTCATGAGGACCATCCCTTTGAGCATAACCAAATTGTCGCAGAGCCAAATAAGGATTGTAAGTTATGCCTTCCCTAATTCCAAGTAGTGGGACATTAGGGAACTCCCCGCAATGGTCAATAATAGAAACATCTTCCATAAATCGGGAATACCAGAGAATATCCGCGTGAGAAAGTGACATTATCCTTTGCGACCAACCCAAACCTTCTTCATTCTTCAGCACTGACTTAGGGAGGTGAGAAATAAACCACCTCGACAGTAATGGCATGCAGCACATAAGGACCCCTCTTCTCTTCATGGTACGAGTATGGAGAGCGTGCAAGACATCTCCGAGCAAGGTAGGCACATGGTTGCGAGAGAGAAAAATCTTGATAGCATTCACATCTATGAGTAAGTCTGGATTAGGGAACAGTACAAAACCATAGATTAGGAGGGCCAAGACCTCCTCAAAAGCTTGAAAGTCCAAATCATCCCAAAAAAGATGGGCCCTATCTATTAGGAACTTGGCTAGAAAACCCTTGACTCCGCTTCTTGTTTCCCAATTGGATACCACGTCGGCCCATTTTAGATGCAAAGCTGAGGCAATGACTTCTGGCTTTGGAACCTCTTCTAAACCTATGAAAGGCACCTGGTCAAGAATGGGTATATTCAATAACTGAGAGAACTCTTCCATGGTAGGTACCAACTAATAGTCTGGAAAGGTGAAGCAGTGGTGCTCGGGATCAAAGAGCTGAAAGAGTACACCCATCATCTTCTCATCAAAGCTTGAAGTAACCAGGTTGAGAAGTCGACCATGTCTCTTAGTGAATGCAGAAGTTTCAGGAACCCTTGATATTAGTTCTTTGAGTTGGGGAGGTGTTCTCACAAAGTTGATTCAGATAGTGTTTCTACGAGCGGGAGCCATGACCTACAAAATAGAACAAAGATAAAATCCCTCAGTCCTTGAAATGGTTAGTGTAATAAGAATGGATGCGATGTTATGATGCATGATGTTATGTTCAAATAGAGTAAATCACACACAAGCCAAGCACACAATAGACCTTAGGTTCAACGGCTTGCATGAGGTTAAAGGTAAGTACCCTCTTGAAGTTTAATTGGTTTCAAACCTATCTTAGAAAGGTATCTGGGTTCTAAAGATTCTCGATATCACTGATCATCCTTTATCGGGCATTGTTTCAGCTCAGACAATCTTTTCTTGCGGCCAAAATATCCCGAAAGCCTGATCTCAACGAGTGTAGCATCGAGTATCAACCAATCCCCAGCTTTATATCGAGGCCAGCTATCTCACTACTTTCTAATGGCCAAGTTTGTTCAGCTAAGGTTCTAAGGTCCGTTAGTGCTTCAGGACACCACGCGGCGGCCCCGTATTCTCTTTGTTTCCACACGAAGGATATCGGTACCAACCAAAGTGTCACACCAACACATCCATCGCTTAAACCATATCAGTATATGTCGTACAGTCTACATGATCTTTTGTTGTTTACCTAATAAGTGCCCCCAGATCCGGGTGTAGGATCTTTAACAATACCCAAGCAGAAAACCCTTAAATGTAAAGCAAACAAGTCAAACAAAGAAAAGCAAGTAAAGGTGATCTAACCCTAAGGTAACCCCACTTTTAAAGTCCCCAGCAGAGTCACGAGTTCTGTGATACGGTGGGAGAACTGACTTTTTATTTTGCGTTTAATCGCAAATGTTGTGGATAGCAAGAGTTGCCACCGACTTTTCTTTTATCCAATAAGGAAAGGTGAAAAAGCACAGGAAAGACCTTTAGAGATGTTTTCTTGAGTTCGAGGGGTAGATTATGAAAGGGGAAGGTGTTAGAACCCCTTTCATCCATGGTTTTCCACGGGCTCTTAGTTTACTCACTAGATCACTTGCTTTGTTCGAAAGTTATGCTTTTGTGTTGTGGGTTTTTGAAAGTATTTTGAAAAAAACGTCTTTGTAATGGTTCTCGTCTCTATAAGAACGCGTACAAAGTGTTGTATTTTGAAAATGTTTCAAAATGAGAGTGTTGGTGTATAAAATGTTTTTGTTGCCAGCAAGCGAGCAACTAGGAGAGAATCTACCTGCTCAAAATGTATTAGATGTTCTCTTCCTCCTCCTTTAGATGTTGTTATCTTACCATTGATTTGGTAAGAAGCCTCATCGTTGGATGTGAAGGGACGAGCATGGGACGTTTGTATAGTCATAGAAGGCAACCTATGGGACGCTTTAGCAATGTCGTTTTAGGGACTAGATCATTTACCGAAGGCAACATCGAGGGACTACGATCTTTTATCGAGGGTCTTTTGCTAAAACGCCCATGTTCGAGGGACATGAATATTTTTCCGATAGGCAACAAGGTGGGATTACCCTAAGGGTGATAGTGTGCAAGTGTATTTGATTGCATGCATTTTAGTTTTGATTAGGGTTATCTATTTGTTGATTTCATATCTTGCCATACACATCCTAATTACTAGCATTTTATATTTAGAAAAGCGTTAAATTGCGGAAATATAAAAGTCCTACGCTATTACAATATTTTAGGGATGGGGGTACATATTTCACAAATGGGGGTTGGAAGAATTTAAATCCTATTTAACTATTACAAACATATTAAAAAGTAAAACGTAATAAAGAAAAATGACTTTGTTTAGAAAATGATTTTTTTTTCTTAAAGGATTTAAAAAAAAAAGAGGAAATAAATTAGTTAGTAAAAAGAAAATATTTTCATATCTTTTTTATATTGATAAAAAGAGTATTAATATTGAAAATGATAAAAGGAAAATAAATGAAAGATAGAAACAGCGTGTTGCTGCAAGATAAACAACAAGGATCAGAAGTTCTGAAGCCAGACGCGTTGTGACCCAGAAAGGAACGTTAGTGGAATCAGAAGTTCTGGATTGATATACTCTAAGGCTCTGCAAGAAACGTCATAGGGAAAGGAAACATAGGTTCTGGGTGGTATTCAGATAGTGAGCCAAAAGTCAAAAGTTCTGTATTGTGCTAAAATAGTGAGTGAACATCAGAAATTCAGTGTGTTGTCAACGTGTGAAAAATCAGAATTCTGAGTGTTAAAACAGCGAGCGGAAGCATCAGAAGTTAAGTGTGCTTAATAGTAAGAAAGCCTAGAAGTTCTGTATGTTTAACATGTAGGGAGAACTCATAAGTTCTGTGTTGTGCTAAAACAGTAAGTGAGCATCAGAAGTTCTGTGTGTTAAAACGTGTAGGAAGAACTCAGAAGTTATGTGCTATGCTAAAACAATTAGTGAAAAAACAGGCGTTATGTGCCAGATTTCAACTCCTTCTTCATAATAATCAGCACATCAGCAATTTATTCAATATTTAACAAATAGCAGATCAGAAAGATAAAAGAACAACAATTTATAGAAGTTCAAATCCCTAATCTGAGCCTAGTCCTAATCAAGAAGTTCTGATCCACAGTTTTCCTACTTATGCAATGATATGGACAACATTAATGCTGTGATATTTACATAATTTAATAATATTCTGAATGAAAATATGCAAAGTTAGAAAGACTTAACTTGAACCTAGAGCGTAGGCTTGGAACTTGAACTGCTGCCTTCAGATGTTCTGGAATCAACAAGAGCAATGGAAGAGTATATGCCAAGTTCTTTGACACAAAGGGAAGAACAAGAGTTTGGTTTTCTGTTTGGAAATTCTGGATTTTTACGAAGGTTTCACAGTTTTCTTTTCTCTCTTTTGACAATTTTCTCTCTCCAAAAGCCAACCTCTTGAACGTGTGATGGAGCAAATTATTTATAGATGGATTTGTTGTGGTTTTGGGGGGGAAATGGGAATTAAACCTTTTTTGTATATTGTTTCATTGCTTTTTAATCACAGTCTTCGTATGCTAATTTGGTGCAAATATAGGGTTTGGGGAAAATGCAGGCGTGGACTAGATCAACAGCAATTTGGAGTGTTGTGGCAGCTGGTTGCAGGACTGTGTTATAGCAGTGCAACAGGTTGTTCAAACGAGGTTTTGGGGTTTTGGGGTTTTGTGATGTTCTGATCGAAGAAGACCAAAATGAAACTCGAAGGGTGATGCTCTGATCGAAGCATATTTTGAAGAGTCATGTTCTGATTGAAGAACTATGTTCTGAACCATGTTTGCAACTTCTGACTGCACTTGTGTGGAGGATGGCTCAGAAGTTATGAAGTATCATATTCTTTTAACACTTAGAAAATTTTCTAAATGTTTAGAAATTTGATTTTTTCAAAGTAATTTCTGACTTCTGATTTTTTTTTATGAACCAATTTCATTTCTTGATGAAATATAATTGTTGAAACTTGATTTTTGATCTAAAAGTCAAAGTTTGACTTTTCAGTGTGCTTTTGACCGTTTTGCCCTTGTGGATGATTTTCTTGAAAAGTTGTAATTCAATACTTGAAACTTGATAGAAGCAAACCTGAGAGTCCAAGATGATCCTTTGAGAAATGAGAGGGCAAATTTTGGGGTATAACACATATCATTTCGGAAGTCCTAGGCATGATACTAACGATTGTTGGGTGCTGAAATACAAGATTTAAAACATGATTGACGCCAAGGAGATCAAATTCGACCCTCCAGAGATTCCCAACGTGATCACCACTCCTATGCCAAATCATTGAGTGTTCTAGTTGTTGCACCCCAAAATTTGCCCTCTCATTTCTCAAGGAATTACCCTGGATCCTCAAGTTTTCTCTCATCCAATTCCAAGCCTTGAGTTATCAATTTTTCCAAGCAAACCATTCACAAGGGCAAAATGGTCATTTGCACACTGAGAAGTCTAACTTTGACCTTTTGGATCAAAATCATATTTCATCAAGACATGTTGGAATATGAAATTTTTTTCATAAAGAGTTTCAAAAGTCAAATTTTACTTTGGAAGAATCAAATTCTAAAAACTTAGAAATTTTTCTAAGTATTTAGGAAATATGACAATTTCAGAACTTCTGGGCCAGTGTTCACCTCAGCAAATTCTGGATATCCTCAAGACAAAGTTTGTTCAGAACTTCTGAGCCAATTTTCACAAAGGTTCGGTCAGAGTTTGCAAGGGTAAATCAAAGAAGGTTACAAAGCGTGTCGCAAGCTTACTAGAAAGTCTGAAGGGTCCCTCAGAACATGCTGAAGCCAGAAGATAAGAGGATCAGAAGATGAGATGCTACGCTGAAGAAGAACTTCTAATCCAGAGTCAAGCAAAGATGCAGAGTTTCACATGGGAACTCATTTAATGCTCACAACCGCCTCTGAGTCTTTATCCAAGGGACTTTCACCACGTGTACCCCCTACTATCTTGGGAAGACAAACTTCTATGCAAAAGTATGCTAGACCCACGCGCTGTTTCTACTTTTCCTTAATTCACACTGCCAAATCCAGCTGAGGCGCTGTTAACCACCCAACTTGAACGTATTGAACCCCCACTTATTTAAACTTACTTCAAGAGTAAGTCAGCATCTAGCATATGACGTTGGTGCCGCTTGATCGCCCCAACTGCAAAACTTTGCCTATAAATAGAACACCATTTGCACACTGATAAAGACCCAGAAAAATTTGTGAAAGAAGCAAGAAAATTGAGAAAGAAAGCTTTGAACCACTGCAAAAATTCCAAGAACCCAGGAAACTATAAACACAAAATACCAAAATCCTAGCATTGATTCCTTACATTCAAACTCCATTGTTTTCCTCAAGTGTTCTTGACTAAAGCCATCCATACAGTTGCTGATTCACACATTAGAAACTACCTTAACTTCTGTATTCCTATTTCCATACACTCCCCATTCATTTCCACCTCAAAGGAATTAGAATATCACCTCTTGGTTGTTCCAGAAGGGGTAAACTTCCATCCTGTTGAGTACGTGAAGAAGTTGCTCAGAACATCACCAGAATTCAAGACCAACCTCCAGTTCACATAATCCATTCCAACTGCAAGGTAAGTTTTCTGCTGACTCTCATCATAATTGATTAAGCATCGTCAAATTTTGCATATTTAGCACAATATAGATATTTTGATCCTGATGATGTACATATTCTGAAATTCATGCATCTGCTTGCCTAAATAGAAGAAATCCCTATTCAGAGCTTCATAAAGAAATTAGGACTTAGAATTAGAATTAGCAAATACATGTTGTTTCTGATTTATGCTTATGATATTTCATGTATGCAACTTCTGTTCTGTTAAGAAATAACCAAGTTGCAGATGTTTTGATTGGCATGGAGAGAGGCAAAGGTCTGACAGTTGTGTCAAAACTTCTGAAAACTTCTGAGTTCTCAGAAGATCCAAAACTTCTGAACTTCCATATTTTTGCTAACGTGTTTCTCTTTGTGCAGCAAGTCAGAGTCAAAACTTCTGACCTCCTTTATTTTCAGCACTTTGCGCTGATTATGTTTTCTTTCTCTTTTATTATTTTGCCATCATATTATTTTTTATTGTTAATCAAAAACACCAAAAATATTTTATATTTTGTATGTTATATTTTTCTTTTAGCATAAAAAGACAAAAATATTTTCTTAAACCAAACTTACTTCTTTTCTTAAATAAATACGCATTTTACATTTCCTGTACGTTCTTATCTATTTCAATACAGTTGTAATAGTAACCTAGAATTTTAACTTGCAACCCCATTTATAAATATGTATCCCCATCCCCTTAAATATTGTAATATCGTAGGACTTTACATTTCCGCACCGTTATTGCTTTCAATATATGCTAGTAATTATGGCATGTATGACAAGATATGAAAATTGACAAATAGATCATCATAATCAAGACTAATTATGCATGCAATCAAATACACTTGCACACTTACACCCTTAAGGTAATTCCACTTGTTGCCTTACAAAAATGGCCATGTTATGCATGTGGGATGTTTTAGCACAAACAAATCGAAAAATACAAGATCATAGTCCCTCGATGATGCTATCAAAGTTGCCTTTCAAAATGATCTTAGTCCCTAAAGAAAAGTGCTAAGTCATCTCACAACATTGCTATCATGGTCATACGATGACCCAATGCTCATCCCTTCACATCCAACGATGGGGCTTCTTACCAAATCAATGGTAAGATAGAAACATCTAAAGGAGGAGGAAAAGCACATCTAAGACCTTTTTGAGTAGGTAGATTACTTTTAGTTACTTGCTCACTCTCAAAACAAATATCTTTTCTATTTTCAAAACAATCACATACACTTTCAAAACATCTTCAAAAAACACTTTCCAAAACTTGAAATATTTTCAAAAGCTTAACACTTTATATACGTTCTTACGAACGAGAACTATTACAAAGTTTGCCTAGACGATGTCACCTTTTCAAAATACTTTCAAAACCACACAAAACACAAATTCAAACAAAAGCAAGTGATCTAGCGAGTAACTAAGAGCCCATGGAAAACCATGGATGAAAAGGGTGCTAATACCTTCTGTGATCGGTGGAAATAGAACTGACTGTTTAACGCTGGATCGCGAAATGTCGGGTAAGCAAGAGTCGCCACCGTCTTTTATTTTCTCCAACAAGGAAAGGACAAAAACACAGCAAAATTCCTTTTCGAGATGTTTCTCGGTTCGGGAGGTAGATTTATGGAAAGGGAAGGTGTTAGCACCCTTTCTATCCATGGTTATCCATGGGCTCTTAGATACTTGCTCATTGTGTTTTCAAAAGTGTTTACTTTTCAAGTGTGAGTGGGTTTGAAAAAGTTTCGTTTAAAGATTTCAGAATGACTCTTGTATCAGTCCTCAAGAGTGTTTGAAAAATTGTTTTGAAAGTTTTTAGAAAGTGTCGGTGTGAAAAGAGTTTTGATTTGTTTTTGAATAGAGCAAGTATCTATGAGTCATCTACCTGCCCTAAGGAATTAGGCTGTGTAAATATCCTTAAGGTAGTGCCATCCCACCATTGAGAGATAGGTAGCACCACCGTTGGAGTTGTTCGGGTCAATTCGATTAAGGGACAGTGTGGTCACCAGAGCAACAGTAGGACACCTTAGAAGCTACCCTTATGTCCTTGACCCTTTTTAATCCGAGGCAACCGTTTCGAGGCAACTGGATCATGGACATAAGGACTTACTAAAACGTCCTATACTCGACGACCACGTTTCGGGGGCAAGGCAGCAGGTGAGGCGTACCCTAGAAGTGGTGTGTGAATTTGTGTGTTATTTTCATGTTATGTTATCTTTGATCAGGGCATTTGTGAGCTACGCTTGTTTTTAATTAGCCATACATTCTTTCATGCAACGTTTAGAATTCAAGAGTGCGGAAATTTAAATGCGGAAAGATAAATCCTACGCTATTACAAGGCGCGGGTCTATACATCGCCAAATTACAAAGACCCGTTTGATAAAAAATGCGGAAAGTAAATAAATTCCTAATTACTATTACAAGCCTTGAGCAGTTACATAATATTCGAAAAGAAAAAAGAATAACGTGCGAAAGAATAACAGTTAGGACGTCTGAGGGTTTTGACCCTTTTGAAATTAAATTGAATTAAAATCTAATTAATTATTTAATTTAAAGAAAAGGAAGAAAAGAAAATGTTTTTATGTTTTTTTGGTATTTATGAAAATAAGAAAGGAATTGAACTTAGAAGGAAACCCTAGTTCTAAATATTTTTAATTATTAATGAAAAATATACAAGTTAACCTAATTTACACTAATTAATTAACTTACATGTTTGTTTACAAAAATATTTAGTAATTAATAATAATAATAATGAGAGAAAATTATTTATTAAAAAAAAGGATGAAAAGGTCAAAAACCCTAAGTCTAGATATTTTTTTATTTATTAAGAAAAGATTAAAATTTTAAAACCTAATTTACTAAATTAATGGTTAGAGTTTATTTACAAAATAAATTAATAGTGAATTAAATATTAATTAAACATATTTTAGTTTCTGATTTTTTTATTATGAAAATTAATTTATGAAATTAAAGAAAACAATTAAAAACAATTAAAAGAATTAAGAAAGAAAATCAAATAAAAATTAAAAATGATGCAAACCATGGGGGGTATGAGGCCCATTTTGGAGGTTTGTTGAAGAGATCCTGGCCCATTAAGCCAAAGGCCTCGTTGACCTTCTGATTGGGTACATGCTGTTGACTGGAGTCCACCCTGGAATTCATTCAGTGGCCCTTGGATGGAGCATCAGAGACACTTGGCAAGCTTAGGCATTAGGACGTATGGTGGCCCTTTGAATGAATGCTGCATAGAAACGCGTTAGGATAAAAATTATGGAATATGTGGGGGACCTGGCAATCGAACCCAGGTCCCAATGCTTACCAGGCCACGTTCCCACCATCTGAGCTGTTTGCGCGCATTTGTATTGTTAGTGGAAACAAATAATATAAAACAAAACAAACGTTAATGATATAAACAAAAAAAAACGCGCTGAAATTCAAATACTCCAGTCACATGATGACACGCTAGCTTCGTCTTCATCTTTCTGCCTGCAATATAAACAAATAGCGGGGATTTTAAACCCCCACAAACTGCAACTCATGAAAATAGCGATTAGAACATGCTGTAATATAAAAAGGGCGCGAGTAGTCAGTTTGTTTCGTCTTGATCCCATGATTCTGTCTATACTGGTTTGATAGTCCAATTTTACAGCATGTGTAAAGCCCCAATTTTGGAGCTCTGAAACCCTAAAAAACGTTAATGGCAATTCACGATACAAGGCCTTATAATACAATTGAATCATATCATTAGCTTCAGCATGTTCCTATGAATGCAAAACAATCAAAATTATGCATCAAATGCGCATGAATCATGATATGGAATTCATGAAAATGTTGCAAACCGTATGGCCTGTGTTCTATGATTCTTGGCATGTTTTGATTGATTCTTGATTGCAAAAGCTTCCTGGATGTTTTGGCAATGTATTGGAATGCTTTTGAAGCTTTGAATTGTGCTCTAACTATGAAATCAGTTTTCAAGTTTTTGGCCAAAAATTGCAAATTGGTTACGCAGCTTCTGAGCAGTTTTTCGTGTGTCTTTGCATTAGGTCTCACTATGCCTTTGTATCTGAATGGAATTAGGTCAAGAACCAAGCCCATATGTCCATCAATTAATGTTTTGAAGATTTGATTTTCAATTATATCAATTTCAATCTTTTGCCATTGAAACCCTTGCCAATCATGGAGAATCTTTCCTTTTTGAATGAGAAATGATTTGTTAGCTTGCCCTAGTTTGATTTGCTGCACAAAAAGATTTGAAAAAGTATTATTTGATTTTTTTCTACAATTAAAACTAATTAAATGAATTAATAAGAATAAAAATTCAATTAATTAATTAAAAATAAGAAAATAAATCCCTTTGAGCTTAATGGGTCGTGCATATGCTTTGGGTAATGATTCAAGGAAGAAATTGAGGCCCATTAGCATTTTTGAAGTGTTTGAGGCAAAGTTGACTTTTCAAAATTCCCAAAAATTTCCCAACTTCTCCAAGGCATATCTTGCTCAATTTTGAAGTTATGAACATGTTCTTGGACATTTTGGAAAGGTCTTGAAGTCCTCTAACCAATGCCTTTGGTCCCATGTCATTTTGATTTACCAATCTCAAGTTATGGTCTTTGACTTAAAGTGCCTTTTTGTTGACTTTTGAAAATGACCTATAATGTTGAAATTGATAACTTTTTGTGAGAGCATTTCTTGGACTTGAAGTGTGAAGATTAGTTGTAGGAAATGTCATCCCCTTCAAAATGAGCTTTGGATGGAATTTTTATGATAAACCATGAGGAAGTTATGCCCTGGTCAATTTGCAGTTGACTTTTTCAGCTGTCCAAAAATAGAAACTTTTGCATCTTGAGACTTTTTGAGCCATGCTTTAAGAATCATGATCAAGAATTGATCAAATGATGTTTGTGGCTTAAAAATAAGATGTTGACCAAAATTTTGACTTTTGACTGTCAAATGACCATTTTTCCCCTGTAGTTGACTGTGAAGCATTTAGGGTTTTTGACTGTGCAATTTGATGCTGTGAGTCTTGAAACTTGACATGTGGATGCTTGACAATGTTTGTAGGCATATGGGACTTGATTGGACCCTTGAAAACCTCATTTTCTTTGCAAGAACCAAAACCATAATTTTGACTGTGTTAGGAGGCAATTGGACTGTGCAACCCTTGAGGGATTTTGAACCATGATCTTGGCAAATCTTGAAGAATATGGGAGGGAAAATTTTGGGGTACAACACCTTCCCTTTTCATAATCTACCCCCCGAACTCAAAAACATCTCTAAAATGTCTTTCTTGTGCTTTTTCACCTTTCTTTATTGGATAAAAGAAAAGTCGATGGAGACTCTTGCTAAACCGCAACATTTGCGAACATAAACGCAAAACCTCAAAGTCAGTTCTCCCACCGTATCACAGAACTGGCGACTCTTCTTGGGATTTGTCTTAAAAGTGGGGTTACCTTAGGGTTAGAACACATTTACTTGCTTACATTGTTTGATTTGTTTTCTTTACATTTTGGTTCCTTGTTTGGGTTTGTTTTAAATCCTACACCAAGATTTGGGGACACCTTTTTAGGTAAGTAGCAATAAACTGTGAGGGAACTGTGCGGGGTATACCGACACGGTTGAAGTAGTAGCTACGTTGATGTGGAACTTTGGTTGGTACCGGTAACCCTTGAGTCAGTCAAGGAGAGAGTACGGGGCCACCGCGTGGTGTCGTAAAGCATCAACTGACCTTAGAACCTTACTTGACCAACTTGGCCATTAGAAAGTAGTGAGATAACCGGCTTTGGTGCAGTCCGAAGTTAGTTGATACTCGATGCTACACTCATTGAGGTTTGACTCTTGAGTTTTATTTGGTTGCGAGTCAATCGCTTATTGAATGAAACTTGGGGGAAAGATCAGTGATATTGAGATCCCTTAGAACCCGGTTACTATTAACCAGGACAGGTTGAGCCAACTAAACTTCAAGAGGGTACTTACCTGAAACCCCATACAAGCCTAAACCCAAGGACTTGTTTGCTTTGTATATACACTTATACATAACATCATAAGAATCATAAACATTATATCATAAACATCACTAACCATTTCAAGGATTTTTGGATTTATCTTTGTTCTGTTTTGTAGGACATGGCATCCCCTCGTAGGAGCACCATCCAAGTCAGTATCGTGAGGATACCTCCACAACTCAAGGAGTTAGTATCACGGGTCCCCGAAGATTCTCCGTTCACCAAAAGACATGGTCGACTCCTTAGTCTGGTCACCTCAAGTATTGAAGAAGATATGGTAAAGGTGCTTGTCCAATTCTTCGACCCTTTGCATCATTTCTTCACTTTTCCCGATTACCAACTTGTGCCCACTTTAGAAGATTTTTCTCAACTCATAGGGATCCCTATTCTCAATCAGCTACCTTTCAACGGTATTGAAAGAGACCCTAAACCTGAGGAAATTGCTCGAGCTCTACATTTGCAACCGTCTGACATAGTAGAAAATTGGGTAACAAGGAGTGGTGTCAAAGGGTTCCTAGCAAAGTTTTTGTTGGAGAAGGCTCAAGAGTGTTGGAATACTTTGGATCTACAATCCTTCGAGGAAATTTTGGCTCTTCTCATCTATGGGTTGGTACTATTTTCCAATCCTGACTAATTTATAGATGTAAATGCGATCAAAGTTTTCATATCTCGTAATCCGGTGCCTGCATTGCTTGGAGACATATTGCATTCTCTTCACTCTCGCACTTTGAAGAAAAGAGGGGCTTTGATGTTGCACTCCTCTTTTGGCTAGGTGGTTTATTTCACACCTACCTCGATCCTTGGTGAAGAATGAACAAGGTATGAGGTGGTCTAAAAGATTGATGTCACTTTCACGTGTTGATATTCGTTGGTATTATCGCTCTTTCGAAGACATTACCATCATCGATCGCTGTGGGGAATTCCCCAATGTCCCTCTACTTGGCATTAGGGGAGGCATTACTTACAACTCTTGTTTAGCTTTGCGACAATTTGGATGTGCTAGGAGAGATGGCCCTCATGAGGTACTTAGTCGAGGAACTGTATTCGACTACAAAAACGATACCCAAGGTTACCGTCAAAGATTTATACGAGTTTGGGGTATGGTTAACAAAGTTGATAGCAAGACGTTGGGGCGTAAGAATTCCATTCCTTTGGAAACTTATCTTAAATGGGTGAGGGCTTGCGCTCAAAGTCTCAAGATGCCTTATGAATCCATCTTACCTATTATCATGGAGCCAGTAGTTGAGGGAGACGTTCCCCATACTATCCTCTATCCTAATATGCCTACTTCTCTTGAAGATTTGCAAAACGCTTGGATTCAGTTAAAAGGAGAACGAGACACCTTTGAAGCTAAGTTCTATGAGAGCGAGAGGAAGTTATTTGAGCTTACAAGGGAGCTTCATGAAGAAAGGAGCTTAAACACCTATATTGCGCCAAAGAAGATGCGTGCAACTTTTCTGTCTTAGGAGTTTACTTTATGCTTATTTCTGTTGTTGTAAGCCCAAGAGGCATGCTTGTATTCAAATCAGAACTCTTTAATGCAAGTTAACGTTTGTTCACTCTTTGTCTATACAAATTTAAATTCCTTAAATCCTTGAAATCATTTGCATATTGCATATTCATGCATCATGACATGACAGGCTCCCGCATAACAGGTTTCCTTATCTCTCCGATGTTTATTTCAGCAAGATGGATCTAGAGAAAACTGTAACGGAACTTCAAGCCCAAAACTCTCAATTTCAGGAAGCTTTACTCGCCCTGGCCAAGGGGCAGCAGGATATGATGGCCTTGTTGGCTGCTAAGAAAAAGACAAAGAAGAAAGCTCTACTCAACATGGGTAAAAGGTTCAAGGAGACAATCCGTCAAATTCCAATAGAGGAAGATTCATCCGAAGAGGACGAAAACCAAATTGGTGAGGTCAAGAGTACTCAAGACGATTGTATCAATGACCAAGAATCTGATGATGATTATTTCAATGAACAATATCCACCTGCAGACATCAAATGCAAGCAGCTAGAAGACAGGTTGAAAGCAGTTGAAATCCAAGCTATTCCCGGTTTGAATTTTGACGATTTGGGCCTAATCTCTGGGGTAGTCATTCCCCACAAGTTCAAAATACCAACTTTTGCAAAATACGATGGGGTTTCTTGCCCGAAGCTCCATTTGAAGTCCTATGTGCGCAAGATACAACTACACACTGCAGATAAAAAAAACTCTGGATTCACTTTTTCCAAGAGAGTCTGGCTGGAACACAACTTGAGTGGTTTTATCAGTTGGATGGCTCTCACATCAATACTTGGGAGGGTCTAGCTACGGCCTTCTACCATCAATATCAGTACAACACCGACTTGGCACCGACAAGGGTTCAATTGCAAGGTATGACCATGGGGAAGAATGAGGGATTTAAGGAATATGCGCAGAAGTGGAGAGACCTTGCTAGTAGGGTCCAACCTCCCTTGACTGATAGGGAACACATCGACATGTTCATGAGCACATTATCTGGTCCTTTCTTTAATCTTTTGGTTGGCTGCTCTTCTTCTGGTTTCACTGAATTAATCCTAACCGGTGAAAGAGTTGAAAGTGGCATTAAAAGTGGAAAGATCTTTGTGGCATCTACTTCCACTCCCAATCCTGTCAAGAAACCTTTTGCCGCGAAGAAAGAGGTTAATGATGTGTATGGAACAAAGGCACATACCAAAATGAATAAACATCCAGCTGTCAATGCTGTCCGAATCTCCAATCCGACTGCTACTCAAAGACCATCTGCCAATCATCAACGTGTTGAAGCTCCAAGAAGACAGTTTACAAGGTTAGGCATGTCATTATCTCAAGCCCTTCAACATTTGCTCAGGGCTAATTTAGTGACATTGCAGGATCCTCCCTCCAACTCTGACACCTCGTCACCGAGATATAATCCAAATGCAAAATGTGCTTACCATTCAAACAGCCCTGGGCATGAGACTGATCAGTGTTGGGCTTTGAAGAACAAAATCCAGGATTTAATTGACAACAAGACTATTGAATTCGACCCTCCTCCGACGCCAAATGTAATCACCGCTCCAATGCCGAAGCACGACAAAGGTGTTAATGTTGTCTAAGACACAATCTTCATTGCCTCTGTTGAAGAATTAACTACTCCATTGAATTTAATCAAGAGCAATTTGCTGAAAACTGGGACTTTCCCTGGTTGTGAAAAAGTATGTGTAGGTTGTATGAGACAATCCGATGGGTGTGAGGAATTAAAGAAAGGTATACAACGCCTAATGGATAGCCGTGAAATCTTATTCGAAAAGATTCCCTCCATCAAAAATTCAATCGGCAAAGCTGAAGATTTGGCCATCATAACAATTTCAAACAAACCTCTTAGGATCTCAGCCAAAGGTCCTATCAGGATTTCAAACGAACCAATCATTGCTCCTCTCATAATCACTGCTGCCGGACCGGTTCCATACACCTCTGATAAAGCGGTACCATAGAATTATGATGCCGAGGTTTATTATCATGGGGTAAAGCAAGATTCTTGGATTGATGATAATGAATCTTGTGTTACTAATATTACTGGTTCTAGTAAAGTCACAAGAACAGGAAGGGTCTTTTCCCCTGTTATCTCACCACCAACCACTACCACAGTTCCAGTCCGCATAACCAATGGAAATGCTGGCGCCAGAGGGAAAGAGAAAGAAAGTGAGCCTGCCAGGAAAGAGGCACCTGCTAAAAAGTCTGTTATGGAAGAACCATCCACTCAAGAGATGGAGGAGATTCTGAAGATCATCAAGAAAAGAGACTTAAAAGTAGTTGAGCAATTGGGGAAAACCCCTTCTAAAATATCTATGTTGTCCTTATTGCTATGTTCCGACGCCCATGCACAAGCTTTGATTAAGTTTTTGAAAAAGGCCCATGTGCCTCAAGAAACCACAGCCGACCAATTTGAGAACTGCGTAGCAAGTCTGACAGTTGACAATGGTCTGGGGTTCTCTGATGAAGATTTAACTCCCATGGGAAAGAATCACAATAAAGCCTTGCATGTTTTTGTTGAATGTAAGGGGACCACTTTGGCACATGTTTGGTTTTGAAGCCAAGTGATATTGTTGTGAGGGCATTCGATGGGTCGAAAAGGATGGTTCATGGAGAGATGGATCTCCCGATTAAGGTTGGTTTGCATATTTTCAACTCCACATTATATATAATGGACATACGGCCTGCGTATTATTGTTTGCTTGGGCGCCCATGAATCCATGGGGCAGGTGCGGTCACTTCTACTCTGCACCAGAAGTTAAAATATCCAGTTCAAGGGAAGGTTGTCACTGTTTGCAGTGAAGAAGAATTTATGGTAAGCCATCTCAATTCTTTCAAGTACGTAGAAATGGATGGCGAATTCATAGAAACTCCTTGCCAGACGTTTTAAGTTGTGGCCACCACCAAAATCTCCTCCAACACTCCAAGAGCCGATAAAGTTATCCCTAAGATGGTTTCTCTTAAGGATGCCCGTGCTGTGGTAGAAGAAGGAAACAATGAGATGTGGCGTCAACTCCCCGATATCCCGTTCATAGCATACAAGTTTGGGTTAGGTTTCACCTCTAAAGCTCAGAAAGAAATTAGAGGTGCTCGTGCTGGAAAGCCGCCTCTCCACCTCAAAAATCATGAAGTGAACGTTGTAGAGGACTCCGATGATGAGTGTTCTTTTGAAGACTGGATCTACCCAACAACCGAAGGGAAGCTCAACAATTGGTATACAAAGGACTTTGTGCCCACCTCCTTCATTGAGGAGTAATCTACCTGTTTTAGCTTTTAATCAATTCAAGAACTCGCTGTCTGTAATATTTTGATAATAACTTTTAAGCCATGTTCCTAGCCTAGGGCATTTTGGTCCTTTTGTCAAGGGTTTTATTTATGTCCATCAAATCATATGATCATTCAACACATTGGACTCTTTTGTATTCAAATATTTGTGTTCATTGTCTTTCTTTTCTTTCAAATACATTGTCAAAAATAGCCATGTATCTTACATGCACACACACACACACACTCTTGCAGGTCTACATCCACTCTGGATCCTATTGCCAATAACTCTACTATTGCCGACTATGACTTTGAATGTCCTATCAACCAATCCGAAGACGAAAGCAAGGAAGATTGTGACATACCAGGAGAACTAGCCAGACTTCTGTTACAAGAAAAAAATCTATTCAACCACATGAAGAGTCAATTGAGGTTGTCAACTTGGGTACTGAGTCAGATAACAAGGAAATCAGGATCGGTGCTAATTTGGAAAGAAGTGTTAAAAGCTGTTTGGTTCAGATGTTGCATGATTATGTGGAAGTATTTGCTTGGTCGTATGAAGATATGCCTGGGTTGGATACCGACATTGTGGTTCATCTTCTGCCTATGAAGGAAGACTGCCCTCCAGTTAAACAAAAAACTCGTCGCATGAGGCCTGATATGTCTGAAAAGATCAAAGCCGAAGTAATGAAACAGTTTGATGCAGGATTCCTAGCTGTAACATCCTATCCTCAATGGGTGGCCAATATAGTGCCAGTGCCAAAGAAAGACAGAAAAGTTTGCATGTGCGTAGACTATAGGGATCTGAATAAGGCAAGCCCCAAGGATGATTTCCCTCTACCACACATTGACGTCTTAGTCGATAATACTGCTCAGCATAAAATATTCTCATTCATGGATGGCTTCTCAGACTATAATCAAATAAAGATGGCTCCCAAAGAAATGGAAAAAACTACTTTCGTTACGCAATGGGGCACCTTCTGCTACAAAGTCATGCCGCTCGGGTTAAAAATTGCAGGGGCAACATATCAAAGGGCTATGGTTGCTTTATTTCATGACATGATTCATCATGAGATAAAGGTATATGTGGATGATATGATTGCCAGATCACAAACCGAAGAAGGACATCTCGGTCACCTGCACAAACTATTCGAAAGACTAAAGAAGTACAAGCTGAGACTAAACCCTAACAAGTGCACGTTTGGAGTACATTCTGGGAAGCTTCTAGGTTTTGTTGTCAACAATAAAGGCATTGAAGTTGATCCCGCCAAGATAAAGGCCATCCAAGAAATGTCAGTCCCTCGGTCTGAAAAAGAAATAAGAGGATTCTTGGGTCGTCTCAATTACATTTCCCGTTTCATATCACACTTAACTTCTACTTGTGATCCACTCTTCAAACTCTTGAAGAAATATCAGGTAGTCAGATGGAACGATGAATGCAAGATTGCCTTTGATAAAATCAAAGAATACCTACAAGAACCTCCTATCCTCATGCCTCTCTTTGAAGGAAGACCTTTGATCATGTATTTGACAGTGCTGGAAAATTCTATGGGGTGTGTTTTGGGACAACATGACGAGTCTGGCCGAAAAGAACATGCAATTTACTACCTAAGCAAAAAGTTTACTGACTGTGAAACCAGATATTCACAGCTCGAGAAAACTTGTTGTGCTTTATCGTGGTCTGCTCGCCGGCTAAGGAAATACATGTTGACTCATACCACTTTGTTTATTTCTAAGATGAATCTGATTAAGTACATCTTCGAGAAACCTGCCCTTTCCGGACGAGTAGCCAGATGGCAAATGATTTTGACTGAGTACGAAATTCAATACATAAATCAAAAAGCCATCAAAGGGAGTGTACTAGTAGATCATTTTGCCCATCAAGCTGTGGATGATTATCATTCAATGAACTTCGAATTCCCTGATGAGAATATTAAGCTGGTAATCGGCTGTGCAAAACTTAGACCGTATGACAAACCTGAACAAGGATCCCGATGGATTATGGTATTCGATAGGGCTTCCAACGCCTTAGGTAACAAAATTGGTGTTGTGATCATCCCTCCTGAAGGTTGCCACACTCCTTTCACTGCCAGACTATGCTTCGATTACACAAATAATATGGCTGAGTATGAAGCATGCATCTTATGTCTGAAAGCTGCCATTGACTTAAGGATCAAGCATTTGGACGTATTTGGAGATTCCGCCTTGGTGATCAGCCAAGTAAAAGAAGATTGAGACACTAAACACCCTAATCTTATCCCTTACAAGGAACTTGTACTATCCCTGATTCCTCACTTCGAGGAGATCACGTTCGAGCACTTCCCTAGAGAAGAAAACCAATTAGCTGACGCTTTGGCAACCATGTCTTCAATGTTCAAAGTCAGATGGGATAACGAAGCCCCTATGATTACCATTGAAAGATTCGATGAACCTGCACATTGCTATGAGCTTGGCACCGATGTGAAAAAGCCATGGTACCATGAGGTAATGAGATATCTTGAAGCACAAGAGTATCCAGAGGGAGCATCTATCAATGACAGAAAGTTCTTACGAAGATTTACAGCCAAATTCTTCCTAAGTAACATGATATTGTACAAGCGCAACTATGATTCAACTCTACTCCGATGTGTGGATAAGAAGGAGGCAGAGGAAATCATGGAAGACATGCACAATGGCCTTTTTGGTACTCACTCAAGTGGAAATACGATGGCTAAGAAAATCTTAAGAGCCGGTTACTATTGGTCGACGATGGAGACCGATTGTCACCAGCATTCAAAAACTTGTCACAAATGCCAAATCTATGCTGACAAAGTCCATATACCTCCAATCCCTCTGAATGCCATGACCACTACATGGCCATTTGCAATGTGGGGTATTGACATGATCAGAGAGATCAAGCCCACAGCTTCCAACTAACATCGCTTCATTCTTGTTGCTATCGACTATTTCACCAAATGGGTCGAAGCCACCTCATTTTCCTCAGTCACCAAGGATGTGGTAGCCAGATTCATCAGACACAATCTCATCTGCCGTTATGGTGTCCCCGAAAGGATCATCACCGACAATAGGACTAACCTCAACAATGCCATAACCAGGGAGTTGTGCACTCAATTTAAGATCAAGCATCACAATTCTTCTCAGTATAGACCGAAAATGAATGGCGCAGTTGAAGCGGCCAACAAAAATATCAAGAAAATTGTGAAGAAAATGGTAGTGACCTATAAAGATTGGCACGAGATGTTACCATTTTCTCTACATGGCTACCGTACTTCAGCTAGAACATCAACTAGGGAAACTCCCTTCTCTCTAGTCTATGGCATGGAAGTTGTTCTGCCATTGGAAGTTAAAATTCCCTCGCTGAGGATTATGATTGACGCAGGCCTAGGCGAAGACGAGTGGATTCAAACGAGATTGGATCAGCTGAACTTGATCGATGAAAAACGATTAGCTGCTATTTTCCATGGTCAGACATATCAAAAACAGATGATCAAGGCTTTCAACAGAAAGGTCAAACCTCGAGTATATCAAGTTGGTGACTTGGTGATAAAACGCATCATTTTACCACAAAGTGACCCCAGAGGAAAATGGACTCCCACCTACGAAGGACCGTTTGTCTTCAAGAGAGTCTTCTCTGGTGGCGCCATGATACTGACCACCATGGACGGTGAAGATTTCCCATATCCTATAAACGCGGACATAGTTAAAAAATACTACGCATAAGAGACCCGTTAGGTTGACATACCTAAAGCAAAATAAGGGCATCCCGGAAAACCAAAAGGTTTGGGCAAAAATCAGGTATATATGCAAAAGATTGTACATCCGGCAAGTTGAAAACCCGAAAGGGCGACTTGGGTAAAAAAGCGTATCCTGGTGGACCGAAAACCCGAAAGGGCGGTTCAGGAAAAAATTAAGGATTAAAAGCGCACGACTATGTCCCGTGAAATCAAAACAGTCAATTCTATCACCAAGGTCCAAGTTCAAATGGTCCAGGATCGATCCAATCACTTTCGATCAACGACAAAGGATGCTCGAAGACATATGGGCAATAATAGAGTTGGAAGGCAATAGAATCATTTCACATGGCTATTTGTTTTCATTTCTCAATTTTGTTTCCCTTTTTTGACGATTTCCTCTTACTAGGATCTTCGTCTCTATATACAAAAATGCCTATTCATGGGCAAAATATCAATACAAGTACACTCTGAAGTGAAAAATTTTCTATCTCTGTTTTGAATGTAAATTTGTCCAATGACTAAAATTGAATGAACATATGCATATGAACATAATTAAAACTGTTTGGCACATGTGTCCTGCCAAGCAGTAGCCTCAACAAAGCATCAGCGCACAGCAGTAGTAAGAATCTCCTTTAATGTATGTGAAATAGCCCTACAGAGTTATCTCATCATCATTATCCCCACCAAGACTGTGACAAACAAACCTTTCCCCAACGGAGTTGCCCGCAAAATCTCCTTACACGGGATAATCCCCGGCCAGAGTCTCAACCTCTTGACAACTTTCTCCCCAACTAAAGCCTAGGAGACCTCTTTCTAAAGGGAATTCACCTCCTCAGCAGGGTTTATTTCCCCAATAGAGTTAATTGCCCAGCTAAGTACATCTTCTCCGATCAAGGCTATTTTCTCCAAACAAAATCTATACTCCCCAACGAGCCCATCTTGCCCAGCTGAGCCCATCTTCCCCAACTGAGTATATCTTCCCAAAACCGAGGTTTTTATCCCCAGTGGAGTATATCTTCCAACCAATATTTTATTCCCCAAGCTGAGTCCATCTTCCTCAGCTGAGTATATCTTCTCCAGCTGAACCTAAATTCCTCAGTTGAGTCCAAATTGCCCAGCTGAGTACATCTTCTCCAACTGAGGCTATTTTCTCCAAACAGAATCTTTTCCCCAGATGAGCCCATCATCCCCAAATGAGCACATCATCCCCATCTGAGTATATCCTCCCCAAGCTGAGTCTACCTTACCCGACTGAGTCTATACTCTCCAGTCTGGATTTCCCTTTTGAATGACTGCAAATCACAGGGCCACACCCCCTGATCCCCAGTAAAGCCTTCAACAAAGCCTTTATTATTACCAAGAAATGCTATGAGTCCTGGATCCGACCATATATTAGCACAATTTTCAAAGTTATTTCTGAAGCCTGGACCCGACCAGATAATAGTTTGACTTCTTCAAATTACTGAAGCCTGGACCTGACCAGATAATAGTTTGACTTCTTCAATAACTGAAGCCTGGACCCGACCAGATAACAATTTGACTTCTTCAATTACTGAAGCCTGGACCCGACCAAATAACAGTATGACTTCTTGAGTTACTGAAGCCTGGACCCGACCAGATAACAGTTGATCTCATTTTTCAAAACACTATGAAACCTGGAACCGACCAGATAATAGCCTAGCTCTCCAAAGATATAAGAGAACCTGAACTCAATCCGACCAAGGTTCAAACTTCTTTTCCCCAGTAGAGTTGTCTATCTATCCCTAACAAATGGTTGAGAAACCTGGACCCGACCAGATATCAATCCTCATTTCCATCCTTTCAAGAAAGCCGTTGCGAAGCCTGGATCTGACCAGATAGTAATCACCCTCAGAGATTCATTGTGAAAACTGGAAAACGACCAGATAACAACTAAATCCCCAAGCAGTCTATTGAGAAGCCTGGACCCGACCAGATAACAATTAACTTCATCAAAGAAATCTGCAAAGCCTGGACCCGACCAGATAACAGTTTTCAACCAGTTTATTGTGAAGCCTGGACCCGACCAGATAACAATTAACTTCATCAAAGAAATCTGCAAAGCCTGGACCCGACCAGATAACACTTTTCAACCAGTCTATTGTGAAGCCTGGACCCGACTAGATAACAATCAACCTCCTCAAAGAAATCTGCAAAGCCTGGACCCTACCAGATAACAGTTTTCAACCAGTTTATTGTGAAGCCTGGATCCGACCAGATTACAATTAACTTCATCAAAGAAATCTGCAAAGCCTGGACCCGACCAGATAACAGTTTTCAACCAGTTTATTGTGAAGCCTAGACCCGACCAGATAACAATTAACTTCATCAAAGAAATCTGCAAAGCCTGGACCCGACCAGATAACAGTTTTCAAGCAGTCTATTGTGAAGCCTGGACCCGACCAGATGGCAATTGACCTCATCGACCTCAGAAATCTACGAAGCCTGGACCTGACTAGATAAAAGTTCTCAAACAGTATATTGTAAAGCCTGGACCCGACCAGATAACAATTAACTATGATATCCGGAAAGACACTATGAAGCCTGGGTTCGACCAGATAATAGTACAGTTTTCCAAAAGACCATAAGGTCTGGACACGCCCAGATGACTATTCAATTGCAAGGAATTTTCTACAAAGACTGGATCCGACCAGATAACAGTTAATTCATCCTTTCCTCTGGTAAGTTACTGTGAAGCTTGGATCTGACCAGATAACAGTTAACCTCCGCATCCCCAGCAAATTGTTGTAAAACCTGGATCCGACCAGAAGACTATTCAATTTCAAGAAATTTTCTGCAAAGCCTGGATCCGACCAGATAACAGTTAATTCATCTCTTCTCCCAGTAAGTTTCCATGAAACCTGGATCCGACCAGATAGCAACCGACTACTTCATCCTCAGCAACTGTGAAGCCTGGATCCGACCAGATAACAGCTGATATTTGAGTGATGTTACCCGACAAAAGCATCCCTTCAACAAAATTTAAAGACATGCATGTTCTTCATTTCCAACAGGCAATCAGGGATTATGCCTCCCAGAATTTCCACAGCAAGCAGTCAGGGATTTATTTTCCCAGACAAAAATGCATCTCACATTCATACATCATAGCATGTACATACCATATGCATTTAGCATGATACGACATCTGGTAAACATCATGCAAGCATCTGCATTTTACTAACCCCTTTTCTCACAGGTAAAATAACAAGTTTAGTATGAATCAACAAGAGATTTGTGCTAATACTTCTTCCAGCATTTACCAACATTCCTCCAAATGGCATCTATAAGCCCATTCACCATCCATCTTTGAGTGCAAATTTCTGGGCACTCTAGTGTTCAATCATCTTTCACTTTCAAGTCACGAATGGCGGATCCGCCAATCTAACTCTTCAGGTTCAAGAAGTTTGAACAGGGGCAGCTGCTGCATCCAAAAATTTTCCTCTCATTTCTCAAGGAATTACCCTGGATCCTCAAGTTTTCTCTCACCCAATTTCAAGCCTTGAGTTATCAATTTTTCCAAGCAAACCATTCACAAGGGCTAAACGATCATTTGCACACTGAGAAGTCTAAATTTGACCTTTTGGATCAAAATCAAATCTCAAAAATCATATTTAATCAAGACATGTTGGAATATGAATTTTTTTTCATCAAGAGTTTCAAAAGTCAAATTTTACTTTGGAAGAATCAAATTCTAAAAACTTAGAAATTTTTCTAAGTATTTAGGAAATATGACAATTTCAGAACTTCTGGGCCAATGTTCACACTCAGCAAATTTTGGATATCCTCAAGACAGAGTTTGGTCAGAACTTTTGAGCCAATTTTCACAAAGGTTCAGTCAGAGTTTGCAAGGGTAAATCAAAGAAGGTTACAAAGCGTGCTGCAAGCTTACTGGAAAGTTTGAAGGGTCCCTCAGAACATGCTGAAGACATAAGATAAGAGGATCAGAAGATGAGATGCTACACTGAAGAAGAACTTCTAATCCAGAGTCAAGCAAAGATGCAGAGTTTCACATGGGAACTCATTTAAAGCTCACAACCGCCTCTGAGTCTTTATCCAAGGGACTTTCACCACGTGTACCCCTACTATCTTGGGAAGACAAACTTTTATGCAAAAGTATGCTAGACCCACGCGCTGTTTCTACTTTTCCTTAATTCACGCTGCCAAATCAAGCTGAGGCGCTGTTAACCACCCAACTTGAATGCATTGAACCCCCACTTGTTTAAGCTTACTTCAAGAGTAAGTCAGCATCTAGCATATGACGTTGGTGCCGCTTGATCGCCCCAACTGCAAAACTTTTCCTATAAATAGAACACCGTTTGCACACTGATAAAGACCCAGAAAAATTTGTGAAAGAAGCAAGAAAATTGAGAAAGAAAGCTTTGAACCACTGCAAAAATTCCAAGAACCCAGGAAACTATAAACATAAAATACCAAAATCCTAGCATTGGTTCCTTACATTCAAACTCCATTGTTTTCCTCAAGTGTTCTTGACTAAAGCCATCCACGCAGTTGCTGATTCACACATTAGAAACTACCATAACTTCTGTATTCCTATTTCCATACACTCCCCATTCATTTCCACCTCAAAGGAATCAGAATATCAACTCTTGGTTGTTCCAGAAGGGGTAAACTTCTATCCTGCTGAGTACGTGAAGAAGTTGCTCGGAACATCACCAAAACTCAAGACCAACCTCCAGTTCACAGAATCCTTTCCAGCTGCAAGGTAAGTTTTCTGCTGACTCTCATCATAATTGATTAAGCAACATCAGATTTTGCATATTTAGCACAATGTAGATATTCTGATCCTGATGATGTACATATTCTGAAATTCATGCATCTGCTTGCCTAAATAGAAGAAATCCCTATTCAGAGCTTCATAAAGAAATTAGGACTCAAAATTAGAATTAGAAAATACATGTTGTTTCTGATTTATGCTTATGATATTTCATGTATGCAACTTCTATTCTGTTAAGAAATAACCAAGTTGCAGATGTTCTGATTGGCATGGAGAGAGGAAAAGTTATGACAGTTGCGTCAGAACTTCTGAAAACTTCAGAGTTCATAGAAGATCCAGAACTTCTGAACTTCCATATTTTTGCTAACGTGTTTCTCTTTATGCAGAAAGTCAGAGTCAGAACTTCTGACCTCCTTTATTTTCAGCACTTTGCGCTTATTATGTTTTCTTTCTCTTTTATTATTTTGCCATCATATTATTTTTTATTGTTAATCAAAAACACCAAAAATATTTTATATGTTGTATGTTATATTTTTATTTTAGCATAAAAAGACAAAAATATTTTCTTAAACCAAACTTACTTCTTTTCTTAAATAAATAAGCATTTTACATTTCCTGTACGTTCTTATCTATTTCAATACGGTTGTAATAGTAACCTAGAATTTTAACTTGCATCCTCATTCATAAATATGTACCCCCATCCCCTTAAATATTGTAATAGCGTAGGACTTTACATTTCTGCACCGTTATTGCTTTCAATATATGCTAGTAATTAGGGCGTGTATGACAAGATATGAAAATTGACAAATATATCACCCTAATCAAGACTAATTATGCATGCAATCAAATACACTTGCACACTTACACCCTTAGGGTACTTCCACTTGTTGCCTTACAAAAATGGCCATGTTATGCATGTGGGATGTCTTAGCACAAACAAATCGAAAAATACAAGATCATAGTCCCTCAATGACGCTATCAAAGTTGCCTTTCAAAATGATCTTAGTCCCTAAAGAAAAGTGCTAAGTCATCTCACAATATTTCTATCATGGTCATACGATGACCCAACGCTCGTCCCTTTACATCCAACGATGGGGCTTCTTACAAAATCAATGGTAAGATAGCAACATCTAAAGGAGGAGGAAAAGCACATCTAACACCTTTTTGAGTAGGTAGATTACTTTTAGTTACTTGCTCACTCTCAAAACAAATATCATTTCTATTTTCAAAATAATCACATACACTTTCAAAACATCTTCAAAAAACACTTTCCAAAACTTGAAATATTTTCAAAAGCTCAACACTTTGTATACGTTCTTACGAACGAGAACTATTACAAAGTTTGCCTAGACGATGACACCTTTTCAAAATACTTTCAAAACCACACAAAACACAAATTCAAACAAAAGCAAGTGATCTAGCGAGTAACTAAGAGCCCATGGAAAACCATGGATGAAAAGGGTGCTAATACCTTCCCTTTTCATAATCTACCCCCCGAACTCAAAAACATCTCTAAAAGGTCTTTCCTGTGCTTTTTCACCTTTCCATATTGGATAAAAGAAAAGTCGGTGGCGACTCTTTCTAAACCGCAACATTTGCAAACATAAACACAAAACCTCAAAGTCAGTTCTCCCACCATATCACACTAGCTCATTTTGAATTTTCAATTGTAATTTGTGTTGTTGTTCAAACACTTATCTATTAATGTCAAACTTTGTTTCATTAATGCATCACATATGTTTGTCTTGAATTCATCCATTTGTTTTCATTATATTTAAACTGTGCTATCTTTACTCCTTTTATAAATATTCAACTCTTGTTTAAAAGTTGCAAGCCTTTAGAGGGAGGATGACGAAAACAATGCCATAATCTCATACAGTATTGTTGTACCCCAAAATTTTCCCTCTCATTTCACTCAAGACATGCCTCTAGAGGTCCCTAACTTGCCCTAGGATGACTAAGAATTGACCATACAAATTCTCCTCATAAGGCAATAAACCTCAAACTAGGGTTTCAATTTTAAGCAAGATGTGTGAGTCCCAAGGATCCCAAATGTTATCCATTGTCCTAATATGTCCTAAAGATCATCCATGCCAAATTTCATGCCTTGAACAACAAGTTTGCTCAGTCAACTGCTCAAATGCCTGAAAATCAACTGTACTAGGTCAAAAGTCAATTGTGGCCAAAGTATAGTCAAACTTCTTTTTGGTCAACGTCAACATTTTGAAGTAATATCCATTATTTGATCAAGGGTTGATCATGATTCCTCAAGAAATGCTCATAACTCATCAAAAGTCAAAAATGGCAAATTAGGGTTTCTATAGGAAAAGTCAACCAAACTTTGACTAGGCATAACTTTCTCATACTTTATCAGAAATTTTTCCACAAAGGCTTATTTTGAAATCCAATTCCCTACAACTTCTCTTCAGCCCTCAAGTTTAGGAAATGCTTCAATCAAAAGATACAAGCCCATACCTTATAGGTCCTTTCAAAAAGTCAACAAAAACACCTTTTAGGTCAAAGATCCTTACATGAACATGGATGATCTATATTAGATGAAACCAAAAGGGTTGTTTAAAGGACATCCTAAGCTCTCTAAAAAGTCTAAGAACACTCTCTTAGGGTTAAAATTGAGAAAGATGTGCATTGCTAAAGTTGATCAATTTTATGAAAATGCACAAAAGTCAATGTGAGCAACTTGGATTATTTTGAACTAAGGGGCGTGGGTTTTGGATCTTAAATATATCCAGGGACTTATGCAAGACATTTAAATCCATTATTTTATTTTTATGGGATTTGTTTTTATTTATTTTAATTTTTATTCATTTAAATCTTAATAAATAAAATAAAATAGTAAAATGATGAATTAAATCCCAAGATTTATTTTATGATCAGATCATGAGCCTAGCATTAGAAGAGTGAATCCAAATCTCGTGTAAAGGCTGATTGGAGTCATTTGAGCAAGTTTTGGCCAAAATAGGAAACATAAAATTCCAAATGCATATCAAATATTTTCTACACAAATCTTCAAGATTCAATCCACTTTTGTTACCCTAATATATCCAGGTATATATGCATAACATTGCCAGACCAAAAGAACAAGGATTGGCCGCACGAAACTGACATTAAAAAACTCCAAACTTTCAAGAAAAATGTGAATTGGATTTTGTTGTACCCAAAATTTTGCCCTCCCATATTTCTCAAAACATTGCAAAGAAAATCTCTAAGTGGCTCAAGATTGCTCAAGGATTGACCAGACAAGCTATCTCCTAAGGCATTCAACCCCAAATTAGGGTTTTGTGTTGCATCAAGATCTTTGAATTCAAATTACCTCAAGTGCTACCCAATGTCCTAATATGTTCTCAAGATCATCCATGTCAAGTTTCAAGCCTTACAGAGGAAGTTTGCTCAATCAATTGCTCAAGGGTCCAAAAATCGACTGTGCTAGGGCAAAAGTCAATTGTGACCCAAATACAATCAAACTTCAAGAATTTTTGCCAACATTCTCATTTTGAAGGATATTTCATCATTTTATAAAGGGTTGATCATGATTCATCAAGGATTGCTCAAAATTCATCAAGACTCAAAAGTTGCTAAATTAGGGTTTTGTAGGAAAAGTCAACCCAACTTTGACCAAGCATAACTTTCTCATACTTTATGAGAAATGACCCATCCAAATCTCATTTGGAAGAGGATGCAATTTCCTACAATCCATATACATACCCCAAGTTCAAAAAATGCACTCACAAGAAGTTATAAATTTGGACATCATAGGTCATTTTTGAAAGTCAACAAAAACACCTTTTTTTCCAAAGCTTATAACTTGAACATGGAATATCAAAATTAGATGAGACCAAAAGGGTTGGTTAGAAGACATCTCAGGCTTTCTAAAAATTCAAATAACACCTCCAAAAGTTCAAAATTCAAGAAGTTATGCATTGTTGAAGTTGGACATTTTTACAAAGTTGCCAAAAGTCAACTATCCCCAAAACTTCAAATTTTGTCAAATGGGCCCATTCTTTTCCACTTTATTTGAGCTTGCATCATTGCCCACGTGTCCTAGCTTCAACCATGAGCTCATATTTCTTTTTTATTATTTAATTTGATTTTTTATTGAATTTATTCATTTTAAATCAAATTAAATCATTTAAAATCCAAAACATTGATTACATGAGATCTTTTGGATATTTCAGGATTTGATTATCATCATTAACATCATCAAATTCGTATCACACCAAACCATGTGCAAAAAGATTGAGATTTGGAAAAATTGGCAAGTTTGTAAAGGGTGAATCAAATCAAACTGGCAAACATTGATGGGAGAAGATTTAAGCCAAGTTTGTTACCCTAACACACTATACAATACATAAGGAAGCCAAAGCAATCGAAATAAGGGTTGGAAAGTGCAAGCATAGGCAGAACAAAGTTTGAAAAAAGTGGCAAAAAGATTGAGATCAAAATCGTGCTTAGAGGCATTTTCAAGGGCTGAGACCTGTCCCAAACGCTTCCTGGGTGTTCACTCAGTCTACCTGGATCAAAAGCAAGCTTCCTCACACACCACAATGCGCTGTAAGTCCCACACTTCCTAGCTCTGTTCTTGGATTCGATTTGGCCTATTCTGGCATCATTTGAATGAGATAATTGCATATTCATAATCCTCATGTTATTTGCAAACCTTTAGCAATAATCAATTTGGTTTATAGGCACTGTAACCCCAAAACACCATAGCTAGGGTTGCGTTTTTGTTTTTAGGGATTCTTATTTCAGGTGAAATTGGTCCATATAATGGGCATGGTTGCACTCAGGAGAAGGAGACGAACACAACCATGCCCTTGAAAGTAATTCTTATCACCTGGAATTGATTTTTGGGTCGAGCTGCGTTTTTAGCTGCAGATTCAAATCCGCAGGTAAAATTCCAGTAGTGGAAGGACAGGGACGAAGAGCTGGTATTCACTCATTGGGCCATTCAAAAATGGTGCGCATATTTTTTGTTCTGACCAATAATTATTTGTTTTGCTTTATTATCATTGTTTTGTATCCATATAACAATTGAAGCAACTTGGTGCGTTGGCAAGGCAAGCGAGCAATCACTCTCAGGACCTGGGTTCGATTCTCGGGTCCCCCACTTTCTCTATATTTTTCCCTTTCAGGTATTCCAATGCATGTTTGAACCTGCAGCCTACCATGCACCATCAAGCATCCAATGGCCAGATGGCCTAAAGGCCAAATCTGATGGTTCCAAGCTGATAGTCCACATGGAGCCAGGTCAACGCACAAGCACCTGATCTGTAGAGTCAACAAGGGCCAGCGCTTTTGGGCCTCCCAATTGCCAATCACACCACCAATTTCAGGCCCATCCCCCTTACTCTCATTTATTTTATTTTTATTAATTGTTTTATTATTTTTTATTTAATCTACTAACCAATCACAAAAATTATTTTTCTCATCAAATAAAAACCAAAAAAATATTTTCTATATTTAATCAAATTTTAATTTTAATTTTTATTAATAAACACTAATTAAATTAATTTAGGTTTTAATTAGAATAACTTTAACCTATTTTTTGTAAATAATTAAAATTAAATTAGATTTAATTAGGTTTAATTACTAACTTAATCATTTTTATTTTCCTTTCTTAAAATAACAAAAATCCAAAAATAATTTATTTTTATTATTAATTAATTTATTTAATTTAATTTAGTAATTAATTTAGATTAATTTCTTTCTTAAAATAAAAAACCAAAAAAGATGTCTTCTTTAAAGGGTCAAAACCCTAATCTTGTGTTCGATTAAATTTTGCACCGCGATTTATTTTCTTTTATCCAATAATGTACCTGTTTCTGGATTGTAATAGTAAATAGGACTTTTATTTATTTTTTATCGCTTTATTTATTTTTAAAGGGTTTGTCTTTGGCGATGTAAATACCCGACGCCTTGTAATTTGATTTCCGCATCTTTAATTTCCGCAAATTATAAATTGTTAGATGTTTGATAATATGATGGCATGACAAGACTGGATGTTTTAACCTAAAATCAACTTAGATCACCTTTAACATGTACAAAGATAAAAATAACTGAAACGATACACTCGCACATGTGCAATCTTAGGGTACACCCCACTTGGTTACCTCCGTACACGGTTATTGAGTATAGGTTGTTTTAGAGGTCGTCCTCTTGTCTAAAAGATCATAGTTGCCTCGAAACGATTGCCTCGGATATTGTTGCCTCAAACAAATGATCTAAGACATTAGGGTTACCGCTAAGGCGTCCTAACATTGCTTTAGTGACCATATGTCCCTCATTCGAATTGACCTCCAAACTCCAACGACGGTGCTACCTACTCATTAATAGTGGGATAGCACTGTCTAAAGGAAATTAGCATATAACGATTTCTTTTTCGAGTAGGTAGATTAACTCTTAGATACTTGCTCATTCAAAAAACAAAACAAATTTTTCACACTTACACTCCTTTTCAAACAAAGTTTTCAAAAACACTTCATTACACTCTTGAGGACAGAAGCAAGAGTTAAATCGAAGTAAAAACAAAAACTTTTTCAAACCCACAAGCACAAAGAAAACAATTTTGAAAACAATTGAGCAAGTACCTAAGAGCCCGTGGATAACCACGGATAGAAAGGGTGCTAATACCTTCCCTTTCTATAATCTACCTCCCGTACTCAGAAAATCTCAAAAAAGGAATTTTTCTGTGCTTTTTTCCTTTCCTTGTTGGATAAAATAAAAGTCGGTGGCGACTCTTGCTTACCGCGACATTTTGCGAAAACAAAATGCAAAACGCAAACCAGCATTCCAAAAAACAATCAGTTCTTCCCATCGTATCACAGATTTATAATTAGAGAAGGAGTCAAGGCATTCTGAAGCTTGCAATCAACTCCTGGAGGCCTTCTGAAGCTAGCTGCATCACTCCCAAGTGCCAAAGCTCCCAGAACCGTGCCCAACACAGTCACAGTTTGCCTTTATTTTTTTGAAAATGATTATGGTCTTAAGCGCATTATAAATGGATTTAGATCATGCATTCTTGTTTGTATGGATGATTAGAACATATTTGAATTATTAATTGCTTATTTTGATGCACGTATGACAATATGCCATTATTAGGGTTTTTACCTTTGATTTAGGGTTTTCAGATACAAGTACAATTAGGCCAAAAGAGGAGTACCATCATGCTCAGAGGATCAAACCCAGTTGATCTATGATCTTAAATTGAATTTATATTGCTTGTTGAAGATTTTGGAAATTTGCAGGGGATTTAGTGACGGACATTGTCCGTGGGTAAAAGTCCATAAGCTAACACGACGGAGGGCTGGAGAAGACGAAGGCGTGGCACAGCCTAGTTGTCCCATTTGAAACAGCGCACATTTTTATAAAAAAAAAGAAATTCTGACCATTATTTTCACATATCATATAATTATTTCATTTATGTAACAAATGAGCAGACCGACTTGGTGGTGGAAGGAACGCTTGGCAAAGGGAGAGACCTGGGTTCGATTCCCAGGTCTTGAATGTTATATTTTTCTAACCAATTTCTTTCAGATCCAATGTGTCATGACCCCAAGTGCACATCATGTACCCTCAGATCCAGCCATCAAATTTGCATGGTTCTGAATCCAGCGCCTCTAGCATGCAAGCATACCATGGACCTCCCTAACGCAACAACACCAAATCACACGCTAGTTGTGGGCCACCAACTTCTGGGCTTAGACAAAATTCAACAGCCTACCCCTACAATTGAGTTTCTCACCCCTTTCAGGCCTATTTTATTTCATTTATTTTAGTTACTTTTTTCTTTTATTAATTAGTTTATATTTTCTATTTATTCAAATATTTTTGATAAAATCAGAAAATCATCACACACAAAATTAGGACTTAGTTTTTTTTAATAAATTAATTTTTGAAAATTAATTAATTTAATTAAACTTTAACCTATGTCATCAATTAAAATTAATTAGAGAATTAGGTTAAACTTCTAATTTTTTTCATAAAATACAAAAAAAAACATTTTTGATAAACAATTAGATTTTTTAGGGTTTAGAACTTTTTCCCGTCTTAATTTTGCACGCTATTATTTTTTCCATACGATTATTTTTTACCATTTATGTAATTACGCCCGATTTGTAATAGCTAAATTAGGGTTTTTATCTCCACACTTTACTTTTCGTCCATTATTTATGTATCTACACCAAAGCCCTGTAATAGTGTAGGAACTTTTTATTTCTCACTTTATATTTTCTTACATGCTTGTATATAATTGTTAGTAAATTAGGCCTGCATGACAAGATTAATCAAATAATTGTTAGGTCACTAACTGCAAGATAAATATAACTGAAAAAACACATTGTTGCACACTTGCACCCTTAGGGTATACCTCACTTGGTTTCCTCGAAAAACAATGGTCATGTCCCTCGAACGTAGGGATATCTTAGCAATGACCCGCAATTCTAAAATCATCATAAAGATCATGGTCCCTTAACGTCCCTCGAGTTGCCTACGAGAAATGATCTTGTCCCTTGATGTTGCCTATATGATGACAATCCCTTCGAAATGCTAAGATATCCTTACATGTTGCCTTCAATGACCATAAGCGTCCCTTTCGATAGTCCCTCAACATCCAACGATAGAGCTACCTACTCATGAATAGTAGGATATCACTATCTAAAGGAAAGGAGGAAAATAACATCCTGTTTCGAGTAGGTAGACAGTTCTTAAGTACCTGCTCAAAACCAATTCCTTTTATACACTTACCTACTTTCAAAAAAATCTTTTCAAAAACGCTTTATCACACTCTTGAGGACTTATACAAGAGTTATCATAAAGCTAACAAAATCTTTCAAAAACACACAAATACTAAAGCAGTTTTCAAAATGAGTAAGTACCTAAGAGCTCGTGGAAAACCACGGATGAGAAGGGTGCTAACACCTTCCCTTTCCATAATCTACCCCCTTACTCAAAAAATCTCGAAAAAGGTCTTTTTCTGTTCTTTTCACCCTTTCCTTTGTTGGATAAAAGAAAATTCGGTGGAAACTCTTGTTTACCGCGACATTTGCGAACAAAAAACGCAAGCCGGTATAAACAGTCAGTTTTGCCACCGTATCACAGAACTGGAGACTCTTCTAGGGAAAACATATAAAAGTGGGGTTTACCTTAGGGTATAGATCATTTTAAAATTACTTCTTTGCTTGTTTTGATTGCTTTATTTTTAAGGGTATTGTTAGGGTTACTATAGATCCTACACCCGGATCTGGGGAAACCTTTTAGGTAAGTAAAAATAGATCGTGGAAAATGTGTGGGGTATACAGACGCGGTTGAAGCGATGGCTACGTTGATGCGACACTTTGGTTGGTACCGATAGCCCTTAAGTTAATCAAGGAGAATATGGGGCCACTGCATGGTGTCATGAAGCGTCAACTGACCTTAGAACCTTTAATTGAACAACTTGGCCATTAGGACGTAGTGAGATGGCCGTTGTGATCGGTGGAAATAGAACTGACTGTTTGAAAGCTAGTTCGCGAAATGTCGCGGTAAGCAAGAGTCGCCACCGTCTTTTATGTTCTCCAACAAGGAAAGGACAAAAGCACAGCAAAATTCCTTTTCGAGATGTCTCTCGGTTCGGGAGGTAGATTATAGAAAGGGAAGGTGTTAGCACCCTTTCTATCCGTGGTTATCCACGGGCTCTTAGGTACTTGCTCACTATGTTTTCAAAAGAGTTTGCTTTTCTTGTGTTTGTGGGTTTTGAAAAAAGTTTAGTTTGAAAACTTCTAGGTAACTCTTGTATCTGTCCTCAAGAGTGTATGAAGTGTTTGTTTGAAAACTTTTTGAAAGTGTAGGTGCGAAAAGATGTTTTTGTTTTTTGAAAGAGCAAGTACCCAGGAGAAATCTACCTACTCTAAGGAATTAAGCTGCGTAAGAGTCCTTTAGATAGTACTATCCCACTATTGAGAAGTAGGTAGCACCGTCGTTGGAGTTATTTGGGTCAATTCGATTATAAGGGACATGTGTGGTCACCGAGCAATAGTAGGACGCCTTAGTGGTAACCCTAATGTCCCAGATCCTTTTTATCCGAGGCAACCGTTACGAGGCAACTGGATCTTTAGACAGGAGGGCGACCTCTAAAACACCCTATACTTGATGACCACCTCGAGGCAACCAATTGAGGCGTACCCTAGGAGTGGCATGTGCATGTGTGTCAAATTCAGTTAAGATTATCTTGTACATGTTATTTGTTAGCTACGGTTTGATTTTATTTTTCAAACAAGTCTTGCATGCATAATTAACAGTTAATAAATGCGGAAAGTAAAGTGCGGAAAATTGAATCTACGCTATTACAAGGCGCGGGTCTATACATCGCCAAAAACAAAACCCGTTTTGGAAAATAAAATGCAAGAAAATAAATAAAGCGATAAAAGCCCTAATTAACTATTACATCCTCGGAAACAGTTACATAAATATAATCAAAAAGAATTAAAGCGCGAAAGAAATTAAATCGGGAACGTCCTTAGGGTTTTGACCCTTTTTTTTTTGAGAAAAGAGTGAAGTTGGTCCCTTTTTTGCAATTAACTCAAATTAAACCTAATAACTAATTAATTAATTAATTACAAGAAAAAAGGTATGTTTTATGTTTTTATGTTGTTTATGAAAATAAAAATAAAAGGAATTAAAATTGTCAAAAACCTAATTCTATGTTAATTTTATTTATTGTGAAAAAAAAGTCAAATTTAACCTAATTAACTAATTAATTTGTTAGTATTTATTTACAAAATAACTAAACTAAAGTGAAATTAATAATAATGATAATAATAAGAAAATATTGTTTTCTGAATTAATTATGAAAATAGAAGTTTGTTAATTAAATAATAATAATATTAATAATTAAAAATTAGTAAAAGCAAATAAAAAGAAAAAGAAAACAAAAAGAAAATATGAAAGAACCAGGGGGTGTTGGGCCCTGATGGAGGTCTCTTAGCAATTTTCCAGCCCACTAAGCTTTCAGCCACGTTTGACTTTCTGAATGGTCTACGTGCATGTTGACTGAGGAACATGGTGGTCATCCATCCCTGGCCTTTGGATTCACCTTTGTGGCCATTTGGCATGCTGATTTGTGAGGTGTATGATGGACCCTCTTTGGAAACCTGCACACAAGCGTGTAAAGAAAAATAATATGGAATTTTGGGTGGACCTGGGAATCGAACCCAGGTCCCAATGATAACCAGCCAGATCACCAACCACTGAGCCATGTGCTTGCTTCTGTTAATGCAATAACAATTAATTATAATATATGAAAATCAACGCATGTACTGGAAAACAAAACACGCGCGCCACTTTATTTGAATGGACCAGTGATACATCAACAACTCATCATCTCTTTCGTTTGCCTGCAAAAAAGATAAAGAGATAGTGGGGGTTTTTAACCCCCACAACCTGCGATCAGAGAAAATAGCGAATAGAGCTGTGCGCTATATAAATTGTTCGCGAGGGTAGGGTTAAGTTCGTCTGAGTCTGGCGGTTTCAACCATATGCGTTAAGGGTCCCAATTTTTCCTATATAGCAAACCCCCAAATTCAGAGTTTGAAAACCCTAGAAAACGTCCATGGTGATTTCTGTTTCAGGGCGTTTTAATCCAATTGAACCACACCAAAAGCTTCACCTGAGTTCTATGAACACAAAACAATCAACAAAATATGTTAAAAATGCATGAATCAATGATTATGATTTTGGAAAAAAGTGGTAAACCGTGAGCCTGTTCTTGCGCGTTTCTTGAGCTTTAAGGCTTGTTTTTTATTGCAATGTGTTCCTGGGGATCCCTGCAATGTGTTAGAAGCAATGGAAAGCTTTGAATCGTGCTGGAATGCCAAAAACAGTTTTCACTTTTTCTTGACTTTTTTGGAATTGGTTATGGCTTTTTGCAGCAGCTTTTCACGTTAATGTCATTAGGGTTTGGTTATGCATATGTAATGGAAGGGGATTAGGTCAAGTCTTGGCCCAAAGATCCATGGAATTCATGTTTTCAATATTTGATTTTCAATCAAATCTTTTTGCATATTTTTGATTGAAAAACCTTGCCAAATTGAGAGATCCTTGTCCCCTTGATGTGTACACGAAATCTCCAGCACATGTAGGTCATATTTGCTTCATGAAAAGATTGCAAAACCCTATCTTGATATTTTCCTACAATTAAATGAATTAAATGAATTAATAATCAATTAAAAATCCAAATAATTAATAAAAATAAGAAAATAATTCAATTTAATCTCAATGGGTCGTGCATAGGCCTTGGACAAAGTTTCAAGAAGAAATTTGAGGCCCATTAGCAAAAATGATGTGTTTTGAGCAAAGTTGACTTTTGCAAATTCATGAAAATTTCCTAACTTCTCCAATGCATATCTTGCTCAATTTTGATCATATGAACATGTTCTTGGATATTTTGGAAAGGTCTTGAAGTCCTCTAACCAATGCCTTTGGTCCCATGTCATTTTGATTTACCAATCTCAAGTTATGGTCTTTGACTTAAAATGCCTTTTTGTTGACTTTTGAAATTGACCTATAATGTAGAAATTGATAACTTTTTGTGAGAGCATTTCTTGGACTTGAAATATGAAGATGAATTGTAGGAAATTTCATCCCCTTCAAAATGAGAATTGGATGGGATTTTTATTATGAACCATGAAAAAGTTATGCCTTGGTCAAGATACAGTTGACTTTTCTGCTGTCCAAAAATAGTAACCTTTGGCATCTTGATGATTTTTGAGCTATCCTTGTGGAATCATGATCAAGATTTGATCAAATGATGATTGTGGACTCAAAATAAGATGTTGGCCAAAAATTCTGACTTATGACTGCAAAATGACCATTTTACCCCTGCAGTTGACTGTGAAGCAAATGGGACTTTTGACTGTGCAATTTGATGTTGTGAGTCTTGAAACTTGACATGTAGATGCTTGGCAATGTATATAGGCCTATGAGACTTGATTGAGCCATTGAAAACCTCAACTTCATTGAAGGAACTAAAACCCTAATTTTGACTGGCTTAGGAGGATGTTTGACTGGGCAACCCCTGAGAAGTCTTGAACCATTTGAGGATGACTCTTGACAAACCTTGAAGAATATGGGAGGGCAAATTTTGGGGTACAACAGTTTCCCCTGTTCAATATTCTTAGACCTGAGGATGTAGATTGGCTTGTGTGCCTTTCGTGATCCGAAGGTGGAAGATGATTGAACACTAGAGTGCCCAGAAATTTGCACTCGCATAGTGTGGAGTATCAGCAATGTGATGTCAGGAATGGGCTTACAGATGCCATTTGGAGATATGATGGGTAGGAAGATGGGCTTATAGATGACATCTGGAGATGTGACAGAATCTTGTCGGGCATGGGCTTATAGATGCCATTTGGAAGTGTAATGGATAGTTGTGGAGATGGGCTTAAAGACGCCATCCGGAGGTGTTGATCGCGTAAGAGATTCCATAGCGAGAACTTGCGTACTTGAGAAAGAAAGATAATTTCCTGGCATGTTACAGGTGTTGATCTTCAAACTCTTCATGCAAATATGCCCTGGCTAGATACAGGTATCGAATCTACAATCAATCGCTCATAGATATGCCCTGGCTAGATACAGGTATCGAATCTGGAACTTGGTCGTCTACAGATACGCCCTGGCTGGATACAAGTATCAAATCTCTAAACTCTTCATGCAGATATGCCCTAGCTGGATACAAGTATCGAATCTACAATCAATCACTCACAGATATGCCCTGGCTAGATACAGGTATCAAATCTGGAATTTGGTCATCTACAGATATGCCCTGGCTGGATACAGGTATCGAATCTCTAAACTCTTCATGCAGATATGCCCTGGATGGCTACAGGTATCGAATCTACAATCAATCACTCAAATATATGCCCTGGCTAGATACAGGTATCGAATCTGGAATTAGTCGTCTACAGATATGCCCTGGCTGGATACAGGTATCGAATCTCTAAACTCTTCATGCAGATATGCCCTGGCTGGATACAGGTATCGAATCTACAATCAATCACTCACAGATATGCCCTGGCTAGATACAGGTATCGAATCTGGAATTTGGTCGTCTACAGATATGCCCTGGCTGGATACAGGTATCGAATCTCTAAACTCTTCATGCAGATATGCCCTGGCTGGCTACAGGTATCGAATCTACAATCAATCACTCACAGATATGCCCTGGCTAGATACAGGTATTGAATCTGGAATTAGTCGTCTACAGATATGCCCTGGCTGGATACAAGTATCGAATCTCTAAACTCTTCATGCAGATATGCCCTGGCTGGATACAGGTATCGAATCTACAATCAATCACTCACAGATATGCCCTGGCTAGATACAGGTATCGAATCTGGAATTTGGTCGTCTACAGATATGCCCTGGCTGGATACAGGTATTGAATCTCTAAACTCTTCATGCAGATATGCCCTGGCTGGCTACAGGTATCGAATCTACAATCAATCACTCACAGATATGCCCTGGCTAGATACAGGTATCGAATCTGGAATTTAGTCGTCTACAGATATGCCCTGGCTGGATACAGGTATCGAATCCCTAAACTCTTCATGCAGATATACCCTGGATGGATACAGGTATCGAATCTACAATCAATCACTCACAGATATGCCATGGCTAGATACATGTATCGAATCTGGAATTAGTCGTCTACAGATATGCCCTGGCTAGATACAGGTATCGAATCCCTAAACTCTTCATGCAGATATGCCCTGGCTGGATACAGGTATCGAATCTACAATCAATCACTCACAGATATGCCCTGGCTAGATACAGGTATCGAATCTGGAATTAGTCGTCTACAGATATGCCCTGGCTGGATACAGGTATCGAATCTCTAAACTCTTCATGCAGATATGCCCTGGCTGGATAAAGGTATCGAATCTACAATCAATCACTCATAGATATGCCCTGGCTAGATACAGGTATCGAATCTGGAATTAGTCGTCTACAGATATGCCCTGGCTGGATACAGGTATCGAATCTCTAAACTCTTCATGCAGATATGCCCTGGCTGGATACAGGTATCGAATCTACAATCAATCACTCAAAGATATGCCCTGGCTAGATACAGGTATCGAATCTGGAATTGCGACAGTTGATAGTAATTATCTTTGGATTGACCTTTTTCCTGAAAAGGCAAAACGTCAGTTGTATGCAATGTCATGATGTATGAAATGCATGATGTCATGATGTTCAAAAATGAGATAGTGTCGTATGCACTTTATCATGTATGTAAGCAGGATGTATAAAATGTGAAATGTTTATGAATGTATTTTTCGTCTTGGAAAATAAATCCTTGACGAATGCCGGGAAGTTCGTTGAATCCCGGGCTGATGTTGAAGAATTCGTTTCCGCTGGGGATGATGATTGCAAGAATAAACCGGTAGGAGAAGATGACTCCGTTGGGGAATAAACTTGTTGGAGAGATTACTCTGCGGGGAATTACTCTGTGGGAAGAGATACTTCGCTGAGAATTGGAAGATAACTCCGCTGGGGATTCCGTTGATAAGTTATGTTGGGGAATTTGATGAACTCCATTGGGGGGTAGGAAGAACTTCTCCGAGGACGATCTTTCCGTGGTAATTAGCTGAGGATAACCCAGTTATACCCTGGTGGGGAATAACCTTTGAACATGGCCGGGGAGAGGCTTTTTCACTTTGCGGGGGATAAGCTTCCAGAATCTACTGGGGATAAGCTTCCAGAATCTACTGGGGATAAGCTTCCAGAATCTACTGGGGATAAGCTTCCAGAATCTATTGGGGAGGATGATTCAACTCTCCTGGGGAAACTTTTTGGACTGCACTGGGGAATGGCTCCACTGGGTGTCTGGTATTCCTCCGGGGAATAATCTTATATTAAGTCTGTCGGGGATGCTTGATGAGGAATATCTATACTCTGCTGGAGAATATTGAGATCTTCTGGGGATACCCAGCTTCCTTAAGGCTGACAGTAGGCTAACTCTGCTTGGGGGAGAATATTGCTGACTTGCTGGAGATACTGTGCCTTTTCAGGGCTAATGGGAGACCAACTCTGCTTGGGGAGAGTATTGTTGAATCTTGTCTTACTCTGCAGGGAGTGGAGGTAACTTGGTCATGTTCTTCAGCTGAACTTACCTTGGTACCTCGGTGGATAGAGCAACCAGATCGCTTAGACAATTCTTATTGCCCCAATTTCTGTGGGAAAAGGTACCTGTGGAGGTGCTTGATAACTGCCGATTTGACCAATCTTCTTCTGGTAGGCAAGTGACGAGATGACGGGACATAGTCGTACGCTGTGATCCCTAACTTTTGCCTGGACCTCCCTTTCGGGTTTTCAGTCCACCGGGATACCCATTTTTGCCCAAGCCGCCTTTTCAGGTTTTCGACTTGCCGGGTGTACAAATTTTTCATTTTCATCCCTTATTTTTGCCCGAACCCTTTTGGTTCACCGGGAAGCCCTTATTTTTGCCTAGGTGTGTCAACCTAGCGGGTCTTTGATTGCGCGTAGTATTTTTTCGACTATTTCCATGCTCTCAGAATGCAGGGAGTTGTCACTGTCAGTAGCATTGTGTTGCCATACCACCAGAAGATGTTTGATCATGCAAGATTCATTGCTGGAATTCCTGTTCAATGCCCCAAGTGACTCAGATGGAGATTTACCCCTGGCTATTTGGCATTTTGAGAGATTCCTTGAATCTTGACTTAACTGCCCCAGATGATGGACAATGATCATGCCGTGCCCCTTGATTGGAAGTGCTTTTGTTCACTAGATATTCTTCGTGCGAATTTCTCTGCTGTTTGAACAAATAGTCATATGCAAACAATGTTATATTAAAATGCAAAGTGTGATCGGTGGATCTGGAACTGACTGTTTAACGCTGGTTCGCGAAATGTCGCGGAAGCAAGAGTCGCCACTGTCTTTTATTTTCTCCAAATGGAAAGGACAAAAGCACAGAAAAATTCCTTATAGAGATTGCTCTCGGTTCGGGAGGTAGATTTATAGAAAGGGAAGGTGTTAGCACCCTTTCTATCCATGGTTATCCATGGGCTCTTAGATACTTGCTCATTTGTGTTTTCAAAATGTTTGCTTGCTTTTCAAGGTGAGTGGGTTTGAAAAAGTTTCGTTTAAAATTTCAGTTCGACTCTTGTATCAGTCCTCAAGAGTGTTTGAAAAATTGTTTTGAAAGCTTTTTGAAAAGTGTCGGTGTGAAAAGAAGTTTTTGATTTGTTTTGAAATTAGAGCAAGTATCTACGAGTTCTCTACCTATCCTAAGGAATTCGTCTGTGTAAGTGTCCTTAAAGTAGTGCCATCCCACCATTGAGAGGTAGGTAGCACCACCATTGGAGGTGTTCGGGTCAATTCGAGGGTTCGGGACATGGTGATCACCGGAGCAATAGGAAGACACCTTAGAAGCTACCCTCATGCCATGTTCATGGACATGAGGACTTACTAAAACATCCTCTACTCGACGACCACCTTTCGAGGGGCAAGGCAACAGTGAGGCGTACCCTAGGGGTGGTGTGTGATTTGTGTGTCATGTTCAATTTATGTTTATCTTGTTCATGCATTGGTGATCTACGCGTTGCTTTTATTTTGGCATTCATTCTTTCATGCAAGTTATTAACAGTTTAAAAGATGCTGAATTAAAGGTCCTACGCTATTACAAAGGCGCGGGTCTACATCGCCAAATTAGTCCAAGACCCGATTTGAATAAAATAAAGTGCGAAAAAAATAAATATCCTAATTAATCTATTACATGGCTTTGGGATAATTATATGAAATTTATAAAAAGGAAATAAAATAAGCGCGCGAAATAGAATTATGATCGAATGCGAGGGCGTTGGACCCTTTTAAGGAAATTAAATTATAATTAATAAATTAATTAAGTTAAATGAGAAAAGGAAATTATTTTTGAGTTTTTTATATTTATGGAATTTAGTAAGAAAATTAAATGAAATTAAAAAGAAAAGTTAATTAACCCTAATTCTAAGTTGTTTTTAATTTATTAAGAAAATGTTTAAATTAGACCTAGTTTAAATTAATTATTTACATGGCAAAGTTATTTACAAAATAAATAATTAATTATTAATAATTGTAAAAGAAAAGAAAAAAAAGGATAAAAGTATTTAAAACCCTAATTCTACATTTTTTTAGTTTATTAAGAAAAATATTAGAATTAAACCTAGAATTAAAAAAACTAAATTAATTAATAAAGTTTATTTACAAAAAACATTTAACTAAAATATAGTTTTTATTTTTTTGTATTTCTGATTTTTTGTTATGTTTTATGTTGTAAAATTATTTTGTGAATTTATTAAAATAGTTGAAACAAAATAAAAAAAGAATTAAAATGAAAGAAGAAATGTAGAAAGAAATATACAAACAGGGGGGTTATCTGGCCCTTTTGGAGGTGTTGTTAGAATGGTTTGGCCCATTAGATGGAGGCCCTTTTTGACTTTTCAGGCTGGCGTGTGGAATGTTTGACTGACGCCTATGGTAGACAGCTGGTGATGACCCTTGGATTGGAATTGCTTGGGCAGGTGGCAGGCTTAGAGGTGAAGCTGCATGGTAGACCTTTGAAGAGAGGGAGTACCTGAACAAGTTGTAAGAAAAAGCATAGGGAAATATGGGGACCTGGGGATCGAACCCAGGTCCTAATACTTGCAAACGTGCCTCTCCACCAACTGTGCCATTTGATCACTTTGTTATTATAATGAAGCGTAATTAATATATTAAAAAATAGGCACTATTGGTATAAAACACAAAAACGCGCGCCAGGCTTTTGAATCAGCCAACCATAGCCTTCCACGCATCATCTTCCTCACTTGTTCTTCTTTTTTGCCTGAAAAAACAAACTAGATAGCGGGGGTTTTAAACCCCCACAATCTGAAATACAAAAAATAGCGAATAGGAATTAAACAAATATAAAAAAGGCGCGATAGATGTTTTAGATTCCTTGGAACGTCACGATTTCAATGGTATAAGTCTCATGGTCTGATTTTACCATATGCAAAAGTCCCCAATTTAGGAGCTTCGAAAACCTAGAAAGCTTCCATGGCGTTTTTTGATACAGGGCCTTACAACTCAATTAAATTATGTCATTAGCTTCAGGAGATGCACATTAGTATAAATCAACATCAAAAACACATGAAAAATGCAGGGAATTCAAGATGCAATTATGAGTATTTTCATGAAAAGTGAGATATGGTTCTACCAGTTCTTTGCGTGCAGAGGTCTGATTTTGATTGGAGAAGATTCCTGGATGTGTCAGCAGTGCAATAGAATAGTTGTTTTGCTTTTAAACACCCTCTATGTGCGTTTTCAGTTTTCAATTTTTTCCACAAAAATGCAAAGTGTGTATGAGGTTTTGGGCGCAGCTTCAAGGTTGTTAGCATTAGGGTTATCATCTGACTTATATGAGGGATGAATTAGGGTAACAAAACAAGCCTCATATCCAAGGAATCAATGCTTTTGAATTTTGTGATCTTCCATGATTTTTCAAATCTTTTCTTCATGCCAAACATACCAATTTGCACCAAATCTTCCCTTTTTGATATGCACGAGATCTTGAGTAACCAATGAGGGCATATGCTGCATAAAAAGATTCAAACACATTTGTTTTGTATTTTTGTCATATTTTATTTAATTAAATGAATTAATGGTGATAAAAATTCAAATAAATAATAAAAAATGATGCAATAAATCCCCTTTGGGCCAAATGGTCGTGCATAGCCTTTGGATAATGATTCTTGGAAGAAAATGTGGCCCATTAGCAATTTTGAGGCATTTGAAGTAAAGTTGACTTTTCAAAATTCCCAAAAAATTCCCAACTTCCACAAGGCATATCTTTCTCAATTTTTAAGCTTTGATCATGTTCTTGGACATTTTGGAAATGTATTGAAGTCCTCTAACCAATGCCTTTGGTCCCATGTCATTTTAATTTACCAATCTCAAGTTATGGCCATTTACTTAAAGTCCCTTTTTGTTGACTTTTGAAAATGACCTATAATGTTGAAATTGATAACTTTTTGTGAGAGCATTTCTTGGACTTGAAGTGTGAAGAGGAGTTGTAGTAAATGTCATTCTCTTCAAAATGAGCTGTGGATGGAATTTTTCTGATAAACCATGTGGAAGTTATGCCTTGGTCAAGTTACAGTTGACTTTTTCAACTGTCCAAACATGGAAACTTTTGCATCTTGAGACTTTTTGAGCCATGCCTTGAGAATCATAATCAAGAATTGATCAAATGATGTTTGTGGCTTCAAAATAAGATGTTGACCAAAAATTTGAACTTTTGACTGTCAAATGACTATTTTACCCCTACAGTTGACTGTTGAGCAATTAGGGCATTTGACTGTGCAATTTTGTGCTGTGAGTCTTGAAACTTGACATGAGGATACTTGACAATGTTTATAGGCATGTGGGACTTGTTTGGACCCTTGGAAACTTCAATTTCTCTGCCAGAACCAAAACCCTAGTTTTTGACTGTTAGGAGACCATTGAACTGTACAACTCTTGAGAGATTGTGAAGCATGCTCTTTTCAAATCTTGAAGAATATGGGAGGGAAAATTTTGGGGTACAACAGTTGCCCCTGTTCAATCTTCTTAAACCTGAGGATGCAGATTGGCTAACGTGCCTTTCGTAATCCGAAGGTGGAAGATGATTGAACACTAGAGTGCCCAGAAATTTGCACTCACATAATAGAGTGTCAGCAGCGTGATGTAGGGAATGGGCTTATAGATGCCATTTGGAGGAATGATGGATAGGAGGATGGGCTTATAGATGCCATCTGGAGATGCGACAGAACCTTGTCAGGGATGGGCTTATAGATGCCATTTGGAGACTGTTGGTATGTGGATGGGCATATAGATGCCATCTAGGTGTCGATCACGTAAGAGATTCCTTAGCGAGAACTTGCGTACCTGAAAAGAAAATGATTACCTGCCCTGTTACAGGAGCTGGTCTTCAAATTCTTTGTGTAGATGCCCTGACTGGTTGCAGGAGTTGGGTTTGGAGCTTCAAAAGGTTATGAATGAACCAGGGATGGTTACTACCTCAACGGGACAATGAGAGAACCTTGGACGATTACTACCTCAACAGGAACGCTGAGAGAATCTTGGATGTCTTCTACTGGGATAAGAATCAGGGAGATCTTAGGGTCGATCTGACTGAACCAGAGAAGGCCTTTTGACTGGATAAGAATCAGGAAAATCTTAGGGTCGATTTAACTGAACCAGGCTAGGTCTTGGAATCTTCAATTGGATAAGAATCAGGGAGATCTTAGGGTCGATCTGACTGAACCAGAGAAGGCCTTTGACTAGATAAGAATCAGAAAAATCTTAGGGTCAATTTAACTGAACCAGACAAGGTCTTGGAATCTTCAACTGGATAAGAATCAGGGAGATCTTAGGGTCGATCTGACTGAACCAGAGAAGGCCTTTTGACTGGATAAGAATCAGGAAAATCTTAGGGTCGATTTAACTGAACCGGACAAGGTCTTGGAATCTTCAACTGGATAAGAATCAGGGAGATCTTAGGGTCGATCTGACTGAACCAGAGAAGGCCTTTGACTGGATAAGAATCAGGAAAATCTTAGGGTCGATTTAACTGAACCAGACAAGGTCTTGGAATCTTCAACTGGATAAGAATCAGGGAGATCTTAGGGTCGATCTGACTGAACCAGAGAAGGCCTTTGACTGGATCAGAATCAGAAAAATCTTAGGGTCGATTTAACCGAACCAGGCAAGGTCTTGAAATATAGCTGAGAACTTAACTGGATCTTTCCTGAAAGGTAAAGGTCAGTCATATGCAATGCATGATATGGATCAAGCAATGATGTTCTCCACATAAATGAGATTTGTAAGATATGATGCGTATATGCATGTTATAATGTATAGAAATGTGATGTTTATGAACGTATGTTTTTCGTCTAGGAAAGTAAATCCTTGACGGGTGCCGGGAAGTCACTCCTGGGCTGATGTTTGGAGAATAATGCTTTGTTGTTTCCGCTGGGGATGATAGTTGCAAGAATACCGGTAGGAGAAGATAACTTCGTTGGGGAATAACTTGGAAAATGGATTACTCTGCGGGGAGAAAACGTACTCTAACGATCTTGCTGGGGAACAATACTCCGTGGGGAGAGAGGTACTTGCTGGGATGTTGATGGTAACTCCGCTGGGGATACCGTTGATGTTGGAAGTGTTGATAGACTCCGCTGGGGATAAGAAGGCTTTGCCGAGGACGATCTTTCCGTGGCTTTTGGCTGAGGATAACCCAGTTATATCCTGGTAGGGAAATAACCTTTGAATAAAGCCGAGGAACGCGTTCGTGCTCTGCAAGGGATAAGCTTCCAGAATCTACTAGGGATAAGCTTACTGCTTGGGAAGATGGATCCCAACTTTCCTTGGACTCTCCTGGGGAAGTTTTGAACTATACCGGGGAAGTGACTCCATTGAATGTTTGATATACCGCTGGGGAACAATCTTTAGGTCAAGACTGCCGGGGATACTTGTTTAAGAATACATGTATACTGTGCTGGGGAACGTTGAGATCTGCTGGAGGATACTCAATTTCCTTAAGGCTGACGGGATAGTTATGCTTGGGGAGAGCGTATTGACTTGCTGACGCACTCTCTGGGGAATTAAGATATACTGGTCATGTTCTTCAGCCGAACCCATCTTGATACCTTAGAGGACAGAACAATTAGATTGCTTAGACAACTCTTTATTGCCCCTGTCTCTAATGTTACCTGTAATTAATCCTTTGTTTCGTATGCAAACATTCATGAGTTAGCAAATTATTGTCAATGCATATATCACAAATTTGAACCTTGGACGTTCTTCGCAAAACAAAACAGAAAAAGGAAAAAACAAAAGGCAATTTGTAGCTGAAAAGTGAATTTATATTGATTTTTGAATTTGCCTGTAAAATAGGCGTTTATGTACAAGAGGCTGACGTCCTAGTAAGAGGATGCCGCCGAACAAAAGAGTTTAATACAAATTTGTACAAAGGAAAAATAAAACAGCTGTGTGAAATGAATGATCCCACTGGGTTCCAACTCTGCTATCGCCCTTATATCTTCGAGCGTCTCATCACTTGATGACCTAGTCAAGGATGAAGCTGATTGATCGATGCCGTTTGAACTTGATATAGATACCGGATTCTGGATGCAAAGTGATCCAATGAGACATAGTATTACGCTTTATCCCTAACTTTTTCCTGGACTGCCCTTTCGGGTTTTCATTCCACCGGGATACCCATTTTTGCCCAAGCCGCCTTTTCAGGTTTTCGACTTGCCGGGTGTACAGATTTTTTCATTTTCATCCCTTCATTTTGCCCGAACCCTTTTGGTTCGCCGGGAAGCCCTAATTTTTGTCTAGGCATGTCAGCCTAGCGGGTCTTTATTATGTGTAGTATCTTTTTACTATGTCTGCATTAGCGGGGTGAGGAAGGTTGTCACCATCCATGTTGGTTAGAATCATGGCTCCTCCTGAGAACACATGTTTAACCATAAATGGCCCTTCGTACGTAGGGGTCCATTTGCCCCTCGGATCACTTTGAGGAAGGATGATTCGCTTGATTACCAGATCCCCAACTTGATACTCTTGTGGTCTGACCTTTTTGTTAAATGCCCTGATCATCCGTTTTTGGTACGTCTGACCATGACAAATAGCAGCAAGTCTCTTTTCGTCGATTAGATTTAACTGATCAAGTCGTGTCTGGATCCAATCATCTTCACTCAGATCTGCATCCTTCATTATCCGGAGAGAGGGTATTTGCACTTCGATCGGTAAGACTGCTTCCATACCGTAGACCAAGGAGAAAGGAGTTGCCCCGGTTGACGTCCTGGCTGAGGTACGGTACCCATGTAGAGCGAACGGTAACATCTCGTGCCAATATTTATAAGTCACTGTCATCTTCTGCACAATCTTCTTAATATTCTTATTCGCTGCTTCTACAGCCCCATTCATCTTTGGTCTGTAGGGAGAAGAGTTGTGGTGCTGTATCTTAAACTGCTCGCAGAGCTCAGTGATCATCTTGTTATTGAGATTGGTACCGTTGTCTGTAATGATTCTTTCAGGGACCCCGTAGCGACAGATCAGGTTATGCCTAATGAACCGTGCCACAACATTCTTGGTTACCGTAGCGTAGGATGCTGCCTCAACCCACTTCGTGAAGTAATCAATCGCCACTAGGATGAAGCGATGCCCATTGGATGCCGTAGGTTTAATCTCACCGATCATATCTATGCCCCACATTGCAAACGGCCAAGGCGCAGTCAGCACATTCAGAGGAACTGGAGGAACATGCACCTTGTCTGCATAAATCTGGCATTTATGGCATGTCCGAGAGTATTGGTAACAGTCGGCTTCCATTGTGGACCAGAAATACCCTGCCCGAAGGATTTTCTTTGCCATAGTGTGTCCACTGGAATATGTTCCGAAGGTACCTTCATGCAGCTCTTCCATGATCCTTTCTGCTTTAGTTTTATCCACACAACGCAGTAAGGTCGAATCATGGTTTCGCTTGTACAGAATGTCGTTGCTAAGGAAGAACTTCGCTGCGAACCTTCTCAGAAACTTCTTATCGTTGACAGATGCACCTTCAGGGTATTTCTGAGCTTCCAAGTATCTCTTCACCTCATGGTACCAAGGCTTCTCAGTCACCAATTCAGTCTCGAGATCACAACAATATGCCGGTTCGTCCAGTTTCCAGATAGTGACCTGGGGAGCCTCATTATCCTATTTAACTTTGAACATAGAAGACATCGTAGCTAACGCGTCCGCCAGCTGATTCTCCTCTCTCGGGAAGTGTTCAAAGGTTATCTCTGTGAAGTGGGGAATCAAGGTCAACACACATTCTCTGTAAGGAATAAGGTTCGGATGTTTCGTATCCCACTCTCCTTTGATCTGATTGATCACGAGAGCGGAATCTCCGAAGACACTCATAAACTTGATCCTTAAGTCGATCGTAGCTTGGAGACCCATGATGCATGCCTCATACTCCGCCATGTTGTTGGTGCAGTTGAAACATAGCCGGGCAGTGAGTGGAGTATGAGTGCCTTGAGGTGATATGATCACAGCACCGATACCGTTACCCAAAGCATTGGAGGCTCCGTCAAAGTGCATAGACCATCGGGATCCTTCCTCAGGTCCTTCATCCGGTCCAGGTACTTCACAATCAGTCACTATCATGATACTCTCGTCTGGAAACTCGAAGTTCATTGACTGATAGTCGTCTACTGCCTGATGTGCCAAGTGGTCTGCCAATACACTTCCTTTGATGGCTTTCTGAGTCGTGTACTGAATGTCGTATTCCGTCAATATCATTTGCCATCTTGTTATTCTCCCGGACAGCGCAGGCATTTCAAATATGTACTTTATGGGATCCATCTTTGAGATCAGCAAGGTAGTGTGAGTCAGCATATACTTTCTTAGCCGGCGAGCAGCCCATACCAAAGCGCAACAAGTTTTCTCAAGCAGTGAGTATCGGGTCTCACAGTCGGTAAACTTTTTGCTAAGGTAATAAATGGCATGCTCTTTTCGGCCAGACTCGTCATGCTGCCCCAACACACACCCCATTGAGTTGTCAAGTACTGTCAGGTATAGTATCAGAGGTCTCCCCTCAACCGGTGGCATAAGGATGGGTGGTTCTTGGAGATACTCTTTGATTTTGTCAAAAGCGGCCTGACATTCATCATTCCAACGTACTATCTGATCTTTCTTCAGCAGCTTGAAGATTGGTTCACAAGTAGCAGTTAGGTGTGAGATGAATCGGGCAATGTAATTCAGGCGTCCTAAAAAGCCTCTGACCTCTTTCTCTGTCTTAGGAACTGGCATCTCTTGAATAGCTTTAACCTTGGTAGGGTCCACTTGAATACCCTTATCACTTACAACAAAGCCTAGCAACTTTCCAGATCTTACCCCGAAGGTGCACTTGTTCGGATTCAACCTCAGCTTGTACAACCTCAGACGGTCAAACAATTTCTGCAGATGATCTAGGTGTTCTTCCTCAGTCTGGGACCTTGCGATCATGTCGTCAACATACACTTCTATCTCATGATGGATCATGTCATGAAATAAAGCAACCATGGCACGTTGGTAGGTTGCCCCAGCATTCTTCAACCCGAATGGCATGACCTTGTAGCAGAAGGTGCCCCACTGAGTGACAAAGGTAGTCTTTTCCATGTCTTCAGGAGCCATCTTGATTTGATTATAACCTGAAAAGCCATCCATGAAAGAAAACACCTTATGCTGAGCAGTATTGTCAACAAGGACATCAATGTGAGGTTGAGGGAAGTCATCCTTGGGGCTGGCCCTGTTCAGATCCCTGTAATCGACACACATTCTGACCTTTCCATCTTTCTTTGGCACCGGCACCACATTAGCGACCCACTGAGGGTTAGAAGTCACTGCAAGAAAACCGGCGTCAAACTGTTTCATAACCTCGGCTTTGATCTTTTCAGACATCTCTGGACGCATACGACAGACCTTCTGCTTAACCGGAGGGCAGTCTTCCTTAGTAGGCAAATGATGGACCACAATATCGGTATCCAACCCGGGCATGTCTTTGTAGGACCAGGCAAAGATCTCCACATAATCATGTAACATCTGAGTCAACCATTGCTTCACGCTGAGCTCTAGGTTGGCACCAATCTTAACCTCCTTTCTGTTTGTCTCAGTACCCAGATTTATCGTCTCCACTGGCTCTTCATGTGGTTGAATTGCCCTCTCTTCCTGGAGTAACAGTCTTGCAAGCTCGCCAGGCACTTCGCAATCATCTTCACCTTCGTCTTCGGCTAAGTTGATCGGATTTTTGAAGTCATAACTGGCAGTAGCAGAGTCGTTACCAGTGAGATCCAGAGTGGATTGAAACCTGTATGAGTGAGTGTGTGTAAATACAGCTGTTTTGCAATATATAAAGAAAGGAAAGAAAGAAAGGGAGCATAAGATTTGAAATGCGAGAAAACGTCCAAGATCTTTATTCATGATATATGAGATGACAATTAATATACCCTCACAAATGAAGCCAACGGTGCCCCGGGTAAGACACCGGGCCATAAAGTTTCAGTTTATTGTTTATTACAAATAACAAAAGAAAGGAGTTTATTACTGCGTGACAAAAGTAACAGGTAGGTTGTCCTTCGCAGTCCAATTGCTAGGTCCACTGTCGGCCGTCGGATAAATCCAGCTGTCGAACTCAGATTCTTCCACCTCGTCATCCTCCCTGATAGCATTCACTCCATGGTTAGGCATGGGAGCAGTCACCACATTAGGTTTCTCAGGCGCTTCAAACTGTACCTCCTTGGCATCAATAAGGTCCTGCACCTTGTTCCTTAAGGCCCAACAGTCATCAGTGGAATGCCCCGGGCTATCGGAGTGATAAGCACAGCGGGCGTTTGGATTGTACTTGGGAGAGGCAGTATTCACAACCTTCGGGGCCTCCCTGACAGTCACTAGATTAGTGGATAGCAACTGCGGCAAGATTTGCGACAAGGTCATACTCATCCGGGTAAACTCTCTTATGGGTCTTTCAGCCCTTTGTGGATTGGTTTGCCGAGGAGCGGCAGCAGGCTTGGCAATCATCACCGCGTTGACGGATTGGCGGCGCTCCGGTTTCTCTTGTCTTCTAGACCCATATACAGCACTGGCCTCCTTCTTAAAGGGCTTCTTCTCAGAACTTGAAGATGCACCCTTTTGAATTTTACCAGACTTCATTCCAGCCTCTATTCTCTCTCCAGTCAGAATAAGATCAGTGAACCCTGCAGACGAATTACCGATAAGATGATTGAAAAATGGCCCAGATAGGGTCCCCAAGAACATATCCACCAGCTCACGGTCAGTCAACGGAGGCTGCACCCTGCCAGCCAGATCCCTCCACTTCTGTGCATACTCTTTAAAACCTTCGCTTGACCCTAGCGACATACCCTGGAGTTGGGTACGTGTAGGGGCAAGGTCGGCATTATATTGATACTGCTTGTAAAAAGCAGTAGATAACTCCTCCCAGTTACGAACTTTGGTCCCATCCAGCTGATAGAACCATTCGAGATGAGTCCCTGAAAGACTCTCCTGGAAGAAGTGGATCCACAAATTCTTGTCCACTGAGTATGGTTGAATCTTCCGCACATAAGATCTGAGGTGTAGCTTGGGACAAGACGCCCCGTCATACTTGGTAAAAGATGGTGCTTTAAACTTGTGAGGAATAATCACACCAGTAGATAAACCCAAGTCTCCGAAATCCAGCCCAGGTACTTGTTGGATCTCCATTGCATTCAGTCTGTCCTCCAACTGCTTGTACCGGTCTTCAGCAGGAGGATACTGTTCCTCATTAAAGTCAGTCTCGTTGTCAGAGACTACCGGACTAGGACCTTTTCCCCCTTAGGGACTGCTCTTGCCTATAGAAGAACCAGCCTCTTCATTCTGCAGAGTGTTGCCAAACCTTCGGCCCGAGTTGAAAAGAACAGTTCTCTTCTTCTTCTTCTTCTCCTTCTTCAGGAGTAAAGCCTTCAGCTCTTCTTGGCCCTGAGCCAAACCCATGATCAGCTCCTGAAATTGCGCATTCTGCGCCTGAAGGGCCTTGATAGACATCTCGGTTGATGATGAGTCAGGGTTCATGATGCTGAAATAAACATCGAAGAACAGTAAGCAACCTGAAAAGAAGAAAACCTGCTATGCACATGATGAATGGAATGCGTATGATTTATGTTTTCAAAGACAATCGGGAATCAACTTTGTAAACAAAAAAGGAACACACTTCATTAGATTCAACTTTGAAATTTTAAATTGTTCAACAGGTTGCCCTTAGGCGTTACATGAAAGGGAAATACTGAAAAGGGAAATAAAACTGTAAAAGAACATCCAGAGCTCCTTATTGATCCCATGGTCTCCTCTTCTCAGTACGGATGTAGTCATTCAGAGCTCGCTCATTCTCCAATTGCTTTGTCAGCTTCTGGATCTTCAATTCCTGCTCGTTGAACTTTTCCCGATAAGAATCCCGCTCTTCTTGCAGTTGCGACCAAGACCTCTTTAATGTCTCATAATCAGTAGGTATCTGAGGAGGGAGGACAGTTGGAGGGACTCCATCTTTGTCAGGATACTCAAGAATGACGGGTCTGACAGCTTCGTACGGCATACCTAACTTCTGAGCACGGATGCGAACCCATTTGTAGTAGGCTTCCATAGGTAGAGAAGTCTTTGGCCCCAATTCTTGTGGGTCAGCTTTATGAACTTTGTCCCAAGCCTTGATGAACCTACGACGCAGCTCGTCACTATCCACCTGAAACTCAAAACTGATGTGAGGCACCAACATCTCATGAGGCCCTGCTCTTCTGGCCCTTCCAAACTGACGGAGTGCTAGACATGGATTGTAAGAGATCCCTCCTTGAGTACCAATCAAAGGAACATTAGGGTATTCTCCGCAATGATCAATAACAGCTATCTCATCCAAACCTCTGAAAGTCCAAAAGATGACCTTATCAGTGAGAGACATTAACCTATGAGCCCAACCTCTTCCTTCTTGGTTCTTCAGCACGAACTTAGGGAGGTGCGAAATAAACCACCTCACCAACAAAGGGATACAACACCATAGGGTTCCTCGTCTTCGGGCAGTACGAGCATAAAGTTGTTGCAGGATGTCACCCAAGAGAGTGGGCACAGGATTCTGAGACATGAAGATCCTTATGGCAGTGACATTGATGAAGTTGTCAGGATTAGGAAACAAGACTAGCCCATAGATTAAGAGAGCTAGGATGTCTTCATATGCCCTAAAGTCCAAGTCATTCCAGAAACTGTTAGCTTTACCAATCAGAAACTTGGCTAAGAAACCCTTTACCCCGCTTCTAGTCACCCAGTTGTCCATTACTTCTTGATGGGTCAGAGGAAGAGCTGCAGCAACCTCCTCAGGCCTGAGGGTCTTTTCCGAACCAGTAAAGGGAGTCTGATCCAAGATAGGGATGCCAAGTAAATCAGAGAACTCTTCCAGGGTAGGGACCAGCTGGAAGTCTTGAAAGGTGAAGCACTGATACAGAGGATCATAGAACTGGGTCAGGACACTCATCAACTGTTGATCCCGCTTTGCAGTGACTAAACTGAGAAGAGAACCATGCCTCTGGATGAAGGAAGTGGTGTTTGGAATCCTGCTAACCAACTCTTCAAGCAACTCATGTGGGTGAACAAAGTTGAACCGAATAGTATTCCTTCGTATAGGCATCATGATGTCCTACAAAACAGAGCAAAGGTGAAACCCTCTTGTCTTTGAAATGGTCAGTCCTTATGCAGGATGCATGCAATGCTCATGATGTTATGATGTTATGATAAAGCACACCACAAATATTTACAAAGGCAAACATGGTAAGGCCCACAAGTCACACAAGACAAGTCCTTAAAGTTTAGGCCAGCATGAGGTCTAGGTATTACCCTTTTTCAGTTTGTTGGTTCATACCTGTCCTATCAAAAGTAACCGGGTTCTTAGAGGATCCCAATATCATTGACTACCCTCAATCGGTCATAACTCCAGCATCGCAATCTTTTCTTGCGGCCAGAACCATCACGAGAGTTTAGCCTCAATGGGTGTAGCATACTGCTATTGTTCTAATGGCCAAGTTGTGTCATTTAAGGTTCTAAGGTCTGTTGGTGCTTAATGACTCCTTGGAAGACCCATATTCTCCTCGTTGCGACACAAGGGATATCGGTACAGACCAAGGTGCCACACCAACGTAGCCACTGTTTCACTCGTGTCGGTCTACGCCGGACAGGTCCCTCACAGCTTATGCTACCTAAACAGGGTATCCCCAGATCCGGGTTAAGATCTATGTAACTCCGATGCAACCCACAATTTAAAGCAAACAAGTCAAAGCAATTGAAAACACAGTGATCTTAGTCCTAAGGTACACCTCACTTTATAAGTTTATTCCCCAGCAGAGTCGCCAGTTCTGTAATCGGTGGATCTGGAACTGACTGTTTAATGCTGGTTCGCGAAATGTCGCGGAAGCAAGAGTCGCCACCGTCTTTTATTTTCTCCAAATGGAAAGGACAAAATCACAGAAAAATTCCTTATAGAGATTGCTCTCGGTTTGGGAGGTAGATTTATAGAAAGGGAAGGTGTTAGCACCCTTTCTATCCATGGTTATCCATGGGCTCTTAGATACTTGCTCATTTGTGTTTTCAAAATGTTTGCTTGCTTTTCAAGGTGAGTGGGTTTGAAAAAGTTTCGTTTAAAATTTCAGTTCGACTCTTGTATCAGTCCTCAAGAGTGTTTGAAAAATTGTTTTGAAAGCTTTTTGAAAAGTGTCGGTGTGAAAAGAAGTTTTTGATTTGTTTTGAAATTAGAGCAAGTATCTACGAGTTCTCTACCTATCCTAAGGAATTTGTCTGTGTAAGTGTCCTTAAAGTAGTGCCATCCCACCATTGAGAGGTAGGTAGCACCACCATTGGAGGTGTTCGGGTCAATTCGAGGGTTCGGGACATGGTGATCACCGAAGCAATAGGAAGACACCTTAGAAGCTACCCTCATGCCATGTTCATGGACATGAGGACTTACTAAAACATCCTCTACTCGACGACCACCTTTCGAGGGGCAAGGCAACAGTGAGGCGTACCCTAGGGGTGGTGTGTGATTTGTGTGTCATGTTCAATTTATGTTTATCTTGTTCATGCATTGGTGATCTACGCGTTGCTTTTATTTTGGCATTCATTCTTTCATGCAAGTTATTAACAGTTTAAACGATGCTGAATTAAAGGTCCTACGCTATTACAAAGGCGCGGGTCTACATCGCCAAATTAGTCCAAGACCCGATTTGAATAAAATAAAGTGCGAAAAAAAAAATCCTAATTAATCTATTACATGGCTTTGGGATAATTATATGAAATTTATAAAAAGGAAATAAAATAAGCGCGCGAAATAGAATTATGATCGAATGCGAGGGCGTTGGACCCTTTTAAGGAAATTAAATTATAATTAATAAATTAATTAAGTTAAATGAGAAAAGGAAATTATTTTTGAGTTTTTTATATTTATGGAATTTAGTAAGAAAATTAAATGAAATTAAAAAGAAAAGTTAATTAACCCTAATTCTAAGTTGTTTTTAATTTATTAAGAAAATGTTTAAATTAGACCTAGTTTAAATTAATTATTTACATGGCAAAGTTATTTACAAAATAAATAATTAATTATTAATAATGGTAAAAGAAAAGAAAAAAAGGATAAAAGTATTTAAAACCCTAATTCTACATTTTTTTAGTTTATTAAGAAAAATATTAGAATTAAACCTAGAATTAAAAAAACAAAATTAATTAATAAAGTTTATTTACAAAAAACATTTAACTAAAATATATTTTTTATTTTTTTGTCTTTCTGATTTTTTGTTATGTTTTATGTTGTAAAATTATTTTGTGAATTTATTAAAATAGTTGAAACAAAATAAAAAAAGAATTAAAATGAAAGAAGAAATGTAGAAAGAAATATACAAACAGGGGGGTTATCTGGCCCTTTTGGAGGTGTTGTTAGAATGGTTTGGCCCATTAGATGGAGGCCCTTTTTGACTTTTCAGGCTGGCGTGTGGAATGTTTGACTGACGCCTATGGTAGACAGCTGGTGATGACCCTTGGATTGGAATTGCTTGGGCAGGTGGCAGGCTTAGAGGTGAAGCTGCATGGTAGACCTTTGAAGAGAGGGAGTACCTGAATAAGTTGTAAGAAAAAGCATAGGGAAATATGGGGACCTGGGGATCGAACCCAGATCCTAATACTTGCAAACGTGCCTCTCCACCAACTGTGCCATTTGATCACTTTGTTATTATAATGAAGCGTAATTAATATATTAAAAAATAGGCAATATTGGTATAAAACACAAAAACGCGCGCCAGGCTTTTGAATTAGCCAACCATAGCCTTCCACGCATCATCTTCCTCACTTGTTCTTCTTTTTTGCCTGAAAAAACAAACTAGATAGCGGGGGTTTTAAACCCCCACAATCTGAAATACAAAAAATAGCGAATAGGAATTAAACAAATATAAAAAAGGCGCGATAGATGTTTTAGATTCCTTGGAACGTCACGATTTCAATGGTATAAGTCTCATGGTCTGATTTTACCATATGCAAAAGTCCCCAATTTAGGAGCTTCGAAAACCTAGAAAGCTTCCATGGCGTTTTTTGATACAGGGCCTTACAACTCAATTAAATTATGTCATTAGCTTCAGGAGATGCACATTAGTATAAATCAACATCAAAAACACATGAAAATGCAGGGAATTCAAGATGCGATTATGAGTATTTTCATGAAAAGTGAGATATGGTTCTACCAGTTCTTTGCGTGCAGAGGTCTGATTTTGATTGGAGAAGATTCCTGGATGTGTCAGCAGTGCAATAGAATAGTTGTTTTGCTTTTAAACACCCTCTATGTGCGTTTTCAGTTTTCAATTTTTTCCACAAAAATGCAAAGTGTGTATGAGGTTTTGGGCGCAGCTTCAAGGTTGTTAGCATTAGGGTTATCATCTGACTTATATGAGGGATGAATTAGGGTAACAAAACAAGCCTCATATCCAAGGAATCAATGCTTTTGAATTTTGTGATCTTCCATGATTTTTCAAATCTTTTCTTCATGCCAAACATACCAATTTGCACCAAATCTTCCCTTTTTGATATGCACGAGATCTTGAGTAACCAATGAGGGCATATGCTGCATAAAAAGATTCAAACACATTTGTTTTGTATTTTTGTCATATTTTATTTAATTAAATGAATTAATGGTGATAAAAATTCAAATAAATAATAAAAAATGATGCAATAAATCCCCTTTGGGCCAAATGGTCGTGCATAGCCTTTGGATAATGATTCTTGGAAGAAAATGTGGCCCATTAGCAATTTTGAGGCATTTGAAGTAAAGTTGACTTTTCAAAATTCCCAAACAATTCCCAACTTCCACAAGGCATATCTTGCTCAATTTTTAAGCTTTGATCATGTTCTTGGACATTTTGGAAAGGTCTTGAAGTACTCTAACCAATGCCTTTGGCTCCATGTCATTTTGATTTACCAATCTCAAGTTATTGCCTTTGACTTAAAGTCCCTTTTTGTTGACTTTTGAAAATGACCTATAATGTTGAAATTGATAACTTTTTGTGAGAGCATTTCTTGGACTTGAAGTGTGAAGAGGAGTTGTAGGAAATGTCATTCTCTTCAAAATGAGATTTGGATGGAATTTTTCTGATAAACCATGTGGAAGTTATGCCTTGGTCAAGTTACAGTTGACTTTTTCAACTGTCCAAACATAGAAACTTTTGCATCTTGAGACTTTTTGAGCCATGCCTTGAGAATCATGATCAAGAATTGATCAAATGATGTTTGTGGCTTCAAAATAAGATGTTGACCAAAAATTTGAACTTTTGACTGTCAAATGACCATTTTACCCCTACAGTTGACTGTTGAGCAATTAGGGCATTTGACTGTGCAATTTTGTGCTGTGAGTCTTGAAACTTGACATGAGGATACTTGACAATGTTTATAGGCATGTGGGACTTGTTTGGACCCTTGGAAACTTCAATTTCTCTGCCAGAACCAAAACCCTAGTTTTTGACTGTTAGGAGACCATTGAACTGTACAACTCTTGAGAGATTGTGAAGCATGCTCTTTGCAAATCTTGAAGAATATGGGAGGGCAAATTTTGGGGTACAACACAAAGCTTATGTCTGTCTTGAAGTTTTGAAAAATGAAGTTTTTAATAGAACAAGTGAATTTTTGTAAAACGTGATGTCAACTCAGTATTTCACAACAAGCCTTAAGGAGTCAGGATACCTTTTGTAACAGTATGCTTTCTAACTAACCCATGCTTCAGCTAGGACTTTTAAGGGTTATAACGTGGCCTGGCTCACGGTTTAAGAAACAAAGGAAAAAGGCTCAAATTATATTTGTACCCACCCGCTCTTCGTGATGTTCTTCAAACCTAAACTCAGTTAATCGTGCGTTAGACCATGTTTGAGTCTTAGCTCTGATATTCCAGTGATGGTTCAGATGTTGACAATTTATTTTGACCAGGAAGCCATTTCTTTTTGTTGAGGGTTTGTAGGACCTCTTTCTTTTTTATTGTGTTATCCCTGTTTTTTGCCTGAACTGTTTCTTTTGTGATTACAGTCAGCGGGATGCCCCAGTTTTATAAGTCTCCTTCATAGGTTTTGACTTATTGGCCTTTTATTTCTGAGAGATGATGACTGCCTGTCGTTATGATTATTCGGAACCATCACGTTCTTTTGTTTCAGAAGGACTTCTTTGATGCCATTCATTGTGCACCTGGATCAACTGAGAAGACTACCCTGCCCCAGGTTATGATTATGGGTTTTAATTTTTTGTGAAGAAAAACTCCTACTTCTTTGGCTCGAAGGGGTTGACTAGGGATTATCTTCCTTATAACTCCACTGTTTAGGATTTGAAACAATGCCTGTACCTCATCAGCGGGGTCTGTTCAAAAGCATACTGTAAAGATCGTGGTATCGTTTTCTTCATCCTTCCTCAAGAGGCCTAGAGTTTTTTAATTGAGAGTTGATCATCAAAAAATGAAAGCAGTTTGAATATAGCGAATGCGAATATATTGATTCAGAACAGACATATGCGATGCATTGATAAAGTAAAAGAGTTTGACATGAACAAATGTTTGAATAAGCAAAGAAAAATACAACTTGAAACTTCCAATGGACAAAAAGTCTTCTCGTTTCAGGACTTGTCACTTCAAATGGTGAATCTTGCATGGATAGTAGAAGAACTCAGCCTGGCCATCTTGGGTGAATTCCACTGCTCCTTCATCAATCAGGTCCTGGATATTGTTCTTCAGAGACCAGCAGTCGTTTGTGTCATGTCCCGGACCATCAGAGTGGTATGCACATCTTCTATTGGGATGATAAGTAGGAGCAGAGATGTTGGGGTTCCGGGGAGGAGCCCTTAGAGTTACCAAATTCAACCTCAACAGGTGTTGTAAAGCTTGAGACAGCGACATGTTGAGCTTGGTAAATTGCCTTCGGGGCTTACTCTGATCAACCCGTTGCTCTGGGCGAGGTTGTGGTTGGACCTGTGAAGTGGTAGCAATTTGGAGAGGTCTATTCTTCACCATACCAGACTCTTGTCCTCTTGGAAGCTGATCAATGACCTGGTCCCTGACTTGGACTGTTTGCTTCATGTTGTATCTCTCTTGGTGAAGCTGGTTGACCATGGTTCTCAACTCTTCTTGCTCCCGAGCCAAGCCTTGGATAAGAGCCATTTGCCCCAGCATCTGGGTTCTCATTGCATCCACCTCAGCTTGCAGATGTTTCAGCCGTTCGTCCTTGTCGTCTTCAGGACTCTTCCTGACCAAATTCCCCATGAGGAGTGTCCTCAACTCTTCCTGCCCCTTGGATAGGTTTAGGAAGATTTCCCTGAACTGAGTCTCTTGAGCATGAAGATCCTAGTTGTTTTGTTGGGAAGCCATTGCTGAAATAAACAGCGAAGAAGGTAAGTGACCTGTACCAAGGGTACCTGTAATGCAATGATATGTATGTATGCATGCAATGTTTTCAAGGATCTTGTGGGGTAAACAAGAAAATTGTTAAAATTTGAATCCGGTAGCTTGATTGAAGGAACTTCATGTTGTTGAGAGTCTTCTTCAAGAGTCAAGGCTCACCATATCGAGTGGGTCATAGCCCCTGACTTGAATTATCATGTTTGATCTCCGAACAATCTTGGCTAGAGGAAAATAAATCCCCTTTGCCCCTTGCTAGACATTTTGATTCATCATGACCTGCATCACATACCCTTGAGATCCTTGAAATGGGTTAGTCCTTATGCAGGATGTATGCAATGGTATGATGGTATGATGTTATGCTATGCGTGGAGTGATGTAAGTAAACCCTGTTATAAGCCCAGATTAAGGGCTGTAAACAAAACCTGCAAGGAACTCATGTTGTCAGATAACAAGAATATGCAAGTAGTCAAGTTTAAAGGCACACAAGTCACACAAGACAACCCTTAGAGTTTAGGCCAGCATGAAGTTTAGGTACTACCCTCTTTCAGTTTCGTTGGTTAAGACCTGTCCTAGAAAATAGTAACCGGGTTCTAGAGGATCTCAATATCACTGACTACACTCAATCGATCATAACTCCAGCTTCGCAATCTTTTCTTGCGGCCAGAACCATCGCGAGAGTTTAGCCTCAATGAGTGTAGCATACTGCTACTGTTCTATGGCCAAGTTGGGTCAATTTAGGGTTCTAAGGTCGGTTGGTGCTTAATGACTCCTCAGAAGACCCATATTCTCCTCGTTGCAACACAAGGGATATCGGTACAGACCAAGGTGTCATACCAATGTAGCCACTGTTTCACCCGTGTCGGTCTATGCCGGACAAGTCCCTCACAGCTTATTCTACCTAAAGGGTATTCCCCAGATCCGGGTTAGGATCTATGAAACTCCGATACAGGCCCACAAATATAAAAGCAAACAAAGCATACAATTGAAAACATAAGAGTGGTCTAATCCTAAGGTACACCTCACTTTTTAAGTACCCCCAGCAGAGTCGCCAGTTCTGTGATCGGTGGAAATAGAACTCACTGTTTGAAAGCTGGTTCGCGAAATGTCGTGGTAAGCAAGAGGCGCCATCGTCTTTTATGTTCTCCAACAAGGAAAGGACAAAAGCACAGCAAAATTCCTTTTCGAGATGTCTCTCGGTTCGGGAGGTAGATTATAGAAAGGGAAGGTGTTAGCACCCTTTCTATCCGTGGTTATCCACGGGCTCTTAGGTACTTGCTCACTATGTTTTCAAAAGAGTTTGCTTTTCTTGTGTTTGTGGGTTTTGAAAAAAGTTTAGTTTGAAAACTTCTAGGTAACTCTTGTATCTGTCCTCAAGAGTGTATGAAGTGTTTGTTTGAAAACTTTTTGAAAGTGTAGGTGCGAAAAGATGTTTTTGTTTTTTGAAAGAGCAAGTACCCAGGAGAAATCTACCTACTCTAAGGAATTAAGCTGCGTAAGAGTCCTTTAGACAGTACTATCCCACTATTGAGAAGTAGGTAGCACCGTCGTTGGAGTTATTCGGGTCAATTCGATTATAAGGGACATGTGTGGTCACCGAAGCAATAGTAGGACGCCTTAGTGGTAACCCTAATGTCCTAGATCCTTTTTATCCGAGGCAACCGTTTCGAGGCAACTGGATCTTTAGACAGGAGGGCGACCTCTAAAACACCCTATACTTGATGACCACCTCGAGGCAACCAAGTGAGGCGTACCCTAGGAGTGGCATGTGCATGTGTGTCAAATTCAGTTAAGATTATCGTGTACATGTTATTTGTGAGCTACGGTTTGATTTTATTTTTCAAACAAGTCTTGCATGCATAATTAACAGTTAATAAATGCGGAAAGTAAAGTGCGGAAAATTGAATCTACGCTATTACAAGGCGCGTGTCTATACATCGCCAAAAACAAAACCCGTTTTGGAAAATAAAATGCAAGAAAATAAATAAAGCGATAAAAGCCCTAATTAACTATTACATCCTCGGAAACAGTTACATAAATATAATCAAAAAGAATTAAAGCGCGAAAGAAATTAAATCGGGAACGTCCTTATGGTTTTGACCCTTTTTTTTTAGAAAAGAGTGAAGTTGGTCCCTTTTTTGCAATTAACTCAAATTAAACCTAATAACTAATTAATTAATTAATTACAAGAAAAAAGGTATTTTTTATGTTTTTATGTTTTTTATGAAAATAAAAATAAAAGGAATTAAAATTGTCAAAAACCTAATTCTATGTTAATTTTATTTATTGTGAAAAAAAAGTCAAATTTAACCTAATTAACTAATTAATTTGTTAGTATTTATTTACAAAATAACTAAACTAAAGTGAAATTAATAATAATGATAATAATAAGAAAATATTGTTTTCTGAATTAATTATGAAAATAGAAGTTTGTTAATTAAATAATAATAATATTAATAATTAAAAAGTAGTAAAAGAAAATAAAAAGAAAAAGAAAACAAAAAGAAAATATGAAAGAACCAGGGGGTGTTGGGCCCTGATGGAGGTCTCTTAGCAATTTTCCAGCCCACTAAGCTTTCAGCCACGTTTGACTTTCTGAATGGTCTACGTGCATGTTGACTGAGGAACATGGTGGTCATCCATCCTTGGCCTTTGGATTCACCTTTGTGGCCACTTGGCATGCTGATTTGTGAGGTGTATGATGGACCCTCTTTGGAAACCTGCACACAAGCGTGTAAAGAAAAATAATATGGAATTTTGGGTGGACCTGGGAATCGAACCCAGGTCCCAATGATAACCATCCAGATCACCAACCACTGAGCCATGCACTTGCTTCTGTTAATGCAATAACAATTAATTATAATATATGAAAATCAACGCATGTACTGGAAAACAAAACACGCGCGCCACTTTATTTGAATGGACCAGTGATACATCAACAACTCATCATCTCTTTCGTTTGCCTGCAAAAAAGATAAAGAGATAGCGGGGGTTTTTAACCCCCACAACCTGCGATCAGAGAAAATAGCGAATAGAGCTGCGCTCTATATAAATTGTTCGCGAGGGTAGGGTTAAGTTCGTCTGAGTCTGGCGGTTTCAACCATATGCGTTAAGGGTCCCAATTTTTCCTATATAGCAAACCCCCAAATTCAGAGTTTGAAAACCCTAGAAAACGTCCATGGTGATTTCTGTTTCAGGGCGTTTTAATCCAATTGAACCACACCAAAAGCTTCACCTGAGTTCTATGAACACAAAACAATCAACAAAAGATGTTAAAAATGCATGAATCAATGATTATGATTTTGGAAAAAAGTGGTAAACCGTGAGCCTGTTCTTGCGCGTTTCTTGAGCTTTAAGGCTTGTTTTTTATTGCAATGTGTTCCTGGGGATCCCTGCAATGTGTTAGAAGCAATGGAAAGCTTTGAATCGTGCTGGAATGCCAAAAACAGTTTTCACTTTTTCTTGACTTTTTTGGAATTGGTTATGGCTTTTTGCAGCAGCTTTTCACGTTAATGGCATTAGGGTTTGGTTATGCATATGTAATGGAAGGGGATTAGGTCAAGTCTTGGCCCAAAGATCCATGGAATTCATGTTTTCAATATTTGATTTTCAATCAAATCTTTTTGCATATTTTTGATTGAAAAACCTTGCCAAATTGAGAGATCCTTGTCCCCTTGATGTGTACACGAAATCTCCAGCACATGTAGGTCATATTTGCTTCATGAAAAGATTGCAAAACCCTATCTTGATATTTTCCTACAATTAAATGAATTAAATGAATTAATAATCAATTAAAAATCCAAATAATTAATAAAAATAAGAAAATAATTCAATTTAATCTCAATGGGTCGTGCATAGGCCTTGGACAAAGTTTCAAGAAGAAATTTGAGGCCCATTAGCAAAAATGATGTGTTTTGAGCAAAGTTGACTTTTGCAAATTCATGAAAATTTCCCAACTTCTCCAATGCATATCTTGCTCAATTTTGATCATATGAACATGTTCTTGGACATTTTGGAAAGGTCTTGAAGTCCCCTAACCAATTCCTTTGGTCCCATGTCATTTTTATTTACCAATCTCAAGTTATGGTCTTTGACTTAAAATGCCTTTTTGTTGACTTTTGAAATTGACCTATAATGTAGAAATTGATAACTTTTTGTGAGAGCATTTCTTGGACTTGAAATATGAAGATGAATTGTAGGAAATTTCATCCCCTTCAAAATGAGCATTGGATGGGATTTTTCTTATGAACCATAAAAAAGTTATGCCTTGGTCAAGATACAGTTGACTTTTCTGCTGTCCAAAAATAGTAACCTTTGGCATCTTGATGATTTTTGAGCTATCCTTGTGGAATCATGATCAAGATTTGATCAAATGATGATTGTGGACTCAAAATAAGATGTTGGCCAAAAATTCTGACTTTTGACTGCAAAATGACCATTTTACCCCTGCAGTTGACTGTGAAGCAAATGGGACTTTTGACTGTGCAATTTGATGCTGTGAGTCTTGAAACTTGACATGTAGATGCTTGGCAATGTATATAGGCCTATGAGACTTGATTGAGCCATTGAAAACCTCAACTTCCTTGAAGGAACCAAAACCCTAATTTTGACTGGCTTAGGAGGATGTTTGACTGGGCAACCCCTGAGAAGTCTTGAACCATTTGAGGATGACTTTTGACAAACCTTGAAGAATATGGGAGGGAAAATTTTGGGGTACAACAGCCGTATTTGGTGTATTCCCAAAATCGGCAGATACTCGATGATACACTCATTGAGATTTGACTCCTGAGTTTTGTTTGGTTGCAAGTCAGTTGCTTATCGAACGAAACTTATGGGAAAGATCAGTGATATTGAGATCCCTTAGAACCTGGTTACTATTACTAGGACAGGTTGAGCCAACTAAATTTCAAGAGGGTACTTACCTACAAACCCCATGCAAGCCTAAACCTAAGGCTGCTTGTGTGATTTGTTTGCTTTCAACTTGAGCTGCTTGCAGGGTTTTTATCTAACAACATGATCTCCTTGCAGGATTTTTTTATAGTCATTATCCAGTAACTTGGACTTCTTAGACATACTTGTCTTAATCACCTTACACTTTTGCTTAATGCATAGCATACACATCATAACATCATCCCATAGCATCTCCTTAACCATTTCAAGGATCTCAAGGGTTTGTGATGCATGTTATAATAAATTAGACGTCTAGCAAGGGGCAAGGGGATTTAGTTTCCTCTAGCCAATGTCGTCAAAAGATCCAAACTCAATAACTTGAGTCAGGGACTATGACCCACTTGACATGGTGAGCTTGATTCTCGTATAAGGACACTCAACAATATGAACTTCTTCAAAGCTACAAACTTCAACTGCTGACATCTTCTTGTTTACCCCGCGAGTACTTGAAAACATTGCATACGCATATCTTACATGTCATTGCATAAACAGGTTTTAAAGCAAGGTTCTCATCTTCTTCGCTGTCTATTTCAGCAAGTAAAGAAATGGCTCTTGAACAAACAATCAAAAACCATCAGGCTCAAAATGCTCAATTCCAACAAATGTTCCTGACTCTGACCCAGGGGCAAGATGACCTGAAAGTTATGATCGTCAAAAAGAAGGCTAAGAAGGCAAAGAAACTAGTTCGTGTTATGAGTGTGGGAAGAAGAAGACCAGCTAACCGAGCTCTAGATTTTGCAACCCCATCAAAGGGAGGGGATAATCAAGAGGAAGAGGATGAGGAATCAGATGAAGTGTCTCAAGAAGATGAACCTGACTATTCTGAGGAGCAATATCCTCTTGCTGACGATAAATACAAATGGTTGGAGGATCGACTCAATGCCATGGAGATCTAAAGGGTTCCCAGTCTGGATTTTGAAGAATTAGGTTTGGTTCCAGGGGTGGTCATCCCACCTAAGTTCAAGGTCCCAATCTTCACAAAATATGACAGTGTTTCCTGTCCCAAGCTTCACTTGAAGTCATATGTCAGAAAGATCCATCCTCACACTGCTGATCGGAAGTTATGGGTCCATTTCTTCCAAGAAAGTTTAGCTGGCACTCACTTGGATTGGCTCTATCAGCTAGAAGGAGCTGACATCCATACCCGGGAAGACTTGGATGCTGCTTTCTACAAGAAGTACCAATACAACATTGACCTGGCACCAACTCGAGTGCAACTGCAGAATATGTCCATGAGCTCAAGAGAAGGGTTCAAAGAATATGTACATAAATGGAGGGATCTAGCTGGCAGGGTACAACCTCCTCTGAACGATCGGGAAATGGTAGACATGTTCATGGGCACTCTGACAGACCCATTCTTTAATCTGCTGATTGGGAGTTCCTCATCCGGGTTCACAGAAATGGTTCTGACTGGAGAAAGGATCGAAAGTGGTATCAAGAGTGGGAAGATCCCGATGGCTACATCTTCTAATGATAAGAAGAAGCCATTTGATGGTAAGAGTGAAGCCAATGTCGTGTATGTCCAGAAGGGTCGCAATAAGGCCGACGACCACAATCCATTTGTGGGGGAAATATTGGTCTCTAACTATACGCCTATTCAACGACACCAATAGGGAGACTAGCATAAAGAGGTCATACCTAAGAGACAATTCACCAGAATTAACATGTCACTAGCTCAAGCGTTACAACACATGTTGAAAGCAGGAATGATTACGTTAAATGCTCCTCTACAAAATCCCAATACTTCGGATCCTAGTTAACACCCCGACGAAAGGTGTGCATACCATTCTGATAGTCCCGGACATGATACAAATGGCTACTGGGCTCTGAAGAACAAAATTCAGGATATGATTGATTCCAAAGAGATTGAATTCGACCCTCCAGAAACTCACAAAGTGATCACTGCTCCCAGGCCAAATCATTGAGAACGTCCAGTTCATTTTTTATTTTTTCATTTGTAATTTCATTTGTTGTTCAAACAATTACTGTTGTGACAAACTTTGGTTTTCCCATTAATGCATCACATATGCTTGTCTTGAATGATTTCATTGTAATTTTATTTAAACTGTTTTCTTGCTTCCTTTATGTGATATTCAACTCTCGATTAAAAACCTCTAAGCCTTTAGAGGGAGGATGACGAAAACGATACCATAATCTCACACAGTGCACTTTTGAACAGACCTTGCTGACGATGTACAGGCGTTGTTTCAAATCCTAAATAGTGGAGTTATAAGGAAGATAATCCCTAGTCAACCCCTTTGAGCCTAAGAAGTAGGAGTTTTTCTTTTCACACAAAATTAAAACCCTTAATCATAACCTGGGGTAGGGTAGTTTTCTTAGTTAATTCATATGTGAATTCAATCACAAACTTTCCCTTCATACGCGACAAATAGTGTAAAAGACACTCTCCAAAAGATGGTGATGGTTCCACATAATCGTCAAGGCAGGCAGTAATTATTTCTCCAAAGAAAAGCCCGCTAAGTCAAAACCAATGAAGGAGACTTAAGAAAAAACTGGAGCATCCCGCTGACTGTAATCACAAAAGAAACAGTTCAGGTAAAAGATTGGGATAACAAAAAAAAGGGAGGTCCTACAAATCCTTAACAAAAAGAGAAGATTACAAAAATTACTTCCTCTTCAAATAAACGTTCAAATTTCGGAACCATCACTAGAATATCAAGGACAGGATGCCGGACTCAATCGGGATCTGAACGCACTATTAACTGATCATAGGACTGAAGAACATCACAAAGAACGGGTGGGTATAAATAAACTTTGAGCCCTTATCCTTTGTTTCTTAAACTGTGAACCAGGCCACGCTACAACCCTTAAAAGTCCTAACTGAAGCATGGGTTAGTTCATAAGCATACTGTTACAAAAAGTATCCTGACTCCTGTAGGACTTGCTATAAATCCTGAGTTGATATCACCCTCCTGCAAAATTTTGTTTTACTAAAAAATGAATTTTCAAACTTCAAGACAAGCATAAACTTTTCATTATTAGAATATCATTGTTTGCACATAGCTATCTGTTCGACAACATAGAAATTCACATGACGAATATCTAGTGAACAAAAATTTTCTCAATAAAAAGTTTCACCTCAAGTGGAAAAACACTTCCAACCAAGGCGCATAGCATGATCGTTGTCCATCATCTAGGGCAGTCAGGTTCAAGATTCAAGGAATCTCTCAAAAATTCTAAATAGCCAGGAGTAGATCCATATCTGAATCACTTGGGGCATTAGACATGAATTTCAGCAACAAATCAGGTATAATCAAGAAAAATCAATGTTCCTCAACAGATTTCTTCTCAAAACAACAAAACAAGAATTCCCAACGAAAACATTCTGAATAAAGCAGATTATCACCTAGAAACATTTTAGGTACGATCCAGAAACAAATGTCATCCCGACACCTACTCCAGATTCTCCCCTAGTACAATGTAGATACGATCCAGAGACAGATGTCATTATGACACTTATTTCAAGACATCATATAGAAATGGTTCAGGTACGGTCCAAAAACGGATGTCATCCTGACACCTACTCCAGATTCTCCCCTAGTACAGTGCAGATACGATCCATAGACGAATGTCATTCTGACACTTAGTTCAACATATCATCTAGAAATGGTTCAGGTACGATCCAGAAATGGATGTCATCCTGACACCTACTCCAGATTCTATCCTAGTACAATGCAGATACGACCCAGAGACGGATGCCATTCTGACACTCATTCAACGCATGTTTCAAGTACGGTTCAGGTACGACCCATAAACGGATGTCATCCTGACACCTACTCCAGATTCTCTCCGAGTACATTGCAGATACGATCCAGAGACGGATGTCATTCTGACACTCATTCAACACATGTTTCAAGTACGTTTCAGGTACGATCCAGAAACAAATGTCATCCTGACACCTACTCCAGATTCTCTCCTAGTACATTGAAGATACGATCCAGAGATGGATGTCATTCTGACACTTATTTCAACACATCATCTAGAAACGGTTCAGGTACGATCCAAAGACGAATGTCATCCTGATACTTACTCCAGACTATCTTCTAGCAACAGTTCGGGTATGATCCAGAGACGGATATCATCCTTATACTTATTCCAGACTATCTTCTAGCAACAGTTCAATTCACAAAGATTTCCTTCCCCAACAGAGTTTATTTCTCTAATTGAGAAAGTTCATCCCCCAACAAAGTTTATTTCTCTACATCGGTAAAACCTTCCGATAGAGCATCCTTCCCCTGCAAAGTCATTCTCAAGCAGGATTCAAAGATCCCCAGTAGAATAATCTCAAACGGAAAGAGGAAATCACCGGTGAATCATCTCCATTCATCATCCCCAACGGAAATGAAGGATTCAGCTTCCCAATACTCTTCAGCATCAGTCATGGATTTACTTTCCCAGACTAAGAAATATCGCCACAGCATCCCATATTCATACATCACGACATGCACATACACATTGCATATATCATAATCTCATTTATTTTGAGAACATCACCATAATGCATTTCATACATCATGACATTACATATGACTAACTCTTTACCTTTTTCAGGGAAAAGATCAAATCAACAAACACCGCTGACTACTTATGTGACCTGGTAGTCTTCTCAAAAGCTACGTCTGATGAAGGGCTATTTCAGCAATTTCCTCAGAAATATGTCCTCACAAGACCTTCTCTGGTTCAGTTAGATCGACACTAAGATCTCTCTGATTTCTATTCCAGTTGAAGATATTCCAAGACTTTTATCTGGTTCAGTTGAATCGATGCTAAGATTTTTCTGATTTCCATTCCAGTCAAAGTTAATTAAAGACCTTCTCTGGTTCAGTCAGATCGACACTAAGATCTCTCTGATTTCTATTCCAGTTGAAGATATTCCAAGACTTTTGTCTGGTTTAGTTGAATTGATCCCAAGATTATTCTGATTTCCATTCCAGTCAAAGTTAATTAAAAACCTTCTCTGGTTCGGTTAGATCGACACTAAGATCTCCCTGATTTCTATTCCAGTGGAAGATGACCCAAGGATTTTGTCTGGTTAAGTTGAATCGATACTAAGATTCTTATGATTTCTATTCCAGTCAAAGTTAATCCAAAACCTTCTCTGGTTCAGTCAGATCGAAACTAAGATCTCTCTGATTTCTATTCCAGTTGAAGATATTCCAAGTCTTTTGTCTGGTTCAGTCGAACCGACCCTAAGATTCTTCTGATTTCCATTCCAGTCAAAGTTAATTAAAGACCTTTCTCTGGTTCAGTTAAATCGACACTAAGATTTTTCTGATTTCTATTCTAGTTAAAGAAACTACAAAGACTGGAGTCCGACTAGATAGAAGTTTAATCTCATTTCCCCAGTAAATCATTGTGAAGCCTGAAATATGACCAGATAGCATTCAGCCTTATTATCTTCAGCAAGTCATTGTGAAGCCTGGATCCTGACCAGATAGCAGTTCACTTCGGTCGCTTCAATCAAGAGATGATTCCCCAGTAAAGTAATGGACGACTGAAGCTCCTAAACTCTATTTCCAAAAAATATACAAACATTCCTCAGCGGAGTCCTCCTCAACAACAGGAATAAGGAATTCCCACAAAGGAATATCTCATGAAGTCAACATTATTCTAGATGGCATCTTTAAGCCCATCTCCGGCGACTCTCCGTCATACTCTCAGGATGGCATCTTTAAGCCCATCTCCGACGATCTTCCGTCATCTTCTCCGAATGGCATATATAAGCCCATTCCAGATATCATCTACACGGTCAAGTATCATTTCATACGAGTGCAAATTTCTGGGCACTCTAGTGTTCAATCATCTTCCACCTTCAGATCACGAAACGAAGATCAACCAATCCATATCCTCAGGTTTAAGAAGATTGAACATGGGCAGATGTTGTACCCAAAAATTTTCCCTCTCATTTCACTCAAGACATGCCTCTAGAGGTCCCCAACTTGCCCTAGGATGACTAAGAATTGACCAGACAAATTCTCCTCCTAACGCAATAAACCTCAAACTAGTGTTTCAATTTTAAGCAAGATGTGTGAGTCCCAAGAATCCCAAATGTTCTACATTTTCCTAATATATCCTCAATGTTGTACCCCAAAATTTGCCCTCCCATATTCTTCAAGATTTGGCAAGATCAAGCTTCAAATGGATTAAGGATTGCATAGTGCAAACACCCTCCTAACACAGTCAAAATTAGGGTTTTGGTTCTTATAAGGAAGTTGAGGTTTACAAGGGTCCAATCAAGTCCCATATGCCTATATACATTGTCAAACACCTACATGCCAAGTTTCAAGGCTCACAACACCAAGTTGCACAGTCAAAAGCCCTAATTGCTTCACAGTCAACTACAGGGGTAAAATGGTCATTTGACAGTCAAAAGTCAAAAATTTTGGTCAACATCTTATTTTGAAGCCACAATCATCATTTGATCAATTCTTGATCATGATTCTTCAAGAATGGCTCAGAAATCATCAAGATGCAAAAAGTTACTATTTTTGGACAGTTGAAAAGTCAACTGTAACTTGACCAAGGCATAACCTTTTCATGGTTCATCAGAAAAATCCCATCCAAAGCTAATTTTGAAGGGGATGACATTTCCTACAATGCATCTTCACATTCCAAGTCCAATAAATGCTCTCAGAAAAAGTTATCAATTTCAACATTATAGGTCATTTTCAAAAGTCAACAAAAAGGCACTTTAAGTCAAAGACCATAACTTGAGATTGGTAAATCAAAATGACATGGGACCAAAGGAATTGGTTAGAGGACTTCAAGACCTTTCCAAAATGTCCAAGAACATGTTCATAGATTCAAAATTGAGCAAGATATGCATTGGAGAAGTTGGGAAATTTTTGGGAACTTTCAAAAGTCAACTTTGCCTAAAACACTTCATTTTTGCTAATGGGCCTCAAATTCCTTCTTGAATCTTTACCCAAGGCTTATGCACGACCCATTGAGATTAAATTGAACTATTTTCTTATTTTTATTAATTATTTGTATTTTTAATTGATTATTAATTCATTTAATTAATTTAATTGTAGGAAAATATCAAAACATGGTTGTCAAATCTTTTTATGAAGCAAATACACTCCATACATGCTGAAGATATCGTGCATCACTCAAGGGGACAAGATCTCCCAAATTGGCAAGGTTTTTCATTCAAAAAGATTGGAAAATATTTGATTGGAAATAAAAGATGCAAACTTGAATACAATGGATTTATGGGCCTAATTTAAACCTAATTCTCTTCACATACAAAGGCTGAAGCAAACCCTATTCCTGAACACGTAAAAGCTGCCATAGAAAACCATATGCAACATTGGAAAAAAATGTGAAAAAAGTTCAAAACTGTTTTCTAACTTCCAGGAAGATTCAAGAAAGTTGGTTGATTCTAATCCCTTGTTGGGAGTTTCCTGAACGTACTGCAAGCAATTTCCAGTCTTAAAGCTCAAAGAACGCGCAAGAACAAGTCACTCGGTTTGCATTATTTTCCAAATCTGCATATCATAATTCATGCGTTTTTAATCCATTTTCTTGATTGGTTTGTGTTGTTAGGAACGTTATGAAGCTAATGGAATAGTTTAATTATGTTGAAACATCCTGAATCGAAATCTACCATGGACGAAATCTAGGGTTTTTGAAGCTCTCAATTGGGGCTTTGCACGTAAGGAAAAATTGGACCACATCATGACTATGGTTGAATTCGTCAAGGCCAGACAAATTCAACCCAACCCTCGCGCTCTTTTTATATCATCCATAGCTCTAATCGCTATTCTTGGCACTTTTGGTTTGTGGGGGTTTAAAACCCCCGCTATCTTGTTTATGTTTACAGGTGAAACGAAGAAGACAATAGGTGGCAACGTGTGACTGGGTGGTTCAAACTCAGCGCGCGTATTTTTGTTTTGCATCATAATAGTTGTTTGTGTTTTATATAATATTTTTTGTCCATATGTTTAACAAAAGCGCTTCATAGTTCAGTTGGCAAGGGCACTAAGGCAAGGAGTACTGGGACCTGGGTTCGATTCCCAGGTCCCCCATATAATTCTTAATATTTTTTCTAACACAATCCTGTGCAGCAATCATCCAAAATTCCACCGTGCACGCCCAACAACAGCTTGCCATGTGGCTTCAGGCATTCATCCAGTGGCCAGGAGATGAAGTCCATGATATTCAGGGGTCAATGAGCATGCACACGATCATGAAAGTCAACAAGGCTTAGACTTCTCTTGGGCCAGAATTGCTTCAGTACACCTCCATATGGGCCATCACACCCCCTTTGGTTTGCCTTGTTTTATTTTATTTTCTTTTCTTTTAAATTTCTTTTAATTGTTTTAATTATTATTACTAATTCACAATAAATTAATTTTCCTAATAAAATCAGAAATCAAAATTGTAAATACATTTAATTATTAATTTCATCATTAACTTATTTTTGTAAATAAATACTAATAATTAACTTAGCTTAATTTAGGTTTAAATTTTAATCTTTTTTCTTAATAAATAAAAATTATATAGAATTAGGTTTTGACACTTTTAATCATTTTCTTATTATCATCATTATTAATTATTATTATTTTTGTACATACAAATGTGAATTAATTAATTAGTTTAAATTAGGGTAACTTTAACATTTTTATTAATAATTAAAATAAACTTAGAACTAGGGTTTACTTTTGATTTTTAATTTCTTTATTTTCATTAAATACAAAAAAAAAACACAAAAAAATATATTTCTTGTAAATAATTAATTAAATAATTAGGTTTAATTTTAATTTAAAGCAAAGGACAAAAAAGCTCATAATTTCTCAAAAGGGTCAAAACCCTAAGGACGTCCAATTTAATTCTTTCGCGCGTTATTTTTTTTATTGGATTATTATGTAACTGTTTCCGGAATGTAATAGTAATTAGGTTTACCGCTTTCTTTACTTTCCGCACTTTATCAAAAACGGGTCTTTGTTTTTTGGCGATGTATAGACCCGCGCCTTGTAATAGCGTAGCTTTTACCTTTCCGTATTTTATTTTCCGCACTCCTAACTGCTAAATTGCATGAAATAATGTATGATAATTAAAAACAACTCGTAGCTCACAATTGCATGATCAAAGATAAATGTTAATCTGAAAACAACACACAATGCACATGCCACTTCTAGGGTACGCCTCACTCGTTGCCTCGAAAGCGGTCGTCAAGTATAGGGTGTTTTAGTGGTCGCCCTTATGTCTAAGATCCAGTTGCCTCGAAACGGTTGCCTCGGATAAAAAAAGGATCTAGGACATTAGGGTTACTTCTAAGGTGTCCTACTATTGCTTCGGTGACCACACTATCCCTAAAATCGAATTGACCCGAACACCTCCAACGATGGTGCTACCTACTTCTCAATAGTGGGATAGGACTGTCTAAAGGACTCTTACACAGCCTAATTCCTTAAAGTAGGTAGATTTCTCATAGGTACTTGCTCTCTCAAAAAAACAAAAACAATCTTTTCGCACTGACACTTTCAAAAGGTTTTCAAACAAATATTTCATACACTCTTGAGGACAGATACAAGAGTTACTTATAAATTTTTCAAACGAAACTTTTTTTCAAAACCCACACACACTTGAAAAGCAAACAAATTTTGAAAACATAAGAGCAAGTACCTAAGAGCCCATGGATAACCATGGATAGAAAAGGTGCTAACACCTTCCCTTTCTATAAATCTACCTCCCGAACCGAGAAACATTCTCGAAAAGGAATTTTGCTGTGCTTTTGTCCTTTCCATGTTGGAGAACATAAAAGACGGTGGCGACTCTTGCTTACCCCGACATTTCGCGAACCAGCTTTAAAATAGTCAGTTCTATTTACACCGATCACAGAACTGGCGACTCTGCTGGGGACACTTTAAAGTGAGGTGTACCTTAGGATAGATCATACTTATGTTTTCAATTGAATGTTTTGTTTGCTTTATTATTGTGGGCATTGTCTTGGAGTTTCATAGATCCTAACCCAGATCTGGGGATACCCTTTTAGGTAGCATAAGCTGTGAGGGACTTGTCCGGCGTAGACCGACACGGGTGAAGCAGTGGCTACGTTGGTGTGGCACCTTGGTCTGTACCGATATCCCTTGTGTTGCAACGAGGAGAATATGGGTCTTCTGAGGAGTCATTAAGCACCAACCGACCTTAGAACCCTAATTTGACCCAACTTGGCCATAGAACAGTAGCAGTATGCTACACCCATTGAGGCTAAACTCTCGCGATGGTTCTGGCCGCAAGAAAAGATTGCGACGCTGGAGTTATGACCGATTGAGGGTAGTCAGCGATATTGGGATCCTCTAGAACCCGGTTACTTTTGATAGGACAGGTCTGAACCAACGAAACTGAAAGAGGGTAGTACCTGAACTTCATGCTGGCCTAAACTCTAAGGGGTGTCTTGTGTGACTTGTGTGCCTTATCATGTTTACCTTTGTGAATATTTGTGGTGTGCTTTATCATAACATCATACCATCATATCATGGCATGCATCCTGCATAAGGACTGACCCATTTCAAAGACAAGAGGGTTTCATCTTTGCTCTGTTTTGTAGGACATCATGATGCCTGTGCGAAGGAACACTATCCGGCTTAATTTTGTTCACCCACCTGAGTTGCTTGAAGAATTGGTTAGCAGAATTCCAAACACTACTTCCTTCATCCAGAGGCATGGTTCTCTTCTCGGTTTAGTCACTGCAAAGTGGGACCAACAATTGATGAGTGTCTTGACCCAGTTTTATGATCCCTTGTATAATTGCTTCACCTTTCAAGACTTCCAGCTGGTCCCTACCCTGGAAGAATTCTCTGATTTGCTTGGTATCCCCATCTTGGATCAGACTCCCTTCACTGGTTGGGAAAAGACTCTTAGGCTTGAGGAGATTGCTGCAGCCCTTCCCTTGACCAACAAGGAGGTAATGGAAAACTGGGTGACTAGAAGCAGAGTTAAGGACTTCTTGGCCAAGTTTCTGATTGGTAAAGCTAACAGTTTCTGGAATGACTTAGACTTCAGGGCGTATGAAGACATTCTGGCTCTCTTAATCTATGGTCTAGTTTTGTTTCCTAATCCTGATAACTTCATTAACGTCAATGCCATAAGGATCTTCATGTCTCGGAACCCTGTGCCGACTCTCTTGGGTGATATCCTGCAACAACTCTATGCTCGTACTGCCCGAAGACGAGGAACTTTGTGGTGTTGTACTCCTTTGTTAGTGAGGTGGTTTATTTCTCACCTCCCTAAGTTCGTGCTGAAGAACAAAGAAGGAAGAGGCTGGGCTCATAGGTTAATGTCTCTCACTGATAATGACATCATTTGGACTCTCAGAGGTTTGGATGAGGTAGCTGTTATTGATCGTTGCGGAGAATATCCTAATGTTCCTTTGATTGGTACCCAAGGAGGAATCTCTTATAATCCATGTCTAGCTCTCTGTCAGTTTGGAAGAGCCAGAAGAGCAGGGCCTCATGAGATGTTGGTGCCTCACATCAGTTTTGAGTTTCAGGTAGATAGTGACGAGCTGCGTCGTAGATTCATCAAGGCTTGGGACAGAATTCACAAAGCTGACCCACATGAGTTGGGACCGAAGACTTCTCTACCTATGGAATCCTACTACAGATGGGTCCGCATCCGTGCTCAGAAGTTAGGTATGCCATACGAAGCTGTCAGACCCATCATTCTTGAATATCCTGATAGAGACGGGGTTCCTCCAACTGTACTCCCTCCTCAGATACCTACTGATGTTGATACACTAAAGAGGTCTTGGGTGCAACTACAGGAAGAACGGGATTCTTATCTGGAAAAGTTCAATGAACAAGAACAAAAAATCCAGAAGCTGACAATGCAGTTGGAGAATGAGCGGACCTTGAATGACTACATCCGTACTGAGAAGAAGAGACCCTGGGATCACTGATGAGCTTTGGATGTTCTTTTACAGTTTTTATTTCCCTTTTCAGTATTTCCATTTTATGTAACGCCCAAGGGCAATCTGTTGAACAATTTAAATTTCAAAGTTGAATCTAATAAAGTGCGCTTCCTTTTTGTTTACAAAGTTGAATCCCGATTGTCTTTGAAAACATAATTCATACGCATTTCATTCATCATATGCATCACAGGTACTCTTCTTTTCAGGATGCTTAATGTTCTTCGCTGTTTATTTCAGCAATCATCATGAATCCTGAATAATCTACTGAGCAATCCATCAAGGCCCTCCAGGCCCAGAACGCCCAGTTCCAAGAGTTGATCATGAGTTTAGCCCAAGGTCAAGAGGAATTGAAGGCTCTGCTGGTAAAGAAGAAGAAGAAGAGAACTGTACTATTCAACACTGGACGGAGGTTTGGCAATACACTGCAAAATGAGGCTGATTAAGCTGCTTCTTCTGTGGGGAAAGGCAGTCCCCAAGGGGGAAGGGTTCCTAGTCCTGTGGTCTCTGACAACGAGACGGATTTCAATGATGAACAATACCCTCCCGCTGAAGACAGGTACAAGCAGTTAGAGGACCGTTTGAGTGCCATGTAAATTCAACAAGTGCCTAGGTTGGATTTTGGAGATCTGGGTTTATCTTCTGGGGTGGTGATCCCACACAAGTTCAAGGCTCCATCTTTTGAGAAGTATGACGGGGCTTCCTGCCCTAAGCTACATCTCAGATCTTATATGCGGAAGATCCAACCGTATACTGTAGACAAGAACTTATGGATCCATTTCTTCCAGGATAGCCTTTCAGGGGCTCAACTCGAGTGGTTCTATCAGCTGGATGGAGCCAGTATTCAAAACTGGGAGGACTTGGCTACTGCTTTTTATAAGCAGTATCAGTACAATGCCGACCTTGCTCCTACACGTACCCAACTCCAGGGTATGTCGCTAGGATCGGGAGAAGGTTTTAAAGAGTACGCGCAAAAGTGGAGGGACCTGGCTGGCAGGGTGCAGCCACCGCTGACCGACCGTGAACTCGTGGACATGTTCTTGGGGACCCTGTCTGGGCCGTTCTTCAACCACCTGATTGGTAATTCTTCTGCAGGGTTTACAGACCTCATTCTGACTGGTGAGAGGATAGAAGCTGGTATGAAGTCGGGGAAGATACAGAAAGGTGCGTCCTCGAGTTCTGAAAAGAAGCCTTTCAAGAAGGAAGCTAGTGCTTTGTATGGTCCCAGAAGACAAAATAAACCGGAACGCCGACAAGCTGTCAACGCGGTGGTGATTGTAAAACCTGCTGCCGCTCCTCGGCAACCTAACCAACCAAGGGGTGAGAGACCCAGAAGAGAATACACTCGGCTTAGTATGACCCTGTCTCAGATCTTGCCGCAACTGCTATCAACCAACTTGGTAACTGTCAGAGAAGCTCCGAAGGTGGTAAACACAACCTCTCCGAAGTACAACCCCAACGCCCGCTGTGCTTATCACTCTGATAGCTCGGGGCATTCTACTGATGATTGTTGGGCCCTGAGGAATAAGGTTCAGGACCTTATTGATGCTAAAGAGGTTCAGTTCGAGGCGCCCGAGAAGCCTAATGTGGTGACAGCTCCCATGCCCAATCATGGGGTGAATGCTATCAGGGATGGTGGCGATGCGGAGGAATCTGAATTTGATAGCTGGATCTACCCAACGACCGACGGTGGACTGAACAATTGGACTGCCAAAGATTTCATACCTGTTACTTTTGTTACTCAGTAATGAACTCCTTTGTTTTTAAATTTGTAACGAACAATAATTTGAAACTTTATGGCCCGGTGTCTTACCCGGGGCACCGTGGCTTCATTTGTGAGGGCTTATTATTTGTCATTTTCATATATCATGAATAAAAACATTGGACGTTTTTCGCATTTCGAATATTGTGCTCCCTTTCTTTCTTTATATATTGCAAAATAGCTATATTTACACACACTCACCTATACAGGTTTCAATCCACTTTGGATCTCACTGGTAATGACTCTGCTACTGCCAGTTATGACTTCGAAAATCCGATCAACTTAGCCGAAGACGAAGGTGAAGATGATTGCGAAGTGCCTGGTGAGCTTGCAAGACTGTTACTCCAGGAAGAGAGGGCCATTCAGCCACATGAAGAGCCAGTGGAAACGGTAAATCTGGGTACTGAGGCAGACAGAAAGGAAGTCAAGATTGGTGCCAATCTAGAGCTCAGCGTGAAACAGCGGTTAATTCAGATGTTGCATGATTATGTGGAAATCTTTGCCTGGTCCTACGAAGACATGCCTGGGTTGGATACCGACATTGTGGTTCATCACCTGCCTACCAAGGAAGACTGCCCTCCGGTTAAACAGAAGGTCCGCCGTATGTGTCCAGAGATGTCCGAGAAAGTCAAAGCTGAGGTTATGAAACAATTTGATGCCGGGTTTCTAGCAGTGACCTCTTACCCTCAGTGGGTTGCCAACGTGGTTCCAGTGACGAAGAAAGATGGTAAAGTCCGAATGTGTGTTGATTACAGGATTTGAACAGGGCGAGCCCCAAGGATGATTTCCCTCTGCCTCACATCGACGTCCTGGTTGACAACACTGCTCAGCATAAGGTATTCTCCTTCATGGACGGCTTCTCCGGTTATAATCAGATCAAGATGGCTCCTGAAGACATGGAGAAGACCACTTTTGTTACTCAGTGGGGCACCTTTTTCTACAAGGTCATGCCTTTTGGGTTGAAAAATGCTGGGGCAACCTACCAACGTGCCATGGTTGCTTTATTTCATGACATGATCCATCATGAGATTGAAGTATATGTTGACGATATGATTGCAAGGTCTCAAACTGGGGAGGAACACCTTGACCATCTGCAGAAGCTGTTTGACCGTCTAAAGTTGTACAAGCTGAGGTTGAACCCAAACAAGTGCACCTTTGGGGTAAGATCTGGAAAATTGCTAGGTTTCGTCGTAAGTGACAAAGGTATTCAAGTGGACCCTGCCAAGGTGAAAGCCATACAAGAGATGCCAGTTCCCAAGACAGAGAAAGAAGTCAGAGGCTTTCTAGGACGACTGAATTACATTGCCTGATTCATCTCACATCTAACTGCTACTTGTGAACCAATCTTCAAGCTACTAAAGAAAGATCAAGTAGTACGTTGGAACGATGAATGTCAGGCCGCTTTCGACAGAATCAAAGAGTATCTCCAAGAACCACCCATTCTTATGCCACCGGTTGAAGGGAGACCTCTAATACTATACTTGACGGTACTTGACAGCTCAATGGGGTGTGTGTTGGGGCAGCATGACGAGTCTGGCTGAAAAGAGCACGCCATTTATTACCTTAGCAAAAAGTTTACCGACTGTGAGACCCGATACTCACTGCTCGAGAAAACTTGTTGCGCTTTGGTATGGGCTGCTCGCCGGCTGAGACAGTATATGTTGACTCACACTACTCTGTTAATTTCAAAAATGGATCCGATCAAGTATATCTTCGAAAAGCCCGCCTTGTCCGGAAGAATAACAAGATGGCAGATGATCTTGACGGAATACGACATCCAGTATATGACTCAGAAGGAGATCAAGGGAAGTGTATTGGCAGACCATTTGGCACACCAGGCAGTGGATGACTACCAATCTATGAACTTTGAATTTCCTGACGAGAACATCATGGTAGTGACTGATTGTGAAGTACCTGGACCAGATGAAGGACCTGAGGAAGGATCCTGATGGTCTATGCACTTTGACGGAGCCTCAAACGCTTTGGGTAACGGCATCGGCGCTGTGATCATATCTCCTAAAGGCACTCATACTCCACTCACTGCCCGGCTATGCTTCAACTGCACCAATAACATGGCGGAGTATGAGGCGTGTATCATGGGTCTTCAAGCTGCAATTGACTTAAGGATCAAGTTTCTAAGTGTCTTCGGAGATTCCTCTCTCGTGATCAATCAGATCAAAGGCGAGTGGGATACGAAACACCCAAATCTCATTCCTTATAAAGAGTGTGTGTTGACATTGATCCCTCACTTCACGGAGATAACTTTTGAACACTTCCCAAGAGAGGAGAATCAGTTGGCGGATGCACTGGCTATGATGTCTTCCATGTTCAAGGTCAAATGGGACAACGAGGCTCCCCAGATCATTATCTGGAAATTGGATGAACCTGCATATTGCTGTGATCTTGAGGCCGAAGAGGTAACTGAAAAACCCTGGTATCATGAAGTGAAAAGGTACTTGGAAGCTCAAGAATACCCCGAGGGTGCATCTGTTAATGACAAGAAGTTTCTGAGAAGGTTCGCGGCAAAGTTCTTCCTCAGCAACAGCATTCTATACAAGCGAAACCATGATTCAACCTTACTGCGTTGTGTGGATAAGACTGAAGCAGAAAGGATCATGGCAGAGCTACATGAAGGTACCTTTGGAACACATTCCAGTGGACACACCATGGCAAAGAAAATCCTTCGGGCAGGATATTTCTGGTCCACAATGGAAGCCGACTATTACCAACATTCTTGGACATGTCATAAGTGCCAGATCTATGCTGATAAGGTGCACGTTCCCCCAGTCCCTCTGAATATCTTGACTGTACCTTGGCCTTTTGCAATGTGGGGCATTGATATGATTGGCGAGATCAGACCTACGGCATCCAACGGGCATCGCTTCATCCTGGTAGCGATTGATTACTTCACAAAGTGGGTTGAAGCAGCTTCCTACGCTACCGTAACCAAGAACGTCGTGGAACGGTTCATTCGGCACAACCTGATCTGTCGATACGGTGTACCTGAGAGGATCATTATGGACAATGGTACCAATCTTAATAACAAGATGATCACTGAGCTCTGCGAGCAATTCAAGATACAGCACCACAACTCTTCTCCTTATCGGCCGAAGATGAATGGGGTTGTAGAAGCAGCTAATAAGAATATCAAAAAGATTGTGTAGAAAATGACAATAACGTATAAAGATTGGCACGAGATGTTACTGTTTGCTCTTCATGGGTACCGTACCTCAACAAGAACGTCAACCGGGGCAACTCCCTTTTCCTTGGTCTATGGCATGGAGGCAGTCTTGCCGATTGAAGTCCAGATACCCTCTCTCCGGATAATGAAGGATGCGGGCTTGAGCGAAGACGACTGGATCCAGACTCGACTTGATCAGTTAAACCTAATTCAGGAAAAGAGACTCACTACTATTTGTCATGGTCAAACGTACCAAATACGGATGATCAGGGCATTTAATAAGAAAGTCAGACCACAAGAGTATCAAGTTGGAGACCTGGTAATCAAGCGCATCATTCTTCCTCAAAGTGATCCCAGGGGAAAATGGACCCCTACGTACGAAGGGACATTTGTGGTTAAACATGTCTTCTCAGAAGGAGCCATGATTCTAACTACCATGGATGGTGACGACCTTCCTCACCCTGCCAATGCAGACATAGTAAAAAGATACTATGCATAAATTAAAGACCCGCTAGGTTGACACACCTAGGCAAAAGTAAGGGCTTCCCGGCAAACCAAAAGGGTTCGGGCAAAAATAAGGGATGAAAAATGAAAAAAATATGTACACCCGGCAAGTCGAAAACCTGAAAAGGCGGCTTGGGCAAAAATGGGTATCCTGGTGGACTGAAAACCCGAAAGGGCGGTCCAGGAAAAAATTAGGGATTAAAGCATAATACTATGTCTCATTGAATCACCTTGCATCCAGAATCCGGTATCAACCATCAGGTTCAGACGGCATCGATCGATCAACTTCATCTTCAACTAAGCAGCCAAGTGATGAGACGCTCGAAGATATAAAGGCGATAGCAGAGTTGGAACCCAGTGGGATTATTCTTTTCACATAGCTGTTTTGTTTTCCTTTTTCGCAAAATTGTATAAACTCTGTTTGTTCGGCGGCGTTCTCTTACTAGGACGTCAGCCTCTTGTACATAAACGCATATTTACAGGCAAATTCCAAAATCAATACAAATTCACTATTCAGATAAATTGCCAATTATTTTCCTTTTTCTGTTTTGTTCTGCAAAGAACGTCCAATGTTCATTTTTGATATATGCATTTGACACTAATTGCTAACTCATAAATATTTGCATGCGAAACAAAGGACTAATTGCAGGTGACATTAGAAACAGGGGCAATAATGAGTTGTCTAAGCGATCTAGTTGCTCTGTCCACCAAGGTACCAAGGTAAGTTCGGCTGAAGAATGTAACCCAGATACCTTCACTCCCCGCTGAGTAAGATAAGACTCAGCAATACTCTCCCAAGCAGTTGGTCTCCAATCAACCCTAACAAGGCACAATATCCCTAGTAAGTCAGCAACACTCTCCCCGAGCAGAGGTAGTCTACTGTCAGCCTTAAGGAAGTTGGGCATCCCCAGAAGATCTCAATATTCCCCAGCGGAGTATACAGATGTTCCTAAGCAAGCATCCCTGGCAGTCTTGATATAAGATTGTTCCCCGGCGGAATACCAGGCACCCCAGTGGAACACTCCCCCAGTATAGTTCAAAAGTTTCCCCAGGAGAGTTGATCAATCTCCCCAGTGGGAAGCTTATCCCCAGTAGATTCTGGAAGCTTATCCCCTGCAGAGAACGAACACATCTCCCCGGCTTTATTCAAAGGTTATTCCCCACCAGAGCTTATAACTGGGTTATCCTCAGCTAATCACCACTGAAAGATCATCCTCGGCGAAGCTCTTCCTATCCCCCAGCGGAGTTCATCAAATTCCCCAACAAAACATATCAACGGTATCCCCATCGGAGTTATCATCAATTTTAAACCTCAGCGAAGTATCTCTTCCCACAGAGTAATTCCCCGCAGAGTAATCTCTCCAACAAGTTTATTCCCTCAACGGAGTCATCTTCTCCTACAGGTGTATTCTCGCAACCATCATCCCCAGCGGAAATGAAGAATTCTATTCTTCAAACATCAGCCCAGGATTTAACTTCCCGGCATCCGTCAAGGATTTATTTTCCTAGACAAAAAAATACATTCATAAACATCACATCTTCATACATTATAGCATGCATATACGTATCATGTACATACAACTTCATTTATTTTGAGAACATCACGCATTTCATACATCATGACGTTGCATATAACTGATGTTTTGCCTTTTCAGGAAAAAGGTCAATACAAAGATGATTACTATCAACTGTCACAATTCCAGATTCGATACCTGTATCTAGCCAGGGCATATCTGTGAGCGATTACTTGTGGATTCGACACCTGTATCTAGCCAGGGCATATCTGCATGAAGAAATTCCAGATTCGATTCCTGTATCCAGCCAGGGCACGTCTGAAGAGTTTGAAGATTCGATTCCTGTAACCAGCCAGGGTATATCTGTTGACGACTAATTCTGGACTCGATTCCTGTATCTAGCCAGGGCACGTCTGAAGAGTTTGAAGATTCGATTCCTGTATCTAGCCAGGGTATATATGTTGACGACTAGTTCCGGACTCGATTCCTGTATCCATCCAGGGCACGTCTGAAGAGTTTGAAGATTCGATTCCTGTATCCAGCCAGGGCATATCTATTGACGACTATTTCCAGATTCGATTCCTGTATCCAGCCAGGGCACGTCTGAAGAGTTTGAAGATTCGATTCCTGTATCCAGCCAGGGCATATCTGTTGACGACTAATTCCAGATTCGATTCCTGTATCGAGCCAGGGCATGTCTGAAGAGTTTGAAGATTCGATTCCTGTAACCAGCCAGGGTATATCTATTGACGACTAATTCCAGATTCGATTCCTGTATCCAGCCAGGGCATGTCTGAAGAGTTTGAAGATTCGATTCCTGTATCCAGCCAGGGCATATCTGTTGACGACTAATTCCGGACTCGATTCCTGTATCTAGCCAGGGCACGTCTGAAGAGTTTGAAGATTCGATTCCTGTATCCAGCCAGGGCACATCTGTGAGTAACTGATTGTAGACTCGATACCTGTATCCAGCCAGGGCATATCTACATGAAGAGTTTAGAGATTCGATACCTGTATCAAGCCAGGGCATATCTACATGAAGAGTTTGAAGATCAACCCCTGTAACAGGCCAGGTAATTATCTTTCTTTCTCAGGTACGCAAGTTCTCGCTAAGGAATCTCTTACGCGATCGACACCTAGATGGCATCTATAAGCCCATCCACATACCAACAATCTCCAAATGGCATCTATAAGCCCATTCCCGACAAGATTCTGTTACAGCTTCAGATGGCATCTATAAGCCCATCCTCCTATCCGTCATCTCTCCAAATGGCATCTGTAATCCCATTCTCGTCATCATACTACTGATACTCTACTATGTGAGTGCAAATTTCTGGGCACTCTAGTGTTCAATCATCTTCCACCTTCGGATCACGAAAGGCACGCAAGCCAATCTACATCCTCAGGTCTAAGAAGATTGAACAGGGGCAACTGTTGTACCCCAAAATTTGCCCTCCCATATTCTTCAAGATTTGGCAAGATCAAGCTTCAAATGGATTAAGGATTGCACAGTGCAAACACCCTCCTAACACAGTCAAAATTAGGGTTTTGGTTCTTATAAGGAAGTTGAGGTTTCCAAGGGTCCAATCAAGTCCCATATGCCTATATACATTGTCAAACACCTACATGCCAAGTTTCAAGGCTCACAACACCAAGTTGCACAGTCAAAAGCCCTAATTGCTTCACAGTCAACTGCAGGGGTAAAATGGTCATTTGACAGTCAAAAGTCAAAATTTTTGGTCAACATCTTATTTTGAAGCCACAATCATCATTTGATCAATTCTTGATCATGATTCTTCAAGAATGGCTCAGAAATCATCAAGATGCAAAAAGTTACTATTTTTGAACAGCTGAAAAGTCAATTGTAACTTGACCAAGGCATAACTTTTTCATGGTTCATCAGAAAAACCCATCAAAAGCTCATTTTTAAGGGGATGAAATTTCCTACAACTCATCTTCACATTCCAAGTCCAAGAAATGCTCTCACAAAAAGTTATCAATTTCAACATTATAGGTCATTTTCAAAAGTCAACAAAAAGGCACTTTAAGTCAAAGACCATAACTTAAGATTGGTAAATCAAAATGACATGGAACCAAAGGCATTGGTTAGAGGACTTCAAGACCTTTCCAAAATGTCCAAGAACATGTTCATAGATTCAAAATTGAGCAAGATATGCATTGGAGAAGTTGGGAAATTTTTGGGAACTTTCAAAAGTCAACTTTGCCTAAAACACTTCATTTTTGCTAATGGGCCTCAAATTCCTTCTTGAATCTTTACCCAAGGCTTATGCACGACCCATTGAGATTAAATTGAACTATTTTCTTATTTTTATTAATTATTTGGATTTTTAATTGATTATTAATTAATTTAATTAATTTAATTGTAGGAAAATATCAAAACATGGTTGTCAAATCTTTTTATGAAGCAAATACACTCCATACATGCTGAAGATCTCGTGCATCACTCAAGGGGACAAGATCTCCCAAATTGGCAAGGTTTTTCATTCAAAAATATTGGAAAATATTTGATTGGAAATCAAAGATGCAAACTTGAATACAATGGATTTATGGGCCTAATTTTAACCTAATTCTCTTCACATACAAAGGCTGAAGCAAACCCTATTCCTAAACACGTAAAAGCTGCCATAGAAAACCATATGCAATATTGGAAAAAAAAGTGAAAAAAGTTCAAAACTGTTTTCTAACTTCCAGGCAGATTCAAGAAAGTTGGTTGATTCTAATCCCTTGTTGGGAGTTTCCTGAACGTACTGCAAGAAATTTCCAGTCTTAAAGCTCAAAGAACGCGCAAGAACAAGTCACTCGGTTTGCATTATTTTCCAAATCTGCATATCATAATTTATGCGTTTTTAATCCATTTTCTTGATTGGTTTGTGTTGTTAGGAACATTATGAAGCTAATGGAATAGTTTAATTGTGTTGAAACATCCTGAATCGAAATCTACCATGGACGAAATCTAGGGTTTTTGAAGCTCTCAATTGGGGCTTTGCACGTAAGGAAAAATTGGACCACATCATGACTATGGTTGAATTCGTCAAGGCCAGACGAATTCAACCCAACCCTCGCGCTCTTTTTATATCATCCATAGCTCTAATCGCTATTCTTGGCACTTTTGGTTTGTGGGGGTTTAAAACCCCCGCTATCTTGTTTATGTTTACAGGTGAAACGAAGAAGACAATAGGTGGCAACGTGTGACTGGGTGGTTCAAACTCAGCGCGCGTATTTTTGTTTTGCATCATAATAGTTGTTTGTGTTTTATATAATATTTGTTGTCCATATGTTTAACAAAAGCGCTTCATAGTTCAGTTGGCAAGGGCACTAAGGCAAGGAGTACTGGGACCTGGGTTTGATTCCCAGGTCCCCCATATAATTCTTAATATTTTTTCTAACACAATCCTGTGCAACAATCATCCAAAATTCCACCGTGCACGCCCAGCAACAGCTTGCCATGTGGCTTCAGGCATTCATCCAGTGGCCAAGAGATGAAGTCCATGATATTCAGGGGTCAATGAGCATGCACACGATCATGAAAGTCAACAAGACTTAGACTTCTCTTGGGCCAGAATTGCTTCAGTACACCTCCATATGGGCCATCACACCCCCTTTGGTTTGCCTTGTTTTATTTTATTTTCTTTTCTTTTAATACTTTTAATTGTTTTAATTATTATTACTAATTCACAATAAATTAATTTTCCTAATAAAATCAGAAATCAAAATTGTAAATACATTTAATTATTAATTTCACCATTAACTTATTTTTGTAAATAAATACTAATAATTAACTTAGCTTAATTTAGGTTTAAATTTTAATCTTTTTTCTTAATAAATAAAAATTATATAGAATTAGGTTTTGACACTTTTAATCATTTTCTTATTATCATCATTATTATTTATTATTATTTTTGTACATACAAATGTGAATTAATTAATTAGTTTAAATTAGGGTAACTTTAACATTTTTATTAATAATTAAAATAAACTTAGAACTAGGGTTTTCTTTTGATTTTTAATTTCTTTATTTTCATTAAATACAAAAAAAACACACAAAAAAATATCTTTCTTGTAAATAATTAATTAAATAATTTGGTTTAATTTTAATTTAATTTCAAGCAAAGGACAAAAACTCTTAATTTCTCAAAAGGGTCAAAACCCTAGGACGTCTTGATTTTAATTCTTTCGCACATTATTTTTATATTTTGATTATTATGTAACTGCTTCCAAGGATGTAATAGTAATTATGTTTATTGCTTTTTTTACTTTCCGCACTTTATCAAAAACGGGTCTTTGTTTTTTGGCGATGTATAGACCCGCGCCTTGTAATAGCGTAGCTTTTACCTTTCCGTATTTTATTTTCCGCACTCCTAACTGCTAAATTGCATGAAAGAATGTATGATAATTAAAAACAACTCGTAGCTCACAATTGCATGATCCAAGATAAATGTTAACATGAAAACAACACACAATGCACATGCCACTTCTAGGGTACACCTCACTTGTTGCCTCGAAAGTGGTCGTCAAGTATAGGGTGTTTAGCGGTCGCCCTTATGTCTAAGATCCAGTTGCCTCGAAACGGTTGCCTTGGATTAAAAAGGATCTAGGACATTAGGGTTACTTCTAAGGTGTCCTACTATTGCTTCGGTGACCACACTGTCCCTAAAATCGAATTGACCCGAACACCTCCAACGGCGGTGCTTCCTACTTCTCAATAGTGGGATAGTACTGTCTAAAGGACTCTTACACAGCTTAATTCCTTAGAGTAGGTAGATTTCTCCTGGGTACTTGCTCTTTTCAAAAACAAACAAAAATACTTTTCACACTGACACTTTCAAAAGTTTTCAAAGAAATTTTTCATACACTCTTGAGGACAGATACAAGAGTTACTTAGAAATTTTTCAAACGAAACTTTTTCAAAACCCACTCACATTTGAAAAGAAAACATTTTGAAAACATAAGAGCAAGTACCTAAGAGCCCATGGATAACCATGGATAGAAAGGGTGCTAACACCTTCCCTTTCTATAAATCTACCTCCCGAACCGAGAGACATTCTCAATAAGGAATTTTGTTGTGCTTTTGTCCTTTCCATGTTGGAGAACATAAAAGACGGTGGCGACTCTTGCTTACCGCGACATACGCGATCCAGCTTTAAACAGTCAGTTCTATTTCCACCGATCACACTCAAGATCATCCATGCCAAAATTTCATGCCTTTAACAACAAGTTTGCTCAGTCAACTACTCAAATGCCTGAAAATCGATTGTACTAGGTCAAAAGTCAACTGTGGCCCAAGTACAGTCAAACTTCAAGATTTTTGGTCAACATCAACATTTTGAAGTAATATCCATCATTTGATCAAGGGTTGATCATGATTCCTCAAGAAATGCTCCTAACTCATCAAAAGTAAAAAAATGGCAAATTAGGGTTTCTATAGGAAAAGTCAACCAAACTTTGACCAGGCATAACTTTCTCATACTTTATCATAAATTTTTCCACAAAGGCTAATTTTGAAGAGAATCCTATTTCCTACAATTTCTCTTTAGCCCTCAAGTTTAATAAATGCCTCAATCAAAAGATACAAGCCCATACCTTATAGGTCCTTTCAAAAAGTCAACAAAAATACCTTTTGGGTCAAAGCTCCTTACATGAACATGGAAGATCCAATTGAGATGAAATCAAAATATTTGTTTACAGGACATCCTAAGCTCTCTAAAAAGTCCAAGAACACTCTCTTAGGGTTAAAATTGAGAAAGATATGCATTGCTAAAGTTGACCAATTTTATGAAAATGCACAAAAGTCAATGCGAGCAACTTGGACTATTTTGAACTAAGGGGTGTGGGTTTGTGATCTTAAACATATCCAGGGACTTATGCAAGACATTTAAATCCATTATTTTATTTTTATGGGATTTGTTTTTATTTATTTGAATTTTTATTCATTTAAATCTTAATAAATCAAATAAAATAGTAAAATGATGAATTAAATCCCAAGATTTGTTTTATGATCAGATCATGATCCTAGCATTAGAAGAGTGAATCCAAATCTCGTGTAAAGGCTGATTGAAGTCATTTGAGCAAGTTTTGGCCAAAATAAGAAACATCAAATTCCAAATGCAAATCAAATCTTTTTCTACACAAATCTTCAAGATTCAATTCACTTTTTTTACCCTAATACATCCAGATATATATGCATAACATTTCCAGACCAAAAGAACAAGGATTGGCCGCACGAAACTGACATTTAAAAAATCCAATTTTTCAAGAAAAGTGTGAATCAGATTTTGAATCAGAGAAGGAGTCAAGGCATTCTGAAGCTTGCAATCAACTCCTGGAGGCCTTCTGAAGCTAGCTGCATCACCGCCAAGCGCCAAAGCTCTCAGAATCGTGCCCAACACAACCACGATTTGCCTTTATTTTTTTTGAAAATGATTATGGTCTTAAGCGTATTATAAATGGATTTAGATCATGCATTCTTGTTTGTATGGATGATTAGAACATTTTTTTATATTAATTGCTTATTTTGATGCATGTATGACAATATGCCATTGTTAGGGTTTTTACCTTTGATTTAGGGTTATCAGATACAGGTACAATTAGGCCAAAAGAGGAGTACCATCACGCTCAGAGGATCAAATCCAGTTGATCCATGATCTTAAATTGAATTTATATTGCTTGTTGAAGGTTATGGAAATTTGCAAGGGATTTAGTGACGGACATTGTCCGTGGGTAAAAGTCCATAAGCTAACACGACGGAGGGCTGCAGAAGACGAAGGCGTGGCACATCCTGGTTGGCCCATTTGAAATAACACACGTTTTTTTTGTTAAAAAGAAATTCTGACCATTTTTTTCACATATTATATTATTATTTCATTTATGTAACGAATGAGCAGACTGGCTTGGTGGTGGAAGGAACTCTTGGCAAAGGGAGAGACCTGGCTTTGATTCCCAGGTCTTGAATGTTATATTTTACTAACCAATTTCTTTCAGATCCAATGTGTCATGACCCCAAGCGCACATCATGTACCCTCAGATCCAGCCATCACATCTGCATGGTTCTGGATCCAGCGCCTCTAGCACGCAGGCATACCATGGACCTCCCTAATTCAACAACACCAAATCACACGCTAGCTATGGGCCACCAGCTTCTGGGCTTAGACAAAATTCAACAGCCTACCCCTACAATTGGTTTTCTCACCCCCTTCAGGCCCATTTTCTTTCATTTATTTTAGTTAATTTTTTCTTTTATTAATTAGTTTATATTTTCTATTTATTCAAATATTTTTGATAAAATCAGAAAATCATCACAAAAAAATTAGGACTTAGTTTTTTTAATAAATTAATTTTTTCAAATTAATTAATTTAATTAAACTTTAACCTATTTCATCAATTAAAATTAATTAGAGAATTAGGTTAAACTTCTTATTTTTTTCATAAAATACAAAAAAAACATTTTTGATAAACAATTAGATTTTTTAAGGTTTAGAACTACTTCCCGTCTTAATTTTGCGCGCTATTATTTTTTCCATACGATTATTTTTTACCATTTATGTAATTGCGCCTGGTTTGTAATATCTACACCAAAGCCCTGTAATAGTGTAGGAACTTTTTATTTCTTGCTTTATATTTTCTTACATGCTTGTATATAATTGTTAGTAAATTAGGCGTGCATGACAAGATTAATCGAATAATTGTTAGGTCACTAACTGCAAGATAAATATAATTGAAAAAACACATTGTTGCACACTTGCAGCCTTAGGGCATACCTCACTTGGTTGCCTCGGTAAACAATGGTCATGTCCCTCGAACGTAGGGATATCTTAGCAATGACCCGCAATTCTAAAATCATCATAAAGATCATGGTCCCTTAACGTCCCTCGAGTTGCCTACGAGAAATGATCTTGTCCCTCGATGTTGCCTATATGATGGCAGTCCATTCGAATGCTAAGATATCCTTACATGTTGCCTTCAATGACCATAAGCGTCTCTTTTGATAGTCCCTCAACATCCGACGATAGGGCTACCTACTCACTAATAGTAGGATAGCACTATCTAAAGGAAAGTAGGAAAATAACATTCTTTTTCGAGTAGGTAGACAGTTCTTAAGTACTTACTCAAAACCAATTCCTTTTATACACTTACATACTTTCAGAAAAATCTTTTCGAAAACGCTTTATCACACTCTTGAGGACTGATACAAGAGTTAACATAAAGCTAACAAAATCTTTCAAAAACACACAAATACGAAAGCAGTTTTCTAAATGAGCAAGTACCTAAGAGCCCGTGGAAAACCACAGATGGAAAGGGTGCTAACACCTTCCCTTTCCATAATCTACCCCCCTTACTCAAAATCTAGAAAAAGGTCTTTTTTTGTTCTTTTCACCCTTTCCTTTGTTGGATAATAGAAAAGTCGATGACGACTCTTGCTTACCGCGACATTTGCGAACAAAAAACACAAACTAGTATAAACAGTCGGTTCTGCCACCATATCACAAGTATGCTTTTGGACAGACCTTGCTGATGATGTACATGCTTTTGTTTCAATTCGTAAACACTGGAGTTATAAGGAGGATAATCCCTAGTCAACCTCTTCGAGCCAAAGAAGTAGGAGTTTCTTTTTTACAAAAATTAAAACCTTTAATCAAAATCTGGGGCAGGGTAGTCTCTCAGGTAATTCAAATACGCGTTCAATCGCAAACTTTCACCTCGTATACAACGAGTGATATCAAAAATGTCCTTCTAAATCAAAAGACGGTGATGGTTCCTTATCACATAGGCAGTCATTATCTTTCAAAAAGAAAAGCCCATTAAGTCAAAACCTACGAAGGAGACTTAAGGAAAACTGGGGCACCCCGCTGACTGTATACTCAAAACAAGAACGGTTAGGCAAAATCAAGGATATAAATCAAAAAGAGGGCACTACAAATCCTAAACAACATGGAAAATATGGCAAAAATGACTGCCTTCTGACAAACTTAACTTGTCTGAACCATCACCAAAACATCATTCCAGACTCAATTGGAATTCAAACGCACAATTAACTGAGTTTTAGGAATGAAGAACATCACAAAGAACGGGCGGGTATAAATACACTTTGAGCCTTATCCTTTGTTTCTTAAACCGTGAACCAAGCCATGTTACAACCCTTCAAAAGTCCTAATTGAAGCATGGGTTAGTTTGAAAGCATACTATTACAAAAGGTATACTGACTTCTGTAAGGATTTACTCCAAAATCCTGAGTTGAATTTTCTTACAAAAATTCTTTTCTTGCTAAAAGCATTTTCAAAACTTCAAGACAAGCATAAACTTTAAATTAGTTGAATATCGCTGTTTGCATATGGATAATTGTTTGACAATAGGGGAATTCACACGACTAATATTCAGCAAATGAAAGCTCTCTCAATAAAACAGAATCACTTCAAATGGAAAGGCGCTTCCAGTGACAAACCTCTCATAATGAAGGGGCACGACATGACCATTGTCCGACACATCTGGGACAGTCAAGGCGAGATCCAAAGAATCTCTCAAAGAAATGTTGAATAACCAGGGGCGAATCTCCATCTGAATCACTCAAGGGGCAATGTTACATTGATCATGGGTTTGAACAAAATCCGCTATGAAGACTTTCGGTACCATCAAATTGCTTGTCTATGCCAATAGTATCAGATGGTGTCAGTATCAGATGGTGTCAGTATTGTAGTGGTAGAAATGTTTAAGACTAAGCCATTGGGTTGACTAGACTTATACAAATCAAAATAAAAATCACCACATTGCTTTATTATTTCCAAAGGAATGGGAAAAGAGCGAATAACCCAAAAAGAAGGGGAAAGATTCAAGGTAAGGGGGTTGGTTATGCAAAGGGAAGGTATTAGCACCTTAAACATATACGGTACTCCGCATGAACCTCTTTGTGAAATCTGTATATTTTGGCTATGAAAAATGTTGTATAAAAATGGATGGTGGAGGTGAGAAAAGAAATATATTTATTTTATAATTTTTGCACCCGCCGCGGTTGCGAATCTTTAGTGCCTATGTACCATCTTTTCGTACAATAGGGGATCCGGGTACACGTAGTTCCTCTTTTAAAAATTTAAAACACAAATGTGTTGGTTAATTTTATGAGATAAAACATCATCGTCACTGTCCGTGTGGAAAACATACCTACTACCCACAATTATGAGAAAGGAGAATTTGCATCATCTCAAAGTGGAGGATATGGCCTGGATCTTAAAATCAACAATGCCTCACTCAACACCCAAGTGGAAAATATCTCTCTTCACTACATATTGTAGAAGTATAGTTGTTTGCATCACTACAAGGATTGACAAGAGTTCAATCTTTTGAGAAAAGTTTAAAGATAAAATCCAAAGTGGCAAAATGGTTTGAAATGAGATTGATTGACTTTTAGTCTTCTCACAAAAAATGTCAAGGTATTATTAAGTTTATTGGAGTTTATTTATGAAAATGTTTTGAAAATGCATGGACATAAACCCAAGTTTATTATGAAAGTGGTTCAAGTTTAAAAACAAGAAGCGTTTTCAAAAGGAGGAAGAAGATTTTTGAAATTAAAGAAGATGGGAGGAGAATAAGGGACTATCCTAAAGCACAAGGTAAAAGCTAGGGATAATAACCATCTAACCAACAAGAAGCCAATACTTGACATTATGAACCAAGATAGAATTCCCATTACTTGGATTGAAACCAATCAAGCAAAAAAAATACTGACCTCTTGAGAGAACCAAACTTCAAGTGTATTAAGTCTTCACAAAAAGTGGGCAGAGTAAAGGCTGTATACGGGGGAATTCCAGATTACAAACAAAGGGTATAATCACAAAAACCTGCACACAAAAACAAACAAGCAACCCAATGTCTTGAGGTAAACCTCGAGAACTCCAGACAAAATAATCAGATAAGATCACAAGGTCTCCAAGATAGGCCAAGGTTTCTAATCCTAAGTCCAAGAAAAAAAGGTCCCATGCTCCATAATACCAAGGATAGTAACCAAATAGTCCAAGTACCATTAAAGATTTTTATGGTTTATGTTGATTATTAAGTATCTTAAAAAAAGAAAAGAAAAGCTCAAGTGAGCAAAGTAAAAATGACAAGAAAGTAAATGCTCAAATGATCAAAGATGAAAATGGCATGAAATGTAAATGCTAAAAGTAAATGGTACATAAAACATAAAAAAAATAAAAGCATAAAGTAAAACAAGTAAATAATTAGTGGTTAGTTGGATGACCATATTGAAGCTTACATTTGGAACTCATTAGAGGATTGGTAGAACCAAAGCCTCCACACAACAAGTTGCATTTGCTTTTTGCCAAGTATATCATCCATTTGGAGTTCTCACAAGTGTCATTTAATGATCAACGATGTTTAAGTGATCCGCGTTGACCAAAGGTGTTGTAGATCCATTAGAGGATTGGTAGAACCAAAGCCTCCACACAATGAATCTCAAGGTTATTGGATCAAAGAGATCAAATTGACATACTTAGACTTACAAACATAAGTTTGGGCCACGAATGATCATTTATTTGAATCAGGACAAAATTTAGCGCTATGTTAAGCAATCGTAAGTGGACTTATATAGAAGTCGCACCTATTTTGAGGTCGGTCAATAGCAATCTATGCACCATTTGTTCTGAGAAATGATATAACGATCATGCTCCAACAACATTTAATGCAATAAGAAGAGGATGAGATGAAGAGGGATGGGAGAGAATATACAAACCACTTTTGAATTAAATTTAATCAAACTATTATTAAAATCATTCATCCATTTTGTGGAGTTAAACTCAACACCATGGATCCAATGATGTTAATAAATGTCATGATCCAAAATTTAACCCAAGATCAGCAAGAAAATCGTCACAAAATAATATTACATTTTAATATATACGAAAGGGTTTAAAAATAGAAAATAAAGAGAAAAATATCAACTATGTTCAAATTAATCAAGAAATAAAAAGTAAGACCATAGAAAAATCAGAAAAAGGCTCAAATAATTTTACAAATTTTTTGGTAATTTTTTTAAAGTCAGAAACTATTTTTAAAATTAAAAGAAATGGGTAAAATAAGCCAAAAATGATAAAAAAAATAGTAAAGCCGGAAACAAAAATAAAATAAGGTCACCAATATTTGTCACAATATCATTGGATCACTCCATAATTTTTTTAGAATTTAAAAAATGTATAAAAGTATTTTTAAACATTTAAAACAATTCAAATAAAGTGTAAATTTATAAAAAATACCAAAACACAAAATTAAATTGTGAAAAATAAAAAATCAGAAAGAGAATAATCAAAATATTTTTTCATAATTTTTTCAGATTTTTTGGACTTAAAATGAATTTTCTATGATTTTTTGAAATTTAAAACAATTAAAATATAAAAATCAGAAAAGAAAATAAAAGTAAAAATATGTGGACCATTGGATGAGAGTCAAAACGCGTTAGTAATAAAAATCTAAGGGATCTGGCGCGCTGTGCATATCATGGTCATTAGTGAATAAAGTACAAAATCAAATATAAATCAGATTTTCAAAAATAACAAGTGGCGTGCCATCATTGGTTGGAAGATGACACATAGGTCATCTTCAACCTCCAGCCAACGTGATTTGCAGGTATCTCAAACTGTAAAATCAGAAGCTCAGACCTATGTCATTCGCTTTGTCTCTTCAAGACGAAGACAACCACACTCTCGCGCCAAATTTACATAAATTGTAGCTCAAGCAATTTGGAAGGAAAATTTTGAAAAGGGATTTGAAATTTCATGGTCAAAACGTGTTTCCAGTAAAAGGTAAGTGTTGCAACTAGAACCAGGGAAATGAGAGCAATATAATGATATCAGAGTTTTAAAGAATTGATGAAGGAATCTACCTATTGAAGTTGAGTTGCAGAGCTCTGAAACTGGACTTCTATGGAGCAGTATAAGGCACGATTCTTGAACGTAATTATGTGGTTAGCTTCAAGGAAGATCAAGGAAGGTGAATTGATGTAAAAATTGGATTGAAAAAGGCTTAAGAATGGATTTTGAAGTTACTGAATTCTGAGTTGTGGAACAAGTTTGGCAGGGTGATTCTGGCTATCCAAGCTTGAGAAAATGAATGGTAAATGACCCTCTATTTATAGGGAATCAAATGGAATGTTCAAGCGTGTGAAATGATGAAGTTTGGAGGGAAATCGCGTGAAGTTGCAAACAAGAAAAGTGTGACTACAAACTTGATCAAAACTCATCCAAAACACGCGTTTTGTTGTGCTAATCCATTATGGAAGTTCACTAAACATGTTTAGAGGCAAAAACGCGTGGAAACCTTGTGATTAGAAGTCAAAACAAAGATTTCAAAATCTAACTTGTGAGGAAACTTTAGTTCCAAGTTACCAATTTCAAAATCATGGCATTCTCAGCTCAAGGAAAAATAATTGCAATGGAAAAAGAATGGAATCAAGTGGATGCTTGAGTTGAAAGTTGTGTTGAGTCAAAGTTGGAGAAAAAGAGTTGACTTTCCATACTTAGAAATATTTCAAGTTCTTCTTCAAAAATGACCTATAATGTCTTGCATCCAAACATGGCCTTCCACTTGGAATTTTCTCTTGACCAAAAAAGATGGCATGAATTAGATCTCTTTAATGACATTTTGAAACTTGGACCATTCAAAATCTCCAAAAATTGATAGAGTTATGAATTGTTGAAGTTGGAAAAGAAATCATGAAATGACCTATAATATTTTGCATCCTTAAGGAAACCTCCATCCATTTTCTCACTTTGCACATAAAAGAAGGCATAAAGTTCACACCTTCAAGATCATTATGGAAAAATAATGGGCTCAAGCTGATAAAAATTGACCAAGTTATGATCATTTGAAGTCACACATGGAAAATTGGGGATTCATCTGGAGGACTTGTAATCTTTCTTCCTCATTAAGCCTCTTCCTCATGAAAACTCCTTGAAACTTTTGAAGTGATTTATTGATAACCCTTTGAAGAGAAGGATGTCTTTGGAATCACTCAAAAATACCAAAAGATGAGCAAGATACATTTCTTTGAAGTTCAAAACCCTAGCTCCTTAGATCAAGAGAATGTTTTGAGGAACTTTGACAATTTTGAACAAACTTCTTGTATCAACACACATGATTTGTAAATAGAAGTTGTTTAGGATGATAATGAGAACTCATAGCCACCAAAACCACTTCCTTATCTTGAATATTGAGAGAAATATGCACTTGTGACCAATGGGAATAAAGCCTTGTCCAAGCATGACAACCTCTTCAATCAACCCCTTGTACTTTTCAACCAAATTTGATAACCTTGAAATGTGGTGAACCAAAATAACCTTGCCATGCCATTTCTTCCAAACAAATCCAGTGGTGAGGTTTGAACTCCTTAAGCTTTATTGACTAGGGAATGGAAATAAACTCATGAACCCATGGGGTAACTTGTTAAATCCAATTTCCTTTACCTACATGGATAAAAAGCAAGACAAACCAACATTGTATTTTATTTAGTTAAAAGAAGAAATCAGACAAAAACAATATTCATGATCACAAAAGAACATAAGTTAAGGTGCTTGGTGATTCCTTAAAAGGGAAAATCTAAACATAGGGAGGGGAACCAAGAATCCTAGTGTGATCTTGTTGTGAATGAATCAACATGGTATGATGAAGGGATCTTAGGGGCAAAAATTGGGGTACAACAGTTGCCCTTATTTAAGTTTCTTCTATCCGGAGATACGAAGGTTAAAAATCTTCGTGTCGACGCGATCGAAGATACTTAAATATAAAACAAACCCTATTTTTGGTCCTAAGATGCCATGCAAATGTTTATGATCATGAATGCACATGGACAATTCCAAAGGGACGCAAATCACCATTGGGGATGTAACAAAATAAATAAACAATGGAGCAACCCCACCAGGAAAATAAATCACTGGTGGATCAAAAGACCTGAACCAAAGAGGATGGTAGAATGGTCAAAGGATACACCAACTTTTACCGAAGGAGAAGCTACCGACGCTTACTGAAGGCAGAGAGAAAGATAACAAACATCGACATTCATTTCCGATGTCCTACCAACTTTAACTGAAGGTAGAGAGAAAAGAAATATCATAGCATTGTCGTTCACTGAGGGTAGCAAAAAGATAACAAACACTAACTTTCATTGATGGTGATCTACCAACTTTCACTGAAGATAGAAAGAGAATATATCATAGCATCGCCGTTCACTGACGATGAACTACCAACGTTCTCTGAGGGTAGCAAAAAGATAACAAACATCAATGTTCACTGTCGATGTCCTACCAACTTTCACTGAAGGTATAAAGAGAATATATTATAGCATCGCCGTTCACTGACGATGAACTACCAATGTTCACTGAGGGTAGCAAAAAAGATAACAAACACCAACTTTCACTGATGGTGATCTACCAACTTTCAGTGAAGGTAGAAAGAGAATATATCATAGCATCGCTGTTCACTGACGATGAACTACCAACATTCACTGAGGGTAGCAAAAAGATAACAAACATCGACGTTCACTGCCGATGTCCTACCAACTTTCACTGAAGGTAGAAAGAGAATATATCATAGCATCACCGTTCACTGACGATGAACTACCAACATTCACTGAGGGTATCAAAAAGATAACAAACACCAACTTTCACTGATGGTAACCTACCAACTTTCACTGAAGGTAGAAAGAGAATATATCATAGCATCACCGTTCACTGACGATGAACTACCAACGTTCACTGAAGGTAGCAAAAAGATAACAATCATCAACGTTCACTGCCGATGACCTACCAACTTTCATTGAAGGTAGAAAAAGAAAATATCATAGCATTGTCGTTCACTGATGATGAACTACCAACGTTCACTGAAGGTAGCAAAAAGATAACAAGTTTCCCCAAGATTCTTGCGTTTCACCTAGAACGGGTCTCAACTTCTTCTTTAACCAAGGCACTCCGCCTGGAAAGGATAATATATAAGTTGTCTCAAATAAAGAGATTTCCACTTGCAAAGATTTCATAACGAGCTGTTTCTGTGATATTGAAAGTCTTGCCACCCGTTGGCGTAATCTGACGATAAACTACGAACTATTCACTCATAGAGGAGATAGCAAAAAAAGTTACGTCGACTTTTACAGGGAAGCACAAGTTACTCAAATAAAGAGACCTGCTACTTGTTGTCATGGAGGATTGTAAAAAGATATGACTTTCTGGGGAGAGAAATATGACTTCCTGGAGAAAGAAATATGACTTCCTGGGGGAAGAAATCTGACTTCCTGGAGAGATGCCGCGATATTCTTGCTGAGGAGATAAAGTCTTCTCGTGCAAAATAAATGCACCAACCAAAACTTGAAGTTTTCAGAAATCCAAAGTAAATAATATTGTTGTGGAACCACAGATTCAAACCAGAAATAAACTGGAACGAAACGGTCAACCAAAATGCATCCTTTGAGAAATAAACTCAAGAGGGAAAACCAAATCCATCCAAACCAGGAGCTGTATAGGAAGGCTAAAGCAAAAATCTCCCACTAGGAACAAATCAGTGGGGAAATTGAAAGAATATACGCTTTCTGCTTAAGGCCAACACTCTATTAAAGAGAGGACAACGTAACTCTGCAAAACAGGAAGATATATCAACAAAATATTAACAAATGTCAATGAACAATGATTTCCCAATTTTAGCTATGCATGATGCATGTATGAATGTATGAGTGTTATCGTGTGTATGCTGACAAAACAAATATACAACACTGGGAATAACCAGGCAAAACCATCTTGGGCACTAACAAAACTCGGATAAACTTCACCCAAGATGATCATTCCAAGAAAAAGTAAATGCCAACCAAGGAAACAAAACCTACTGGCTGCTTTAGCGTTACTAGGGAGCGACATAATCCGGAAGTAAGAAAAATGAAGTGACAGAATAGTATAGATACAGGGATAGAACATCCTTCTTCAGGATTCACCAGAGAAACAAGTGTTTTTAAAAGTAACATTCCTACTGGAGATTGTAAAACCAGTCTCAAGTAAAGCAGACTGACACCAAAACATCAAAACATTCACTGGGGAATTCAGGCCTACTTCATTGGGGAGGTTAACACCACATCCACAAAGGGAAAACCACAATACGTCATTCACTTAGAGAAACCAGGGACCTGCGTTCTTCAAGAGTGGTTATGATACCAACTTCTCTGGAAAAAGAACTTCTATTAGGCCAAACGAAAACTTCACTGGAGAAAATGCGGATTGAAACTTCACATCATGAAAACTCAGAAAAGAGGAGAAATGAATCCAAAATTGACTGAGGATACCGGAATCATAAACCCAATACGACGAAAACATCCCGAGTAAACCTTCCCGAGGGGAACAAAAACTTCTCAAAATAACTGGAGTTTGTCCATTTCTAGGATCACCATTTTTGTTGTCATTGTTTCATCACAAATCTCAAAGTAAAAGCAGATTGTAAAATCTTTTTCTTTTGAAAAATCAATTTTGTTATTTAATCTTTTTTTCTTTGAAAGTAATTATCAATAATAAATGGAGTCTTTGCAAGCTAAATAAAATAAGAAATACAAAGAATTGGGTAAAAGCTCAAATTTCATTAATTGAATGGTAGTCTGCGAATGTCGAGACTCCATAGATGATTACAAAGTTTGAAAAATGGTAATATATAATGGAAAAGATACATTGAGATACAATGACCACTATCCCCTCTAACAACTTTTGAAATCCTGAGCAGCAGCTTCTGTTGAAGTATGGTGAGGATCCGAGAAGATTGTTGCTTCAACGATCAAGTCGTGTCTGACGTAGTTACTTGCCAAGAAAGTCCCTAACTTTTTCCTAAGCCGCCTTTGCGGGTTTTCAACTTAGCGGGAAATATATTCTGTTTAGGTCTCTAACTTTTGCCTAGACCGCCCTTTCGGGTTTTCGGCCTACCGAGATGCTCCTTTTTTGCCTAAGTCGCCCTTTTGGGTTTTCAACTTAGCAAGTTGTTCTTTTATTTCTTTAGGAAAAGTATTTCTTAACTGCGTCAGCATTCAGGGGACGTGGGAACTCCTCGCCATCCATAGTTTCAAGAATTAATGCACCACCAGAGAAGGCTTTCTTGACAACATATGGGTCTTCTAAATTGGGAGTCCACTTGCCCCTAGAATCAGCGTTGAAAGACATCATCTTCCTGAGCACAAGGTCGCCTTCTCTAAATTCACGAGGTTTGACCTTTTTATCAAAAGCTTTCTTCATTCTTTTTTGATATAACTGTCCATGACATAAAGCTGTCATCCTCTTCTCCTCAATCAAATTCAATTGGTCAAACCTGTTCTGGACCCATTCAGCCTCTGTAAATTTGGTTTCCATTATCATACACAAAGAGGGAATCTCAACCTCGACAGGGAGTACAGCCTCCATTCCATACACCATGGAGAACGGGGTTGCTCCTGTTGAAGTGCAGATAGATGTTCGATATCTATGTAGAGTAAAAGGGAGCATTTCATGCCAATCCTTATAAGTAACAACCATTTTCTGGATAATTCTCTTGATATTCTTATTAGCAGCTTCGACAGCCCCATTCATCTTTGGCCTGTATAGAGATGAATTGTGATGGACAATCTTGAATTCTTCACACTGTTTTGTCATCATCTTATTGTTCAAATTCGAGACATTATCAGTGATGATTCTGCTCTGCACACCATATCGACATATAAGGTTATTCTTAATGAAGCGCACAACCACCTGCTTAGTAACATTGGCATATGAAGCAACCTCCACCCACTTGGTGAAGTAATCAATTGCTACCGAGATAAAACAGTTTCCATTCGAAGCTTTGGGTTCTATCATTCCAATCATATCAATACCCCACATAGAGAAAGGCCACGGGGAGGAAATCACATTGAGAAGTGTCGGAGGCACATGGACCTTGTCTGCATAAATATGGCATTTATGGCACTTCTTTGCAAATTTATAATAGTCAGACTCCATTGTCAGCCAATAGTAACCTGCCCTTAGCATCTTTTTAGCCATCTAATGTCCATTGGCATGAGTGCCAAATGAACCTTCATGAATCTCATGCATCAACATGTCTGCTTCGTGTCTATCCACGCATCTGAGCAAGACCATGTCATAATTTCTCTTGTACAACATATTTTCACTGAGGAAGAAACTGCCTGCCAGTCTTCTCAATGTCTTTCTATCTTTCTTCGACGCACCAATTGGGTATTCCTAAGTCTGAAGAAAATACTTGATATCATAATACCAATGTTTTTCATCAGCTACCTCCTCTACTGTAAACACATGAGCGGGCCTATCCAGTCGTCGAACCGTAATTCGGGGTATATTATTCCAAGTATTCACTTGGTACATAGAAGCCAGAGTTTCCAGAGCGTCCACCATTTGATTTTCATCTCTAGGAATGTGATGGAATTCAACTTTATTGAAGAAGGGTAATAATCTTCTAGCATAATCTTTGTAAGAGATCAAGCCGGGGTGACGAGTATCCTATTCTCCTTTAATCTGATTTATTACCAAAGCTGAATCACCATACACATCTAGAATTTTAATTCTGAGATCAATAGCTTCTTCGAGACCCATGATGCAAGCCTCGTATTCGGCCATATTATTAGTACAGTCAAATGTTAACCTTGCAGTAAAAGGAATGTGCGATCCATGAAGAGTGACAATCACAACACCAATTCCTTTACCATAAGCATTCACAGCTCCATCAAATATCATACTCCAACGAGATTCAGGGTCAGAACCTTCCTCGGGAAATGGTTCATCACAATCTTTCACTTTCAAGAACATCACATCCTCATCGGGGAATTCATATTCTACAGACTGGTGATTCTCCACTGGTTGGTGAGCAAGATAATCTTCCAACACACTACTTTTAATAGCTTTTTGAGTGCGGTATTTGATATCATATTTAGATAACAATATCTGCCAGCGGGAAATTCTCCCAGTAAGAGCAGGCTTTTCAAAAATGTACTTGATTGGATCCATTTTGGAGATCAACCAAGTAGTGTGATTCAACATATACTGTCGCAAACTTTGTCGCCCAGGCCAGAGCACAACATGTTTTTTCCAGCATGGAATACCGCGACTCACAATCAGTGAATTTTTTACTGAGATGATAAATGGAGAATTCCTTCTTCCCTGTTTCATCTTGTTGTCCCAGAATACATCCCATGGATTTATCTAACACTGTCAGATACATAATCAACGATCTTCCTTCTATAGGAGGGAGCAAGATAGGAGGTTCAAGCAGATATTCTTTAATACTTTAAAATTCCCTTTGGCAATCATCCGTCCACACACAACCTTCATCTTTCTTTAACAACTTAAAGATTGTTTCACATGTTACAGTCATGTGGGAGATGAATCTGGAAATATAATTCAAATGCCCGAGGAAACCTCTGACTTGCTTTTCAGTTCTTGGTGCTGGCATCTCTTGAATCGCCTTGACTTTATCAGGGTCAATTTCAATTCCTTTCTGGCTAACAATTAAACCCAACAATTTCCCTGATCGGACACCGAAGGTACACTTATTTGGATTCAAGCGGAGACGATACTTCCTCAAATGCTGAAAAAACTTCAACAAATCTTCTACATGCCCTTCTTCAGTCTGGGATTTGGAAATCATATCATCAACATATACTTCAATTTCCTTGTGCATCAGATCATGGAATAGGATTTTCATAGCCCTCTGGTACGTTGCACCAGCGTTCTTCAACCCGAAGGGCATCACTTTGTAACAGAAAGTTCCCTAGGGTGTGATAAACGTTGTTTTTTCCATGTCCTCTAGAGCCATTCTTATTTGATTATACCCTTAAAATCCGTCCATGAATGAGAATACCTTAAATTTTGTTGTGCTATCCACTAACATATCAATGTGTGGCAATGGAAAATCATCTTTTGGACTAGCTTTATTTAGATCTCTGTAATCTACGCACATGCGGTCCTTTCCGTCTTTTTTCGATACTGGGAAAATATTGGCAATCCATTGAGGATACACTGACGTCACAAGAAAACTAGCATTAATCTGCTTTAGAACCTCCTCTTTGATTTTTACTTCCATATCTGGGTGAGTTCTTCTCAACTTTTGTTTAATTGGCGACACTCTGGCTTCAACAGCAAACGGTGCTCTACAATATTTGTATCTAGACCAGGCATATCTTGATAAGACCAAGCAAAAATATCCACATACTTTTTCAACAGCTCAATTAACCTGCTCTTCACATCAGGATGCAACAATGCTCTAACCTTGACTTCCTTCGGATCTTCTTCTGAATCCAAATTAATCACTTCCAATGGCTCTTTATATGGCTGAATGGTAGTTTCCTCGTGCTCAAGCAACCGTGATACCTCTTCTGGAATCTCATCATAATCTTCTTCTTCAGCCCCAAACACAGGACATTCAAAGTTGGGAGAGGGTGCAGGGTCATTGTATTCAACGGGTTTTTTAATTAATCTGCACATATGATTTGTGATTGCATTTAGAAACTGACACATATAACAAGTGATCATGCAGATTGAATTTCAGTTATTATTTATTTTGAAAGGTTTTTTTCCTGATTACCATTTTCCAAGAAAAAGCAGAAAATAAAGACATAATTTGGGAAACAAAGACAACTTTATTATTGATTTTAAAAGTCACAGCAAACAGATAAGCCCTACAACATTAATACTTCCACCTTGGGCAAAGTGAAATATTTTTCAAAAATGTGATACGGTGGGAGAACTGACTTGAGTTTTTTTTTGCGTTTTGTGTTTTCAAATGTTGCAGTTTACCAAGAGTCGCCACCGACTTTTCTTTTATCCAAAAGGAAAGGTGAAAAAGCACAGGAAAGACCTTTAGAGATGTTTTTGAGTTCGGGGGGTAGATTATGAAAAGGGAAGGTATTAGCACCCTTTCCATCCATGGTTTTCCATGGGCTCTTAGTTACATTCTAGATCACTTGCTTTTGTTTGAATGTGTGCTTGTGATGTGGATTTTGAAAGTATTTTAAAATGTAACTTTGTAATGGCTCTCGTTTCTATAAGAACGCGTACAACGTGTTGTTTTGAAAATAGTTCAAAGAGGTGTTTGTGGGACGTGTTTTTGAAAATGATTTTGAAAAGGTGTCTTCTTTGTAATGGCTCTCATTTCTATAAGAACGCGTACGAAGTGTTTGTCTTTTGAAATTATTTCAAGATGAAAGTGTTGGTGTAAAAAGTGTTTTTTTGTTGTGAGCAAACGAGTAATTGAGAGCGAACCTACCTACTCAAAAGGTCTTAGATGTGCTTTTCCTACTCCTTTAGATATTGCTATCTTACCATTGATTTGGTAAGAAGCCCCATCGTTGGATGTGAAGGGAAGGGCGTTGGGACCTTTGTATAGTCATAGAAGGAAACCCATGGAGCATTTTAGCAATGTCGTTTTAGGGACTAGATCGTTTACCGAAGGCAACATCGAGGGTCATCGAGGGGCTATGATCTTTTATCGATGGTCTTTTTCTAAAACACCCATGCCCGAGGGACATGACTATTTTTCCGATAGGCAATGAAGTGGGATTACCCTAAGGGTGCATGTGTGCAAAGTGTGTTTGATTGCATGCATTTAGTCTTAATTAGGGTTGTCTATTTGTTGATTTTATCTTGCCATACATCCTATTTACTAGCAATATATTTTAAAGCGATAAAAGTGCGGAAATGTAAAGTCCTACGCTATTACAATATTTAGGGGATGGGGGTACATATTTATGAATGGGGGTTGCAAGTAAAAATTAGTCTTAAGTTACTATTACAACCATATTGAAATGTACAATATAAGAAGGACATAAACTTGTTTAGAAAGTGTTTTTGCCTTAAATTAATTAAATAATAAAAGAAAATATTTTTATGTCTTTTTATGTTAATAAAAAAAAGGGTTAATATAGAAAATGATAAAAAGGAATATAAATGAAAGAGTTAAAAAAAAGCGTGTTTCTGTGAGTGAAACCACAAGGATCAGAAGTTCTGAAGTCAAGAGCATTGTGACTCAGCAGGAGACGTCAGTGGGTGTCAGAAGTTCTGAGTTGGTAAACTTTGGGGTCCTGCAAAACACGTTAGAGGGAAAACACATAAATTATGGGTGATACACTGACAGTGAGCTAAAAGTCAGAAGTTCTGTGCTATGCTAAAAACAGTGAATAAACATCAACAGTTTAATACTTTATCAGTATATAAGAATCAGAAGTTCTAAGTTTTAAAGCAATACGGAGAACTCAGAAGTTCTGTGTGCTTAAACAGTGAGAAAATCCTAGAAGTTCTATGTGTTAGAATGATGAGTGAAAAACAGAAGTTCTGTGTTACATTTCAACTCTTTCCTTACATCAATCAGCACAATGATAAGTTATTCAGTTTTCAGCAAACAACAAATCAGAAAGATAAACACACAACAGTTTATGGAAGTTCTGATCCTGATCCTGAGTCTAGCCATGATCAGAAAGTTCTGATCCTGAGTTTTTCTACTTACGCAATGGTATGGACAATATTAATACTATGATATTTACATGTTTAATGATGTTCTGAGTGAGAAGATGCAAATTCAGGGAGACTTACCTTGAACCTGGAGTGTGTGTCTAGGACTTGAGCTGCTGCCTTCAGATATTCTGGAGTCAGCAAGAACAACGAAGGAGGAAATGCCAAGTCCTTTTACTTCAAGGGAAGAACAAAGGTTTTGGTTTTCTGCTTAGGAATTCTGGATTTTTTTATGAAGGTATCACAACTTTCTTTTCTCTCTTTTTGACGATTCTCTCTCTAAAATCCAGCCCCTTGCAAGTGTGATGGAGCAACTTATTTATAGATGAATTTGTTATGGTTTTGGGGGGAAAAACAGATGGGATTTGAACTTTTGGCACACTGTTCCATTGCTTTTTGATCATAACTTTTTGTATTTGGTGCAAACACAAGATTTGGCAAAAAATGCAGGCGTGGACTGGATTAACTGCTGGTTAGAGTACTGTACTGTAGCAGTGCAGCAGGTTGTTTAAGCGAGGTCTTGGGATTTGGTGATGTTCTGATTGCAGAAGATCAGAAACGTAACCTCCAAATGCCGAAGGGGCATCTTCTGATCAGAGTGTTGAACATAGCCTCCATATGCTGAAGAATTATGTTCTGGATGAAGCATCATGTTCTGACCAAAGAGCATTGCTTCTGCATGTTCTGATTGAAGCATCGTGTTCTGGACTGTGTTTGCAACTTCTGACTGCACTTGCATAGAGGCTGGCTCAGAAGTTCTGAGGTATCACATACTATTAACACTTAGAAAATTTTCTAAATGTTTAGAAAATTTAATTTTTCCAAAGTAACTTCTGACTCCTGATTTTTTAATGAATCAATCTCATTTCTTGATGAAATAAAATTGTTGAAACTTGATTTGATCTGAAAGTCAAAGTTTGACTTTTCAGTGTGTTTTTGACCATTTTGCCCTTATGGATGGTTTCCTTGAAAAATTGCAGTTCAAGGCTTGGAATTGGATGAAAGCAAACTTGAGGATCCAGGGTGATTTCTTGAGAAATGAGAGGGTAAATTTTGGGGTACAACAGCTGCCCCTGTTCAATCTTCTTACACCTGAAGAGTTAGATTGGCAAATCTGCCATTCGTGACTTGAAGGTGGAAGATGATTGAACACTAGAGTGCCCAGAAAATTTGCACTCGAGGATGTGTTAGTTGATTATGTAGGGAATGGGCTTAAAGATGCCATTTGGAGAGGTAATGGGAAATCATAGGAGATGGGCTTAAAGATACCATCCAGAAAAGGTTGGTTGCATAAGAGATTCCTGGGTGAAAATTCCTATGCCTGCTGTCAAGGGGGACTTTGCCGGGGAATGTTGAGTTATGCATTGGGAAGTAAAGTCTAAGAGCTTTTGGTTGTCCATTACTCTACTGGGGAATTAACTCTTGATTGAAGAGGTGAAAGTAGAATGTATACCTGGTCAGGGTCCAGGCTGTACAGCAACTCGCTGGGGAAATGTGAAATCGACCGTATTTGGTTGGGTCCAGGCCTTACAGTGTTGTAAACTTTTGTCTGGAGATAAAGGAGAAGGAACATGGATAGTAGGGTTACTTAGAAATAAAAGCCTGGGTAGTAGGGCTTGGTGAAGTAACCTGGGTAGTAGGACTAATTCGAGATGATAGCCTAGATAATAGGGCTTGGTGAAGGAACCTGGGTAGTAAGGTTACTTCGAGATGACAGCCTGGATAGTAGGGCTTGGTGAAGGAACCTGGGTAGTAGGGTTACTTCGAGATGACAACCTGGATAGTAGGGCTTGGTGAAGGAACCTGGGTAGTAGGGTTACTTCGAGATGAAAGCCTGGATAGTAGGGCTTGGTGAAGGAACCTGGGTAGTAGGGTTACTTCGAGATGACAGCCTGGATAGTAGAGCTTGGTGAAGCAACCTGGGTAGTAGGGTTACTTCGAGATGAAATCCTGGATAGTAGGGCTTGGTGAAGGAACCTGGGTAGTATGGTTTCTTCGAGATAAAAGCCTGGATAGTAGGGCTTGGTGAAGGAACCTGGGTAATAGGGTTACTTCGAGATGATAGCCTGGATAGTAGGGCTTGGTGAAGGAACTTGGGTAGTAGGGTTACTCCGCTTGATCATGTAGATTAGTTGACCCGTTTGATTTTGGGAACTGAGTTTCCATTAGTTGTCTGTAGATGTGATCTGTACAAACTGTTGGATCCATCGAATCTAATCGCCTTTTTCCTAGAAAAATATCAAGGTTAATTATATGCGATGCATGAAATGCAGGGTGAGATGGTGTTCTCAAAATAAATGAGATTATGATGTATGTGATATGTGTGCGTATGTCATGATGTATGAACACGAGATGCTAGTTGTGACACATCCGAGTCTGGGAAAATAAATCCCTGACTGCTGCTGGAAAAAAAATATTATGTCGAGACGAGATGCTGGAGGATAACTCTGTGGGGGCTCACTTAGAGGAAGAGATACTCCGTTGGTAGACCTGCTGACCTGGAGGAAAAAACTCAGCTGGAATGAAGTTCCTTTGCTGGAGATGTTGAACTTTGTTGGAGATTGAGCTTTCGTACCCAGAGAAATAGATCCTGCTTGGGGAGGTGAAAAATGTTGATTTTCCTGCGGTTGCGAACCTCGACTGGGGATAGTTATTCCCTGCTTCGGGAAAGCTGACATCAATGCCTTCGGATACTCTTACTCTATGGGGAGTGTACGTACCAACAATCATGTTTTCAAGCTGGCTCTATCCCGGTACCTGTTGGATAGCGTAACTGTAGAACTTTATCATTTTAATTTTTGTCCCTGTTTCTTAAGTTTTGAGCAATTGTATTTCTTTTTCCTATGCAAATGTTTGTGAATAATAATCATATTCAAACGCATATGTCAAGAGTAAATCAATGGACGTTCTTTGCAAAACAAAATATAAAAAGAAAAAAAAACTGAAGTTTCTTGTGAAAATGACTTGTATTAATTTTTGAAGTTGGCCTGTAATAGGCGTTTTGTACAAAGAGGCTGACGTCCTAGTAAGAGAATGCCGCCGAAAGATAGAATTTATACAATGTGTGTAAAGAAAGAAAAAAAACAGCTATGCGAAACAATTCCATCGGGTTCTAACTCTGCTATTGCCTTTATATCTCCAAGCGTCTCATCACTTTGCTTCTTGGCCGAAATTTGATCAGATTGATTGATGCCGTTTGAGTTTGATAGTTGATATTGAGGTCAGATCGCAGGGTGATCCAATGGGACATAGTGATACGCTTTTCATCCCTAACTTTTTCCTGGACTGCCCTTTCGGGTTTTCGGTCCACCGGGATACCCCTTTTTGCCCAAGCCGCCCTTTCGGGTTTTCGACTTGCCGGGTGTACAGATTTTTTTCATTTTCATCCCTTATTTTTGCCCGAACCCTTTTGGTTCGCCGGGAAGCCCTTATTTTTGCCTAGGCCAGTCGACCTAGCGGGTCTTTGATTATGCGTAGTATCTTTTCACTATGTCTGCATTGACAGGGTGAGGAAGGTCGTCACCATCCATGGTGGTTTGGATCATAGCTCCTCCTGAGAAAATGTTTTTAACCATAAATGGCCCTTCGTACGTGGGGGTCCATTTGCCCCTGGGATCACCTTACGGCAGTATGATGCGTTTGATTACTAGATCCATGACTTGATAGTCTTGACGCCTGACTTTCTTGTTAAAAGCCTTGATCATTAGCTTTTGATACGTCTGACCATGGTAGATAGCGGTGAGTCTCTTTTCATCGATTAGATTTAATTGATCAAGTCGGGTTTGGATCCAGTCGTCTTCGTTCAAACCTACATCCTTCATGATTCATAGAGAAGGGATCTGGACCTCAATGGGTAGGACTGCCTCCATGCCATATACCATAGAGTAGGGTGTTGCCCCTGTCGACGTTCGTGCTGAGGTACGGTACCCATGCATAGCAAATGGTAGCATCTCATGCCAGTCTTTATATGTCACTGTCATCTTCTGTACAATCTTCTTGATGTTCTTGTTAGCTGCTTCAACAACGCCATTCATCTTCGGCCGGTAGGGAGAATAGTTATGATGTTGTATCTTGAATTGTTTACAGAGCTCAATGATCATTATGTTGTTGAGATTCGTACCATTATCGGTGATAATTATCTCTGGTACACCATATCGACAGATCAAATTGTGTCGGATAAACCGCACCACGACATTCTTGGTTACTGTAGCAAAAGAAGTTGCCTCAACCCACTTTGTGAAATAATCAATGGCCACTAAGATGAAGCGATGTCCATTGGAAGCGGTGGGCCTGATTTCGCCAATCATGTCAATAACCCATGTTACAAAGGGCCACAGAACTGTTAAAGTATTTAAGGGGACTGGAGGCACATGCACCTTATCAGCGTAAATTTTGCTTTTATGACAAGTTCGAGAGTGCTGATAACAATCGGCTTCCATAGTGGACCAGTAGTGTCCTACCCGTAGGATCTTCTTAGCCATGTTATGTCCACTACAATGAGTTCTGAAGGTGCCTTCATGTAGATCTGTCATGATCCTCTATGCTTCGTTCTTGTCTACACACCGCAGTAAGGTAGAATCATGATTGTGCTTATAGAGGATTCCATTATTGAGGAAGAACTTTGTAGCGAACCTTCTCAAAAACTTCTTATCATTGACAGATTCCCCTTCGGGATACACTTGAGCCTCGAGATACCTTTTGACTTCGTGAAACCAGGGTTTGTCTGCCACTTCTTCGGTATCGATTTCACAGCAGTGTGCCGGTTCATCCAACCTTTCAATGGTGATTCGGGGAGCTTCGTTGTCCCACTTGACTTTGAACATGGAAGACATGGTAGCTAGCGCGTCTGCCAACTGATTCTCCTCTTGTGGGAAATGTTCAAAAGTTACCTCCTCAAAGTGTGGGAGCAATGTCAGTACGTACTCTTTGTATGGGATGAGATCCGGGTGCTTCATATCCCACTCGCCTTTGATCTGACTTATCACCAGAGCGGAATCCCCGAATACATTCAAGAACTTGATCCTCAAGTCAATAGCAGCTCAAAGACCCATGATACATGCTTCATACTCCGCCATGTTGTTGGTGCAGTTGAAACATAAATGGGCGATGAATGGAGTATGACAGCCCTCGGGAGATATGATTACGTATGACAGCCCTCGGGAGATATGATTATAGCACCAATGTCGTTGCCCAGTGCGTTTGAGGCTCCATCAAAATACATAGACCATCGGGATCCTTCATCCGGTCCATGTCCTTTGTAGTCAGTCACCAGCATAATATTCTCATCCAGGAACTCAAAATTCATGGACTGGTAGTCATCCACGGCCTGATGAGCCAAATGATCAGCCAATACACTTCCCTTGATTTCTTTCTGGGTCGTATATTGTATGTCGTACTCAGTTAAGATCATTTTCCACCTTGCTATCCTTCAGAAGAGAACGGGATTCTAAAAAATGTACTTGATCAGATCCATCTTTGATATCAACAAGGTAGTGTGAGTCAGCATAAACTGTCTTAGCCAGCGAGTAGCCCATGCCAAAGCGTAGCAAGTTTTCTCGAGTAGTGAGTATCGTGTCTCACAGTCGGTAAACTTTTTGCTAAGGTAATAAATGGCGTGCTCTTTTTGACCAGACTCATCATGCTTCCCCAGCACACACCCCATTGAATTGTCTAGTACTGTCAAGTATAATATCAAAGGTCTTCCTTCAACTGGAGGCATCCGAATTGGTGGTTCTTGAAGGTATTCCTTGATTCTTTCGAAGGCAGCCTGGCATCCATCATTCCACTTTACCACTTGATCTTTCTTTAGAAGCTTAAAGATTGGCTCACAAGTAGCAGTTAGATGTGAAATGAATCTGGCGATATAATTCAAGCATCCCAAGAAACCTCTAACTTCCTTCTCTGTATGGGGAGCTGGCATTTCTCGTATAGCCTTTACCTTCTCAAGGTCTATCTGAATGCCTTTGTCGCTGACAATAGAACCCAGAAGTTTACCAGACCTTACCCCGAAGGTGCACTTGTTTGGATTCAACCTTAGCTTGTATATCTTTAACTTGTCGAATAACTTTTGGAGATGATCAATGTGCTATTCCTCAGTCTGAGACCTGGCTATCATGTCATTAACATAGACTTCGATCTCGTGGTGAATCATATCATGGAACAAAGCGACCATGACTCGTTGATAGGTTGCCCCAGCATTCTTTAACCCAAAAGGAATCACCTTGTAGCAGAAGGTGCCCCACTGTGTAACGAAGGTTGTCTTCTCCATGTCTTCAGGAGCCATCTTGATCTGGTTGTATCCAGAGAAACCATCCATGAAGGAGAAGATTTTGTGTTGCACGGTGTTGTCAACCAGAACATCAATGTGGGGAAGCGGGAAGTCATCCTTGGGGCATGCCCTGTTCAGATCTCTGTAATCCACACACATCCGTACCTTGCCGTCCTTCTTAGGTACCGGAACAACGTTAACAACCCACTGCGGATAGGAGGTGACAGCTAAGAACCCTGCGTCGAACTACTTCATGACCTCTGCCTTGATCTTCTCTGATATTTCGGGACGCATACGGTGGACCTTATGTTTAATCGGAGGACAATCTTCTTTAGTTGGCAGGCGATGTACCACAATATCAGTGTCTAAACCAGGCATGTCTTCATAGGACCAGGCGAAGATCTCAATATAGTCGTGTAGTATCTGTATCAACCTCTGTTTCATGCTGAGCTTCAGATTTGCACCTATTCTAACCTCTTTTTTGTACTCCTTAGTACCTAAATTCACTGTCTCAATCGGCTCTTCATGAGGCTGTATAGCCCTCTCTTCCTGTTGTAGTAGTCTAGCCAGTTCTCCAGGCACCTCACAAATCGTCCTCACCTTCGTCCTCGGCTTGGTTGATCGGATTTTTGAAGTCATAACTGGCAATAGCAGAGCTGTTATCAATGGGATCTAGAGTGGATATGGATCTGCAGTGTGATGCGTGAGTGTGTGTAAGAGCATAACTGTATTGATAAAGTAAAGGCAGAAAAGAAAAACAAAGAGTGTAAAATTTGTATGCAAAGAACGTCCAATGCTTCATTGATGAAATATGAGATGACATATAATAACCCTCACAGATAGATCCATCGTGCCTCAAGTAAGACACAAGGCTATAAAGTTTAAATTGTTCATTACAAATTTAAAAACAAATAAGACAATTTCTGCAGAATAAAAGAAACTGGAACAAAATGTCCAGTTGTTTGGTCCACCATTGGTAGTCGGGTAGATCCAGTTGTCGATGTCAGGGTCTTCCTCATTGTCTTCAATAGCGTTGACCTCACGATTACTGATGCGTATGGGAGGTACTCCAACTCGAGCGCGTCGAACAGCCCCTTGAGCCCCTAAAGTAAAGCCCAAACCAAATTTGTCAGTTTTGTGAGGGAAATCCGGGAGCTGACCCCAATTGGCACACCCACCTTCTTCAATCACAGCTCTGGCGTCCTTGAGAGAAGTCATCTTCAAAGGAGGTTTGTTGCTAGCAGTTTCAGTTGATGCCAAGATCTGAGGTACCTCTTCGAAGTTCTGACAAGGATTTTCTATAAATTCCTCGTCCATCTCTACATAGAGGAAAGAGTTGAGATGGCTCACCATATACTCCTCTTCACCCCGTACAGTGACAATCTTCCCTTTTACCGGATACTTCAGCATTTGGTGGAGTGTGGAAGTAACTGCCCCAGCCTCATGATCCAAGGACGACCCAATATACAAGAATATGATGGCCTGATGTCTATCACATAGAAGGTGGACTTGAAAGTCTAAGATCCTATCTTGACAGGGATGTCTACTTCCCCATGCACCATCTGATGTCATAACTCATTGGGAAACTAGAAGTGGTGTCAAAGGCTTCTTGGCAAAGTTTCTGTTTGAGAAAGCCCAAAGTTGTTGGAATTCCTTAGACTTGCAAGCTTTTGAGGAGATTGTAGCTCTTCTCATCTATGGGATGGTCCTGTTCCCCAATCCTGACCAACTCATAGATGTGAGCGCTGTCAAAATCTTCATGTCACGCAACTCGGTGCCTACATTTCTTGGGGATATCTTACACTCTTTTCACACTCGAACAATGAGGAAAAGAGGTGTTCTTATGTGTTTCACTCCTCTCCTGGCAAGATGGTTTATTTCTCATCTTCCCCAATCAGTCTTAAAGAATGAGCAAGGATTAAGGTGGTCACAAAGGTTAATGACGCTCAAACACTCGGATATTCATTGGTGCTCTCGATCCAAAGAGAATGTTATCATTGTTGACCGTTGCGGGGAATTCCATAATGTCCCTCTACTTGGCATTAGGGAAGGCATCACCTATAACCCATGCTTGGATCTAAGACAGTTTGGTTATGCCCGAAGGGATGGCCCGCATGATATGCTGATTCAAGGCTTGGTATTCGACTACGACAACGACGATCAAGGTCTTCGCCAGAGATTCATCCGAGCTTGGAGGATGCTAAACAAGGTGGATAGCAAGACTTTGGGACACAAGAATTCCATCCCTCTTGAGCTTTACCTCAAGTGGGCACAAACCCGCGCTCAAAGTCTTATGATGCCTTATCCTTCCATTCTCCCAGTGATTATTGAGCCTGTTAAGGAAGGAGAAGTTCCATACACTATCCTACATCATGACATGCCCACATCACTCAAAGATCTACAAAAGGATTGGATACAAATCAAAGGAGATCGAGATACTTTCGAAGCCCAATTCTATGCAAGCGAGAAGAAGGTTTTGGAACTCACTAGGCTACTTCATGAGGAGCAGACTCTAAACTCCTACATAGCACCAAAGAGGATGCACAACACTCTTTAACTTAGAATTCTGTATTATTTTGCCCAAGGGGCATTGATGTAATCAAATTCTATCTTATTAATATAATGTGTGTTTCTTTTGTTTAAAACGAATTTGAATTTTTAAATCCTTGAAAGCATTGCATATATGCATATCATTCATCATGACATAAGCAGGTCTTTTGCAACCAGTTTCCTCATCTCTCTACTGTTTATTTCAGTAAGATGGATCTCCAAGCTCAAAACACGTAGTTTCAGCAGTTGCTCATGACCCTAGCCAAGGGGCAAGATGAATTGAAGACTCTGTTAGCTGAAGAGAGAAAGAAGAAACCAAAGAAGGCCACTAGGGTTTTGAATATGGGGAGAAGATTTCAAGGACAAACTAGAAGGACCTTAAATTTTGCAACCACTTCCGGGGAAGGAGAAGGGAAGGGAAAAGAAACAGCGGTACCATCAGAGTCTGAAGAAGAGGAGGAAGAGGAAGACTACTCTGAGGAACAATACCCTCCGGCTGATGATAAGTACAGACATCTTGAAGAACGTTTAAGCGCTATGGATATACAGAGAGTACCAGGTCTAGATTTTGAAGAATTAGGGATGGTGTCAGGAATTGTAATCCCGCCAAAGTTTAAAGTGCCATTATTTGCAAAATATGATGGGGTGTCTTGTCCTAAAATGCACCTCCAATCGTATGTCAGAAAGATTCAGCCGCACTCTGCCGACAAAGACTTGTGGGTCCACTTTGTCCAAGATAGTTTATCAAGAACGCAACTCGATTGGTTTTACCAATTGGAAAGGGCCGACGTCCACAATTGGGAAGACCTGGCCGCGGCTTTCTATAAACAATACCAGTACAATGCCAATTTGGCGCCTACCCGTACTCAACTTCGGAGTATGGCTATGGCTTCAAATGAGGGTTTTAAAGACTACGCATAAAAATGGAGGGATCTAGCTGGGAGAGTGCAACCCCCTCTGTCTGAAAGGGAGTTGGTAGACATGTTCTTGGGTACTCTATCAGGCCCTTTCTTCAACCATTTGATTGGGAGTTCATCTGCTGGATTTATTGAGTTAATTTTAACCGGAGAAAGGGTAGAGGCTGGCATAAAAAGTGGAAAGATCCAAAAAGATTCATCTGCCTCTACAGCTGTGAGAAAACCTTTCCCTAGAAAGAAGGAGGTATCTGCTGTTTATCCACAAAAGAACCAAGGGAGAGCTGAACGCCGACCAATGGTAGGGGCCGTCATGATCCCAAAATCTGCATCTGATTAACCAAGAAGTAAGCAACCAAGGGTGGAAAGGCCAGTCCGGCAATTCAATAGAATTAATATGACTATAGCCCAGGTTTTACCACATCTGCTGAAATCTAATTTGGCGACTTTGAAGGAGGCCCCAAAGAATCCCAACATGGCGTCCCCCCATTATCACCCGAATGCCAGATGCGCATACCATTCTGAAAGTCCGGGCCACGACACCAATAACTGTTGGGCTTTGAAAAACAAGATTCAAGACCTCATAGATGCAAAAGAAATTGAGTTTGAGGCGCCAGAGAAACCAAATTTCATTTCCGCTCCTATGCCTAGACATAGTCACAACGCCAACGCTATCGAGGAATATTTGTTTGTTGCTACAGTAGATGAACTCTTAACTCCGCTCCCGATTATTAAGATGAATTTGTTGAAAGCTGGTATATTCCCAGGTTGTAATAAAGACTTCCATGTTTGCCTATCCTCATCATTTGATTGCCCTCTATTGAAAACAGGTATCCAACGCCTGATTGACAACCAAGAAATTTTGTTTGAAATGCTCCTATTTCACCCATTCCAGTTAAAGACGTTTCAATCATAACCATCTTCGCCAATCCTTCCAGGGCCCCCAAAATACCCGTTAGGATTACACCAGTTCCGAAGACTACTCCTCTCATAATTACAATGCCTGGGCCGGTCCCATACGAATCAGACAAGACAGTACCGTGGAATTACGGTGGAGAAATCTACTACCATGGTATTAAACAAGATGGGTCGACCACCGAATAAGTGAGCTCCGAAGAAGAAGACTCTGACATTAGCAATATTGCCGGAACCAATAAGATTACCCGTAGTGGTAGAATACTCTCTCCAGAAATTTCCCCTCCAAAGGCAGTTTTTGGACCCGTGGCCATTCCAAAGATTATCTCTGTACCAATAATCATACCTGCAAGTGCACCTACGGACAAAGACGACGCGACCCCTGTTGTTATCCCTACCAATACTTCTACTATTGAAAATCGAGGAAAAAGCATTCAAGAAGAGCCTGTCGGAACGAAGGCTCAATCACTAGCTATTCCCAAAACATCTAAGAAGGAGATGGAAGAGATCCTAAGATAATAAAGAAGAGTGACTATGACGTGGTTGAACAATTGGGGCAAACTCCCTCCAAGATCTCCATGCTAGCCTTGCTGCTGTGCTCTGAGGCACATGCGAAAGCTCTGGTAAAATTTCTGAAGACAGCTCATGTGCCACAAGAGACGTCTACTGACCAATTCCAAGATTGTGTGGCCAGTTTGACAGCTGATAATGGCCTAGGCTTCTCTGATGCTGACTTGACACCCAAAGGTAGAAAACACAACGAGGCATTACATGTCTGTGGAGTGTAGAGGAACAACCCTAGCCCATGTCTTGGTGGAAACGGGATCATCTTTAAATGTCCTACCGAAGAAAGCCCTTGATAGATTGAATTACGAAGGGTTGATATTAAAACCCAGCGACATAATGGTGAGAGCATTTGATGGTTCGAAGAGGACGGTCCACGGGGAGGTGGACATCCCAATAAAGGTGGGAACTCAGATTTTCAACTCAACCTTCTATGTGATGGACATCCGTCCTTCTTATTCCTGTCTGTTAGGACGCCCCTGGATTCACAATGTCGGTGCTGTCACTTCCATGCTACACCAGATGCTGAAGTACCCGGTCCAAGGAAAGATCATAACTGTCCACGGGAAGGAGGAGTACATGATTAGTCATCTGAATTCTTTCCGATATGTGGAGTTGGATGGCGAGTTCATTGAAACTCCTTTTCAACATTTCGAGGAGGTATCTCAAGAAGTAGCAGCAACCAAGGCGGTATCCTCGATTCCTAAGATCACAAGACCTCCACTTCAGATGTCATCTCTAAAGGACGCAAAGGCAGTAGTGGAAGAGGGTGGATGCACCATTTGGGGGCAGCTTCTAGACATCCCATATAAATCAGACAAGTTTGGCCTAAGGTTTACTTCAACTGCTCAGAAGGCTGTGCACCGTGCCCGTGCTGGAGGGCCACCTTTGAAGATTAGTAACCGAGAGGTCAACACAGTGGAAGATGTTGAGGAAGATGGCAGCTTGGAAGATTGGATATTTCCTACTGTCAACGGAGGACTCCGCAACTGGGAAGCCAGAGACTTTGTCCTGATAACTTTCATCTCTCAGTAATTTATCTTTTACATTTCTGTTGGACTTGTAATATTCACAAACAATTCGCACTTTAAAAACCTTGTGTCTTACCCGAGGTACAATGGTCCATTTGTAAGGGTTTTTATTTCATCTTCATATGACATTGGACGCTTTTATACATACAAACCTTTTGTGCTCATTGTCTTTCTTTTACATTTTTATTGTTTAAAGATGGCTATACCCTTACACACACCCACACTCACAAATGCAGGTACCCCTCCATTCCGGATCCCATGGGTAACGATACTACTATAGCCTTCAGTGACTCTGAAGATCTAATCTACCAAGCTGATTACGAAGGTGAGGAAGATTATGAGGTGCCAGGGAAATTGGTCAGACTACTACAACAAGAGGAAAGAGCTATTCAACCTCATGAGGAACTGTTGGATACAATCAACTTGGGTACTGAGGGAGATAAAAAGGAAATCAAAGTGGGTGCCAACCTAGAGTCGAGCGTCAAGGAACGTCTAATTCAGCTATTGTATGATTATGTTGAGATCTTTTCCTAGTCATACGAAGACATGTCGGGACTTGATACAGACATCGTGGTACATCGTCTACCCACAAGAGAAGACTGTCCACCAGTGAAACAAAAATTCCGCCGCATGAGACCCGACATGTCAGAGAAGATCAAAGCGGAAGTTATGAAACCGTTCAATGCTGGATTTCTGGCTGTCACTTCTTATCCTCAATGGGTAGCCAACATTGTTCCCGTGCCTAAAAAGGACGGTAAAGTACGAATGTGCATGGATTATAGAGATTTAAACAGGGCCAGCCCTAAAGATGATTTTCCACTTCCCCACATCGACGTATTGGTTGATAATACAGCCCAACACAAAGTGTTTTCCTTCATGGATAGATTCTCAGGCTATAACCATATCAAAATGGCGCCTGAGGACATGGAGAAAACTACATTTGTCACACAGTGGGGCACGTTCTGCTACAAAGTGATGCCATTCGGACTGAAGAATGCAGGGGCAACCTATCAACGCGCCATGGTAGCTTTGTTTCATGATATGATACATCATAAGATAGAGGTCTATGTAGATGACATGATAGCCCGATCACAAACTGAAGAGGAACACCTTGATCACTTACAAAAGTTGTTTGTGAGGTTGACGGAGTACAAGTTAAGATTGAATCTAAACAAGTGTACATTCGGAGTCCGGTCCGGTAAACTCTTAGGTTTCGTCGTCAGCAACAAAGGCATCGAGGTTGATCCTGCCAAGGTTAAAGCGATACAAGAAATTTCTTCTCCTTGCACTGAGAAAGAAGTCAGAGGATTCTTAGGACGCATGAACTATATTGCCAGGTTCATTTCCCACTTGACAGCTACTTGTGAGCCAATCTTCAAACTGTTGAAGAAAGATCAAGTAGTCAGATGGAACGACGAATGTCAGGTTGCTTTTGACAAAATTAAAGAGTATTTACAAGAGCCTCATGTCTTAATGCCACCAGTCGAGGGAAGACCACTGATCATGTATCTGACCGTTTTAGAGAACTCAATGGGGTGTGTATTGGGGCAGCATGACGATTCTGGCCGAAAAGAGCACGCTATTTACTACCTGAGCAAAAAGTTTACCGACTGTGAAACCAGATATTCACTGTTCAAGAAAACTTGCTGCACTCTGGTATGGGCTGCTCGCCGGCTAAGACAGTATATGTTGACTCATACCACTTTGCTGATATCTAAGATGGATCCGATAAAGTACATCTTTGAGAAGCCTGCTCTGTCTGGGAGGATAGCTAGATGGCAGATGATCTTACCAGAATATGACATACAGTACACTACCCAGAAAGCTATAAAAGGCAGTGTGCTAGCTGATCATCTTGTTCATCAAGCTGTAGAAGATTATCAGTCCATGAAGTTTGAATTCCCAGATGAAGACATCATGACACTAGACAATTGTGAAGAAATCAGACCATATGACGAACCTGGACAAGGATCCTGATGGACCTTGTTCTTTGATGGGGCATCCAATGCACTTGGTAATGGTATCGGCGTTGTACTCATACCTCGGAAGGGTGTCATACTCCCTTCACTTCCAGAATTTGCTTCAATTGTACGAACAACATGGCGGAATACGAAGCATGCATCTTTGGTCTCAAGGCTAACATAGACTTGGGAATCAAATCTTTAGATGTGTTTGGAGATTCAGCTTTGGTCATCAGTCAGATCAAAGGAGAGTGGGACACTAAGCACCCAAATCTTATCCCTTACAAAGAACATGTTTTGACATTGTTACCACATTTCAAGCAGGTTACCTTCGAGCACTTCCCGCGAGAAGAAAATCAGCTAGCAGATGCTCTAGCCACGATGTCATTCATGTTTAAACTTAATTGGGATAAGGAGGCTCCCCAGATCACCATTGAACGAATGGATTGTTAGAACATAATTTGATTCTAGAACCCTTGATTAGAGTTTTGATGATAACAAAATACAAAGAATAAATAAATTCAAATATATATATAAAACAAATATGCCTCTTAAAATTATGTTTTGTATATACAGAAGTTCTGATGGAATCAGCATCAGAAGATCAGTAATATGTGCTACACGCTGAAGCTACCAGAATATACGCTGAAGCTTTATGACCAGTATCTGTGCATAAATAATACACTCTGACTCTGATCAAAGATCTTTACCAAGTCATCAACACTCTGAAGCGTTATCATAAGTTAAAGCAAAGAAGACTCTGAAGCGTTATTAATTATTCAAGACAGAATTAAATGCTAACGGCTCTCTTCAGACAAGATCTTCTTCAAAAGGAAAGTGCGTTATTGTCATTAAATTGGCTTTATGGACAACGTATCTTTGCCTTGCCTATATAAACAAGTCTGCTTGAGAAAAGACACACACATGCACTCACATAATTTGTTAAGCCTTCAAAACCATGCTTATTCAAACGCTTTAGCAAATTCAGTTTATTCCAAGCTTAAGTTGTGTAATTATCACAGTTGTGATGTATTGTTTTGTTAGAAAACGTTAACACATCCTTGTTCAATTATTTGTAAAAGATTTCCTTGAGATAAACCGGTCTGTGGTTGTACTCAAGAAGACTTTAACAGTTGTTAAAGTAGCTGTTGTAATCCTTTGAAAATAGTGGATTAAGACCTCGTTGGAGAGAGGCGAAATCACCTTGACGGGTGGACTGGAGTAGTTTGAGATCAAACAAACCAGGATAAAAATACTGTGTTGTCAAACCATTTGTTTTAAGTTTTACAATTCAACCCCCCCTTCTTATATTTTTCACATCTTCAATTGGTATCAGAGCGCCTGGTTCTGAGCTTATAACACTTAACCGTGTCGGTACAAGATCCAGCATCAGAAAAACACAATGGCAGGACCAAGTCAAAACATCAACAATGACAACAATGAAGAAAGGGACAGATTCAGTGGCAAACCTCCAGTCTTTGATGGAGAGAACTTTGACTAATGGAAAGACAGAATTGAGAGTTTCTTTCTGGCCCATGATGCTGATCTGTGGGACATGGTGACTGATGGATACACGCACCCAGTGGATGGACGTGGTCAGAAGATTGACAGGAAAATGATGTCTGATCAACAAAAGTGCGAGTTCAGAAATCATCACAAGGCCAGAACAATTCTTCTCAGCGCCATCTCTTATTCAGAATATGAGAAGATATCAAACAGAGACACTGCAAAGAATATGTTTGACTCTCTGAGAATGACGCATGAAGGCAACATTCAAGTCAAAGAAACCAAAGCCCTTGCACTAATTCAGAAGTATGAGGCATTCAAGATGGAAGAGAGTGAATCAATAGAAACTATGTTTTCAAGATTTCAAATTCTTGTTGCTGGTCTAAAAGTTCTTGACAAAGGGTATTCCACTGCTGATCATGTTAAGAAGATCATCAGAAGCTTGCCAAAACAATGGAGGCCAATGGTCACAGCGCTTAATCTAGCCAAGGATCTCAACAAAATCTCTCTGGAGGAACTTATCATCTCCCTCAGAAGTCACGAGATAGATCTAGAAGCAGATGAACCTCAAAAGCAAGGTAAGCCATTAGCTTTAAAATCTAACCGAAAATCTGACTCCAAAGTTTTGCAGGCTATGGAAGAAACCTCTGATGGGTCCTCATCGGAAGAAGATGAATTGTCTCTCCTCTCCAGAAGGGTGAACCAATTGTGGAAGCAGAGGCAAAGGAAGTTCAGGAACCCCAGAAGATCAGAAAATCAGAATGATTCTTCCTCCAGATACAGAAGGTCAGAATCCTCCTCTGGACACAGAAGATCTGAAGGTTCTTCAGGAAACAGAAAGCCAAACAACAAAGACATCACCTGCTATGAATGTAACGAGCAAGGGCACTACAAAAGTGATTTCCCAAAGCTTCAGAAGGAGAAGCCCAAAAAGAAGTTTGGCAAGGAAAAGAAGAAACGTCTCATGGCTACATGGGATAATTCTGACACATATGAAGCTGACTCAGAATCAGATGATGAAAGAGCAAACATAGCTCTCATGGCAAACATAACAGAAGACAGTGAAGCTTCTGAGTCAGACTCTGAATCAGATACAGAAGAGGTATTCCATGACTTTACTATAAACTTTACTAAGGCTGAACTAGCTGAAAGCCTTAATGAAATTCTGGAAAGATATCAGCATATCAGAGTCAAATTCAGAAACCTGAAAAGGAATCTTGCTTCTGACTCTGATAACTTTGAGAGTCTCAAATTGGAGAATTCTGAGTTAAAAGATAAAATTTCAAAATTAGAAAACCAATTGCAAAACTCTCAGAAGGAAACAATCCCTGAAACTCCCAGCAATGCTGATGAGATCATCAAGGAGTATGATCACAGCTTTCAGAAGTTTCTAGCTAAAAACATAGACAGAAGCAAAATGGCTTCAATGATCTATGGAGTTAGCAGAAATGGAAGAAAAGGGATAGGATACCAAGGTAAGGTACCTACACCAAAAAATGCCATGGATTTAGTTATAAAACGTACTCCACTTGACTCACACTTTATATATGGGCACACACATGACATAAAATATACAAGTAGTAATTACTCTGTCAAACCAAAATTCAACCAGAGTTTTGGTAAAACTAACAAATTAGGACCCAAGAAAATGTGAGTACCTAAGGATAAAATAATACATGTGGCAGATATCTTTAGCAGCAAAGCAAAAACACCAATCATGGTACCTGGACTCTGGCTGCTCACGACACATGACGGGAAGAAGGCATATGTTCCAAAGCTTGAAACTTAAGCCTGGAGGCCACGTAGGCTTTGGAGGAAATCAAAGAGGAAAGATCATTGGCTCTGGAACAGTAGGTAATGGAAATCTTCCCTCTATAAGTAATGTTTTATTAGTTGATGGATTAATGCATAACCTGTTATCCATAAGTCAATTAAGTGATAACGGTTATGATATAATCTTCAATCAAAATTCATGCAAAGCTATTAGTCAGAAAGATGGGACTATCCTATTTAATGGAAAGAGGAAAAACAACATTTATAAAATAAAACTTTCTGAACTAAAAAGTCAGAATGTAAAATGTCTACTGTCTGTTAACAACGAGCAATGGATTTGGCACAGAAGATTGGGACATGTTAGCATGAAAAGAATATCTCAGATTAACAAACTCAATCTGGTCAGAGGACTTCCTAACCTGAAGATCAATTCAGATGCTCTGTGTGAATCATGTCAGAAAGGCAAGTTTGCAAAACCAGCTTTCAAATCCAAAAACGTTGTTTCCACCTCCAAGCCATTAGAACTTCTGCACATTGACTTATTTGGACCAGTTAAAACTGCTTCAGTCAGTGGCAAGAAGTATGGGTTAGTAATCGTAGATGACTATAGCAGATGGACATGGGTAAAGTTCTTAAGGAACAAGGACGAGTCACACTCTGTGTTTGTTACCTTCTGCAACCAAGTTCAGAATGAAAAGGATCTTAGAATCGTCAAAGTCAGAAGTGATCATGGTGGAGAATTTGAAAACAAAGATTTTGAGTTATTCTTTAATGATAAAGGCATTCTGCATGATTTCTCTTGTCCTAGAACTCCCCAGCAAAATGGAGTTGTAGAATGAAAGAACAGAACATTGCAAGAAATGGCCAGAACCATGATCAACGAGACTAACGTTGCTAAGATCTTCTGGGCAGAAGCAATAAACACAGCGTGTTACATTCAGAATAGAATCTCCATAAGACCTATTCTGGAAAAGACTCCATATGAATTGTGGAAGAACAGAAAGCCCAACATCTCCTATTTTCACCCATTTGGATATACATGTTTTATTCTGAATACAAAAAATTATTTGAACAAGTTTGACTCTAAAGCACAAAAGTGTATTATGTTAGGATATTTTAAATGCTCAAGAGGGTACAGAGTATACAATACAGAAACACAGATTGTGGAGGAGTCAATTAGTGTTCGTTTTAATGATAAGCTTGACTCTCAAAAGTCAAAGAAGAATGAATTCCTTGCAGGTATGGAAGTTTAACTCACGGGTACTGAAGACAAATCATCAGAAGCTCTCAACAGAGATACTCCCTCAACATCAGAAAGAGTAACTGCAAGCAATCCATCACCTTCTGTTGACAACTCCAGAAAAGACCATCCAGAAGCAGCATGGATCACCCAGAAGAAACAATCTTAGGAAGGAAGGAAGATCCAATCAGAACAAGATCTAGCTTCAGAAACTCTGAAGAATCCCTCATGGGACTGGTTTCTCTAATTAAATCAACAACAATTGATGAAGCACTTCTGGACAATGACTGGATTCTAGCAATGCAAGAGGAGCTAAATCAATTCACAAGAAATGACGTATGAGATCTAGTTCCCAAACCAAAAGGATTCAACGTCATTGGTACAAAATGGGTGTTTAGAAACAAACTGAGTGAACAAGGTGAAGTCATCAGAAACAAAGCATGACTGGTAGCACAAGGATATAGTCAGCAAGAGGGAATAGACTATACAGAAACCTTTGCTCCAGTCGCCAGGTTAGAATCTATCAGACTCTTAATTTCATTTGCTGTTAATAAAGGCATCACTCTATATCAGATGGATGTTAAGAGTTCATTCTTAAATGGCTATATAGAAGAAGAGGTATAGGTGCACCAACCCCCTGGTTTTGAAAGTTCCAAAAATACAGAATATGTTTTCAAACTAAAGAAGTCACTGTATAGTCTGAAACAAGCTCCCAGAGCTTGGTATGAAAGACTAAGTAACTTCCTGCTAGAAAAGGAATTCACCAGAGGGAAAGTGGACACAACCTTGTTCTGTAAGACAGTTAAGAATGACATTCTAGTATGTCAGATTTATGTTGATGACATCATATTTGGATCCACTAAACCCTCTCTGGGAAGAAAGTTTGCTAAATGTATGCAGGCAGAATTTGAGATGAGCCTAATGGGGGAACTAAAATTCTTTCTGGGCATTCAGATTAATCAAACCCCTGAAGGAACTTACATTCATCAGAGCAAATATGTCAGAGAACTTCTGAAGAAATTTGATCTCTCAGAATGTAAGCCATCAAGGAATCCAATGCATCCCACGTGCATTCTGGAAAGAGAAGAGGTAAGTAAAAAGGTAGAACAGAAGGTCTACAGAGGTATGATTGGTTCTCTTCTCTATCTGACGGATTCAAGGCCTGACATTCTATTCAGTGTTTGCATTTGTGCTAGATTCCAATCAGATCCTAGAGAATCTCACTTAACAGCAGTTAAGAGAATTTTCAAGTATCTGAAAGGTACTACTAATCTGGGTTTGTTTTATAGAAAATCAAGTGATTACATCTTAATAGGATACTTTGATGTTGATTTCGCTGGAGACAGAGTAGAACGTAAAAGCACTTCTGGAAGCTGCGATTTTCTGGGAGAAAATCTGATCTCATGGTCCAGCAAAAGACAATCCACAATAGCTCTATCAACAGCAGAAGCTGAATACATAGCAGCAACTGGATGCAGCACACAAATTCTCTGGATGAAAAGTCAACTTGAGGACTTCAAGATATTTGAGAGTAACATCCCTATCCTCTGTGACAATACTTTTGTTATTTGTCTCAGTAAAAATCCTATTTTGCATTCTAGGGCTAAGCATATAGAAATAAAACATCATTTTATTAGGGACTATATTCAGAAAGGGATTATAAATTTAAAATTTATTAACACAGACCATCAATGGGCTGATATCTTTACAAAACCTCTTTCTGAAGATAGGTTCAACTTCATTCTGAAACATCTCAGCATGAAGCTCTGCTCAGAATAAAACTGTTTTGATTCCATATCTTAACCTTCGGAACTTTGTTTATTTTTCCGTGAACTACTGATCAATCTTTCTTCAGATCTTTAGAAGTACAAATTGTATCAGAATCTATCCATGAAGACCTACGCGCTTCATTTCAAAGATAGAAATATGTTGTTCACTCAAGCAAAAAGGTGTCATCCAGTCATCAGCTACTTTCTGAGGATGAACACACGTTCACGTTTCTGAAAGGTCAAAAGCGCTGTTGGATGCATTGGGACACATGTCATGGGTAACCGTTCCAATATCTTTCTGAATCCCCCAAAATCAGCTATCATTAAATGCTCATAATAATTATAATTTATTTCTCTCTCTTACCGTTTATGTTTTCAAAATCTTTTTTAACAAACTATTTAAACACATTTCTCACTATTTACAGTTTTTACTTTCACTTTCATTTTCTCTACAATCTTATTGATTTCAGTTTGCATCCTTTCTCAAAACCCTTTCAATTTCTTCACAAAACCTTCGTGTGAACATGGCTTCCTCAAGCATCCCTACTTCCAGTTCTCTGACAACAGATTCCTCCGAACAATATGAAGAACCCTATAGAACTCTTCTCACACCCATCAAAAATCTAGAAGTTCTTTCAGAATTAATTGTGGACTTTAACAGTCTTCAAGAGAACGAGTTTAATCTCTCTGAAGAAGTTAAGGCTCAAGGCTGGGACAGATATTTTGACCGACTGGTGGGTCCAACATTCCCAATTCTTGTGAAGGAATTTTGGATTCATGTTTCATCTTCCAACCATCAAGTTACTTCATACATAATGGGGAAGAAGATAGTCATAACTGAGGACCTCATTGTAAGATTAATAGGCTACAGTGGTGGTGGTGTACGATGCATTGACATGGCTGAAAGATGCGCTGATGTCGCCCTAATTGCTAGAGAAATCTTCACTCTGGGTCTTCCCTCCAGCAAAATAAGGGATCTAAAAGACCATCACAGAATATGGGCCAAGATTATTCTGGGATGCATAAACCACAGGAAGCCTACCAGCTCTCTTGACTACATCAATATTGATCAGCAATTTCTGATCTACTTCATCTCCCAGAAGATTAAGGTGAATCTGGATCATTTGTTGTTTAACCATCTAAGGACTAGTGTTAAGGAAACCAGAGAAGAGGAGCGCACAAAAAAGGACTGGATACCCCTAGGAAGGCTTATATCAGATATTCTAACAGAGAATAAGCTTATTGATCATCTAAAAGAAGCTCAGGAAATCAGCTCTTTGGAAGCTACTTTTGGCAAACAGTTGAATGCAAAGAATCTGAAGAAAATGAAGTTAATTGAGAACGTCAAGAAGGAACCCAGTGTCACTTCTTTTGCAACAATCTCCAGCAGAAGAATCCCTCTGGATAACCTTCCATTGTTCTCAGAGATTGATTCTAAACCTGATATAATAGTCAGATATCTGGATGCATGCAAGGCGGATGGTACAACACCAGATTTGAACATTCAGGATCTGCAGCAGAAGGCTCCAGAAGTTGTGCTGAAGAAAACCAAGAAAAGGAAAGCTGTAGCAGAAGGATCATCCCAGCGGACTCCTAAAAAGAGAGGTAATCCTTCTTTTGTAACTGTTCTAAACTCAATTTTTGTATCAACATCTATACCTATTCCCACTCAATCAGAAAACCCCACACCACAAACATTTGATGACTTTGACATTGAATTCGACCCCTCAGAAACCTTAACTCTTAGAAGATCTCGCTCCCTACCTCCAAATCCAAATATTGAAGCAACCCAACAAGAACTTGCAAAAGTTCTATCAGATATAGAAACCTTTGACCAACATACTTCTGCTCCCATGCCAGAAAATCCAAACTCTGAAACCACCACAGAAGCACCACAACCAGAAACTCCCCTCTCTCCACAAACAGAAATACCACTACCTCCATCTCCTCAACCAGAAATTCATCCACCTTCTCCACAACCTGAACTATTTCAACCAGAAGTTCAAACTTCTGAGGCTCAACCTTCTGAATCCTGTGAACCAGAACCTCATAACGATCAATCAAACCAAACTGTTGATTCTGATACCATTTCCATTCCTGGAATCACTGAACCTCTGGCAATCCGTATGCTCCTAACCATTCTGGATATTCGCCAAATTCCCTCTTCACTAGAATCAACTCCACCAAACTCCCCAACCAGTCCAATAATTATTCCAGACTCTCCCACTCCTTCACCAAAGAACAATCCAGATGACAATGTCAAGACTGTCATTGATTTAACGGTTTTTGAACGTCTTGCTGCCATAACCCACAAAACAGTTATTCCAAAACCAAAACCATCTGAACCCTCTCCATATGTTGGTACCAGCTTATTGATATTTGAAACAAAAGTACAGAAGTGAATCACTTCTCTGAAGCAAGCTAGTCTTGAGCTGATTGATCCTGCTGCATCAGACTACCTTTGGACAAGGTTCAGAAGATGGGTATGTTCTGAAACTCGTAAGATGCAAGAACAGAGCTACAGAAAAGTTCAACAAAACTTCAGTAATCTACCGAAAGTAATTAAAGATCAAGTTCTGAGCCAACTGCTCAAGGAAGAAGTTCTCCCTCTGGACAATGCTCCCTGGTCTGAACATCGTCCAGCATACAAAGTTCAACCAGAGTCAGAAGATCTCAATCTGACTGATACTCCAGAGCAGATGATTCCTGCTGAAGAACTGGGTCAAAAAGAGGATATTGCAGAATTCTCTGAGAAGCATCCAGTTAGTGCAGATCCTCAAGCTTCCTCCTATGAAAGGAAGACTCTAGAAGACCTGAAAAGATCTGATATGTTAATGAATGAAAGAATGGATAAACAGGACGAAAAAATTGAGGAAATCAAGAGCATGTTAACCAAGCAACAGGAAACCAACACCCAGATCAAGAGCATGTTGGAAGCCTTGTTCACGCGTCTACCTCCTCCCTCTTAGAATTTCCTCGTTTTTAAAACATGTTTATCTATAATATTTTTACATTGTTCTGAACGTTTCGGTGATTCTGGTTCTTAATATAAATGCATCTTGGCTCTGATTATATGTTCTTTTTGATAACTGACAAAAAAGGGGGAGAAAGAATAAGATATTTTTCAATAACGGATTACTGAGACATAAGTCTCAAACATTCTGATCTATTTAAATTTCTCTCTTCTGAAAAGCTTGAACAAGTACAAAACTCTGATGAAAGATACAGTAAGGTTCTGATGCTCAAAGACTCGTGGAATTAAAGGGAAGTAATCAACTCAGTGGGAGTTTCTATTCTTAATTCTATACTTTTTATTCTTTATTTTTAATTGAAAAATCTGGTTTTTGTCATCATCAAAAAGGGGGAGATTGTTAGAACATAGTTTGATTCTACAACCCTTGATTAGAGTTTTGATGATAAGAAAATACAAAGAATAAATAAATTCAAAGATATATATATATATATATATATATATATATATATATATATATATATATATATATATATATATATATAAAACAAATATGCCTCTTAAAATTATGTTTTGTATATACAGAAGTTCTGATGGAATCAGCATCAGAAGATCAGTAATATGTGCTACACGCTGAAGCTACCAGAATATACGCTGAAGCTTGATGACCAGTATCTGCGTATAAATAATACACTCTGACTCTGATCAAAGATCTTTACCAAGTCATCAACACTCTGAAGCGTTATCATAAGTTAAAGCAAAGAAGACTCTGAAGCGTTATTAATTATTCAAGACAGAATTAAATGCTAACGGCTCTCTTCAGACAAGATCTTCTTCAAAAGGAAAGTGCGTTATTGTCATTAAACTGGCTTTATGGACAACGTATCTTTGCCTTGCCTATATAAACAAGTCTTCTTGAGAAAAGACGCACGCATGCACTCACATAATTTGCCAAGCCTTCTAAACCACGCTTATTCAAACGCTTTAGCAAATTCAGTTTATTCCAAGCTTAAGTTGTGTAATTATCACAATTGTGATATATTGTTTTGTTAGAAAACGTTAACACATCCTTGTTCAATTATTTGTAAAAGATTTCCTTGAGATAAATCGATATATGGTTGTACTCAAGAAGACTTTAACAGTTGTTAAAGTAGCTGTTGTAATCCTTTGAAAATAGTGGATTAAGACCTCGTTGGAGAGAGGCGAAATCACCTTGACGGGTGGACTGGAGTAGTTTGAGATCAAACGAACCAGGATAAAAATACTGTGTTGTCAAACCATTTGTTTTAAGTTTTACAATTCAACCCCCCCTTCTTGTGTTTATCACATCTTCATGGATGAACCAACACACTGTCACGAGATTAATACTGAAGAAGTAGTGGACCAACCTTGGTTTCATGAAGTCAAAAGGTATCTCAAGGCTCAAGAATATCCAAAAGGAGCTTCAATCAATGATAAAAAGATCCTAAGGAGATTCTCCGCTAAGTTCTTCCTAAGTAATGACATCATGTACAAACGTAATCATGACTCTATTCTGCTCCGTTGTGTGGATAAGGTTGAGGCTGAAAAGATCATGGTTGAATTACATGATGGTACCTTTGGCACTCACTCCAGTGGGCATACTGTTGTACCCCAAAATTTTCCCTCCCATATTCTTCAAGATTTGCCAAGATCAAGGTTCAAAAATCTCCCCAAGGGTTGCACAGTTCAATGGCCTCCTAACAGTCAAAATTAGGGTTTTGATTCTAGCAAAGAAATTGAAGTTTCCAAGGGTCCAAACAAGTCCCACATGCCTATAAACATTGTCAAGCATCCTCATGTCAAGTTTCAAGACTCACAGCACAAAATTGCACAGTCAAAAACCCTAATTGCTCAACAGTCAACTGTAGGGGCAAAATGGTCATTTGACAGTCAAAAGTCCAAATTTTTGGTCAACATCTTATTTTGAAGCCACAAACATCATTTGATCAATTCTTGATCATGATTTTCAAGGCATGGCTCAAAAAGTCTCAAGATGCAAAAGTTTCCATATTTGGACAGTTGAAAAAGTCAACTGTAACTTGACCAAGGCATAACTTCCACATGGTTTATCAGAAAAATTCCATCCAAAGCTCATTTTGAAGAGAAAGACATTTCCTACAACTCCTCTTCACACTTCAAGTCCAAGAAATGCTCTCACAAAAAGTTATCAATCTCAACATTATAGGTCATTTTCAAAAGTCAACAAAAAGACACTTTAAGTCAAAGACCATAACTTTAGATTGGTAAATCAAAATGACATGGGACCAAAGGAATTGGTTATAGGACTTCAAGACCTTTCCAAAATGTCCAAGAACATGATCAAAGCTTAAAAATTGAGTAAGATATGCCTTGTGGAAGTTGGGAAATTTTTGGGAAATTTGAAAAGTCAACTTTGCTTCAAATGCCTCAAAATTGCTAATGGGCCACAATTTCTTCCAAGAATCATCACCCAAAAGCTATTCACGACCCATTGACTTTAAAGGGAGTTATTTTATCATTTTTTTTAATTATTTGAATTATTATTATTATTAGTTCATTTAATTAAAATAAAATATGACTAAAATAGAAAATCATGTTTTCCAATCCCTTTTTTGCAGCATATTCTCTCCATAAAGCCTAAATATTTCGTGCATACTCAATATGGAAAGAATCTCCATTGATTGGCATCAAAAAGACATGAAAAAGATTGGAAAAGATTACATTGAAAACAAAATATTTGAATCATGAATGCAAAGGTTTGGGCTGGGTTTTCTTTGACCAAAAACGTTCCAGATACATATAGAATGCTAACCTAATGCACAAAGATCTGGAAGCCGCGCCTCAAACCAAAGAACAAACTTTGCATTTTCACTAAAAATTTCAAATCTGATTCCATAGCTAGAGCACTTTTCCAAGCCAAAGAACGATTCCATTACCTTCCTGACGCATCAAGGAAGCTTTCTGAATCAAAACCACAGTCTCTAACCTCAAGAATCGGTAGAATGAGGCCGCCCTGTTCTTGACATTTTTCATATTCGTGTTTTAATTTATACGCATCATCCTTGCATTTTTCTTGTTGATTTATACTAATATAGTTGTTCTAAATCTGTTGGCATCATTTAATTGAGTTTTTGTGCCCTGTACGAGAATCTGCCATGGAAATTTTCTAGGTTTTCACAAGCTTGAAATTGGGGACTTTTGCATATGGAAAAATTAGACAGCAAGACTTATACCATTGAAATCGTGACGTTCCAACGAATCTAAAACACTCATCGCGCTTTTTTTATATTTGTTCAATTTCTATTCACTATTTTTTTGTGTTTCAGATTGTGGGGGTTTAAAACCCCCGCTATCCATTCTTTATTTCTCAGGTAAAAACGAACAAACGAAGAAGAAGGCTGGTTGTCATCCTATGGTTGGCTGATTCAAACAACTGGCGCCTTTTTTTATTTGTTCCACTAACCTATGTTTCTCTCTCTTATTATTCATATCCTATTATATTGACAAAGAAAGCAAATAGCACAATTGGCAAGGCGTTAGCATGGTAAACGTTGGGACCTGGGTTCGATTCCCAGGTCCCCCACTTTCTTCAATAATATTTTTTTCAATACACTTCCATGCAGCGTGCTGTCCAGGTTCCACGATACACCTTCACATCAGTGCCTGCCACATGTCCCTGAAGCTCAATCTGAGGGCCATCACAAGCAGCCTACCATACGCCTTGGTCAACAGATCCACACGCATCCTTGAAAAGTCAAAAAGGGCCAAGAATCAGTGGGCCTAATTGCTTTCTACAAACCTCCAAAAGGGTCAACAAACCCCCTATGTTTGTATTTCTTTTCTCATTCTTTTTTTTCTTTTTGTTTGTTTTAATTTAATGATTTTTTTTCTTTTAACTCATAAAATAAGTTTTATAATATAAAAAAAATCAGAAAGTCAAAAAATAAAAATATATTTATTTATTATTTAATGTATTAATGTTTTTGTTGTAAATAAATTTGATAATTAATTTAGCTTTAAATTAGGGTTTTAACTTTAACTTCTTTTCTTAAATAAATTAAAAAACATAAAAATTAGGGTTTCTAGCTTTTTATTCTTTTTTTAATAGTTAAAATTTCTTCTTATTATTATCGATAATTAATTATTTTTGTAAATAAATTTGTAATTAAATAATTAGGTTAAAACTAGGTCAAACTTAAACATTTTTTTAATAAATTAAAAATAGTTTAGAATTAGGGTTTTTAATTCCAATTTAACTTTCTCATTAAACTCCATAAATACAAAAAACTCCAAAAAAAAATTCTTTCTTTTATTTAACTTAATTAATTTATTAATTGTAATGTAATTTCTTTAAAGGGTCCAACGCCCTCGCATTCGATTATATTTCCTTTTCGCACATTTACTTTTATTTCCCCTTTTTAAATTTCATGTACTTGCCCCAAAGCCTTGTAATAGATTAATTAGGATATTTACTTTCCGCATTTTATTTATTTCAAATCGGGTCTTGGTTTAATTTGGCGATGTAGACCCGCGCCTTTGTAATAGCGTAGGATTTTTAATTCCGCACCTTTTAGCTGCTAATAATTTGCATGAAAGAATGAATGCCAAAAATAAAAACAAAGCGTAGATCACAAATGCATGACAAGATAAACATAATTGAAAATGACACACAATTCACACACCACCCCTAGGGTACACCTCACTGTTGCCTTGCCCCTCGAAAAGTGGTCGTCGAGTAGAGGACGTTTTAGTAAGTCCTCATGTCCATGAACATGGCATGAGGGTAGCTTCTAAGGTGTCTTCCTATTGCTCTGGTGGGATGGCACTATCTTAAGGACATTTACACAGACGAATTCCTTAGGGTAGGTAGATGACTCGTAGATACTTGCTCTAATTAAAAACAAATCAAAACTCTTTTCACAATGACACTTTTCAAAAAGTTTTCAAAACAACCTTTCAAACACTCTTGAGGACTGATACAAGAGTCGAACTGAAATTTTAAACGAAACTTTTTCAAACCCACGCACATTGAAAAGCAAACAAACATTTTGAAAACACAATGAGCAAGTATCTAAGAGCCCATGGATAACCATGGATAGAAAGGGTGATAACACCTTCCCTTTCTATAAATCTACCTCCCGAACCGAGAACTAATCTCAATAAGGAATTTTTCTGTGCTTTTGTCCTTTCCATTTGGAGAAAATAAAAGACGGTGGTGACTCTTGCTTCCGCGACATTTTACGAACCAGCGTTAAACAGTCAGTTCCAGATCCACCGATCACACATACGATGGCGAAGAAAATCCTACGGGCAGGCTGTTATTGGTCTTCCATGGAAGCAGATTGCTATCAACACTCCTGGACCTGTCATAAGTGCCAGATTTATGCTGACAAGGTGCATGTACCTCAGGTTCCTCTGAATGTCTTGACGGCTCCTTGGCCCTTTGCTATGTGGGGAATTGATATGATCGGGGAGATCAAGCCTAAAGCCTCCAATGGACACCGCTTCATTCTAGTGGCCATTGATTATTTCATAAAGTGGGTCGAAGCAGCCTCCTTTGCATCCGTTACTAAGAATGTTGTTGCCCGCTTCATCAAGCAGAATCTCATTTGCCGGTACGGTATCCCGGAAAGGATCATCACTGATAACAGTACGAACCTTAACAATACTATGATCACCGCCTTGTGCGAGCAGTTCAAGATTTAACATCACAATTCACCCCCCTATCAGCCAAAGATGAACGGTGCAGTCGAAGCTGCTAATAAAAACATTAAAAAAATCATACAGAAAATGACAGTCACCTACAAGGACTGGCACGAGATGCTGCCGTTCGCTCTCCATGGGTACCGTATCGTGGATCACACATCAACTAGGGCAACACCCTATTCCTTGGTCTATGGCATGGAGGCTGTTTTGCCTATTGAGGTTCAAATCCCCTCTATGAGAATTATGAAAGATGCAGGCTTGAGTGAGGACAATTGGATCCAGACCCGGCTTGATCAACTGAACTTAATTGATGAAAAGAGACTTACTGCTGTTTGCCATGGTCAGATGTATCAAAAACGGATGATCAAGGCTTTCAACAAGAAAGTCTGACGCCAAGTATATCAAGTTGGAGATCTAGTTATCAAGCGTATTATCTTGCCACAAAGTGATCCCTATGAGGGACCATTTGTAATCAAGAACATCTTCTCCGGTGGGGCAATGATCTTAACCACCATGGACGGCGACGATTTTCCACACCCTGCGAACACAGACATAGTCAAAAGATACTACGCATAAGAGACTCACTACGTTGACACACCTAGGCAAAACAAGGGCATCCCGGCGAACCAAAAGGTTCGGGCAAAAATTAGGGATAAAATAAAAAAATTTGTACACCCGGCAAGTTGAAAACCTGAAAGGGCGACTTGGGCAAAAAAGGGTTTCCCGGTGGATTGAAAACCCGAAAGGGAGGTCCAGGAAAAAGTTAGGGAATTAAAGCGTATGACTATGTCCCGTTGGATCACCGTACGGACAACTTAACAAACTCAGAGGTTCTGATCAATTCAATCATCTTCGGACGAAGCAACCGATAGATAAGATATTCAGAGATACGAAGGCTATAGTAGAATGGGAACCCCATGGGATTATCACACATAGTTGTCTTTCTTTGTATAAATTTTTTCTTACTTTTATGGAACCATCCTCTTACTAGGATGTTTGTCTCTTTTGTACAAAATACTTATTCAAAGTAAATACAAAGATATCTCTTTAAAGTACAGAAAATTGTTTGTCTTTTTCCTTTACACTTGTGTTTTATTTGAAAAAAACGTCCAATGATTCATTAATGAACATATATGCATTTGAACATAATTATTGTTTGCAAATAAACAAAATGAAAAGGACAAATTACTGATAGGTTGAAGGAACAGGAAAACATTCCTAGACCACTCCATATTCCCCATAGAGTTTTCAATAATCCCCAGCGGAACAAAACTCCCAACTACCCAACAGAATGAAGCTTCTAGTTTATCAATCCCTGGTGGAAACCATCCAGTTCCTCCAAATCCCCCAGCAAGTTATTTGACACCTGAAATCCATTCGGACATCATCTGATTTATGATACTCCCCAACGGAAAAAGACTCCCATCCATTAATCCCCAGTAGAAGTCATCAAAATTCTTTGGATTCCCCAAGCAGATTCCCTAAGCAGTATACGGCGTTGCCCTCACAACATAATTTTTGTCAATACTCCGACTTCAAGACATGAAGAATTCACATATCCTCGGCAGCAGTCAAGGATTTATTTTCCTCAGCAATACAGCAAATCAACTTACATGCGCATACATTACATCCACATATCATAAACATTGATAAAACACATATATTGCATCATACATTTCATGTAACATAATTTTGTGTTCCAGCTAACATTTTACCCTTTTTAGGATAAGATTAACAGCTATTGTTAAACAATGTACAATCAAATACAGTGTGGATACGCTCCAAACACGGATGCCATTCTGTTACTCATTCAGATTCCAACTATCGGATACGTTTCAGATACGCTCCAGACACAGACGTCATTCTGTTACTCATTCAGATTTCAACCTTCAGATACAATTCAGATACGCTCCAGACATGGAAGCCATTCTAATACTCATTCAGATTTCAAATATCAGATACAGTTCAGATACACTCCAGACACGGACGTCATTCTGTTACTCATTCAGATTTCAACCTTCAGATACAGTTCAGATACGCTCCAGACATGGAAGCCATTCTGATACTCATTCAAATTTCAACTATCATATACAGTTCAGATACGCTCCAGACACGGATGCCATTTTGATACTTATTTAGATTTCAAGTTCAGATACAGTTCAGATACGTTCCAGACGCGAACACCATCCTGATACTCATTCTTTCAGCTTACAAGTTACAATTAAACAAACATTCTTGGATGGAATCTACAAGCCTATCTCTAACAAGATTCTATCTCACCTCCAAATGGAATCTTTAAGCCCATTCCCTCAACTACGCGTCACCGAGTGCAAATTTATAGGCACTCTAGTGTCCAATCATCTTTCACCTTCGAGTCACGAACGACAAAGCTCACCAATCTAACTCTTCAGGTTTAAGAAGATTGAACAGGGGAAGTTGTTGTACCCCAAAATTTTCCCTCTCATATATCAATATTTTTTTTTCACAAGGTTTCTTTGACTCAAGACTGGATTAGGGTTTGGTCAGCTCAAGGCATATCTTCTTGCACTGATAACCCAAAATTAGGGTTTGAGTTTGCACAAGGATTTTTGGACTATCAATGCTTCATGTGACTTTCATACATCATTTTGTACCCCTAAGATTGCTCATGATAAGTTTCAAGCCTTGAACCACATTTTTGATTAGTCAATTGGACAGTTGTCCTAAAAATCAGCTGCATTGGGGAAAAAGTCAACAATGGCCAATTTACAGTCAAACTTCATAATTTTTTATCCACATCAACATTTTAGACTCGTATGTGCCATTTGATCAAGTTTGGATTACAACTCCTCAAGAAATTTGATTAAATCATCAAAAGGGCAAAATGGTCAAAATTAGGGTTTTGACTGAGAAAGGGCAATTTATGATTTTTAACCTAGCCAATGACCAAGTGAGTTCAAGCATGATTTCAAGGATTCAATTGCATCATATTGACTTAATTACATGGTTCAAAACATCTCAAGTTCATTGGATTGACAGATGAAATTTGCAGTCAACTGATCAAAAGTCAACTGTATACTGAAAAGTCAAACTTTGGCTTTTTGGTCAAAATCAAGTACCAAGAGTCATAATTCATCAAGATATGTCAAAATATGAAACTTGTTCACCAAGAAAACCAAATTTTAAAATTAGGTTTTTAATTTGAAAATTTTTATAACTTAGAAATTTTCTAAGTATAAAAATTTTCTTATTTTTTCTCAACTTTACACCACTTTTTCACCATGATGCATTTTGATTCAAGGAAAGTTCCCAACATGAAAGTTGTAGATCTCCATGAGATCTACAACTTTTCTTCACAAACTTTTCCCTAAATATGCTTGGATCTCAAGATATAAATTTGTGAATACATGGTCATGAACTTCCTAACTTAGTGAAATTTTGCCCTAATTTAGGCAGGTTTTGGACCCAACTTCATGGAAATGTTTCACCTAGTTACAAGAGGTATCTCAAAATGAATTTCAAATATGGATTACAGAGCATATTTCAAGCTTTCCAAAATGTCCAAGAATTATCCAAGATCATTTTTGAGTAGGGAGAATCAAAGAGAGGAAATTGGCATTTTCTCACTTTCTGTTCAAGCAATTTCATGAAGAACCAAGTTGCAAATCAAACCTATGCTGGCTATTTCATGTTGTACAGGTCCTAAACTTGCTACACACTCCTTAATTAAATGCTTACTCAGTTGACAAAGCCTCTATCCATGCTTTTGAACTTTTACACAACTTGTAATTCCATTTTTGGCCAAAAGGTTCCATTGCCATTTTCATAAAGAGCAACTTTTGCAAACTTTGTGATCTTGAGCATTGGACTTGTCCCCTTGATACAAGAAAGTACCACAGACCAAAGGAAACTTGTAGGGAAGAAATACCAACCTTAACAAGTTGGTACAAGCATGAGAGTTTTGTCTTGTCACTTTGCTTCAAGTACAAGAAAAGTTGCAAAAAAAGGCCAGGGCTTGTACAGCTGATAGAGAGCTGACTTAAAACCATTTCTATACTAATATGCAAAGGATATAAAACACATAGAACACCAAGCAAAGGCCTGAAACACTTAGAGCAAGAAAATCACCAAAAATTGTCGAAAACATACAGTTTCTGCACAAACATATCCAGCATCCATTTGGCTCGTGCGTTTTGTGTTTAGATCATCCAAACATCTTACATACTTGATACCTAGTCAATCCTAACCATCATCCCTGTTCTGTAACCTCTGTTTCACCATTTGCCATTGTTAACTTTAAAGCTTGCAGTTGGACTTGGTCAGGGAGTTCTATCCACTTTCAGAGCAAGTTAGGGGTTGGAATAGATTTAGGGAAGCTCAAGAAAGCTCAAGCAATCATCAGGCCTCCATCAAAGTCCCTGCATTTTCATACACGATTCCAGCTGAAGGAGGTAATTTTTCAAACTCTATCTCCTTGTACAGTCAACCTCAGGCCATGATCTGTGAATAAAAAATGTAGTTCTCATCATAACGAAGATGTACATATCATTATCTTGCATTTATTTTACTTGTGCTAAGAGAATTTGGAGGTTGAAATCTCTGAAAATTTTAGGTTAGGATTTAGGGATTTCAAAATTCTCTTTGATCTTTGATAGTTAAATTACATAATTTATATGGTTGGAATCGTGAGTTTAAATGCTACATTTTTCATGTTATAAGTTTTCATTTTTATGCAAGTATGAGGAAGTTACAGGTTGAACCGGCCATAGCGTGAGGAAGGAGAAGGAAGGACAGGGATGAAGTTGTATTGGGCTTTTTGGCTTCCTGGGCTTTTTGTTTTTGCTAGCACTACCACTTATTTGCTATCTCACCCCCTGTTAACTCTTTCATATTTTATTTTTTCATTTTTATATTTAAAACTTTAAATTATTTTCTTTGATGATAAAAAACCCTAAAAAATAATTTAATTATTTTTACACTTTTATTTTATTTTTTTATTATTTCTCACATAAAAAATATAGTTTATTTTGATAAAATATAATTTATTTTCTTAATAAACTTATAAATATAATTAAATAAACTTAATATTTTTATTTTACATTTCATACTTACTAATACCTTTTTTTTTGCATATATTTAATTTTTAATATTTATATACAATATTATTTATTATTTCATACAAGAAAATGTACAAAAATAATAATATAGAAACTTTATTTTCTCATAAATAAAATTAGGGTTAAACCCCTTTCAAAAAATTAAATCTTTTTCTTTATATTTTTAGGTTTAAATGAAATATTATTTTACATAGAAATAACACATAAAAAATCTCTTTACATGTACATTACATTGCATTACGTTTTAAATATTGTATTATATTTATTTTAATTCGCGCAAATTCGATTTGGTTGTAATAATGTATTTAGTTTTATATTTGTGCAAATCCCCATTCAAACTTGTATTCCTCCCTCCCATAAAATTGTTGTAATAGCTTAGTATATTTACATTACGCAATTTATTGCTTTCATATGCCATGATTAGTAATTAGGGTTTGTATGACAAGAACGAAACAAAACAAATAGAAAACCCTAAAAGCAAGATCAAAAGCATGAAAATGATATAGTTTGCACACAAGCACCCTTAGGGTTTCTCCCACTTGGTTGCCTAAAATAAAATGGCCATGTTACGCATGCGAAGTATCTTGGCAAAACAAAACAAATATAAGATCATAGTCCCTCGATGACGCTATTCAAAAAGTTGCCTTACAAAAATGATCTTGGTCCCTCAAAATGCTAAGATACTTCGCAAACATTGCTAATCATGGTTATACGATGACCCACGCCCGTCCCATTTACATCCAAAGATATGGTTGCTTACCAAATCAATGGTAAGACAACAATGTCAAAGGAATAGAAAATACATAGGAAAGACATTTGAGTGGGTAGATAGTTCTAGTTGCTTGCTCCATTTCAAACAAAAAATCCTTGCTATTTTTTTAAAACAAACACACACACATTTCAAAACATCTTACAAACATTGAAAACATTTTCAAAAGACAAACATCTTTGTATACATTCTTACGAACGAGAATCATTACAAAGATTGCCTAAACGAATGGCCTCTTTTACAAAATACTTTCAAAACCACATCAAACACCATTTCAAACAAACCAAAGCAAGTGATCTAAGCAAGTAACTAAGAGACCATGGAAAACCATGGATGAAAAGGGTGCTAGCACCTTCCCTTTTTATAATCTACCCCCTGAACTCAAGAAACAATCTCAAAGGTCTTTCATGTGCTTTTTCACCTTTCCTTTTGGATAAAAAAAAAGTCGGTGGCGACTCTTGCTAACCGCAACATTTGCGATAAAACGCAAAACCTCAAGTCGGTTCTCCCACCGCATCACACTTCCCTATGGTCCTCTACTTCCTTCAGAAAGAAACTACTCAAATGAATATTATTCGGTTTATCTCTCATCGGATAACCAAGTTGTCACCGAGTGAGCAAGTGCCATGATCTTAGGAGCCCAACGAGGTTCCTTCTTGACATCCCAAAAAGCATCAGACTGAAGCATATGAGAGATAAACCACCGGTACAACAAAGGCGTGCAACAGGTAATCATTCCCCCATGATAAGAATTCCGAAGATGAATAGAGTAATAAGCATCACCCAACAATGTAGGAATTGGGTTTCCAATCATGAAGATCCTGATAGCATTAATGTCAACAAACTTGTCCGCATTAGGAAATAAAAACAACCCGTAAGCAAGTAGAGCAAAGATGGCCTCAAAAGCAACTGTACTCTTCATTCTGACAAAGTAACGAGCTTTCTCCAATAAGAACTGAGCTGGTAATCCTCTAATTCCTCCTTTAGTAGTCATATGGGCTTCCACCTCAGATTTCCCCAGATGAATCAAAGCAGCAATCTCATGTGGTTTTTGCTCACCCTCCAAACCAGTAAAAGGAACATAATCAGTAACAGGTAAATCCAATAGATAAGAATACTCCTCCAGTGTGGGCATCAACTAATAGTCGGGAAAGATAAACCAATGATACATCGGATCATAGAACTGGACCAAGGTCGAGAGAATACCCTCCTTCATCTTCAGCTTCATGAGAGGAATAATGGATGCATACTTCTTCCGAAAGTCTGCAGAACACTCGATCTCGGGAATTAGACTGATCAACTCATTTGTCTTGGGATCCTTGAAACTGTATTTCCCAGTCTTTCTCTTTCCAGAATCCATGGTTAGAAAGTACCTGAGATATTCACAAATGGTCAACCTTTAAATCCCTTGAAATATGGTTTCTTCAAAAGATGCTTATGAGTGCATGGATGCATGATGCAACAATCACACACAAGATCACACATATAGGGTTCATAGGTTCAACGTCACGAGCATGAGGTCGAAGTTACTATCCATAAGGTGTCGTTTTAAAAATTATCACCTGCCGAACAAGGTTCTAGAGGTTCCCAGAGTCTACATCCTTCCTTCAGATATTACCAACTTCTCGATTAACTCGGTAATTAGTAATATTCTCAAGAAAGACTCGTCCAAGCGTAGTATCGTGTGACAACTATTTCCGGATTACTTCGTCATAGCTTCCGCACTACACCTAAAAGGCCAAGATGGGTTTGGTATTCTAAGGTCCTCAGTTTCAGCAGGCTACCAGGTCGAAAGCAGTACGTCTTCCCGATTACTCGGTAAATGACACTACAGTCAAAGGGGCCTCCACTGAGTGGGGGATCTCATGCTTCCTTTTTTGGGATTACTCCCTCAAAGTTAACATGACTATACTGCCCTTCCTATCTTAAAGTTTTCCCAAGTCCGGGTATAGGACTTATGAGTAATCACCAAGCACCCTGAAAAAAAAGAAAATCCAGACAAACATATATACAACATATAACACAAAAAATAGTAATAACACATATACATATATAAACAAAGATAGGCTTAACCCACTTAGGGATGGACCAGCAAGAGGTCAATATGTCCCCGGTGAAGTCTCCATTTTTCTGTAGCGGTAGAAATGTTTAAGACTAAGCCATTGGGTTGACTAGACTTATACAAATCAAAATCAAAATTGCCACCGCGCTTTATTGTTTCCAAAGGAATGGGAAAAGAGCGAATAACCCAAAAAGAAGGGGAAGATTCAAGGTAAGGGGGTTGGTTATGCAAAGGGAAGGTATTAGCACCCTAAACATCTACGGTACTCCGCAGGAACCTCTTTGTGAAATCTGTATATTTTGGCTATGAAAAATGTTGTATAAAAATGGATGGTGGAGGTGAGAAAAGAAATATATTTATTTTATAATTTTTGCACCCGCCGCGGTTACGAACCTTTAGTGCCTACGTACCACCTTTTCATGCAATTGGGGATCAGGGTACACGTAGTTCCTCTTTTAAAAATTTAAAACACAAATGTGTTGGTTAATTTTATGAGATAAAACATCACTGTCACTGCCCGTGTGGAAAACATACCTATTACCCACAATTATGAGAAAGGAGAATTTGCATCATCTCAAAGTGGAGAATATGGCCTGGATCTTAAAATCAACAATGCTTCACTCAACACCCAAGTGGAAAATATCTCTCTTCACTACATATTGTAGAAGTATAGTTGTTTGCATCACTACAAGGATTGACAAGAGTTCAATATTTTGAGAAAAGTTTAAAGATAAAAGCCAAAGTGGCAAAATGGTTTGAAATGAGATTGATTGACTTTTAGTCTTCTCACAAAAAATTTCAAGGTATTATTAAGTTGATTGGAGTTTATTTATGAAAATGTTTTGAAAATGCATGGACATAAGTCCAAGTTTATTATGAAAGTGGTTCAAGTTTAAAAACAAGAAGAGTTTTTAAAAGGAGGAAGAAGATTTTTGAAATTAAAGAAGATGGGAGGAGAAGAAGGGACTATCCTAAAGCACAAGGTAAAAGCTAGGGATAAGAACCATCTAACCAACAAGAAGCCAATACTTGACATTATGAGCCAAGATAGAATTCCCATCCCTTGGATTGAAACCAATCAAGCAAAAAAAATACTAGACCTCTTGAGAGAACCAAACTTCAAGTGTATTAAGTCTTCACAAAAATTAGGCAAAGTAACGGCTGTATACGGGTGAATTCCAGATTACAAACAAAGGGTGTAATCACAAAAACATGCACACAAAAACAAACAAGCAACCTAATATCTTGAGGTAAACCTCAAGAACTCCAGACAAAATAATCAGATAAGATCACAAGGTCTCCAAGATAAGCCAAGGTTTCTAATCCTAAGTCCAAGAAAAAAAGGTCCCATGATCCATAATGCCAAGGATAGTAACCAAATAGTCCAAGTACCATTAAATATTTTTATGGTTTATGTTCATTATTAAGTATCTTAAAAAAAAGAAAAGAAAAGCTCAAGTGAGCAAAGTAAAAATGACAAGAAAGTAAATGCTCAAATGATCAAAGATGAAAATGGCATGAAATGTAAATGCTAAAAGTAAATGGTAAATAAAGCATAAAAAAATAAAAGCATAAAGTAAAACAAGTAAATAATTAGTGGTTAGTTGGATGACCATCTTGAAGCTTGCATTTGGAACTCATTAGAGGATTGGTAGAACCAAAGCCTCCACACAACAAGTTGCATTTTCTTTTTGTCCAGTATATCATCCATTTGGAGTTCTCACAAGTGTCATTTAATGATCAACGATGTTTAAGTGATCCGCGTTGACCAAAGGTGTTGTAGATCCATTAGAGAATTGGTAGAACCAAAGCCTCCACACAATGAATCTCAAGGTTATTGGATCAAAGAGAGCAAATTAACATACTTGGGCTTGCAAACATAAGTTTGGGCCACGAATGATCATTTATTTGAATCGAGACAAAATTTAGCGTTATGTTAAGCAATCGTAAGTGGACTTATATAGAAGTCGCACCTATTTTGAGGTTGGTCGATAGCAATCTATGCACCATTTGTTCTGAGACATGATATAGAGATCATGCTCCAACAATATTTAGTGCAATAAGAAGGGGATGAGATGAAGAGGGATGAGAGAGAATATACAAACCACTTTTGAATTAAATTTAATCAAACTATTATTAAAATCATTCATCCATTTTTGTGGAGTTAAACTCAACACCATGGATCCAATGATGTTAATAAAGTCCATGATCCAAAATTTAACCCAAGATCAGCCAGAAAATAGTCACAAAATAATATTACATTTTAATATATACAAAAGGGTTTAAAAATAATGTTTAAAAATAGAAAATAAAGAGAAAAATATCAACTATGTTCAAATTAATCAAGAAATAAAAAGTAAGACCATAGAAAAATCAGAAAAAGGCTCAAATAGGTATCCAAATTTTTTGGTAATTTTTTTAAAGTCAGAAACTATTTTTAAAATTAAAAGAAATGGGTAAAATAAGCCAAAAATGATTTAAAAAATAGTAAAGTCAGAAACAAAAATAAAATAAGGTCACCAATATTTATTACAATATCATTGGATCACTCCATAATTTTTTCAGAATTTAAAAAATGTATAAAAGTATTTTTAAACATTTAAAACAATTCAAATAAAGTGTAAGTTTATAAAAAATACCAAAACACAAGATTAAATTGTGAAAAAAATAAAAAATCTGAAAGAGAATAATCAAAATATTTTTTCATAATTTTTTCAGATTTTTTGGACTTAAAATGAATTTTCTATGATTTTTTGAAATTTAAAACAATTAAAATATAAAAATCAGAAAATAAAATAAAAGTAAAAATATATGGACCATTGGATGAGAGTCAAAACGCGTTAGTAATCAAATCCAAGGGATCTGGCGCGCTATGCATATCAGGGTCATTAGTGAATAAAGTACAGAATCAAATATAAATCAGATTTTCAAAAATAACAAGTGGCGTGCCATCATTGGTTGGAAGATGACACTTAGGTCATCTTTAACCTCCAGCCAACGTGATTTGCAGGTCTCTCAAACTGTAAAATCAGAAGCTCAGACCTATGTCGTTCGCTTCGTCTCTTCAATACGAAGACAACTACACCCTCGCGCCAAATTTATATAAATTGTAGCTCAAGCAATTTGGAAGGAAAGTTTTGAAAAGGGATTTAAAATTTCATGGTCAAAACGTGTTTCCAGTAAAAGGTAAGTGTTGCAAATAGAACCAGGGCATTGAGAGCAACACAATGATATCAGAGTTTTAAAGAATTGATGAAGGAATCTACCTATTGAAGTTGAGTTGCAGAGCTCTGAAACTGGTCTTTTATGGAGCAGTATAGGGCACGATTCTTGAATGTAATTATGTGGTTAGCTTCGGGGAAGATCAAGGAAGGTGAATTGATGGAAAAATTGGATTGAAAAAGGCTTCAGAATGGATTTTGATGTTACTGAATTCTGAGTTGTGGATTAAGTTTGGCAGGGTGATTCTGGCTATCCAAGCTTGAGAAAATAAATGGGAAATGACCCTCTATATATATGGAATCAAATGAAATGTTCAAGCGTGTGAAATGATGAAGTTTGGAGGGAAATCGTGTGAAGTTGCAAACAAGAAAAGTGTGACTTCAAACTTGATCAAAACTCATCCAAAACGCACGTTTCGTTGTGCTAATCCATTATGGAAATTCACTAAACATGTTTAGAGGTAAAAACGCGTGGAAAACTTGTGATTAGAAGCCAAAACAAAGATTTTAAAATCTCACTTGTGAGGAAACTCCAGTTCCAAGTTACCAATTTCAAAATCATGGCATTCTCAGCTCAAGGGGCCTTAGGGCATGGTTTTTGATGCTTTAGAACGATGAGGTTACAATCTTTGCAATGGAAAAAGAATGGAATCAAGTGGATGCTTGAGCTGAAAGTTGTGTTGAGTCAAAGTTGGATAAAAAGAGTTGACTTTCCATACTTAGAAATACTTCAAGTTCTTCTTCAAAAATGACCTATAATGTCTTGCATCCAAACATGGCCTTCCACTTGGAATTTTCTCTTGACCAAAAAAGATGGCATGAAGTAGATCTCTTGAATGACATTTTGAAACTTGAACCATTCAGAATCTCCAAAAATTGAGAGAGTTATGAATTGTTGAAGTTGGCAAAAAATCATGAAATGACCTATAATCTTTTGCATCCTTAAGGCAACTTCCATCCATTTTCTCACTTTTCACATAAAAGAAGGCATAAAGTTCACACCTTAAAGATCATTATGGAAAAATAATGGGCTCAAGCTGATAAAAATTGACCAAGTTATGATCATTTGAAGTCACGCATGGAAAATTGGGGATTCATCTGGAGGACTTGTAATATTTCTTCCTCATTAAGCCTCTTCCTCATGGAAACTCCTTGAAACTTTTGAAGTTATTTATTGATAACCATTTGAAGAGAAGGATGTCTTTGGAATCACTCAAAAATACCAAAATATGAGCAAGATACATTTCTTTGAAGTTCAAAACCTTAGCTCCTTAGATCAAGAAAATGTTTTGAGGAACTTTGACAATTTTGAACAAACTTCTTGTACCAACACACATGATTTGTAAATAGAAGTTGTTGAGGATGATAATGAGAACTCATAGCCACCAAAACCACTTCCATATCTTGAACATTGAGAGAAATATGCACTTGTGACCAATGGGAACAAAGCCTTGTCCAAGCATGACAACCTCTTCAATCAACCCCTTGTACTTTTCAACCAAATTTGATAACCTTGAAATGTGGTGAACCACAATAACCTTGCCATGCCATTTCTTCCAAAAAAATCCAATGGTGAGGTTTGAACTCCTCAAGCTTTATTGACTAGGGCATGAAAATAAACTCATGAACCCATGGGGTAACTTGTTAAATCCCATTGCCTTTACCTACATGGGTAACAAGCAAGACAAACCAACATTGTATTTTATTTAGTTAAAATAAGAAATCAAGACAAAAACAATATTCATGATCATAAAAGAACATAAGTCAAGGGGCTTGGTGATTCCTCAAAAGGGCAAAGCTAATCATAGGGATGGGAACCAAGAATTCTAGTGTGATCTTGTTGTGAATGAATCAACATGGTATGATGAAGGGATCTTAGGGGGGAAAATTGGGGTACAACAAGTATCATGTCTTCGGATCCTCCCATAACAGTTCTTAGAAAATTTTGAGACTTGACCAAAGATCTTGGGTACCACCAATTTGTTTGTTTGTTCCAATAGTACCAGGTGGTGTCAGTGTCAGGTCTTCCACAACAGTCTTGGAAAATATCCCTAGGAAATTCAAGGCTACCGAAAATGTGATCAAAATATCAAACATCGAGGTGCACCAGATTAAATCTAGGGGTAAACAGGCTCCCACATATAAAGGGTCATGTGCGACCAAGCAAACATTTTCTGGCATTACTACGACACTTACTATCCGGGGCAGTGACAAATATCCCACAAAGTCCTTTTCATAAGGTGATCACCAGTTAAGTCCCCACAGAGTCATCTCTGTAAGGTTATTCCCACAGAATAATCTTCACAGATAAGGGTACAAACCCCTCAAGGCCGAATTCATGGATATCCCCATAAAATAGGATTCATGCAATCCCAAGCCAGAGTTTCATCCTCCGGAAAACCACTCCCCTGTCAGAGTTTCAACCTCCGGAAAACCACTCCCAGCTGAGTTAATCTCAAGAATCCTCGAGGATTTCTGTCAAAAGAAAACACCTCTCCAGCAGATTGGAAATAGGGTTTATTTCCCCAACAAACTATAGATTCCCCAACTTGAATTTGCCTCTGAGACTATCACAAGTCAACGGACCACGACCCCTCTTCCCCAGTAGACTTTTCTACAATCCTCAGTGAGTTTCTGCAAAGCCTGGAAAATAAATAGGTAACAGTTAACTTCTTTATCCCCAACAAGCTGTTAACTCCCTTTCTCTTCAATCAAGAGATAACTCCCCAGTAGAGAAACAGACAGTTAAATCTCCTGAACTCCTTTCCCCAAACAGGAATCAACACTCTCCACAAGAGTTTTCTTCTCAAGCAAAATTAATATTCCCCAGCGGAGTTCTCCTCAAACAACAAAACAGGAATTCCCAGTGGAAACATTCTAAGAAAAGTTTGAAGACACACATACTCTTCAACAGCAATCAGGTATTTAATGACTCCCCAACACTTGTCAAGGATTTATTTTCCGAGGCAAAGATACATTTCAACAATACTTCACATTCATACAACATACATGATATATGTATACAACACAACCTCATTTTTTAGGACATCATTGCATAATTCATTTTCATACTTTATGACATTGCATACAGCTAACCCTTTACCTTTTTAGGAAAGATCAATTGACTGATAATTATCATCAAACAATTTTCAAGAGGTCCAAGATTAGTTCCTGAAACAAGACAGAGCAACTATCTAGACGACCAGACGAAGCAATCTTACACGGATTCCTTCTCATATTTCTAGACGCAGTTTTTACACGGGCTCATCATTGAAGCAACCCTACCCAGATGCAGTTTTACACGGACTCATCATGAAGCAACCCTACCCAGGTTCCTTCTCAGACATTTCTAGATTTCGTTTTACACAGAATCATCATGAAACAACCCTACCCAGGTTCCTCCTCATTTCCAGATGCAGTTTTACACGGACTCATCATGAAGTAACCCTACCCAGGTTCCTTCTAAGACATTTCCAGGCGTAGTTTTACACGGACTCATCATTGAAGCAACCCTACCCAGGTTCCTTCTCAGACATTTCCAGATGAAGTTTTACACTGACTCATCATGAAACAACCCTACCCAGGTTCCTCCTCATTTCCAGATGCAACTTTACACGGACTCATCATGAAGTAACCTTACCCAAGTTCCCTCTCAGACATTTCCAAATGAAGTTTTACACGGATTCATGAAGCAACCCTACCTGAGTTTCTTCTCATTTCCAGACGCAGTCTTACCCGGATTCATCATGAAATAACCCTACCCAGGTTCTTTCTCAAAAATTTCCGTATGAAGTTTTACACGGACTCGTCCTGAAGCAACCTTACCCAGGCTTCTCTCTCATATGTCTCCTATAGCAGCCCTATACAGGCCCATCATAAATTCAAAAATATTCAAGACCTCTACTGGTTCAGTTTAAACCTCTCAATGGTTTATCCTGATTCTTTCCCAGTAGACGATTTCCCTAGTTCAGATGAATCACTCTAAAGATTTATCCTGATTCTTTCCAGTTAAAGATTATTCAAGACTTCTGCTAGATTCAGTTTTAAATCGACCAAAGGTTTATTCTGATTCTTGCCCCAGTTGAAGTCAAGCTTAGACTTAATCTAATCTCTATTAACAGTCACCTTTGGATGGCATCTATAAGCCCATCTCCGCCAACTCTCCATCATTTCTCCAAATGGCATCTTTAAGCTCATTCCTTACACCTCAACCTCAAAATCATCAGAGTGCAAATTTTTGGGCACTCTAGTGTTCAATCGTCTTCCACCTTCAAGTCACGAATGGCAGATTCGCCAATCTAACTCTTCAGATTTAAGAAAGATTGAACATGGACAGTTGTTGTACCCCAAAATTTGCCATCTCTTTTCTCAAAGGATCATCCTGGACCCTCATATTTGCTTTTGTCAAGTTGCAAGTCTAGGATTACAATTTTCCAAGAAAGTCATTCACAAGGGTAAAATGGTCAAAAGCACACTGAAAAGTCAAACTTTGACTTTTTGATCAAAAGCAAGTTTCAACAATCATATTCCATCAGGACAGGAAATTGGTTCATCAAGAAATCAAAAGTCAGAAATTACTTTGAAAGAAGTAAAATTCCTAAACACTTAGAAAATTTTCTAAGTGTTAAGAAATATGACAATTTCCGAACTTCTGGGCCAGATTTCACGCAAGTGCAATCAGAATTCGCAAAGATGGTTCAGAACATGACTCTTCAATCAGAACATATGGAAATTGTGTTCTTTGATCAGAACATGACTCTTCAGCATATGGAGACTATGTTTTACGCTTCAATCAGAACATCACCCTTCGAGTCTCATTCTGGTCTTTCCATTCTTTGATCAGAACATCACCAAGCCCCAAAACCTCGTGTTAAACAGTCTGTTGCAATGCTATGGCACAGTTCTGCATCCAGCTGCCACAACACTCTAAATTGTTGTTGATCCAGTCCACGCCTGCACTTTCTCAAACCCCATATTTGCACCAAATTAGCACATAAAAGCTGTATTTAAAAAGCAATGGAACAGTATGCCAAAAAGGTTTAAATCCCATTTGTTTTCCCCCAAAAAATCTCAGCAAACTTATCTACAAATAAGTTGTTCTATCACACGTTTAAGGGGATAGATTTTGGAAAGAGAAAGTGATAAAACAAAAAAAAAAGAGAAAAGAAAAACTTAAAACATTCTTAAATCCATAATTATCAAAAAAATACCTTTGTTCTTCCCTTTTGAATCAAAGAACACAACATTTTCTGTTACGTTTCTTGCTGACTCCAGAATATTCGAAAGCAGCAGCTCGGGCCCTAAACACACGCTCCAGATTTAAGGTAAGTCATTTTGACTTTGAACTTTTCATTCAGAACATCATTAGATATGCAAATATCATAGTGTTGATATTGTCCATATCATTGCCTAAGTATAAAAATCGTGGATCAGAACTTCTTGAAGAAAACTAGGCTCAGAATTAGGATTAGAACTTCTATAAACTGTCGTGCTTTTACTTTTCTATTTTGTTGTTGTTAAGAACTGGATAAGTTGCAGATGCTCTGGCTAATGAACAGAAGGAGGTGAAGTGTAACACAGAACTTATGAGTTTTCTTTCCCAGCGTTTTAGCACAATACATAACTTCTAGGCTTTCCCACTGTTTTTGCACAATACAGAACTTCTAGGTCTTTTATCACTATTTTAACACATCACAGAACTTTTAGGTTTTTCTCACTGTTTTAACACACACAAAACTTCTAGGCTTTCTTACTGTTTTAACACACACAGAATTCCTAGGCTTTCTTACTGTTTTAAGACACATAGAACTTCTAGGTTTTCTTGTTGTTTTAACACAACACACGGAACTTCTAGGCTTTCTTGTTGTTTTAACACAACACACAGAACTTCTAGGCTTTCTTACTGTTTTAACACAACACACAGAACTTCTAGGTTTTTCTCACTATTAGAACACAACACAAAAATTCTGGTTTCCTCTAACGTTTCTTTATGAACTACAGCGTACCTAGCATTAGAACTTTTGGTCCCTTTCATTTTTGTTTTCAGCAACATGCTGATCCTGTTTTCGTTATTTTTCCTTTTCTTTCTTATTTTTATTATTTTTAGAATTAATACTATTTTTATTAATATAAAAAAGAGATAGAAAAATATTTTCTTTTTATTAACTAATTATTTTAATTTTAATTTATTAAGACCAAAAAACCTTTTTTTTAAACAAATCCTTTCCTTATTTTTTGTATTGTACAATTCAATATGGTTGTAATAGATAATTAGGATTTAAATTCTTGCAATACCCATTTGTAAATATGTACCCCCATCCCTGAAATGATGTAATAGCTTAGTGTTGTACCCCAAAATTTTCCCTCTCATTTATCAAGATTTTTCTCACAAAACTTCTTTGACTCAAGACAAGATTAGGCTTTGGTCAGCTCAAGACATCTCATCTTGCACTCATAACCCAAAATTAGGGTTTGAGTTTGCACAGGTATTTTTGGATCACCAATGCTTCATTTTACTTTCATACATCATTTTGTACCCCTAAGATTGTTCATGTTAAGTTTCAAGCCTTGAACCACATTTTTGATCAGTCAATTGGACAATTGACCTAAAAATCAGCTGTATTGGGGAAAAAGTCAACCATGGACAATTACAGTCAAACTTCATAAGTTTTTATCCACATCAATATTTTAGACTTATATATACCATTTGATCAAGTTTGGATCACAACTCCTCAAGAAATTTGATCAAATCATCAAAAGGGCAAAATGGTCAAAATTAGGGTTTTAACTGAGAAAGGGCAATTTCTGATTTTTAACCTAGCCAATGACCAATTGAGTTCAAGCATGATTTAAAGGATTCAATTTCATCATCTTGCCCTAATTACATGGTTCAAAAGATTTCAAGTTCATTAGATTGACAGAAGAAATTTGCAGTCAACTGATCAAAAGTCAACTGTATACTGAAAAGTCAAACTTTGACTTTTTGGTCAAAATCAAGTGCCAAGGGTCATAATTCATCAAGATATGTCAAAATATGAAACTTGTTCACCAAGAAAACCAAATTTGAAAATTAGGGTTTTAATTTGAAAATTTTCATAACTTAGAATTTTTCTAAGTATACAAATTTTCTTATTTTTTCTCAACTTTTCACCACTTTTTCACCATGATGAATTTTGATTCAAGAAAAGTTCCCAACATGAAAGTTGTAGTCCTCCATGAAATATACAACTTTTCTTCACAAAATTTTCCCTAAAGATGCTTGGATCTCAAGTTATGAATTTATGAACATAGGGCCATGAACTAAATAACTTAGTGAAATTTTGCCCTAATTTAGGCAGGTTTTGGACCCAACATCATGGCAACTTTTCACCTAGTTCCAAGAGGTATCTCAAGTTTCATTTCAAAGATGGATTATATAGCACATTGCAAGCTTTCCAAAATGTCCAAGAACTCTCCAAGATCATTTTTGAGTAGGGAGAATCGAAGAAGGGAAGTTGGCATTTTCTCACTTTTGATCAAGCCATTTTCACATAGCATCAAGTTGCAAATCAAATATATGCCGGTTATATCTTACTTTACAGGTCCTAAGCTTGATATAAACTCCTTAATTAAATGCATACTCAGAAGCCAAAGCCTTTATCCTTTCTTTTGAAGCTTTACACAAGATGTATTTCCATTTTAGACAAAAAGGTTACAATGCCATTTTCATAAAGATGAACTTTTGCAACTTTGTCAACTTCGAGCATTGGACATGTCCCCTTGGTACAAGAAAACTCTACAGCTCTTAAGCAAATTTTACAAGCTCATTTCAGCCCTCAAGAAAGCTGGTACAAGCATGTGGGATTGGTCTTGTCAACTTTACTTCAAATGCAAGAAAAGTTGCAAAAAGGGCTAGAGCTTGCACAACTAGTAAGGGCTGACTTTGGATCACTTCTCTACTAATATGCAAACTTTGTACAAGGCATAATACGTTTGGCTTGCACCTAGAACACTCTGAAACTGAAAAACACCACAACACTGCCCAAGCTCACAGTTTTCTGCAAAAGCACAGCCAACTCTCATTTGGCTCGTGTGTTTTGTGTTTAATCAATTCAAACATCTTATTCACTTGATACCTAGCCAATCCAAGCCATCACCTTGGCTCTGTAACCTATGTTTCAGCATCTGCCATTTTCAACTTGGAAGCTTGCAGTTGGACTTGGTCAGGGAGTTCCAGCCATCCTCAAAGCAAGATAAGAATTAGGATAGCTTCAGGGAAGTTCAAGGGAGCTCAAACAATCATCAGGCCTCCATTAAAGTCCCTACATTGCTCTACACGATTCCAGCTGAAGGAGGTATTTTCTTAAACTCTATCTCTGTATATAGGCAACTTCAAGCCACGATTTGTGAAGAAAAATGTAGCTCTCATCATAACGAAGTTGTACATATCATTACTTTTCATTTATGTTACTTGTGCTAAGAGAATTTGAAGCTTGAAATCTCTGGAAAAATTAGGTCACGAATTAGGGATTCCAAAATTCTCTTTGATCTTTAATTGTTAGGTTACATAATTTATAAGGTTGGAATCGTGAGCTCAAATGCCACATTTTTCATGTTATGAGTTTTTGTTTTTATGCAAGCATAAGCAAGATACAGTTTGAACTGGAAAACACGTGAAGGAGATGGACGAAGGACATGGATGAAGTGGTTCTGGGTTTTTTGGCGCCTTGGCCTTTTTGTTTTTGCTATTTGCACCCCCTTGACTTGCTATTGCACCCCCTGGCTAACTTTTTATATTTTTGTATTTTTCTTCATATTTTTATATTTAACACTTTTATTTATTTTTCTTAATGATAAAAAATACTAAAAAATGATTTATTTATTTTCACACTTTAATTTTATTTTTTTTATTATTTTCTCACATGAAAAATAGTTTATTTTGATAAATAGAATTTATTTTCTTAAATAAATTATAAATATAATTAAAAATACTTAATATTTTTATTATACATTTTATACTCATAAATACTTATTTTCTACACATATTTAATTTTTAATATTTGAACATAATATTATTTATTATTTATTATTTTTTATACAAAAAAAAAATATACAAGTTAATAAGTATAGAACATTATTTTATTTTAATTGAAAAATAGGGTTTACCCCCTTTCAAAAAGAATTAATATATTTTTTCCTTATATTTTTAGGTTTAAATTAAATATTTTTCATACAAAAAAACAAGACATAAAAAATCTTTTCTTTTACATACATATTGCATTGCATTTTAAATATTTGTATTATTTATTTAATTCGCGCAATTTCGATTTGGTTGTAATAATATATTTAGTTTTATATTTATGCAAATCCCCATTCAAACTTGTATTTCCCCCTCCCATAAAAATTGTTGTAATAACTTAGTTTATTTTACGCAATTTATCGCTTTATATACCATGACTAGTAATTAGGGTTTGCATGACAAGAACAAAAACAAAGCAAAATAGAAAACCCTAAATGCAAGACAAAAGCATGAAAATGATACACTTTGCACACAAGCACCCTTAGGGTTTCTCCCACTTGGTTGCCTAAAATAAAATGGCCGTGTTACGCATGCGAAGTATCTTGGCAAAACAAAACAAAAATAAGATCATAGTCCCTCGATGACGCTATTCAAAAGTTGCCTAAACAAAATGATCTTGGACCCTCAAAAAATGCTAAGATGCTTGGCAACATTAATATCATGGTTGTACGATGACCCACGCCCGTCCCGTTTACATCCAAAGATAGGATTGCTTACCAAATCAATGGTAAGTCAACAATGTCAAAGGAATAAAAATGCACAAGAAAGACATTTGAGTAGGTAGATAGCTTCTAAGTTACTTGCTCCATTTCAAAACAATCCTTGCTATTTTCAAAAACAAATACACACACATTTCAAAAAACATCTTACAAAACATTGAAAACATTTTCAAAAGACAAACATCTTTGTATACATTCTTACGAACAAGAATCATTACAAAGATTGCCTAAACGATTGGCCTCTTTTACAAAATACTTTCAAAACCACACCAAACACCATTTCAAACAAAACAAAGCAAGGGATCTAAGCAAGTAACTAAGAATCCATGGAAAACCATGGATGAAAAGGGTGCTAGCACCTTCCCTTTTCATAATCTACCCCCAGAACTCAAGAGAACATCTCAAAGGTCTTTCCTGTGCTTTTTTACCTTTCCTTTTGGATAAAAGAAAAGTCAGTGGCGACTCTTGCTAACCGCAACATTTGCGATAAAACGCAAACCCTCAAGTCAGTTCTCCCACTGCATCACACTTAGGATTAATTTTCCGTATTTTTATTGCTTTTATACATTGTTAGTAATTAGGGTGTATGGCAAAATAAAAACAAAAAGTGGATAACCAAAAGTTCAAAAGACAAAATACATGCAATCAAATACACTACTCACACACATGCACCTCTAGGGTAATTCCACTTGTTGCCTCAAAAATAGTCAAGTCCCTCGAATATGGGCGTTTTAGCAAAGACCATCGATAAAAGATCGTAGTCCCTCGATGACCCTCAATGTTGCCTTCGGTAAATGATCTAGTCCCTAAATGACATTACTAAAATATCCCATAGGTTGCCTTTTATGACTATACAAACATCCCACACCCGTCCCTTCACATAAAATGATGGGGCTTCTTACCAAATCAATGGTAAGATAGCAACATCTAAAGGAGGAGGAAACGAACATTTAAGACCTTTTGAGTAGGTAGGTTGCTTCTAGTTGCTCGCTTGCTCACAAAAAAAAACATTTTATACACCAACACTTTCATTTTTAAATATTTTCAAAAGACAAATACTTTGTATGTGTTCTTATAGAAACGAGAACCATTACAAAGACACCTTTTCAAAATCACTTTCAAAAACACATTTCACAAACACTTGTTTGAACTATTTTCCAAACAACACTTTGTACGCGTTCTTATAGAAACAAGAACCATTACAAAGACATTTTCAAAATACTTTCAAAACCCACACCACAAGCACATTTTTAAACAAAAGCAAGTGATATAGTAAGCAACTAAGATCCCGTAGATAACTACGGATGAAAAGGGTGCTAACAACTTCCCTTTTCATAACCTACCCCACGAACTCAAGAAATAATCTCAAAAGGTCTTTCCTGTTCTTTTCAACCTTTCCTTATTGGATAAAAGAAAATTGGGTGGCGACTCTTACTATCCGCAACAATTGCGATTAAACGCAAAACACCCAAGTCATTTCTCCCACCGTATTACAGACCACATTGGGCTTTCAAGCATCAAATCGAAGAAGAGCAAGCTTGCATCGATTTCCCAAGCCTTAACTGGACTTTGGCCTCCTTCAAGTTTGCTTCGATTTCCCAAGTTTCGACTGGACTTTGGCCTCCTTCAAGCTTACTTCGATTTCCCAAGATTCGATTGGACTTTGGCCTCCTTCAAGCTTGCCTCGATTTCCCAAGCTTCGACTGGACTTTGACCTCCTTCAAAATTTCTTCGATTTCACAAAGCTTCAACTGGGCATTAGTTATCTTCATGCTTGCTTCAATTCACGAGCCAAGGTCTTCCCACATGTTAGCATCCATAAGGAAAGGGCTTCCTTTAGGCTAGCATCCACAAGGCAAGGGCTTCCCTCATGCTAGCATCTACAAGGCAATAGCCTCCTTCATGCTTGCTTCGATTCCACCTTTAAACCCTTCAACACACATAGTTTATACATTATGACACACAACTGGTGGATTCGAAGAACATACAAAAGGCCCATTCGAAGAACATGAATTTGGTGGATTCGAAGAACACATATTTGGTGTCCCATTCAAAGAACATGAATTAGGCCCATTCGAAGAACCTACATTTGGTGGTCCATTTGAAGGACATACCATTGGTCCATTCGGAGGACATACAATGGGTCCATTTGAAGAACACACAATTAGTGTTTTGTCTTTTGATGAGTCTGGTCGAAAGTTGCTGAACAAAGTCCTATATGCTGCCAAGCCCAAGTCTGCTGTACTGCTATGAAATAGTCCTGCACCAAGCTGCCACAACACTCCAAAACTGCTACAAAGTAGTCCTGCTATACTGCTCCTAATTTGCACCAAACTAGCATATAAGAGTTGTACCTCGAAAGCTATGAGAACAACATACCCAAACTGTTCAAATTTCATTTGTTTTCCCCCCCAAATCTCAGCCAAACTCTTTTATAAATAAGATGTTTCACAACACATCTAGAGGTGGCTTTTTAGTGGCTGGAGAGAGATTTGTTGGCAAGGCAAATAGAGGAGAGAACACTTAAAACACTCTTAAACCCAGAACCAAAAAACCCACACCTTTGTTTCTTTTCTTTCGAATCCAGAGCCAAAGAAATACAACACCTTTGTTTGTTCTCTCTTTCGAATCCCATTTTCCCTATCCTTCGAACTCAAGTTCCTTCCTTCCTTCGAATTCAAAAATATTCAGGGCAGCAACCCAAAGTTTAAAACACATTCCAGCTTCAAGGTAAGTCTTCCTGACTTTAAACCTTTCGTTTCAGGCGTAACATGTAAATAACCTTTTATTTATTTTTCATTTCTACCATTTCGTTTGTTTTCTTTTCTTGTCCAAATACATGTTAAGTACTAACTTGTACAGACCATAAAACAATATTAGCATGGCTTCGACCCATACTGCTATCCAGTCCCAAACGAAAGAAAACAAAAAAGGTGTGTGAATCGAAGGGTGTATGCTTCGATACACACTGATTTGCAGGCCCAAACAAAAGAAAAAAGGGTTGTATGAATCAAAGGATGCAGGCTTCGATACACACTGATTGCAGGCCCAAACGAAAGAAAACAAAAGGGGTGTGAATCGAAGGACACATGCTTCGATCCAGGATTTCTTTTCTTTCTCTCTTTTGCACTATTTTTGTTTTTATATTTTTCTATATGTTTTATTTCGTTGTTATTCAATATGGTTGTAATAATTAGGACTTTTATTTCTTGAAATTCCCGTTTGTACATTTATATCCCCCACCCCCCAAATTTTGTAATAGTGTAGGACTTTACATTTCCGCAATTTACCGCTTTTAAATATAAATGCTAGTAATTAGGGTGTGTATGGCAAGATAAAATCAACAAGTAGAAAACCTTAAACTCAAAGACAAAATGCATGCAATTAAACACACTATTGACACGTGCACCTCTAGGGTGATCTCACTTGTTGCCTCGGAAAATAGTCATGTCCCTCGAATATGGGCGTTTTAGCAAAGACCCTCGATAAAAAGATCGTAGTCCCTCGATGTCCCTCGATGTTGCCTTCGGTAAACGATCTAGTCCCTTACGAAAATTGCTAAAACATCTCATAAGTTGCCTTCTATGGCTATACAATTGACCCACGCCCGTCCCTTCACATCCAATGATGGGAATTTTTACCAATCAATGGTAAGATAGTAACATCTAAAGGAGGGGGAAAAGAACATAGACCTTTTGAGTAGGTAGGATGCTCGTAATTGCTTACTCGTAAACTAAAACCATTTTCACACTTACACTTTCAAAACATCTTCAAAAACAAACATCTCTTTGAACTATTTTCAAAACCAACACTTTGTTTGCATTCTTATAGAGACGAGAATCATTACAAAGTTTGCCGCAACAAAGGCATTTTGCAAAATATTTTCAAACTTACACCCATCACAAAACATATTTTTAAAGAAAGGAAAAATGATCTAGCAATCAACTAAGAGCCCATAGATAACTGTCATACGTGGGAAAACTGGCTTGGGATGTTTTGCGTTTGATCGCAATTGTTGCGGTTAGCAAGAGTCGCCACAGACTTTTCTTTTATCCAAATAAAGGAAAGGGTGAAAAGAATCGGAAGGACCTTTGAGATTATTTTCTTGAGTTCGGGGGGTAGATTATGAAAAGGGAAGGTATTAGCACCCTTTTCATCTATAGTTATCTATGGACTCTTAGTTTCTTGCTAGATCACTTGCTTTGTTTGAAAGTGTGCTTTGTGATGGTTTTTTAAAGTATTTTTGAAAAGGCGCATTCGTTTAGGAAAACTTTGTAATGGTTCTCGTCTTATAAGAACGTATACAAAGTGTTGGACTTTTGAAAATATTTCATGTTTTGAAAGTGTTTGGTGTGTGTTTGCAGGATGTTTGTTTTGAAAATAAGCAAGAAACTAAGAACGTTTCTACCTACTCAAAAGTATTTAGTTCATTTCTCTCTTCCTTTGATATTGCTATCTTACCATTGATTGGTAAGAAGCCTTATCTTTGGATGTAAAGGGACGGGCGTGAGTCATCGTATAGTCATGATAGCAATTTTGTGAGATATCTTAGCATTTCTCCTTGAGGGACTAAGATCATTTGAAAGGAAACATTTGAAGCGTCGCCGAGGGATTATGATCTTGTATTTCGATTGTTTTTCTGTTAAGACATTCCACATGCATAACATGGCCATTTTTAGGCAACAAGTGGAGTTAAACACTAGGGGTGCATGTGTGAAAGTGTTTGGATTTCATGCTTGGTTTATCTTGGATTAGTGTTTTCTAAGATTGATTTTTATCTTCCCATACAAATCCTAATTACTAGCATTTATATGAAAGCGATAAATTGCGGAAAGTAAATATTCTCCATTATTACAATCATTAGAGGGATGGGGTGTACAAATTTACAAATGGGGATTGCAAGAAATTAAATTCTTAATTATCTATTACAACCATATTTAAATAATGTACAAGAAATATAAATTAGGCTTGTATTTTTTTTGTTAAGAAGAAATAAGTTTGCTTAGGAAAAATATTTTTAGTCTTTTTATTTTAAGAGAAATAAAATAAAGTATATGAATATAAAAATATTTTTGGTGTTTTGATTATTGAAAATAGAAGTGATATTAAAAATAATAAGGGAAAATAATCAGAATCAGCGCATTGCTGAAGTAAGAGAGAACTGAAATAAGGGGAAGAAACTCTGACTCTGATATGCTGCAAGAAAGAAAATGTTAGCAAAAAAGGGAAAGGTCAGAAGTTCTGGGTCCGAGTACACTAAAGTTCTGGGGTTGCTGGGAACAAGGGAAATCCTAGAAGTTCTGATTGCAACTGGAAACCTAGAAGTTCTAATGTTACTGGAAGGTCATAAGTTATGGTTGTTGAGAGAATTTGGAAGTTCTGATGTAGCTGGAAACCTAGAAGTTCTAGTGTCACTGGCAAGCTAGAAGTTCTAATAATGGATATGTGAGGTGTCAATGCTGCTAGATGGAAATGTCTAGAGGTTCTGGTCCATGATCACTATTTTGGAAAGAAATTGAAGGGGATTGATCTAGAGGTTCTGATCCAACTAATGGAGGAGAAATGTCAGGAAATAAACATAAAAAAGGGTGTTTTGGGGGCTAGAACTCAGGACCCTTAACACTAATGTCTTATGCACACGCTTTCTACCACTGGGGTGGCTATACATCTGGTATTAGAAGCAAAAAACATAAACATATAAAACAAAGTAAGTTCTTATGATGAACTTCATCCCCTTCTCCATGCTAATCAGAACATCTGCAGCTTAGTCATTTCTCAACAAAACAGAAAATGCACACATAGCAGTTATGGAAGGTTTCATCATGGTTTCAGAAATATAAAGCATCAGAACTGTAAATCAGAAGCAAGCATTAATTTTTCTAATCCTAATTCTGAATCCTAATTTCCTCAAGAAGTTTTGAACTGAAATTTTCTCTACTTAGGCAAAAATATATGAAATCTATAAGTATATACAGAATCAGAGCCAGGATGTCTACATTGTATTTTTGAACATGCAAGCCTATCAATGCCTAAGTAATGAGATATAAGTCAGAAGAAACTTACCTTGCAGCTGGAAATTGTTCTGTGAGCTAGAACCTGGTTCTGACTGTTGTGATGTTCTGGTCAGCTTCCGTCACTTCTCAGAAAGCTAGAACAACCCTGAACTATGGATGGCTGGAAAATTCTGGAGCAGCCAAGAAGCAAAGTTCTGATTTTGAAATGGAAGTTGGTGGAGATGGAATTGTAGTCTGTAAACAGAAGTTGGTATTGTTTCTAAATGTACATTAGAAACTGAGTGGGTGATTTGGTCAAGATATGTGCAAGAAGATTAGAGTTTGGGCGTCAAAAGAAACAGAAGCTTAGTAGGTTTTGTGTTTATGTTTTCAGTTTCCAATTCTTTGAAACTTCAGCAAGGTTTCAAGGCTTTTTTCTCAAAATTCTCGACCTCTTTACAGTTGCAAATGAAGTTCAATTTATAGGCAAGGATTTATTAGCTTGGAGAAGTCAAGGGTATAGCCATCATATGCTAGGGTGCTGACTTGTTCTTGAAGCAAGTTTAAACAAGTATGGTTCAAGGCACAAAGTAGGGTGGTTAGCAGCTTTTAGTCGTGCCTAAGCTGGATTTGTAAGCATGAATTAAGGAAAAGTACCCTCGGAAGCAAAAGCAAAGCCTGGGCCCAGCATAAACTTGTGCTAAAGTTTGCTTTTCAAGGACAACAATGATACTTCTATGTCACACGTGGGGAAATCCTTTGGATAAAGACTCAAAAGTGGGTGTGAGCATTAAATGATGATGAGATTTGTCAAAATAGAAACCTGCAATATGAAATTGTGTATCATAGCTTAAACTGGATCAGAAGTTCAGCATCAACGTAACTTAGAACAAATATCCAACTTCTGATCTTTGGATCTCCTTGCTCCAGCATGTTCTGAAGGAGTTTTCAGACTCTTCAGAAAGCTTGTAATGTGCTTTGCAGACCTTCTTTGAATTACACTTGCAAATTCTGATTGAACCTTCACGAAAACTGGCCCATAAGTTCTAACCATAATCTATCTTGGAAATGCCCATAATTTACTGAGTGTTTCAGTTTCATGGACGTGTCTTCAAGGATTTATAATTTGAAATCCCAACACTTCTAGAAGAAGTTATGTTCTGCAATGTTTTAGATCTCATTGAGATCTATAACTCTTGTGTTAGGAGTTCTTCCAGAATCAACTTGCATCATGGTGAAAATCTGGCCAGAAGTTCTGAACTTATCATCTTTCCTAAACACTTAGAAAATTTTCTAAGTATTTAGAATTTTGACTTTTCCAAAGTAATTTTGACTTTTAATTTTCCTGATGAAACAAACTTCATATTTTAACATATCTTTATGAAGTATAATTCTTGAAACTTGGTTTTGATCCAAATGTCAAAGCTTGACTTCTCAGTGTGCAATTGACCATTTTGCCCTTGTGCCAATTCCAAACCTAAATTGGTGTATCAGTGCTGCAAACTTGATGTTATAGAAGATCTTATAAGAAAATCCTTGAGAAATGAGAGGGAAAATTTTGGGGTACAACAGCTGCCCCTGTTCAATCTTCTTAAACCTGAAGAGTTAGAATGGCGAGTCCGCCATTCGTGACTTGAAGGTGGAAGATGATTGAACACTAGAGTGCCTAGAAATTTGCACTTGATGATATGTTAGTCGATTGTGTAGGGAATGGGCTTAAAGATGCCATTTGGAGGGATGATGGAGAGTTGTCGGAGATGGGCTTATAGATGCCATCCAAAGGTGATTGTTGACAGAAATTAGACTAAGTCTAAATTTTGACTTCAACTGGAGAAGAATCAGAATAAATATTTGGAGTAATTTATCTAAAATAGAGAAAATGTCTACGGGAAAGGGATCAAGGTAAACCATTGAGATATTTAAACTGAAAAAACAGATGTAGTGGGATGAATATCAGGATATTATCCATAAATGGATTGTATCTGACTCGTATCTGAAAGATGTACTGAATGAGCGTCAGAATGACATCCGTATCTGGATCGTATCTGGACTATATTTAGGAGAAAAATCTGGAATAAGTATCAGAATGTCAGCCATATATGGATCGCATCTGAACTGTTTCTAGAATAGTGTATGAGAAGGAGCCCATGTAGGATTGCTTCAGCTGGTCGTGTAGATAATTTCCCTAGCTTGTTTCAAGAATTAATCTTTGACCTGAGAAAGAAAGATAGTTTTCCTGGCTTGTTACAGGTATTAATCTACAATCAGTCGTCCACAGATAGTTTTCCTGGCTTGTTACAGGTATTAATCTGGAACATGAAAAGGTTGTTCGTTGAGATAGTTGTCCTGTCTTGTTTCAGGTATTAATATCTGACCTGAGAAAAGAAAGATAGTTTTCCTGGCTTGTTACAGGTATTAATCTTAAATCTCCTCATGTAGATAGTTTTCCTGGCTTGTTACAGGTATTAATCTACAATCAGTCGTCCACATATAGTTTTCTGGCTTGTTACAGGTATTAATCTGGAACTTGAAAAGGTTGGTCGTTGAGATAGTTGTCATGTCTGGTTTCAAGTATTAATATCTGACCTGAGAAAGAAAGATATTTTTCCTGGCTTGTTACAGGTATTAATCTTCAATCTCTTCATGTAAATAATTTTCCTGGCTTGTTACAGGTATTAATCTACAATCAGTCGTCCACAGATGGTTTTCCTGGCTAGTTACAGGTATTAATACGGAAATTGAAAAGTTTTTCTTCATGATGAGTAGGAATCCATGTAAGATTGTTTCATGATGAGCCCGTGTAAATCCGCACCTTGTCACATAGGTAGTTGATCTGTCTTGCTTCAGAAACTAAACTTGGACCTGTTGAAAATTGTTAATGATAGCCATCTGTTGATTGAACTTTTCCTGGAAAGGTAAAACATTAGTTGTATGCAATGTCATGATGCATGAAATGTATGGTGTTCTCAAAATAAATGAGATTAAGCCGTATGCATTTATCATGTATGTAAATGTGAAATGTTAATGAAGTGTATCTTTGTCTGGGAAAATGAATTCTTGACAAATGCTGGGGAGCCTTGGGAAATGAAATCCCTGACCACTGCTATGGATGAAGAGTAAGCTCATATTCGGACCTTTTTTTAGGATGTTTCCACTGGGGATTCCTGTTTTGTTGATTGAGGAGAAACTCTATTGGGGAATACTGGCTTTTCTTGAGAAGGCTTTGTGAAGAGTTGATCTCTGTTTGGGGAAAAGAGTTCAGGAGTCTCTGTTGCTTTACTGGGGAGTTATCTTAGGGAAGATTAAATTAACTATTATCTGGTCATATTCCAGGATTCACAGAAAATTTCTTGGGAGAGTGAAGCTAAATTGTTATCTGGTCGATTTCCAGGCTTCTCAGTAACTTATTGACATTAAACTACTATCTGGTCGGATTCCAAGCTTCGCAGATTTCTGAGGTGGATGAAGTTAATCGTTATATGGTCGGGCCCAGGCTTCACAATAACTTGCTTGAAAAGATGTAGTTGAACTGATATCTGGTCGGGTCCAGGCTTCACAATAACTTGTTTAAAACTAGTTGTTATCTGGTCGGATTCCAGGCTTCACAACAAATTTCTGAGATAGCAAAGACTTTGTTTGCGACTTTACTGGGGATCAACAGTTGTGGTCCTATGATTTGTAATTGTTTGAGAGGCAAACTCAAGCTGGAGAGGATAAACTCAGCTGAGGAAGACAAATTTAGTTGGGGAAATAAACCCTGCTGGGAAATAAACCTTGTTGGGGAAATAAACCATGTTGGAGAAATAAACCCTGTTGAGGAATACTTGACGAACTGCTGACGAGGTGAGTTCTTTTAGGAAGATATCCACAAGGCTTCTTCTTTTAGGACTAACTCAGCTGGGGGGCTGTCCAAATATCGAGACTCTGGCTGGTGGTCATCGTATGAACAGGATTTTGGGGGAGATTTGTCACTGCCTCTAGTAGCAGGTGTTTGTGGCACTGCCAGGAAATGTTTGAATGTACGTAACCCTTTGTTGGGATTCGCGTTCAATACCCCAAATGATTTAGATGGAGACCTGCCCCTGGTATATTCAACATTTCTTGAGAGATATCTTAGAATCTTAACTGGACTTCCCCAGGTGTGCTAGATAATGATCATGTCGTGCCCCTTGCTTATAGGAGATCTGTTATGGGAAGCGTCTTCCTACTTGAAGTGATTTTGTTCATTGAGAGGGTTTTTGTGCACTGGATATTCGTCGTGCGAATTTCTCTGCTGTCAAACAAATAGCCATATACAAACAGCGATATTCAAATAATGCAAAGTTTATGCCTGTCTTTGAAGTTTTGAAAATGCGTTTTAGCAGATAAAGAATTTTGTAGGAAAATTCAACTCAGGATTTGGAGTAAAGCCTTACAGGAGTCAGGATACCTTTTGTAACAGTATGCTTTCGAATTAACCCATGCTTCAATTAGGACTTTTGAAGGGTTGTAACGTGGCTTGGTTCATAGTTTGAGAAACAGAGGATAAAGGCTCTAATTTTATTTGTACCCACCCGTTCTTCATGATGTTCTTCAGTCCTAAACTGAGTTAATTGTATGTTCGAACTCCAATGACGTTTTGGTGATGGTTCAGACAAGTTTAGTTTATCGGAAGGCAATCATTTTTTGCAACATTTCTCATGTTGTTGAGGATTTTTAATGACCTATTTTTTTTATTTATTATCCCTGATTTTTGCCTGACTGTTCCTGTTTTGAGATTACAGTCAGCGGGATGCCCCAGTTTTTCTCAAGTCTCCTTTGTAGGTTTTGACTTAGTGGGCTTTTATTTTGAGAGATAATGACTGCTTATGTGATAGGGAACCATCACCGTCTTTTGATTCCAGAGGAACATTTTTGATGTCGTTCGTTGTATTACAAAGTGAAAGTTTGTGACTGAACGCGCATTTGAATTAACTGAGAGACTACCCGGCCCCAGGTTTTGATTAAAGGTTTCAATTTGTGTAAAAGGAAACTCCTACTTCTTTGGATCAAAGGGGTTTACTAGGGATTATCTTCCTTATAACTCCAGTGTTTAGGATTTGAAAGAACGCATGTACATCGTCAACAAGGTCTATTCAAAAGCATACTGTATGAGATTAAGGCATGGTTTTCGTCATCCTCCCTCTAAAGGCTTGTAAATTTTAAAAACCAGAGTTGAGTATCATAAAGGGAGTAAACAACATAGTTTAAATGTAATAAAAACGAATGGACCAATTCAAGACAAACATATGCAATGCATTAATGAAACATAGTTTGACATTAATAGATAAGTGTTTAAACAAGCAAAAGAAATTACAATTGAAAATTCAAATGAACAAAAGCCTCTTTGTCTAAACTTGTCACTTCAGGTGGTGAGTCTTTGAGGGATGGCTGAAGAATTCAGTCTGACCATCTTGTGTGAACTCCAGCACTCCTTCGTCGATCAAATCTTGAATCTTATTTTTCAATGCCCAACAGCTATTTGTATCATGTCCCCTACTATTGGAATGGTATGCACACATGGTATCAGGATGATAGTTAGGAGCAGAGGTATTGGGATTTCGAGAAGGATCCCTCAATGTAATTAACTACATCTTCAACATGTGTTGCAATAACTGAGCTAATGACATGTTGATGTTACTAAACTGTCTCTCGGGCTTATTTTTCTTTTGTTGATTTTCCTGTTGATGTTGACGAGGTCGTTGTTGGGCCCGTGACATGGCAGAAATTTGGAAAGGTATGTTCTCCCTTGAACCGGCTTCTTGTCTCATGGGAGGCTGAGTAGCAACTTGATCCCCAATTTTGACTGTTTGTTTCATACAGTTGCAACCGTCTTGATGAAGTTGGTTGACAAGGGCTCTCAGCTCTTCTTGTCCTTGAGCTAGGTTTTGAATAAGAGTCATATGGCCCACCAGTTATCCCATCATTTGGACCTTCATTATGGCTATCTCAGTTTGTAGCCGCTCCAACCGGTCATCTCTGTCATCCCTAGAGTTTCCCATGATCATTCCCCTGGTGAGGAGCGCCTTCACCTCTTCTTGTCCCTTAGATAGGTTCAAGAACATCTCTTGAAGTTGAGCGTTTTGAATCTAAATGCTCCTGATGGTCTGTTCTAGGGCCATCCTTACTGAAATAAACAGTAAGAAGATAAGGAGACCTGCATGAGAGAGACCTGTCATGATATGATGCATGTTATATGGATGCAATGTTTTCAAGGATTTATGAAATTTAAATTTGTCTAGACAAATAATGAACAAACATCAAATTGCATTAATTGGTTCAAAATGGTTACAACGTGCCCCTTGGGCTTACAACATAAATCTCTAAGACAAAAAGGCCAAACGCGTCTTCTTCGGCGCAAGGTAGGCGTTCAAGCTTTGTTCTTCATAGAGTAGATTTGTAAGCTCCAAAACCCTTTTCTCGCTTGCGTAGAATTGAGTTTCGAAAGTGTCTCGTTCTTATTTTAACTGAATCCAACCCTTTTGTAAGTATTCAAGAGAAGTAGGCATGTTGGGATGGAAGATAGTATACGGGACTTCTCCTTCAGCAATAGGCTCCACGATAATAGGTAGGATGTAGGGGTAAGGCATTACCAACTTTTGAGCACAAGCTCGTACCAACCTAAGGTAAGGCTCAAGGGGAATAGAATTATTGTGTCCCAGTGTCTTACTATCCACTTTGTTTACCATCCTCCAAGATGATACAAACCTCTGACGGTAGTCTTGATCATCGCTCTCATAGTCGAATACCACTCCTTGGATGAGCATCTCATGCGAACCATCTTTTTGGGCATACCCAAACTATCGCAAGTCCAAGCAAGGGTTGTAAGTGATACCTCCCCTAATGCCAAACAAAGGGACATTATGGAATTCCCCACAACTATCAATGATAATAACATTCTCTAAGGATCGAGAACATCAGTGAATATCTGAATGTCTGAGTGATATCGACCTATGAGACCATCTCAAACCTTACTCGTTCTTCAACACAGATCGAGGGAGACGTGAGACAAACCATATAGCCAATAGAGGAGTGCAACACATGAGGGTCCCTCTTTTCCTCATAGTGCGAGAGTGGAGAGAATGTAGGATATCTCCCAACAAAGTAGGCACCGGGTTGCGAGATATGAAGATTTTGACAACATTTATATCTATAAGTTGGTCAGGGTTTGGAAATAAAACCATCCCATAGATGAGAAGGGCCAAGATTTCTTCAAAAGCTTGTAAATCCAGAGATTTCCAACAATCTTGAGCTTTTTCAAACAAGAATTTGGCTAAGAACCCTCTGACACCACTCCTTGTTTCCCAATTAGTCGTGACATCAGATTGTTGCAAGTGTAGCGCTCGGGCAATCTCTTTAGGGCTTGGATCTCTTTCCGTACCGTTGAAAAGTAGTTGATTAAGAATAGGAATTCTCAAGAGTTGAGAGAATTCTTCCGTAGTAGGTACAAGATGGTAATCGGGAAAGGTAAAGCAATGGTGCAAAAGGTCGAAGAACTGAAAAAGCACCTTTATCATGTCTTCCTCAATGCTCGAGGTAACCAAATTTAGGAGTCGACCATGTCTTTGGATGAATGAAGAACTCTCAGCAACCCTTGATGCTAACTCTTTGAGTTGAGAAGGAATTCTCACCAGATTGACTTGGATAGTATTCTTGCGGGTGGAGGACATGTCCTACAAAACAGAACAAAGATAAATCCCAATAATCCTTGAAATGGTTAGTGAGAATACTTATGATGTTATGATGTTTATGATGTTACGTACAAGTAAATATATACACACAAGGAAAACAAGTCCTTAGGTTTAGGATTGCATGGAGTTTGATAGGTAACTACCCTCTTGAAGTTTTAGTTGGTTCAACCTGTCCTAGTAATAGTAATCGGGTTCTAGGGGATCTCAATATCACTAATCTTTCTTCATCAGGCATTGTTTCAGCGCAAGCCTCTTTAATGGCGACCAAAATATCCCGAAAGTCTAATCTTAATGAGTGTAGCATCGAGTATCAACCAACTTCGGACTGCACCAAAGTCGGCTACCTCACTACTTCCTAATGGCCAAGTTGGTCAAGTAAAGGTTCTAAAGTCAGTTAGTGCTTAATGACACCACACAGCAGCCCCGTATTCTCCTTGACTACTCAAGGGCTACCGGTGCCAACAAATGTGTCACACTAACATAGCTATTGCTTACACCATGTCGGTATACCCCGCACAGTTTCCACAACTTATTGCTACTTACCTATAAGGTGTCCCAGATCCGGGTAGAGGATCAAAACAAAACCCAAACAAAAAACCATAATGTAAAGCAAGCAAGTCAAACAATGAAAGAAGATAAAGGTGATCTAGCCCTAAGGTAACCCCACTTTTAATAGATTCCCTAGTAGAGTCTCCAGTTCTGTCATACGGTGGGAGAACTGACTTGGGATGTTTTGCGTTTGATCGCAATTGTTGCAGTTAGCAAGAGTCGCCACCGACTTTTATTTTATCCAAATAAAGGAAAGGGTGAAAAGAACAGGAAAGACCTTTGAGATTATTTTCTTGAGTTTGGGGGGTAGATTATGAAAAGGGAAGGTATTAGCACCCTTTTCATCCATATTTATCTATGGGCTCTTAGTTGCTTGCTAGATCACTTGCTTTGTTTGAAAGTGTGCTTTGTGATGGTTTTTGAAAGTATTTTGGAAAAGGCGCCTTCGTTTAGGCAAACTTTGTAATGGTTCTCATCTTATAAGAACGTATACAAAGTGTTGGACTTTTGAAAATATTTCATGTTTTAAAAGTGTTTGGTGTGTGTTTGCAAGGATGTTTGTTTTGAAAATGAGCAAGTTATTAAGAACATTTCTACCTACTCAAAAAAGTCTTTTGTTCATTTCTCTCTTCCTTTGATATTTCTATCTTACCATTGATTGGTAAGAAGCCTTATCTTTGGATGTAAAGAGGCGGGTGTGAGTCATCGTATAGTCATGATAGCAATGTTGTGAGATATCTTAGAATTTCTCCTTGAGGGACTAAGATCATTTGAAAGGCAACATTTGAAGCGTCATCGAGGGACTATGATCTTGTATTTTGATTGTTTTTTTGTTAAGACATCCCACATGCATAACATGACCATTTTTAGGTGTGGTACGGTGGGAGAACTGACTTGGGTTTTGCGTTTGTTTTCACAAATGTTTCGGTTGAGCAAGAGTCGCCACTGACTTTTTATTTTATCCTAAGGAAAGGTTAAAAAGCACAGCAAAAACCTTTGAGATGTTTTCTTGGGTTCGGGGGGTAGATTATAGAAAGGTAAGGTATTAGCATCCTTTATATCCATGGTTATCCATGGGCTCTTAGTTACTTGCTTAGATCACTTGCCTTGTGTTTTCAATTGTTTGAAATGGTGCTTTGTGTGTGGGTTTGAAAATGTTTTGAAAAGAGGCCATTTGTTGTGGCAACCTTTGTAATGATTCATGTGTGAATGTATACAAAGGTGTACTTGTCTTTTGAAAAGTTTTCAATGTTTTTGGAAGTTGTTTTGAAAGCGTGTTGTGATGTGTGTAAATTAGGCAAGTGTGTTTTGCAAGCTTGATCAAGTAACTAAGAGTTGTCTACCCCTAAATTTACTCAAAGATTTTTACTATGTTTTAACCCTTTTAACAATTTTGTTCCACCATTGTATTTGGTGGACAATCTTGTGTTAGGATGTTAACGGGACGGGTGCAGGTCATCGTTTAGACCATGATTGCAATGGTGCCAAGTGTCTTTGGCAATTTTTTCCTTTAAGGGACTTGATCATTTTTAGGCAACTTTTGAAAGCGTCATCGAGGGACTATGATCATTTGAATTGTTTTTGTTTTGCCAAAGACACCTAACATGCAACATGGCCCATTATTGAAGGCAACAAGTGGAGTAACCCTAGGGGTGCAAGTGTGATTGGTGTTGTCCATTTTCATGCTTTTTTGTCTTTGAATTAGGTCAAGCTATTTGTTATTTGATTTTTGCATACAAAACCCTAAGTCTATCATGGTATATTTAGAAAGCTTTAAAATGCGGAATTAAAAGTCCTAAATTATTATACAATAATCATGGAGATGGGGGTACAAATGTTCAAATGGGGATGAGACTTTAATAGGAGAGTGGTATCCCAATATTTACAACCAAATCGAATCAATCGCAAATGTAAATGTAAAGTAATAACAATGTATAAGAAAAATAAAACGTGTATTGTATTTGTGTAAGTGTAGGTGGTGTATTTACATGTGAAATAAAAATAATAAAAAAGTTAATTTTTGGATATTTTCATGTTTAGGGCAAAAAACCCTAATTTTGTAAATTATAGTATTTATTATTCATTATATACAATATTTATTAATTATACACAAAAAATAAATAAAAAGGAAGTATATTGTAAAAAAGTGGTTTTTGAGGTCAAATATTAATAAAAATAAAAATGTATTATTTTTATGTATTTTCCTAAATATTCTAATAAATATGTAAATATTTATATTATATATTAAATATATTAAATATGTACAAAAATAAAATATTAATTATTTTACAAAAAAAGTATATTTTTTAGGAAATGTTTTCAAAAGATAAAATAAAATAAAATCAGAAAATAAAATGTATTTGCATTATTTTTAGTATTTTAAATAAAAAGGTATTATGTTTATTTATGTGTATAAATTCAAATAAAACAAATAAAATGCAAATAAAATGCAAAAATGGTTGAAAAAATATTTTTTATATTTTGACAAAAAATAACAAGTCAGAAACAAAAATAAAAAGTCAAAAATGATTAAAAAATCACACAATGGGCCAAGGGGGTGTATGTGGAAAATGAGTGTGTAAACAGAAAAAAGAATCAGGCCCAGCCCAAAGAACTTTGTCTTCAACCTCCAGCCACTTTCAAACACAAAAACGCGCGCTTTCTTCCATCCCTGTTATCTCTTGATTCTTTGACTTTCAACAAAAACTTACAACATCAATGTTATAGAGCATCATGTCACGATTCTAAACATGTAAAGAAGTTGATCTAACTCTCAGAAATGAGAGAGAATTTCTTCTCCCACAATTCTTGACCTAACTTTTTTCTAATGTTCAGGTTCCAAATTCTCTTAACACACACAATATAAATGAAAAGTAATTATATGGGCAGCTTCAGGGCCATGAGTAGAACATGCCCTCTTCACAAACTTAAGCCTAAATATGCTTGGATAGAGAGATAGAAGTTCAAACTTTTACCTGTTCAGCTTGAATCGTGTGCAACAATGGAGGCACTTTCAATGCAGTGTGAGGACTTGTACAACTTGCTTGAGGTCCAGGGATGCTTCCTATATGCTTGGCTTGCTTTGAATCTTACTGGATCGAGCTACAGAAGTCAACCTGCACAGATGAAAAATGAAAATGGCACACTTGGCTATGGCTGTTACAGTTACAGTTCAATGCTTGGAATAGCTTCAATGGATGATAGGGAGTGTGTATGAAGTGGTTTGGATGAAAATGCACGATGGAAATGAGCTGGCCAAGTCAAAATGCAGAATGCCCTATTTTGTGCAGCAAAATGGTGATTTTCTGTATGAGAAGGGATCAAGGGTTCTTTGGTCGTGTTTTAGGTCTGTTAGGGAGTATGGAAAGTGTGGAGAAAGTTTGCTTAGGCTTGTGTTGACAGGAATGTGAAGTTGGTATGTGTTTGCAACCTTTTCTTCTATGTGAAGCAAGGAAATGTGTGTTTCTATACAAGCCTGCCCATAGCCCTAAACTATGCTGCACATTTGAGTCTTGATCAGTGGGATATGTCCATAAATCTTGTGCCCAAAGATATGGCCTGTACCTCTTAGATTGTAAACTTGACATAAAGTTTTTCTTTACAAGAATGGATAAAATGCTTTTTCCAAATATGGCTCAATCTTGTATGTAATGGTTAAACACACAAAATAAGGCTTGAACACAAAGGATTGGCATTAAATTATTGAGTGCAAATGGGATTAGAGGCCTGTAATCTAGCTTGAACCATGCTGAGTTTGAAAATGCAAAGTTATGAACATGTAATTTGGCCATGAACAAAGTGACTTTTGCCCATATTGACAAATTCGATTCTCCCTAACCACAAGGGTGTTTGAGAAGTTCTTGGACAATTTGGAAAGCTTGGAATGTGTACTACAATCCATCTTTGTAATGAAAGTTGAAATTCCAAGTGGAAGCATGTGAAAAGTGGTCATGAAGTTGGGCAAAAATCCTGCCTAGAATAGGTCAAAAAAATTTCTAAGTTAAGAATGTTTTGCACCCTTGTTCCAAAAATCATAACTTGAGCTACAAGCTTCTTTTGAGGAAACTTTGTGAATAAAAGTTGTAGATTTTGCAATGGACTATAACTTTCATGTTTTGAGTTTTGTTTGGATCCAAATGTATCTTGATGAAAAGATGGGACAAAGTTAGGAAAAAATTAGGAATTTTCATAACTTAGAAAATTTCTAAGTTATGAAAATTCTTCATTTCAAACCCTAATTTGTAATTTTTGATTTCTTGATGAATAAGTTTCATAATTTGACATGTCTTGATGAAAAATGAATCTTGGCACTTGATTTTGACCAAAAAGTCAAAGTTTGACTTTTCAGTATACAGTCAAATTTGATCAGTTGACTGGAAAGTTCATCTATCAATCCTGTGCATTTGGGATCTTTTGAACTTGTTGAATATGTAAAGACCATGTCATTGAGTCCTTGAGTCCATATGTGAGCTTGGTTTGCCATTGGCTAGGTCAAACAGTCAAAAATTGCCTTTGTGCAGTCAAAACCCTAAAAATGACCATTTTGCCCTTTTGGTGATCTGATCAAATTTCTTGTGGAATTGTGATCCAAACTTGACCAAATGGTTCATATGAGTTCATAATGTTGACGTGGGTCAAAAATCATGAGGTTTGACTGTCAATTGACCACAGTTGACTTTTTCCCCAATACAGCTGATTTCTAGGTCAACTGTCCAATTGACTGGGCAAAGATTGGAATCAAGGCTTGAAACTTGGTATGGATAAACTTGTGGGTCCAACATGAAGCATGAAAGTCATTTTGGGCATTTTAGGTCAAAACATCTTTGTGCAAACTCAAACCCTAATTTGGGTCAACAGTGCAAGGAGGAGTCTTGAGCAGAGCAAACCCTAACTTGATCTTGAGCTTCAAGGGTCTTGTGGTGAGAAAATATTGATGAAATGGGAGGGCAAATTTTGGGGTACAACAGTTGCCCCTGTTCAATCTTCTTAGACCTGAGGATGTAGATTGGCTTGCGTGCCTTTCGTGATCCGAAGGTGGAAGATGATTGAACACTAGAGTGCCCAGAAATTTGCACTCGCATACTGGAGTATCAGCAATGTGATGGCGGGAATGGGCTTATAGATGCCATTTGGAGAGATGGTGGATAGGAGGATGGGCTGATAGATGCCATCGGGAGACGTGACAGAACCTTGTCGGGAATGGGCTTATATATGCCATTTGGAAGTGTTGATCGCGTAAGAGATTCCTTAGCGAGAACTTGTGTACTTTGAGAAAGGAAGATGGTTTACATGCCTGTTACAGGTGTTGATCTTCAAACTCTTCATGCAGATGTGCCCTGGCTAGGTACAGGTATCGAATCTACAATTAGTTGCTCACAAATGTGCCCTGGCTAGATACAGGAATCGAATCTGGAACTTCAAAAGGTTGCTTACAGACGTGCCCTGGCTGGATACAGGTATCGAATCTTTAAACTCTTCATGCAGATATGCCCTGGCTGGATACAGGCATCGAATCTGGAATTGGTCATCTACAGATATGCCCTGGCTGGATACAGGAATCGAATCTGGAACTTCAAAAGGTTGCTTACAGACGTGCCCTGGCTGGATGCATGTATCGAATCTCTAAACTCTTCATGTAGACGTGCCCTGGCTGGATACAGGTGTCGAATCCACAATCAAATACTCACAGATATGCCCTGGCTGGATACAGGTGTCGAATCTGGAATTTGTCGTCTACAGATATGCCCTGGCTGGATACAGGTATCAAATCTGGAATTTGTCGTCTACAGATATGCCCTGGCTGGATACAGGAATTGGATCTGGAATTTGTTGTCTACAGATATGCCCTGGCTGGATACAGGTATCGAATTTGGAAATTGTTGTCTACAGATATGCCCTGGCTGGATACAGGTATCGAATCTGGAAATTGTTGTCTACAGATATGCCCTGGCTGGATACAGGTATCGAATCTGGAAATTGTTATCTACAGATATGCCCTGGCTGGATACAGGAATCGGATCTGGAATTGTGACAGTTAATAGTAATCATCTTTGGATTGACCTTTTCCTGAAAAGGCAAGACATCAATTGTATGCAATGTCATGATGTATGAAATGCATGAGGTCATGCTGCTCAAAATGAGATAGGGTTGTATGCACTTTATCATATATGTAATCAGGATGTATGAAATGTGAAATGTCTATGAATGTATTTTCGTCTAGGAAAATAAATCCTCGACGAGTGCCGGGAACTTGTTGAATCCTGGGCTGATGTTTTGAAGAGTAGAGTTCTTCGCTTCCGCTGGGGACGATGGTTGCAAGAATAAACCGGTAGAAGATGACTCCGTTGGGGAATAACTTTTTGGAGAGATTACTCTGCGGGGAATTACTCTGTGGGAAGAGATACTTCGCTGAGGTTTTGATGGGAGCTCCGCTGGGGATTCCACTGATAAGTTATGTTGGGGAATTTGATGAACTCCGCTGGGGAATAGGAAGAACTTCGCCGAGGACGATCTTTCCGTGGTAATTAGCTGAGCATAACCCAGTTATACCCTGGTGGGGAAATAACCTTTGAATAAAGTCGGGGAGATGCGTTCGTACTCTGCAGGGGATAATCTTCCAGAATCTACTGGGGATAAGCTTCCAGAATCTACTAGGGAGGATGATTCAAAATTTCCTGAGGAAACTTCTCAGACAGTACTGGGGAAGGGGTTCCACTGGGGTGTTTGTATTCCGCCGGGGAACAATCTTATATTAAGACTGCCGGGGATGCTTGCTGAGGAATGTCTATACTCCGCTGGGGAATGTTGAGATCTTCTGGGGATACCCAACTTCCTTAAGGCTGACAGTAGACTAACTCTGCTTGGGGAGAGCATCGCTGACTTGCTGGAGATAATGTGCCTTTTCAGGGCTGATGAGAGACCAACTCTGCTTGGGGAGAGTATTGCTGAATCTGGTCTTACTCTGTGGGGAGTTGAGGTAACTTGGTTACGTTCTTCAGCCTACCTTGGTACCTTCGCGGACAGAGCAACTAAATTGCTTGGACAACTCTAAATTGCCCCTGTTTCTGATGTCATCTGTAATTAGTCCTTTGTTTCGCATGCAAATATTCATGATTAGCAATTAATGTCAAATGCATATATCAAAAATGAACATTGGACGTTCTTTGCAAAACAAAACAGAAAAAGGAAAAACGATGGGTAATTTGTCTGAAAAATTGAACTTGTATTGATTTTGAAATTTGCCTGTAAATAGGCGCTTTTGTACAAGAGGCTGACGTCCTAGTAAGCGAACGCCGCCGAGCAAAATAGAGTTTATACAATTTTGTGAAAAGGAAACAAAACAGCTATGTGAAAAATAATCTCACTGGGTTCCAACTCTGCTATCGCCTTTATGTCTTCAAGCGTCTCATCACTTTGCTGCTTAGTTGAAGATGAAGCTGATTGATTGGCACCGTCTGAGCCCGATAGTTGATGCCGAATTCTGGATGCAAGGTGATCCAATGAGACATAGTATTACGCTTTATCCCTAACTTTTGCCTGGACCTCCCTTTCAGGTTTTCAGTCCACCGGGATACCCATTTTTGCCCAAGCCACCTTTTCAGGTTTTCGACTTGCCGGGTGTACAGATTTTTTTTCATTTCGTCCCTTATTTTTGCCCGAACCCTTTTGGTTCGCCGGGAAGCCCTTATTTTTGCCTAGGTGTGTCAACCTAGCGGGTCTTTAATTCATGCGTAGTATCCTTTTACTATGTCTGCATTGGCGGGGTGAGGAAGGTCGTCACCATCCATGGTGGTTAGAATCATAGCTCCTCCTGAGAAGATATGTTTAACCACAAATGGCCCTTCGTATGTAGGGGTCCACTTGCCCCTGGGATCACTTTGAGGAAGAATGATGCGCTTGATTACCAGGTCTCCGACTTGATACTCTTGTCGTCTGACCTTCTTGTTAAATGCCCTGATCATCCGTTTTTGGTACGTCTGACCATGACAAATAGCAGTGAGTCTCTTTTCGTCAATCAGGTTTAATTGGTCAAGCCGAGTCTGGATCCAGTCATCTTCGCTCAAACCTGCATCCTTCATTATCCGGAGAGAGGGTATCTGGACTTCAATAGGCAAGACTGCCTCCATGCCATAGACCAAGGAAAAGGGAGTTGCCCCTGTTGACGTCCGTGCTGAGGTACGGTACCCATGAAGAGCAAACGGCAACATTTCGTGCCAATCTTTGTAGGTCACTGTCATCTTCTGCACAATCTTCTTGATGTTCTTATTCGCTGCTTCTACAGCCCCATTCATTTTCGGTCGATAGGGAGAAGAGTTGTGGTGTTGTATCTTGAATTGCTCGCAGAGCTCAGTGATCATCTTATTGTTAAGATTGGTACCATTATCCGTAATGATCCTCTCAGGTACACCGTAGCGGCAGATCAGGTTATGCCGAATGAACCGTACCACGACATTCTTGGTTACGGTAGCATAGGAAGCTGCTTCAACCCACTTTGTGAAGTAATCAATCGCTACCAGGATGAAACGATGCCCGTTGGATGCCGTAGGTCTGATCTCGCCGATCATGTCAATGCCCCACATTGCAAAAGACCAAGGTGCTGTCTGAAGAAGTGAAAAACACAAGAAGGGGGGGTTGAATTGTAAAACTGAAAATCAATGCAATGAACAAGATATTTGTATCCTGGTTCGTTTGATCTCAAACTACTCCAGTCCACCCGTCAAGGTAATTTCGCCTCTCTCCAACGAGGTCTTAATCCACTATATTCAACTGAATATTACAAACTTCTTTAACAACTGCTAAAGCCTTCTTGATGCAAACCACAACCCGGTTTGTCAAGGAAACACTTTCTTACAAAGAAGATAAATCTAGGTGTGTGAATGTTTTCTACAAAATTGTATCACAACTGTGATGTATACACAACTTAAGCTTATAAAACTAGATTTCTAAACAATGATTGAGTAAGAATATATGTAGAGTTTAGCAAACTGAGAGAAGGAAGATTATGATTAGCTTTTAGGCGTGTAAAATGTTGGAGAGCATTAGCCAATTCAATCTTCATAATCTTGTTTATATAGCACTGAGATTCTTGAACGTTGGAGCAATATTCTTGATTCAATGCTAATAACAGACTTTCCTTATTGAGCAGATCTTGTCTGGAATGAGGCCGTTGGTAATAATTTGCTTTCAATGCACAGTACCGTTGCTACTTAATGCATGTTCTGGCTTGGCTCATTCTGACTCTGCTTAACTGCTGATGAACTGTTGTTTTATTTATCAGAGTGTTGAGCGCAGTTCTGTTCATCAAGCTTCAGCATACACGAGTTGATCTTCTGATTCTGGTATTCTGATAAAGCAACTTCTGATGCTGGTGTCAAGAACCAATATTCTGATGCTGATTAAGTGTGCTCTTGCTTATACCTATCAGAGTTTCTGCAAGGCAGAACGTAATATTTTTAGGTAGCAAATAGTTCATACATGAATAATGTAAATAATATATCTTTTCATTTTGTTATCATCAAAACTTAAACATAGGGTAGTAGATTCAAACTTTGTTCTAACAATCTCCCCCCTTTTGATGATGATAAAAACTAGATATTTTTAATTGAAAATAACGTGAAAAAGTATCAGAGGTAACTAAATGATAAGATGTATCAGAATAAGAAGTTATCAAAGATAAGGGATCAGAGTTGAGAGATACTCCCCCTGAGTTTATTACTTCCCTTTTTTATTCCAAGAGTTCTTCAGGATCAGATCCTTTTGCCTTTCTTTGAACATCAGAGTATCAGAGTCTTTGACTATCAGAAGCTTTAGATCAGCATATCAGAGCAGAGCTTCAGATCAGCGTATCAGAGCTTTTCTTGTCAGAGCTTTGCTTTGGGTCAGAGTATCAGAGCGGGTCAGAGTTTCAGAGCTTTAGTCTTCAGAGTATCATGGAGCTTTCTTGTACCTGTAGACTTAAGCAAAACAGAAAACATATTCAAGTATATCAGAGTTAGAATGTTCGAGAATTTTTGTCTTAGTAATCCGTTATTATTTTAAAATATCATTCTTGTTCTCCCCCTTTTTGTCAGCAATCAAAAAGTGTAAGTGATGTGCTAAAACATTTAAGGCAGAGAAAACTTGTCATATTAAAAGGTTCAAAATCAAACAAAACAGTACAACGGATAATCAAAGAAAACATGAAAATGATATGAATGAAAAACTAAGGTTGGGGAGGAAAGCGTGTGAACAGGTTCTCCAGCATGGCTTTGATCTGATCAGCAGTCTCATTCTGCTTGTGCACCATGCTGACAACTGTGTCTATCTTGCTATCCTGCGCATCCATCCTTTCTTTCATCTTTTGGTCATTTTCATCCATCTTCTGCTGCAGACGAATGTCATTCAGCTTCAGCTCTTCCAGAGTCTGCCTGTCCAAGGCAGCTTGAGAAACATCAGAAGCATGGAGCTTCTGAGAGCTTTCAGCAACATCTTCTGCTTGACTTGCTTCAGCTTGAATAGTCTTGTCTTCTTCTGGTTGCACCTTTGGAGCTAGCTGTTTCTCAGACCATGGCTCACTATCCAGAGGGAGCACGTCTTCCTGTGGCAGCTGACTTTCAACTTCCTTCAGCAGCTTGCTGAAGTTCTGTTGTGCCTGCTCATAGTTGATATCCTGCAACTTGAGGGCTTCAGCACGTACCCAAAGTCTGAATTGTGACCAGAGCTGGTCAGAGGCAGCTGGGTCAATCATTCCAGGACAGACTTGCTTCAGAGAAGCAATCCACTACTGCAAACCTGTTTCAAAATTCATAATACCAGAGCCAACATCTGGTTGTTTTGGTTTTGGAATGGCTATTTTATTTTTCAGATCAGCAAGACGATCAAGGATTGTTAAATCTATGAAGGTCCTGCTGGGGTTTTCGGTGGTTTGCTTGGGAGCTGTTTGTTTTGGAGATGGAGTGGGGGAGTCAAAAATTATGATTGGACTGTGTGGAGTTTTGGGAGTATTTGGTGGTGTTGATTCTGGTGAGGATGGCAGCTGGGCCATTATGACTGTTGTTCCACATGGCAGCTGGATTGCCAGAGGTGATGGTTGAGGTGAATGAGGTTCAGAAGGTGGAGGAGTTGGAGTCTCAGAGTGATGAAACTCAGGTTGAGGTGATGGTGAATGAATTTCTGGTTGAGGAGAGGGAGACGGAATTGCTGGTTGTGGAGAAGTTGTTGGAATTTCTGGTTGTTCAGGGATAAGAGGTTCTTCTGGAATGGATGAGAGAGGTTGTTGTTGTTCTGGTTGTGGAGAAGGGACAATTTGTGGTTCAGAGTTTGGATTGATGGAGGAGTGATCAGAAGTGTGTTGATCAATGTCAGACAGCACTTTGTCAATTGCTGATGATGTTGAGATTGTTGGTTTGGGATGTTTGGTTCTGGGTCTTCTGAGTTGTAATGCCTCAGAAGGGTCATCTTCTGGTTCAGTTTCATCTATTGTTGGGATGGGGATTGAGATTCTATGAGAGGTTGGAGGTGGAATTGATGTTGGAATAGTAGAAGAATTTAAAACAGAAGCAGCAGATAAATTACCTCTTTTCTTGGGTGTCTGCTGGGATGATCCTTCTGAAGGTGCCTTCCTTTTCTTCGTCTTCTTCAGTGTAACTTCTGGTTGAGGTTGGTGCAGATCTTTGATCTTCAGATTGGGATCTGTACCATCAGCTTTGCACGCGTCCAGATATCTGAGAACTACCACTGGCTTGGATTCTATCTCAGAAAATAAAGGAAAGTCACTCAGTGGGACTCTTCTGCTGGAGATATCAGCAATAGGAGTAGCGCTGGGTTCCTTTTTGATATTCTCTATCAACTTCATTTTCTTCAAGTTCTTCGCGTTCAGAGGCTTCCCAACCGTTGGTTCAATGGTGCTTAACTCTTGAGCTTCTATCAGATGCTCTATCAGCCTATTCTCAGTCAGAATATCTGATATCAACCTTCCAAAGGGTATCCAATCCCTCTTTGTTCTTTCTTCTTCCCTGGTTTCCTTCACGCTTGTTCTGAGGTGGTTAAACAGAAGATGAGCCAAGTTGATTTTTACCTTCTGATTGATAAAGTAGATCAGAAATTGCTGATCCACATTTATGTAATCAGGGGAACTAGTTGGCTTCCTATGGTTAAAGCACCCCAGAATTATCTTCGCCCAAACTCTGTGATGATCCTTCAGATCTTTGATCTTGCTGCTGGGCACCCCATGGGTGAAAATCTTTTCAGCTATGACGCCCACGTCAGCACATCTCTCAGCCATATCAATACAGCGGACGCCACCGCCACTGTAACCAATTAACCTTGCTATGTGATCCTCAGTGATCACAATCTTCTTCCCCATAATGTAGGAGGTGACTTGATGCGTTGAAGCCGTCGCATGAATCCAGAACTCCTTGACTAACATAGGGAATGTTGGTCCAACCAACCTGTCAAAATACCTTTCCCATTTCTGTGCCCTAACTTCTTCTGTTAAATCAAAACCGTTTTCCTTCAAGCTTCCAAAATCAATGATCAATTCAGATAACACTTCAAGATTCTTCACAGGAGTGAGGAGTGTTCTGAATGGCACTTGATACTGTTCAGATGATGCTTTCTTCTGAGAACCTGCAGAAGCACTGCTGGAGGTTGCCATGTTCACACTTAGGGATTTTGAGAAAAACTGAGAAAGAGTTTGCAAGAGATGAACACAGAAAAATGCAGAGAATACTTTGAGAAAAAGTGAGAAACTGTAAAAGATTAAAATGAGAGGTTAACGTGTTTAAATAGGGTTCAGAATATTTTGAAAGAGTAAACGTTTTTTAAGAGAGAGAAATAAAATCATGATTGTGTTTTAAAAGCATGATTACTTTTATTTAATGCTTGCTGATTTTGGGGGATTTGAGAAAGATACTTAAAAACGGTTACCAGACATGTGTCTCAATGCACCCAATCAGCGTTTTGCCTTCTCAGAAGCGTGCACACGTTCTGCTTCAGAGATTTGCTGATGATTGGATGACACTTGTTTGATGTAGTGATCAGCACGTCTGTCTTTGAGCTTAGACTCTCAGATCTTTAGATTTGCATCTGATACAATCTGCATGTTCTATCTTTCTGAAAAGAGATTGATCAGAAGTTCACAGTAAAACAAATACATTCTGAAGATAAATATATGGAATTAAAACATTTTCACTCAGGGCAGATTTTCATGCTGAGATGTTTCAGAATGAAATTGAACCTATCTTCAGAAAGGGGTTTAGTGAAGATATCAGCCCATTGATGGTCTGTATCTATAAATTTTAAATTCAAAATTCCTTTCTGAATATAGTCCCTAATGAAGTGATGTTTTATTTCTATATGCTTAGCTCTAGAATGTAAAATAGGATTCTTACTTAAGAAAATAGCAGAAGTATTATCACAGAGTATAGGAATGTTACTCTCAAAAATCTGGAAGTCTTCAAGCTGGCTTTTCATCCAGAGCATTTGTGTGCTGCATCCTGCTGCTGCTATGTACTCAGCTTCTGCTGTTGATAGCGCAATTGTTGATTGCCTTTTGCTGGACCAAGAGATCAGATTTTCTCCCAGAAACTGGCAGCTTCCAGAAGTACTTTTACGCTCCACTCTGTCTCCAGCAAAGTCAGCATCGCAGTAGCCTACTAAACTGTAATCACTAGATTTTCTATAAAACAAACCCAGATTAGTAGTACCTTTCAGATACTTGAAAATTCGCTTAACAGCTGTTAAGTGAGATTCTCTAGGATCTGATTGGAATCTAGCACAAATACAAACGCTGAATAATATATCAGGTCTTGAAGCAGTCAGATAAAGGAGAGAACCAATCATACCTCTGTAGACTTTTTGTTCTACATTTTTGCTTACCTCTTCTCTTTCCAGAATGCACGTGGGATGCATTGGAATCTTTGATGGCTTACATTCTGAGAGGTCAAATTTCTTCAGAAGATCTCTGATGTATTTGCTCTGATGAATGTAAGTTCCCTCTGGAGTTTGATTGATCTGAATTCCTAGAAAGAATTTCAGTTCCCCCATGAGGCTCATCTCAAATTCTGCCTGCATACACTTAGCAAATTTTCTTCCAAGAGAAGGATTAGTAGAACCAAAAATAATATCATCAACGTAAATTTGACAGACTAAGATGTCATTCTTAACTGATTTACAGAATAAGGTAGTGTCCACCTTCCCTCTGGTGAATTCATTTTCTAACAGAAAGTTACTTAGCCTTTCATACCAAGCTCTGGGAGCTTGTTTCAGACCATATAGTGACTTCTTTAGTTTGAAAAAATGTTCTGGATGTTTTGTATTTTCAAAACCAGGGGGTTGGTGCACATAAAACTCTTCTTCTATATAACCGTTTAAGAATGCACTCTTGACATCCATCTGATACAGAGTGATGCCTCTATTAACAGCAAATGAAATTAAAAGTCTGATAGATTCTAACCTGGCGACTGGAGCAAAGGTTTCTGTATAGTCTATCCCCTCTTGCTGACTATAATCTTGTGCAACCAGTCGTGCCTTGTTTATGATGACTTCACCTTGTTCATTTAGCTTGTTTCTGAAGACCCATCTTGTTCCAATGACGTTGAATCCTTTTGGTCTGGGAACAAGATCCCATACGTCATTTCTGGTGAATTGATTCAGCTCTTCTTGCATTGCCAGAATCCAGTCATTATCCAAAAGTGCTTCATCAATAGAAGAAGGTTCAATCAGAGACACAAGTCCCATGAGTGTTTCTTCAGAGTTTCTGAAGCTTGCTCTTGTTCTGATTGGATCTTCCTTTCTTCCTAAGATAGTCTCTTCTGGGTGATCCAAGCTGCTTCTAGGTAATCTCTTCTGAGGTTGATCAGCAGTTGTTGTAGGATTGCTAGCAGTGCTCCTTTCAGACGTTGAAGGATTGTTTGTGTTGAGAGCTTCTGATGACTTGTCTTCAGAACCTGTAAATTCAATTTCCATACCTGCAAAAACTTCATTCTGCTTTGACTTTTCAGAGTCAAGCTTATCATCAAAACGAACACTGATTGATTCTTCCACAATCTGTGTTTCTGTATTGTATACTCTGTACCCTCTTGAGCGTTCAGAGTATCCTAACATAATACACTTTTGTGCTTTAGAGTCAAACTTGTTCAAATAATTCTTTGTATTTAACATAAAACAGGTACATCCAAATGGATGAAAATATGAAATGTTTGGCTTTATGTTCTTCCACAATTCATATGGAGTCTTTTCCAGAATAGGTCTTATTGAGATTCTATTCTGAATGTAGCACGCTGTGTTTATTGCCTCTGCCCAGAAGATCTTAGCAACGTTTGTCTCATTGATCATGGTTCTGGCCATTTCTTGCAATGTTCTGTTCTTTCGTTCTACAACTCCATTTTGTTGGGGAGTTCTAGGACAAGAGAAATCATGCAGAATGCCTCTGTCCTTAAAGAATGACTCAAAATATTTGTTTTCAAATTCTCCACCATGATCACTTCTGACTTTAATGATTCTAAGATCCTTTTCATTCTGAACTTGGTTACAGAAGGTAACAAACACAGAGTGTGACTCGTCCTTGTGTCTTAAGAACTTTACCCATGTCCATCTGCTATAGTCATCTACGATTACTAACCCATACTTCTTGCCACTGACTGAAGCAGTTTTAACTGGTCCAAATAAGTCAATGTGCAGAAGTTCTAATGGCTTAGAGGTAGAAACAACATTTTTAGATTTAAAAGAAGGTTTTGCAAACTTGCCTTTCTGACATGCTTCACACAGAGCATCTGAATTGAACTTCAAATTAGGAAGTCCTCTGACCAGATTGAGTTTGTTAATCTGAGATATTCTTCTCATACTAACATGCCCCAATCTTCTGTGCCAGATCCACTGCTCGTTGTTAACAGACAGAAGGCACTTTACATTCTGACTTTTTAGTTCAGAAAGTTTGATTTTGTAAATGTTATTTTTCCTCTTACCATTAAACAGGATAGTCCCATCTTTCTGACTAACAGCTTTACATGATTTTTGATTAAAGATTATATCATAACCGTTATCACTTAATTGACTTATGGATAACAGATTATGCATTAATCCATCTACTAGCATAACATTATTAATAGAGGGAAGATTTCCATTACCTACAGTTCCAGAGCCAATTATCTTTCCCCTCTGATTGCCTCCAAAGCCAACGTGGCCTCCAGGCTTAAGTTCCAGGCTTTAGAACATATGCCTTCTTCCCGTCATGTGTCGCGAGCAGCCAGAGTCCAGGTACCATGACTGGTGTTTCTGACTTGCTGCTAAAGATATCTGCAACATGTATTATTTTATCCTTAGGTACCCAGATTTTCTTGGGTCCTGATTTGTTAGATTTACCAAAACTCTGGTTGAATTTTGGTTTCATAGAGTACTTACTGCTAGTGTATTTAATATCATGTGTGTGACCATACACAAAATGTGAATTCAGAGGAGTGTGTTTAATGGTTAAGTCCATGACATTCTTTGGTGTAGGAACCTTACCTTGGTATCCTATTCCTTTCCTGCCGTTTCTGCTAACTCCATAGATCATTGAAGCCATTTTGCTTCTATCTATGCTTTTAGCAAGGAACTTCTGGAAACTGTGATCATACTCCTTGATGATCTCATCAGCGTTGCTGGGAGTTTCAGAAATTGGTTCCTTCTGAGAGTTTTGTAAAGTATTTTCTAATTTTGAAATCTTATTTCTCAGCTCAGAATTCTCCAATTTGAGACTCTCAGTCTTATTAGAGTCAGATTCAAGATTCCTTTTCAGGTCTCTGAATTTAACTCTAATTTGCTGATACCTTTCCAGAATTTCATTAAGGCTTTCAGCAAGTTCAGCCTTGGTAAAATTAACAGCAAAGTTAGGAAATACCTCTTCAGTATCTGATTCTGAGTCTGATTCAGAAGCTTCACTATCTTCTGAAATGTTAGCCATGAGAGCTATGTTTGCCCTCTCATCATCTGATTCTAAGTCAGCTTCAGACGAGTCAGAGTCATCCCATGTAGCCATGAGACTTTTCTTCTTCTCTCTTCCAAACTTCTTTTTGGGCTTTTCCCTCTGAAGCTTTGGGCAGTCACTCTTGTAGTGTCCTTGCTCATTGCACTCATAGCAGATGATGTCCTTGGTGTTTGGCTTTTTGCTACTTGAGGAGCCTTCAGATCTTCTGTATCCAGAGGAAGAATCTGTCCTTCTGTATCTGGAAGAGGACTCATTCTGATCAGATCTTCTGGGATTCCTGAACTTCCTTTGCCTCTGCTTCCACAGTTGATTTACTCTTCTGGAGAGGAGGGAGAGTTCGTCTTCTTCTGATGAGGATCCATCAGATGTTTCTTCAACTGCCTGCAAAACTTTAGACTCATATTTTCTGTTAGATTTTAATGCTAAAGGCTTACCTTGCTTATGAGGCTCGTCAGCTTCTAGCTCTATCTCATGACTTCTGAGGGAGCTGATAAGTTCCTCCAGAGTGATTTTGTTGAGATCTTTTGCTAGCTTTAGAGCTGTAACCATTGGTCTCCACTGCTTGGGTAAACTTCTGATGATTTTTTTGACATGGTCAGCAATAGAGTATCCTTTGTCCAGAACCTTGAGACCAGCTACCAGAATCTGGAATCTTGAGAACATTGTTTCAATGGATTCAGATTCTTCCATTTTGAACGCCTCATACTTCTGAATGAGCGCCAGAGCTTTAGTTTCTTTGACCTGAACGTTGCCCTCATGCGTCATTCTGAGTGAGTCAAAAATGTTTTTTGTTGTGTCTCTGTTGGAGATCTTTTCATATTCAGTATAGGAGATGGCGCTGAGAAGGATGGTTCTGGCCTTGTGGTGATTCTTGAAGTCACGCTTTTGTTGGTCAGACATTGTTTTTCTATCAATCTTCTGACCGCTTGCATTCACAGGGTGCGTGTATCCATCTGTCACCATATCCCACAGATCAGCATCATGTGCCAGAAAGAAGCTTTCAATTCTGTCTTTCCAGTAATCAAAGTTTTCTCCATCAAAGACTGGAGGTTTGCCGCTGAATCTGTCTCTGTCCTCATGGTTGTCATTGCTGGTGTGAGAATAAGTTCCTGCCATTGTGTTTTTCTGACGCTGGATCTTGTACTGACACGGTTAAGTGTTTTAGCTCAGAACCAGGCGCTCTGATGCCAATTGAAGAAGTGAAAAACACAAGAAGGGGGGGTTGAATTGTAAAACTGAAAATCAATGCAATGAACAAGATATTTTTATCCTGGTTCGTTTGATCTCAAACTACTCCAGTCCACCCGTCAAGGTGATTTCGCCTCTCTCCAACGAGGTCTTAATCCACTATATTCAACTGAATATTACAAACTGCTTTAACAACTGCTAAAGCCTTCTTGATGCAAACCACAACCCGGTTTGTCAAGGAAACACTTTCTTACAAAGAAGATAAATCTAGGTGTGTGAATGTTTTCTACAAAACTGTATCACAACTGTGATGTATACACAACTTAAGCTTATAAAACTAGATTGCTAAACAATGATTGAGTAAGAAGATATGTAGAGTTTAGAAAACTGAGAGAAGGAAGATTATGATTAGCTTTTAGGCGTGTAAAATGTTGGAGAGCATTAGCCAATTCAATCTTCATAATCTTGTTTATATAGCACTGAGATTCTTGAACGTTGGAGCAATATTCTTGATTCAATGCTAATAACAGACTTTCCTTATTGAGCAGATCTTGTCTGGAATGAGGCCGTTGGTAATAATTTGCTTTCAATGCACAGTACCGTTGCTACTTAATGCATGTTCTGGCTTGGCTCATTCTGACTCTGCTTAACTGTTGATGAACTGTTGTTTTATTTATCAGAGTGTTGAGCTCAGTTCTGTTCATCAAGCTTCAGCATACACGAGTTGATCTTCTGATTCTGGTATTCTGATAAAGCAACTTCTGATGCTGGTGTCAAGAACCAATATTCTGATGCTGATTAAGTGTGCTCTTGCTTATACCTATCAGAGTTTCTGCAAGGCAGAACGTAATATTTTTAGGTAGCAAATAGTTCATACATGAATAATGTAAATAATATATCTTTTCATTTTGTTATCATCAAAACTTAAACATAGGGTAGTAGATTCAAACTTTGTTCTAACACTGTCAAGACGTTCAGAGGAACTGGAGGAATGTGCACCTTATCAGCATAGATCTGGCACTTATGACACGTCCGAGAATGTTGGTAACAGTCGGCTTCCATTGTGGACCAGAAATATCCTGCCCGAAGGATTTTCTTTGCCATGGTATGTCCACTGGAATGTGTTCCGAAGGTACCTTCATGTAGCTCTGCCATGATCCTTTCTGCTTCAGTCTTATCCACACAATGCAGCAAGGTTGAATCATGGTTTCGCTTGTTGAGAATGCCATTGCTGAGGAAGAACTTTGCCACGAACCTTCTCAGGAACTTCTTGTCATTAACAGATGCGCCTTCGGGGTATTCTTGAGCTTCAAGGTACCTCTTCACTTCATGATACCAGGGTTTTTCTGTTACCTCTTCAGCCTCAAGATCACAGCAATGTGCAGGTTCGTCCAACTTCTAGATAATGATTCGGGGCGCCTCGTTGTCCCATTTGACTTTGAACATAGAAGACATCGTAGCCAACGCGTCCGCTAACTGATTCTCCTCTCTTGGGAAGTGTTCAAAGGTTATCTCTTCGAAGTGGGGAATCAACGTCAACACATACTCCTTGTAAGGAATAAGATTTGGGTGTTTCGTATCCCACTCGCCTTTGATCTGATTGATCACGAGAGCAGAATCTCCGAAGACACTTAGAAACTTGATCCTTAAGTCAATTACAGCTTGAAGACCCATGATACATGCCTCATACTCTGCCATGTTGTTGGTGCAGTTAAAACATAGCCGGGCGGTGAGTGGAGTATGAGTGCCTTTAGGGGATATGATCACAGCGCCGATACCATTACCCAAAGCGTTCGAGGCTCCGTCAAAGTGCATAAACCATCGGGATCCTTCCTCAGGTCCTTCATCCAGTCCAGGTACTTCACAATCAGTCACTACCATGATATCCTCGTCTGGAAATTCAAAGTTCATCGACTGGTAATCGTCCACTGCCTGGTGTGCCAAATGGTCTGCCAATACACTTCCCTTGATTGCTTTTTGAGTCGTGTACTGGATGTCGTATTCCGTCAAGATCATTTTCCATCTTGCTATTCTTCCAGACAGAGCAGGCTTTTCGAATATGTACTTTATTGGATCCATTTTTGAAATCAACAGAGTAGTGTGAGTCAACATATACTGTCTCAGCCGGCGAGCAGCCCATACCAAAGCGCAGCAAGTTTTCTCGAGCAGTGGGTATCGGGTCTCACAGCCGGTAAACTTTTTGCTAAGGTAATAAATGGCGTGTTCTTTTCGGCCAGACTCGTCATGCTGCCCCAGCACACACCCCATTGAGTTGTCAATTACTGTTAAGTATAAGATTAGAGGTCTCCCTTCAACCGGCGGCATAAGAATGGGTGGTTCTTGGAGATACTCGTTGATTCTTTCGAAAGCGGCCTGACATTCATCGTTCCAACGTACTACTTGATCTTTCTTCAGCAGTTTGAAGATTGGTTCACAAGTAGCAGTTAGATGCGAGATGAATTGGGCAATGTAGTTCAACTGTCCTAGAAAGCCTCTGACTTCTTTCTCTGTCTTGGGAGTTGGCATCTCTTGTATGGCTTTCACTTTGGCAGGGTCCACTTGAATTCCTTTGTCGCTTACGACGAAGCCTAGCAACTTTCCAGATCTCACCCCAAAGGTGCACTTGTTTGGGTTCAACCTCAGCTTGTACAACTTCAGACGGTCAAACAGCTTCCGTAGATGGTCAAGGTGTTCCTCCTCAGTTTGGAACCTTGCAATCATATCGTCGATGTATACTTCTATCTCGTGATGGATCATGTCATGAAATAAAGCAACCATGGCATGTTGGTAAGTTGCCCCAACATTTTTCAACCCAAAAAGCATGACCTTGTAGCAAAAGGTGCCCCACTGAGTAACAAAAGTGGTCTTCTCCATGTCTTCAGGAGCCATCTTGATCTAATTATAACCGGAGAAACCATCCATGAAGGAGAACACCTTATGCTGAGCAGTGTTGTCAACCAGAACATCGATATGAGGCAGAGGGAAATCATCCTTAGGGCTCGCCCTGTTCAAATCCCTGTAATCAACACACATTCGGACCTTACCATCCTTCTTCGGCACTGGAACCACGTTGGCAACCCACTGAGGGTAAGAAGTCACTGCTAGGAACCCGGCATCAAATTGTTTCATAACCTCAGCTTTGATTTTCTCGGACATTTCCGGACGCATACGGCGGACCTTCTGTTTTACCGGAGGGCAATCTTCCTTGGTAGGCAGGTGATGAACCACAATGTCGGTATCCAACCCAGGCATGTCTTCGTAAGACCAGGCAAAGATTTCCACATAGTCATGCAGCATCTGAATCAACTGTTGTTTCACACTGAGCTCTAGATTGGCACCAATCTTGACTTCCTTTCTGTCTGTCTCAGTACCCAGATTTACTGTTTCCACTGGCTCTTCATATGGATGAATGGCCCTCTCTTCCTGGAGTAGTAGTCTTGCGAGCTCACCAGGCACTTCGCAATCATCTTCACCTTCGTCTTCAGCTAAGTTGATCGGATTTTCGAAGTCATAACTGGCAGTAGCAGAGTCGTTACCAGTGAGATCCAGAGTGGATTGGAACCTGTATAGGTGAGTGTGTGTAAATATAGATGTTTTGCAATATATAATAAAGAAAGAAAAGGAGCGCAAGATTTTGAAATGCAACAAACGTCCAATGTTTTTATTGATGATATATGAAAATGACACACAAAAGCCCTCACAAATGAAGCCACGGTGCCCCGGGTAAGACACCGAGCCATAAAAGTTTCAAAATATTGTCTGTTACAAATTCAAAACAAAAGAGTTCATTACTGAGTGACAAAAGTAATAGGTGTGAAGTCTTTGGCAGTCCAGTTGCTTGGTCCACCGTCGGTTGTTGGGTAAATCCAGCTGTCGAATTCAGATTCCTCCACGTCGTCTTCAATAGCATTTACCCCCGGGTCGGTGATGAACACAGGAGGTCTTCCAATCCTTGCCTTACGAACAGCCATCTGAGCTTCTGCAGTGAAACTCAAACCAAACTTGTCGGTCTTTGGAGTGAAATCAGGAAGTCGGCCCCAGTTTGCATACTCACCCTTCTCAATAACATCCCGGGCATCCTTTAAGGAAGCCATCTTCAAAGGAGAAACTTCTTCAGTTACAGTCTCTGCTGATGCCAGTGTCTGAGGAACTTCTTCAAAGTGCTGGAATGGAGTCTCAATGAATTCCCCATCCATTTCTATGTACTGGAACGAGTTAAGGTGGCTGACCATATACTCTTCTTCCCCCTGAACTGTAACAATCTTCCCTCTTACCGGGTACTTCAGCTTCTGATGTAGTGTGGAGGTTACAGCTCCATCCTTGTGGATCCATGGACGACCCAGCAAACAAGAATAGGACGGTCGGATATCCATCACATAGAATGTTGAATCAAAGACCTGAGAACCAACCCTGATTGGAATCTCAACTTCCCCATGTACCATCCTTTTCGAACCTTCAAAGGCCCGGACAACAATGTTACTAGGCTTGAGCTCCAAACCCTCACAATCCAACCTGTCTAGGGCCTTCTTGGGTAATACGTTCAATGAAGAACCGGTGCCTACCAACACATGGGCAAGAGTAGTGCCCCTGCATTCAATGGAGACATGCAGGGCGTTGTTATGGTTCTTTCCTTTGGCAGTCAGATCGGCGTCAGAGAAGCCCAACCCATTATCAGCAGTCAAGTTGGCCACACAATCGGTAAATTGATCAGCAGACGTTTCTTGTGGCATATGGGCCGTCTTCAGGAAGGAAATCATGGCCTTGGCATGGGCCTCTGAACACAACAACAGTGATAACATAGAAATCTTTGACGGGGTGTGCCCCAACTGCTCAACTACATTGAAATCACTCTTCTTGATAATCTTGAGAATCTCTTCCATCTCTTGCTGGGAAGCTTCAACATTGGTTGTCTTTGGTGCCTCCGTCAGGGCAGGCAAATCAGTAGCAATCCCTTTGCCCCGAGCGTCATATGACTCGGCAGCAGGGGTAGAAACAGGAACTTGAAGGGAAGCAGGCACACTTGCAGGTGTGATGATAAGAGGTCTCTGAATAGTTGGAGGTGAAATATCTGGTGAGAACAGCCTACCACTGCGAGTGACTTTAGCAGGCCCGGTGATGTTACCGACGCCGATACTAGTATCAAACTCTTGTTTAACTCCAAGCACATAAACATCTGCCCTATAGTGCCAAGGGACAGCTTTGTCAGACGTATAGGGGAGGGGCCCCGGAACAGTGATGATGATAGGAGCAATCTTCTGACTGGAAATGATTTTGACAGGCTTCTTCGAAGGAGCCTTAGGAGGGTTATTGAAAATAGTAACAATAGACACTTCTTCAGTAGGGACAGCAGGAACAGCAATCTTCTCGAACAAGATTTCTTTGCTATCCATCAGGCTTTGGATACCTGATTTCAGCAAAGGACAACCAACAGGTGAAACAGCACATAGAAGGCAACCTTTACCATATCCCGGAAATAAACCGGCTAGCAACAGGTTCCTCTTGACAGTCAACAAAGGAGTAACAATCTCTTCCACGGAGGCTACATACCGGTCTTCTTCCACAACATTCACTCCATGCTGGGGCATGGGAGCAGTCACAACATTGGGCCTTTCGGGCGCCTCAAACTGTATTTCTTTAGCATCAATAAGGTCCTGGACCTTATTCCTTAGAGCCCAACAATCGTCCGTAGTATGCCCCGGGCTATCAGAGTGATAAGCGCAACGGGCGTTGGGGTTGTACTTTGGAGAAGTTGTGTTCACTACCTTCGGAGCTTCTTTGACAGTTACCAGATTGGTTGACAGTAGTTGCGGCAAAATCTGAGACAGGGTCATACTGAGCCGAGTGTACTGCCTTTTGGGTCTCTCACCCCTTGGTTGGTTATACTGCTGAGGAGCAGCAGCAGGCTTTGAAATTACCAATGCATTGACAGCTTGGCGGCGTTCCGGCTTATTTTGTCTTCTAGGACCATAAACAGCACTAGCTTCCTTCTTGAAGGGCTTCTTTTCAGTATTCGAGGAGGCACCTTTCTGTATCTTCCCCGACTTGATACCAGCTTCTATTCTCTCACCAGTCAAGATCAGATCTGTAAACCCAGCAGAAGAATTACCAATCAGATGGTTGAAGAATGGACCGGACAGGGTCCCTAAGAACATGTCGACAAGCTCACGGTCCGTCAAAGGTGGTTGCACCCTACCAGCCAGGTCTCTCCACTTTTGCGCATACTCCTTGAATCCTTCGCCCGTCCCCAGTGACATACCCTGGAGTTGGGTACGCGTGGGAGCGAGGTCGGAATTGTACTGATACTATTTATAAAATGCAGTAGCCAAGTCCTCCCAGTTTCGGATACTGGCTCCATCCAGCTGATAGAACCACTCGAGTTGAGCCCCTGAAAGGCTATCCTGAAAGAAATGGATCCATAGGTTCTTGTCTGCAGTGTAAGGTTGGATCTTCCTTACATATGATCTGAGATGCAGCTTAGGACAGGAAGCCCCGTCGTACTTCGCAAAGGCAGGTGCCTTGAACTTGTGTGGGATCACCACCCCAGAAGATAAACCTAGATCTCCAAAATCCAGCCCCGGCACATGTTGAATCTCCATGGCACTTAAACGGTCCTCTAGTTGCTTGTACATGTCTTCAGCAGGAGGGTATTGTTCATCATTGTAATCCGTCTCGTTGTCGGAGACCACAGGACTAGGAGCCCTTCCCCCTTGGGGACTGTCTTTCTCTGCTGATGAAGTAGTCTGATCAGCCTCATTCTGCAATGTATTCCCAAACCTCCGTCCAGTGTTAAACAGCACAATCCTCTTCTTCTTCTTCTTCAAGAGCAGAGTCTTCAACTCCTGTTGACCCTGGGCTAAGCTCATGACCAGCTCTTGAAACTGAGCGTTCTGGGCCTGGAGGGCCTTGATAGCTTGTTCGGTAGTAGGCTCGGAAGACATGATGATTGAGTGCTGAAATAAACAGCGAAGAAGATTAAGCAACCTGTAGAAGAAGGGTACCTGTTATGCATATGATGCAATGAGATGCGTATGATTTATGTTTTCAAAGACAATCGGGATTCAACTTTGTAGACAAAAAGGAAACACACTTCATTAGATTCAAGCTTTAAATTGTTCAACAATTGGCCCTTAGGCATTTACAAGAATGAAAATACTGAAAAGGAAATAAAAGCTGTAAAATAAACATCCAAAGCCCATTAGTGCTCCCATGGCCTCCTCTTCTCAGTACGGATATAGTCGTTCAGGATCCGCTCCTCCTCCAATTGCTTAGTCAGCTTCTGGATCTTTTGTTCTTGTTCGTTGAACTTTTCCCGATAATAATCCTGTTCTTCCTGTAGCTGCGTCCAAGATCTCTTTAGTGTATCAACATCAGTGGGTATTTGAGGAGGGAGGACAGTTGGAGGAACCCCATCTTCATCAGGAAATTCAAGAATGATAGGCCTGACAGCTTCGTATGGCATACCTAACTTCTGAGCACGGATGCGGACCCATCTGCAGTAGGGTTCCATTGGTAGAGAAGTCTTCGATCCTAACTCATGTGGGTCAGCTTTGTGAATTATGTCCCAAGCCTTGATGAATCTACGGTGCAGCTCGTCACTGTCTACCTGAAACTCAAAACTGATATGAGGCACCAACATCTCATGAGGCCCTGCTCTTCTGGCTCTTCCAAACTGACGGAGAGCTAAACATGGATTATAAGAGATTCCTCCCTGGGTACCGATCAATGGAACATTAGGATATTCTCCGCAACGGTAAATAATGGCCACCTCATCCAAACCTCTGAGAGTCCAAATGATGTCATTATCAGTGAGAGACATTAACCTATGAGCCCAGCCTCTTCCTTCTTCATTCTTCAGCACGAACTTAGGGAGGTGCGAAATAAACCACCTCACTAACAAAGGAGCACAACACCACAGAGTTCCCCGTCTTCGGGCAGTACGAGCATAGAGCTGTTGCAGGATATCACCCAAGAGAGTGGGTACAGGGTTCCGAGACATGAAGATCCTTATGGCATTGATATTGACAAAGTTATCAGGATTTGGAAAAAATACTAGACCATAGATTAAGAGAGCCAGAATGTCTTCGTACGCCTTGAAGTCTAAGTCATTCCAGAAACTATTAGCTTTGCCAACCAGAAACTTAGGCAAAAAGCCCTTAATTCCACTTCTAGTTTCCCAGTTAGCCATTACCTCTTCTTTGGTCAAAGGAAGGGCTGCAGCAATCTCTTCAGGCCTAAGAGTCTTCTCCCAACCAGTGAATGGAGTCTGCTCCAAAACAGGGATACCAAGCAAATCAGAGAATTCTTCCAGGGTAGGGACCAGCTGGAAGTCTTGAAAGGTGAAGCAATGATACAGGGGATCATAAAACTGGACCAGGACACTCATCAGTTGTTGGTCCCACTTCGAAGTGACTAAACCGAGGAGAGAACCATGCCTCTTGATGAAGGAAGTAGTGTTTGGAATCCTATCAACCAAATCCTTGAGCAAAGTAGGTGGTTGAACAAAGTTGAGCCGGATAGTATTCCTACGCACGGGCATCATGATGTCCTACAAAATAGAGCAAAGATGAAACCCTCTTGTCTTTGAAATGGGTCAGTCCTTATGTAGGATGCATGTAATGGTATGATGGTATGATGTTTATGTTTATGGTAAAGCACACCACAAGTATTCACAAAGGCAAACATGATAAGGCACACAAGTCACACAAGACAGCCCTTAGGGTTTAGGCCAGCATGAAGTTTAGGTATTACCCTCTTTTAGTTTTTTTGGTTAAGACCTGTCCTATCAAAAGTAACCGGGTTCTAGAGGATCTCAATATCATTGACTACCCTCAATCGGTCATAACTCCAGCATCGCAATCTTTTCTTGCGGCCAGAACCATCGCGAGAGTTTAGCCTCAATGAGTGTAGCATACTGCTACCATTCTATGGCCAAGTTGGGTCAATTTAGGGTTCTAAGGTCGGTTGGTGTTTAATGACTCCTTAGAAGACCCATATTCTCCTCGTTGCAACACAAGGGATATCGGTACAGACCAAGGTGTCACACCAACGTAGCCACTGCTTCACCCATGTCGGTCTACGCCGGACAGGTCCCTCACAGCTTATGCTACCTAAAAGGGTATTCCCCAAATCTGGGTTAGGATCTATGAAACTCCGATGCAAAGCCCACAAATATAAAAGCAAACAAAGCAAAAAATTGAAAACAAGTACATGATCTAACCCTAAGGTAACCCCACTTTTAAGTTATCCCCAGCAGAGTCGCCAGTTCTGTGGTACGGTGGGAGAACTGACTTGGGTTTTGTGTTTGTTTTCGCAAATGTTTCGATTGAGCAAGAGTCGCCACCGACTTTTTATTTTATCCTAAGGAAAGGTTAAAAAGCACAGCAAAAACCTTTGAGATGTTTTCTTGGGTTCGGGGGGTAGATTATAGAAAGGGAAGGTATTAGCACCCTTTCTATCCATGGTTATCCATGGGCTCTTAGTTACTTGCTTAGATCACTTGCCTTATGTTTTCAATTGTTTGAAATGGTGCTTTGTGTGTGGGTTTGAAAATGTTTTGAAAAGAGGCCATTTGTTGTGGCAACCTTTGTAATGATTCATGTGTGAATGTATACAAAGGTGTACTTGTCTTTTGAAAAGTTTTCAATGTTTTTGGAAGTTGTTTTGAAAGCGTGTTGTGATGTGTGTAAATTAGGCAAGTGTGTTTTGCAAGTTTGATCAAGTAACTAAGAGTTGCCTACCCCTAAATTTACTCAAAGATTTTTCCTATGTTTTAACCCTTTTAACAATTTTGTTCCACCATTGTATTTGGTGGACAATCTTGTGTTAGGATGTTAACGGGACGGGCGCGGGTCATCGTTTAGACCATGATTGCAATGGTGCCAAGTGTCTTTGGCAATTTTTCCTTTAAGGGACTTGATCATTTTTAGGCAACTTTTGAAAGCGTCATCGAGGGACTATGATCATTTGAATTGTTTTTGTTTTGCCAAAGACACCTAACATGCAACATGGCCCATTATTGAAGGCAACAAGTGGAGTAACCCTAGGGGTGCAAGTGTGATTGGTGTTGTCCATTTTCATGCTTTTTTGTCTTTGAATTAGGTCAAGCTATTTGTTATTTGATTTTTGCATACAAAACCCTAAGTCTATCATGGTATATTTAGAAAGCTTTAAAATGCGGAATTAAAAGTCCTAAATTATTACAAAATAATCATGGGGATGGGGGTACAAATGTTCAAATGGGGATGAGACTTTAATAGGAGAGTGGTATCCCAATTTTACAACCAAATCGAATCAATCGCAAATGTAAATGTAAAGTAATAACAATGTATAAGAAAAATAAAATGTGTATTGTATTTGTGTAAGTGTAGGTGGTGTATTTACATGTGAAATAAAAATAATAATAAAGTTAATTTTTGGATATTTTCATGTTTAGGGCAAAAAACCCTAATTTTGTAAATTATAGTATTTATTATTCATTATATACAATATTTATTAATTATACACAAAAAATAAATAAAAAGGAAGTATATTGTAAAAAAGTGGTTTTTGAGGTCAAATATTAATAAAAATAAAAATGTATTATTTTTATGTATTTTCCTAAATATTCTAATAAATATGTAAATATTTATATTATATATTAAATATATTAAATATGTACAAAAATAAAATATTAATTATTTTACAAAAAAAGTATATTTTTTAGGAAATGTTTTCAAAAGATAAAATAAAATAAAATCAGAAAATAAAATGTATTTGCATTATTTTTAGTATTTTAAATAAAAAGGTATTATGTTTATTTATGTGTATAAATTCAAATAAAACAAATAAAATGCAAAAATGGTTGAAAAAATATTTTTTATATTTTGACAAAAAATAACAAGTCAGAAACAAAAATAAAAAGTCAAAAATGATTAAAAAATCACACAATGGGCCAAGGGGGTGTATGTGGAAAATGAGTGTGTAAACAGAAAAAAGAATCAGGCCCAGCCCAAAGAACTTTGTCTTCAACCTCCAGCCACTTTCAAACACAAAAACGCGTGCTTTCTTCCATCCCTGTTATCTCTTGATTCTTTGACTTTCAACAAAAACTTACAACATCAATGTTATAGAGCATCATGTCACGATTCTAAACATGTAAAGAAGTTGATCTAACTCTCAGAAATGAGAGAGAATTTCTTCTCCCCCAATTCTTGACCTAACTTTTTTCTAATGTTCAGGTTCCAAATTCTCTTAACACACACAATATAAATGAAAAGTAATTATATGGGCAGCTTCAGGGCCATGAGTAGAACATGCCCTCTTCACAAACTTAAGCCTAAATATGCTTGGATAGAGAGATAGAAGTTCAAACTTTTACCTGTTCAGCTTGAATCGTGTGCAACAATGGAGGCACTTTCAATGCAGTGTGAGGACTTGTACAGCTTGCTTGAGGTCCAGGGATGCTTCCTATATTCTTGGCTTGCTTTGAATCTTACTGGATCGAGCTACAGAAGTCAACCTGCACAGATGAAAAATGAAAATGGCACACTTGGCTATGGCTGTTACAGTTCCAGTTCAATGCTTGGAATAGCTTCAATGGATGATAGGGAGTGTGTATGAAGTGGTTTGGATGAAAATGCACGATGGAAATGAGCTGTCCAAGTCAAAATGCAAAATGCCCTATTTTGTGCAGCAAAATGGTGATTTTCTGTATGAGGAGGGATCAAGGGTTCTTTGGTCGTGTTTTAGGTCTATTAGGGAGTATGGAAAGTGTGGAGAAAGTTTGGTTAGGCTTGTGTTGACAGGAATGTGAAGTTGGTATGTGTTTGCAACCTTTTCTTCTATGTGAAGCAAGGAAATGTGTGTTTCTATACAAGCCTGTCCATAGCCCTAAACTATGTTGCACATTTGAGTCTTGATCAGTGGGATATGTCCATGAATCTTGTGCCCAAAGATATGGCCTGTACCTCTTAGATTGTAAACTTGACATAAAGTGTTTCTTTACAAGAATGGATAAAATGCTTTTTCCAAATATGGCTCAATCTTGTATGTAATGGTTAAACACACAAAATAAGGCTTGAACACAAAGGATTGGCATTAAATTATTGAGTGCAAATGGGATTAGAGGCCTGTAATCTAGCTTGAACCATGCTGAGTTTGAAAATGCAAAGTTATGAACATGTAATTTGGCCATGAACAAAGTGACTTTTGCCCATATTGACAAATTTGATTCTCCCTAACCACAAGGGTGTTTGAGAAGTTCTTGGACAATTTGGAAAGCTTGGAATGTGTACTACAATCCATCTTTGTAATGCAAGTTTAAATTCCAAGTGGAAGCATGTGAAAAGTGGTCATGAAGTTGGGCAAAAATCCTGCCTAGAATAGGTCAAAAAAATTTCTAAGTTAAGAATGTTTTGCACCCTTGTTCCAAAAATCATAACTTGAGCTACAAGCTTCTTTTGAGGAAACTTTGTGAATCAAAGTTGTAGATTTTGCAATGAACTATAATTTTCATGTTTTTAGTTTTGTTTGGATCCAAATGTATCTTGATGAAAAGATGGGACAAAGTTAGGAAAAAATTAGGAATTTTCATAACTTAGAAAATTTCTAAGTTATGAAAATTCTTCATTTCAAACCCTAATTTGTAATTTTTGATTTCTTGATGAATAAGTTTCATAATTTGACATGTCTTGATGAAAAATGAATCTTGGCACTTGATTTTGACCAAAAAGTCAAAGTTTGACTTTTCAGTATACAGTCAAATTTGATCAGTTGACTGGAAAATTCATCTGTCAATCCTGTGCATTTGGGATCTTTTGAACTTGTTGAATATGTCAAGACCATTTCATTGAGTCCTTGAGTCCATATGTGAGCTTGGTTTGCCATTGGCTAGGTCAAACAGTCAAAAATTTCCTTTGTGCAGTCAAAACCCTAAAAATGACCATTTTGCCCTTTTGGTGATCTGATCAAATTTCTTGTGGAATTGTGATCCAAACTTGACCAAATGGTTCATATGAGTTCATAATGTTGATGTGGGTCAAAAATCATGAGGTTTGACTGTCAATTGACCACAGTTGACTTTTTCCCCAATACAACTGATTTCTAGGTCAACTGTCCAATTGACTGGGCAAAGATTGGAATCAAGGCTTGAAACTTGGTATGGATAAACTTGTGGGTCCAACATGAAGCATGAAAATCATTTTGGGAATTTTAGGTCAAAACATCTTTGTGCAAACTCAAACCCTAATTTGGGTCAACAGTGCAAGGAGGAGTCTTGAGCAGAGCAAACCCTAACTTGATCTTGTGCTTCAAGGGTCTTGTGGTGAGAAAATATTGATGAAATGGGAGGGCAAATTTTAGGGTACAACATTAGGCAACAAGTGGAGTTAAACCCTAGGGGTGCATGCGCGAAAGTGTTTGGATTTAATGCTTGGTTTATCTTGGATTAGTTTTTTCTAAGATTGATTTTTATCTTTCCATACAAATCCTAATTACTAGCATTTATATGAAAGCGATAACTTGCAGAAAGTAAATATTCTACGTTATTACAATCATTAGGGGGATGGGGTGTACAAATTTACAAATGGAGATTGCAAGAAATTAAATTCCTAATTATCTATTACAACCATATTGAAATAATGTACAAGAAATATAAATTAGGCTTGTTTTATTTTTGTTAAGAAGAAGAAATAAGTTTGCTTAGGAAAAATATTTGTAGTCTTTTGATTTTAAGAGAAATAAAATAAAGTATGTGAATATAAAAATATTTTTGGTGTTTTGATTATTGAAAATAGAAGTGATATTAAAAATAATAAGGGAAAATAATCAGAATCAGCGCATTGCTGAAGTAAGAGAGAACTAAAATAAGGGGAAGAAACTCCGACTCTGATACGCTGCAAGAAATAAAACATTAGCAAAAAAGGGAAAGTTCATAAGTTTTGGGTCCGAGTACACTAGAAGTTTTGATTGCAACTAGCAGCCTAGAAGTTCTAATATTACTGGAAGGTCAGAAGTTCTGGTTGTTGAGAGAATTTGGAAGTTTTAATGTAGTTGGAAACCTAGAAGTTCTAGTGTCACTGGCAAGCTAGAAGTTCTGATAATGGCTATGTGAGGTGTCAATGCTGCTAGATGGAAATGTCTAGAGGTTCTGGTCCAGGATCACTGTTTTGGCAAGAAATTGAAGGGGGTTGATCTAAATGTTCTGATCCAACTAATGGGGGGAAAATGTCAGGAAATAAACATAAAAAGGGTGTTTTAGGGCTAGAACTCAAGACCCTTAACACTAATGTCTTATGAACACTCTCTACCACTGGGGTGGCTATACATCTGGTATTAGAAGAAAAAAAACTTAAACATATAACATAAAGTAAGTTCTGATGATGAACTTCACCCCCTTCTCCATGCTAATCAGAACATCTGCAGCTTAGTCATTTCTCAACAAAACAGAAAATGCACACATAGCAGTTATGGCAGGTTTCATCATGGTTTCAGAAATATAAAGCATCAGAACTGTAAATCATAAGCAAGCATGAATTTAGCTAATCCTAATTCTGAATCCTAATTTCCTCAAGAAGTTATGGACTGAAATTTTCTCTACTTGGGCAAAAATACATGAAATCTATAAGTATATACAGAATCAGAGCCAAGATGTCTACATTATATTTTTGAACATGCAAGCCTATCAATGTCTAAGTAATGAGATATAAGTCAGAAGAAACTTACCTTGCAGCTGAAAATTGTTCTTTGAGCTAGAACTTGGTTCTGACTGTTGTGATGTTCTTGTCAACTTCCTTCACTTCTCAGAAAACTAGAACAACCCTGAACTATGGATGGCTGGAAAATTCTGGAGCAGCCAAGAAGCAAAGTTCTGATTTTAAAATAGAAGTTGGTGGAGATGGAATTGCAGTCTGTAAATAGAAGTTGGGACTGTTTCTAAATGTATGTTAGAAACTGAGTGGGTGATTTGGTCAAGAGATGTGCAAGAAAATTAGAGTTTGGGCGTGAAAAGAAACAGAAGCTTAGTAGGTTTTTGTGTTTATATTTTTAGTTTCCAATTCTTTGAAACTTCAGCAAGGTTTCAAGGCTTTTTTCTCAAAATTCTCGACCTCTTTACAGTTGCAAATGAAGTTCAATTTATAGGCAAGTATTTATTAGTTTGAGAAGTCAAGGGTACATCCATCATATGCTAGGGTGCTGACTTGTTCTTGAAGTAATTTTAAACAAGAATGGTTCAAGGTATAAAGTAGGGTGGTTAGCAGCTTTTAGCCATGCCTAACCTGGATTTATAAGCATGAATTAAGGAAAAGTACCCTCGGAAGCAAAAGCAAAGCCTGGGCCCAGCATAAACTTGTGCAAAAGTTTGTTTTTCAAGGACAACAATGGTACTTCTATGTCACACGTGGGGGAATCCTTTGGATAAAGACTCAAAAGTGGGTGTGAGCATTAAATGATGATGAGATTTGTCAAAACAAAAACTTGTTATATGAGATTGTGTATCATAGCTTAAACTGGATCAGAAGTTTAGCATCAGCATAACTTATAACAAATATCCAACTTCTGATCTTTGGGTCTCCTTGCTCCAGCATATTCTGAAGGAGTTTTCAAACTTCAGAAAGCTTGTAACATGCTTTGCAGACCTTCTTTGAATTACTCTTGCAAATTCTGATTGAACCTTCGTAGAAACTAGCCCAGAAGCTCTAACCAGAATCTGTCTTGGAAATGCCCAGAATTTACTGAGTGTTTCAGTTTCATGGACGTGTCCTCAAGGATTTATAACTTGAAATCCCAACACTTTTAGAAGAAGTTTTGTTCTGCAATGTTTTAGATCTCATTTAGATCTACAACTCTTGTGTTAGGAGTTCTTCCAGAATCAACTTGCATCATGGCGAAAATCTGGCCAGAAGTTCTGAACTTATCATCTTTCCTAAATACTTGGAAAATTTTCTAAGTATTTAGAATTTTGACTTTTCCAAAGTAATTTTGACTTTTGATTTTCTTGGTGAAACAAACTTCATATTTTAACATACCTTGATGAAATATAATTCTTGAAACTTGGTTTTGATCCAAAAGTCAAAGCTTGACTTCTCAGTGTGCAATTGACCATTTTTCCCTTGTGCCAATTCAAAACCTAAATTGGTGTATCAGTGTTGCAAACTTGATGTCATGGAAGATCTTGTGAGAAAATCCTTGAGAAATGAGAGGGCAAAATTTGGGGTACAACAATAACTATGGATGAAAAGGGTGCTAACACCTTCCCTTTTCATAATCTACCCCCCGAAATCAAGAAAATATCTCAAAGGTCTTTCTTGTTCTTTTCACCCTTTCCTTATTGGATAAAAGAAAAGTCGGCGGTGACTCTTGCTATCCGCAATAATTGCGATCAAACGCAAAACACCCAAGTCAATTCTCCCACTATATTACAACAGTATTGATGAGGAATCAAATATTAAAGGACATAACCTTTGACTATTATCCTCTTGATTTTTTGGATTATGCTTAAGTCGCACCTCTGATTGTTATCCTTCTCAAACGCATTCATAGCATCTTGGCTATCAACTTGTAACTCCACACGATAATAACCCTTGGACTGCACAAGACGTAAACATTCCAAAAGACCCCATAATTCTGCAATAAACTCATTACATATACCTATACTCTTTGAGAAACCACACAACCAGTCTCCATTGTTTTTCCTTACTATTCCTCCACATCCAACGCATTATTTAATTTCTTCTAGTAAATATCAATTCTTTGTCCAGTTCTATGAATCATGGTACTTTGCATGTTCACGCTAAGGTTATAAATTTTAAATTTAGCTCTAATTTCTTGAGTTATAGTGAGTAGTGATACATAGTATGGTGTATATAACTTTTTGTTTCTCCAATGCCATAATAAATGGCTATTTATGACCCATATAGCCTACCAGTCCTTGTCATGTTTGCCAATATTTCTCTGCATATTCATCTCCAACCAATCTGGAAAATTGAGCTCAAAAAAGGTGTTTCTAGAAGTCATGCTCAGTAGGGATAGCCAAGTATGTTTTGCATTTATAGAGGCTCTCATGGCATGTAAAATTGACTCTCCTTGCCCTGCACAATATTCACAATATGGATCCCTGAGTTTAAGCATACTAAGATATTGGTTTGTCTTAATACCATTTTGATGTATCATCGAGATGAAACTTTGGATCTATAGAAATATGTTGTATATTTCATTGATGTTGGAATTGTTACATATTGAGGTATATATAGAACACAGTGCACTAATTTGTTAATAAACAGAGAAATAAGTTCCTATAATTACTTATACCTAAATAAGTAAATGACAATAATAGATAATAAATATATTTACACCACTATTTTGTAACAGTTTGACAAATCAGAATCAAATGATTATGATTTGATATGTGCTAGTCTTCAACACTCTCCATCAATCTGGGTGGTAGATGTCTATCATACCCATATTGGATTTGATATTTTCATAAGTATTCCTTGGAAGAGACTTGGTTAAGATATTTGTAGTTTGCTTGCATGATGGGATATGATCAATACTTATAATCTTATGATCAATTTTTTCTTTAATGAAGTGTTGGTCAATTTCCACATGTTTTGTTTTATCATGTTGGACTGGGTTCTTTGCAATGCTTATAGCAGCGTTGTTATCACATAGTAACCGCACAGTATGGTTCACTTAAATTTTGATTTCATCTAGCATTCTCTTAAGCCATATTCCTTCACAAATACCTAGGGCCATAGCTCTAAATTCTGCTTCTGCACTACTCCTTTCCACTACAGATTGTTTCTTACTTCGCCAAGTTACTAGGATCCCCCACACAAATGAACAATAACCTGTAGTCAATTTTCTGTCTGTGGAGCATCCTACCTAATCTGAATCTGTATAAACTTCAATGTCTCTGTTTGAATTCCTTTTGAAGTAGAGGCCTCGGCCTGGTGTGCCTTTGAGGTATTAGAGGATTCTATTCGCCATTTTCATGTTAGACTCGGTTGGATTTGACATGTAGCGACTAGTTAAACTTACAGCGAACCTAATGTCGGGCCTAGTGTGAGATAGGTAGATTAGTTTTCCAACTAGACTGTGATATCTATCTTTGTCGGCTGGTGGACTTTCATCTTCTCTTCCTTTTATTTGTTCTATTGGTGTATTAGCTGCCTTGCACCCAAGCATTCCAGTTTCTTGAAGTAAGCCAAGGGTGTATTTCCTTTGTGATACATAGATACCATCCTTTGTTCGAGCAACTTCCATCCCTAAAAAATAATTAAGTTGTCCCAAGTCCTTAACTTCAAATTCCTTTGCCAAGAGTCCCTTTAAATGATCAATTTGATCATAATCATTTCCTATAATAACGATATCATCCACATAAACAATAAACAAAACTACCTTTCCTTCCATGGAGTGTTTAACAAACATAGTGTGATATGATTAGCATTGGTTGAAATCGTCTTTCTTGACAACTCGAGTCAATCTATCAAACCACGCCCTTGGAGACTGCTTAAGGCCATAAAGGGATTTTTGGAGCCTACACACCATATTTGCAGTGCTGGATGATTTAACTCCAGGAGGAATCTGCATATAAACTTCCTCTTCTAGGTCACCATTTAAAAATTCATTCTTGATATCTAGTTGATGGAGTGGCCAATCTAAATTTGCATCCAAAGAGAGAATAACTCTAACGGAATTTAGTTTTTCCACCGATGCAAAGGTCTCTTCATAATCTACTCCATATGATTGAGTAAACCCCTTTGCTACTGTTGTACCCCAAAATTTGCCCTCTCATTTCTCAAAAGATCACCCTGGATCCTCAGGTTTGCTTCCATCTAATTTCAAGCCTGGATTTACAAATTTTCCAAGAAAGTCATTCACAAAGGTAAAATGGTCATTTGCATATTGAAAAGTCAAACTTTGAATTTTGATCAAAATCCAGTTTCAAGAGTCATATTTCATGAAGACATGTTTGAGATATGAAGTTTGTTTCATCTGGAAATTCAAAAATCAAAAGTTACTTTGGAAAAGTTAAATTTCTAAATATTTATAATTTTTCTAAGTGTTTAAGAAATATGACAAACTCAGAACTTCTGATCATATTTTCACCATGATGCAAGCTGATTCTGGTAGAACTTTTGATAAAATAGTTATATATTTCAATAAGATCTAAAACATTGCAGGACAGAACTTCTCCTAGAAATGCTGGAATTTCAAGTTATAAATGTTCAAAGGCACGTCCTTGAGACTAAAGTACTCAGCAAGTTCTGGACACTTTCAAGACAGAAGCTGGGTCAGAACTTCTGGGCCAACTTTCATAAAGGTTCAGTCAGAGTTTGAAAGGGTAATTCAAAGAAGGTTACAAAGCATACTGCAAGCTTCCTAGAAAGTCTGGGAACTCCTTCAGAACATGCTGGAGCAAAAAGATAAAAGGATTAGAAGATTGGATGCTACTCTAAAGCAGAACTTCTGATCCAGAATTAAGCAATGATGTAGAGTTTCACATGGCAGGATTTCTGATTTGATAAATCTCATCATCATTTAATGCTCATTTAATTCTCACAACCACTTTTGAGTCTTTATCCAAAGGATTTCCCCCACGTGTACCTCTACTGTCTTAGGAAAGTAAACTTTTATGCAAAAGGGTGCTAGGCCCATCTGTTGCTTTTTATTTTTCTTAATTTGGCTGACAAATCCAGCTTAGGCGCTGCTAAACCTGCTATCCATTCTGCTTTATGCTTTAAACCATGATTGTTTAAGCTTACTTCAAGAGTAAGTTAGCGTCTAGCGTATGATGTTGGTGCCACTTGACCTCTAAAAAGTACTAAATATTTGCCTATAAATTGAACTCCATTGGCAACTGTAAAGAGGTCGGAAATTTGAGAAAGAAAAAGCCTTGAACCCCTGCTAAAATTCCAAGAGTCCAAAACTGTAAACACAACATACAAAATTTGTTAACTTTTGATTCCTTGCATTCAAACTCCATTTGTTCTCAAGTGTGTCTTAACTAAAAAACCATTCACACAGTTTTTGATTCACATATTAGAAGTTATCCCAATTTCTGTATTCATACTGCAATACACTCTCCATCCATCTCCACCTCAAAGAAATCAGAACGTCACCCCTTGGCTGTTCCAGAAGTTGAAAACTTCCAACCTACTGAGTACGTGAAGAAACTGCTCAGAACATCACCAGAGTTCAGGACCAACCTCTGATTCACAGAATCTGTTCCAGCGGCAAGGTAAGCTTATGCTGACTTTCACCATATTACTTAAGCATTACCAGATTTGCATGTTTAAAAATATAATGTAGACATCATGTTTCTGATGTTGTACATATTCTGAAGTTTCACGTATTTGTATGCCTAAGTAGGGAGTAAATCAGTTCAGAACTTCTTGAAGAAATTAGAACTCAGAATTAGGATTAGCAAATTCATGCTTTCCTCTGATTTATAGTTCTGATATCTCTTATTTCTGAAACACTATGAAACCTTCCATAACTGTCATATGCGCATATTCTGTTTTATTGAGAAATGACCAAGTTGCAGATGTTCTGACTAGCATGAAGAGGGAGACCAAATTCTGTCGGTGGTATCAGAACTTCTGAAAACTACTTTGTTCCCAGCGGACCCAGAACTTTTGACTTTACCTATTTTTCACTAACAGTATATCTGTTTTGCAGTATGCCAGAGTCAGAACTTCTGACCTTCTTTAGTCAGCAATACGCTGATTCTATTTTTATTTTTTCTCACTATTTTTGCTATTACTTTCTATTTCATTAATCAAAAAAAGACACCAAAAATATTTTTCTCATTTTTACATGCTTTATTTTATTTCTTAAAACAAAAAGATCAAAAATATTTTCTTAAAATAAAACCAGTCCATTTTACATCTCTTGTACATTCTTATCCATTCAATATGGTTGTAATAGTAACTTAGGATTTAATTTATTTGCAATCCCCATTCGTAAATATGTACCCCCATCCCCAAAATATTGTAATAGCGTAGGACTTTACATTTCTGCAATTTATTCGCTTTTGAATGTAAATGCTAGTAATTAGGGTGTGTATGGCAAGACATGAAATCAACAAATAGATCACCCTAATCAAGACTAAAAATTCATGCAATCAAACACACTATTCACACATTCACCCTTAAGGTTAGCTCCACTTGTTTCCTAAAAAAATGGTCATGTTATGCATGTGGGGTGTCTTAGCAAAAACAATCAAAATACAAGATCATAGTCCGTCAATGACGCTATAAATGTTGCCTTTCAAAATGATCTTAGTCCCTCAAAAATAAATGCTAAGATACCTCACAATATTGCTATCATGACTACACGATGACTCACGCCCGTCCCGCTTACCTCCAAAGATAAGGTTGCTTATCGAATCAATGGCAAGACAATAATGTCAAAGGAAAAGAAAATGAACAAGAAAGACATTTGAGTAGTTAGATTACTTCTAGTTACTTGCTCCATTTCAAAACAAATATCCTTTCTATTTTCAAAACCCACACTTTCAAAAACACTTTCAAAACATTTTCCAAACATGAAATATTTTTAAAAGCTCAACACTTTGTATACATTCTTACGAACGAGAACTATTACAAAGTCCTTTTCAAAATACTTTCAAAAACCACATAAAGCAAAATTTCAAACAAAAGCAAGTGATCTAGCAAGTATCTAAGAGCCCATGGAAAACCATGGATGAAAAGGGTGCTAATACCTTCCATTTTCATAATCTACCCCCCGAACTCAAGAAAACATCTCTAAAGGTCTTTCTTGTGCTTTTTCACCTTTCCTTTTGGATAAAATAAAAGTCGGTGGCAACTCTTGCTAACCACAACATTTGCGAATACAAACACAAACAACACCCAAGTCAGTTCTCCCGTCGCATCACAGCTACAGTTCGATCTTTATACCTATTTACACTCTCATCTGCATTATACTTCATGGAGAATATCCATTTGCATCCTATCGGCTTCTTCCCTGTAGGTAGGCTTATGATCTCCCAAGTGTCATTCTTAATTAAGGCATGAACCTCTTCCGTTACGGCTGTTGCCCATTCAGAATTTTGGAATGTCTCATGGATGTTGCTTGGAATATGTGTATTGTCAAGAGCTGTTACAAAGGCCTTGTAACTTTGGGACAATTTTCCATAAGATACAAATCTTTCAATGGGATGTTTGGTACAGGATCTTACATTTTTTCTCAGTGCAATAGGAATATCAATATCATCAACATTCAGAGTTAAGAGCAGTATTACCTGAGGGAAAGCCATTTTCTAGAGTCTTGGAGGTTTCTTGGTTCTGCCTTGGAGCTGTGCAGGACTCTATTCCCTTCTTGCCCTTGCTGGAGTACACTTTCACGTTGTTTCCTGGTGCGGTTTTTGTTGTAGGGGTTGTAGTTTCTACTACAATTTCCTCTGTATTTTCTGACGTAGTTTCATCTGGTCCACATGTAGGTTATGCAGTTTCTGTTGCATTTTCATTTGGTTCAGGTGTAGGTTTTGATGCCTCTGCAGTGAGTTTGGTGTCACTTAGTTCAAGTTCCAAAAGTTGGGATTCTACCACTTCAATTGGAAAGGTGTTCTCCCCCTGAATGCCAACTTTGGGGTAATATGGTTGATTCTCAAAAAAGGTTACATCCATGGTGTGGTAGAATTATTTGTTTTGAGGTGAATAACATTTTTGTCCCTTTTGGTGAGGAGAGTAGCCGAGGAATATGCATTTAATGGATTTTGGGTCAAGTTTACTGCATTAGGGATCAAGATTATGGACAAAGGTTGTGCATCCAAATATTTTCAAAGGAGTAGATGTAAGAATACGATTTGTTGGGTATAAGGTTTGGAGAATGGAGTAAGGCGTATGAAAGTTAAGGATTCGAGAAGGCATTTTGTTTATTAGATAGGTAGCAGAGAGGACAACTTCACCCCAAAACTGGTTAGGTACATTTGTAGCTAGAATGAGACATCGGGTTACTTCTAGGAGGTGTCTATTCTTTCTCTCGACAACCCCATTCTGCTGAGGAGTATCCACACATGAGGTTTGATGTATTATTCCATGTTGCGTGAAGTATGAGCTTAGTGCAGAATTATAGTACTCACGACCATTATCACTCCTAAGCATTCTAATTTTGCTTTGAAATTGTGTTTCCACCATGGTATGGAAACATTCAAATATCCTACCAACTTCTGATTTATCTTTCATAAGTTAGACCCAAGTGATCCATGTGTGGTCATCAATAAAGGTGACAAACCATCTTTCTCCAATTACATTTCTGACCCGCGATGGTCCCCATAAATCACTATGAATAACATAAAAATGTTTGGATGGCTTATAGGGTTGAGGTGGGTGGGGGTTGCGTGTATGTTTGGATAATTGACAAATTTCACATTTAAACAACTTCTGATTTTTATTGAATAGTTTAGGAAGCATTTTTTCCAAGTACATAAAATTTGGGTGGCCTAGTCTATAGTGCCACAACATTGCAGAATTTTCACTACATGTAGAAACTACAGCGCAAGAGGCTGCCTCGGATTCTGTTTCAGATGCTTCATCCTGAAGGATATAGAGTCCAACACATTCTTTAGCATTGGCAATCATCCTCCCTGACTCCAAAATCTGAAATTCACACAGGTTAAAGAATTTAGTGATACACTTCAAATCCTTTGTAATTTTATTGATAGATAGCAAGTTACAATCAAGTTTAGGCACATACAGAACTGAACTAAGAGTAATATTTTGGGAAATAATGATTGAACCTTTACCCATGACCTTAGAAAGGGTACCATCAGCAATTCGAATAGTCAAATTATTTTGACATGGAGAATAGCTATCAAAGAAAGTCAAATCTCCAGTCATGTGATCAGATGCTCCTGAGTCAATAATCCATGATTTTTGTTTTCCCCTGCTAGTGTTTAGAGCATGCAAAAAATTACCTTTTGTGCCACAGTAGCTGTACCAATTGTTTGTTGAAGCATTTTTTTGTAAGGCTTCAATTTTCTCCTTGTTGAATGGTGATGAGTGAGAATTTACCTCAGTTGTGTTCCCTCTATTGTCCCAGTTTTTGGTCCATTTTAGCCCTGATGGTTTTCCATGAATGATCCAGCATGTGTCCTTGGTATGACCCAATTTCTTACAGTGGTCACACCAAGACCGAGTTTTCTTTTGGAAATATCGCTGATCTCCCCTTGCTTCCATTGCAGATCCTTCTATAGATGGGGTTGCACTGGCTTTTCCAAGCATCACTTTTCTCCTGCTCTCCTCTCTTCGTATTTCCAAGAATGCTTCTCGAATGTTTAGAAGAGGTTTGGTTCCAAGGATTCTCCCACGAACTTCATCAAGTTCTGTGTTCAAACCTTAGAGAAATTTGTAGACTCTATCTTTCTCCACCAATTCTTTGTACTTCTTTTTATCCTCTGTGCAGCTCCATTAAACTTCATCATATATGTCCAGTTGCTGCCAGTGATGATTGAGAGTATTAAAATACTCTGTGACTGAGCGGTCATCTTGACGCAAGTCATGGAGTATCCTCTTGATTTCAAAAATTGAAAATGTATTGTCAACATTAGAGTAGGTTTCCTTTACAGCACCCCACATCTCTTTGGCAGTGTCATAGTACAAGAAATTTTCTTCAATTTCATTTGTCATGGTGTTTAGCAGCCATGACATTACTAGACTGTTTTCTAGTTGCCATTTTTCAAGGTTGGAATCCCCTTTTTTTGGACACTTGGAGTCTCATGTGATATAACCTTCCTTCCCTTTTCCTTGAAGGTAGATTTTGACTGAGCGCACCCATTGATTGTAATTCTGGCTATTCAATTTGTGACCAGTGATAGGAAGAGCATGTCCTTCAGTCAAACTGTTGGCTGAATTTTCTGCTCTAGTATCTGCCATGGGTGGTGCTCAAGGTTTAGGGATGGTTCAGATCTTGTGCTCTTATATCATATAGAAATATATTGTATATTTCATTGATGTTGGGACTGTTACATTTTGAGGTATATATAGAATACAGTGCACTAATTTGTTAATAAATAGAGAAATAATTTCCTATAATTGCTTCTACCTAAATAAGGAAATGACAATATTAGATAATAAATCTATTTACACCACTATTTTGTAACAGCTTGACAAATCAGAATCAAATGATTATGATTTGATATGTGCTAATCTTCAACAGGATCCTTTCAAGGACCATGATCTACCAAATATTCTTCCACTATACCATACCCTCATCATAGTCTGTACCTGAAATGTGATAAAAATATTGGATATGATAAAGGTTCCTATGTTAATTCCTCCCTGGATGCACTTGTCGGCTTTGGTACTTAATAGATCTTATTCTTTCCACCACCCCATGAGGTAGCAAGCTCCTTAATAGAATCCAATTCCAATTTCCATCACTTGAAGTGGTATTTTTTTCAGGTTAGCATTTTCAAAAATGTCATTTTGAGTGGTAATAAAATCTCCATCTTGAATTATGACGCCACCCTAGAATCTGACCAAGCTTTGATTCAATTCCCACATTTTCATCTTGTCCAAGAAGGGCCATAGACTTACAATTTTCTTCCATAGACTAGAGTCATAAGCTTTGGCTTCTACTTCAACTCCATTACTAGTCTTTCTCTCATATTTCCCTCGCATAACATTACACCATAGAGATATGTCTCCACTTTAAATTTTCCACCCCAGTTTAGCAATGTAAGCTTCATTCATCTCTTTAAGGTTCCTCAGGCCCAATCCTTCACACTTCTTAGGTTTGGTTGTCTCTTTCCAACTAATGGTATGCACATGCTTCCCATCTTCACTATGTCCCCATATGAAGTCCCTCTGAATCTTTTGGATTTCTTTCAAACAAGTTTTAGGCACTCTCTTGCTCATCATAACATAGGTAGGTAAAGCTTCCGTCATTGATTTTGCTAGAGTGACTCTAACAGCAAAAGATAATTGTTTTCCTTTTAAACTTTAAGTTTTATTCTCACTTTCTCTACAAGGTACTACTAATTCTTCACTTAAGGACTTTTCCCTATCAGAGGAACCCCTAGATACATGCTTAGGTAAGTAGTTTCCTTTAATCCTAATACTTAAGCTATTTGTCTTCATGTGTGCAGAGGAGTATTCTTAGAGAACATAATACTAGATCTCTCTACATTGATACTTTTTCTAAATGTTTCACAGAACTTGGTTAGGAAATCCATGATGCAATATATCTGGTTCACAGTAGCTTTACCAAAAAAGAGCATATCATCTCCAAAAATGAGATGATAAATTCTGGGACCCTTCCTACCTACCTATATACCTCCCAATTCCTATTCTTGAAAGTATCCATGATCATGTTATATATTTTATATATACACAGGACTAAAAGATATGGAGATATCATATCACTTTGCCTTAGGGCTTTCTTTAATTTGAAATACTCTCATTTCTGACCATTCCATATTACTCTCATATTAACTGAAGAAACAAATCTCATAATAATGTCTCTAATTTGTGAGGAATACCCAATTCAGTTAAGACATTCTCAACCTAGCTCAAGTTCATCATATCATAAGCCTAGGCTAAGTTTGTTAAATTGTAATTCATAGTATCGAAACTATGTGTGTCGAAGGGTTTAGAGGTAGATCGAAGCAGGTTGCTTGAAGGAAGCCATTGTTTATTCGAAGAGCTTGTGGATCGAAGCAAGTTGCACACAAATTAGATTTGTTTTAGATTTAGATAGATTTGACTTAATTCTAAAATAGAACAGATTTGATTTAGTACCAGAATAGGTATTTTGGGATTTTATCGTTTTGGGCTTAGGGAGCAAGCTAAATCTACAAATAGAGGGAGTAACCCCTAATCACAATTAAGTCAATTCATTATAATAACAGAATTTGTAGTTACAAGTGATTAATAAGGTTTTCCACAGTTTATGGGCAGAGAGAAACTCTGCAGAAAATAATTGTCTTCTTTCTTTTCTTTTATTTTCTCATAATCCATTGTTATTGTGTGGTGATATCAATCTTGTTCATCAAGATTGGTAGAAATTCATCATATATATTTGGTGGATTTCCAACATCTGTTATGCTTTCTATACAGATGTCGAACCTGTCAATGTAGCTGAAGTATTGAAGAATTTGAAGTGGGTGAAAGCAATGAACGAAGAAATGAAGTCTATCAAAGACAACAACACTTGGTCACTTGTTGAATTGCCTCAAGGCAAGAAGGCAATTAATGTCAAGTGGGTATACAAAGTGAAAATGAATTTGAAAGGGGAAGTAACTCGACACAAAGCAAGGCTTGTGGCGAAAGGATTTCTACAGAAAGAAGGAATAGACTTCGATGAAGTTTTTGCACCTATTGCTAGGATCGAAACAATCAGGTTGGTTGTTGGTCTAGCAGAAATAAACATATGGCACATATGTCAGATGGACGTGAAGTGTGAATTCCTAAATGGACCCTTAGACGAAGAAGTTTATGTTAAACAACTAGTTGGGTTTGTGAAACATGACAAAGAGAGAAAGGTGTATAGACTGCATAAAGCCTTGTATGTATTGAAACAAGCTCCAAGAGCTTGGAATAAGAAAATTGATAGTTTCCTAAGAGAGAAGGAATTTGTGAAGTGAACAATTGAACATGGAGTATATGTAAGAAGAAGAAATAGTGAATTGCTTATACTATGTCTCTATGTCAATGATTTGTTGATAACGTGTAGCTGCAAAAGTAAGATCGAAGACTTCAAAGGTGATCTCAACAAGGAATTCGAAATGTCTGATTTGGGTGAGATTTCATATTTCCTTGGCATCGAATTCTACAGGAGCAATAGAGGTTTGATGATGCATCAAAGAAGATATGCAGGAGAAATTCTCAAGAGATTTGAGATGGAAGAATGCAACTCAACTTCGACACCTGCAGAACCAAGACTGCAACTGTCGAAAGATGCAGATGAAGATGATGTAGACCCAACCCAATACAGAAGAATTATTGGGTCATTGAGATACCTTTGTCATACAAGGCCTGACTTAGCATATAGTGTAGATATGGTAAGTATATTCATGCAGAAGCCAAAGGTATCACATCTAGCAGCGGTGAAGAGGATACTGAGGTATCTCAAAGGAACTCTCGACTATGGCATTTTGTTTCCTGCAACTGGTAAAGGAAAAGAATGCAAGTTAGTGGGATACACTGATTCGAGTTGGTGTAGTGATGCTGAAGATCTAAAATCAACAACAGGATATGTGTTTATGTTAGTAGGTGCACCAATTGCTTAGAGTTCAAGAAAGGAACCAGTAGTGGCATTATCATCATGCGAAGCAGAATACATAGTTGCTTCTCTTTGTGCATGTCAAGCAACTTGGATGGTGAACTTGGTCGAAGAGATAACAGGGAAAGATCATGGAGAAATTACCATGAAGATCGACAACATGTCAGCTATCAATCTGGCGAAGAACCCGATAGCACATGGTCGAAGTAAGCACATCGAAATGAGGTTCCATTATCTTCTAAAAAATATAGCAGATGGGAAAATGAATTTGGAACACTGCAGAACTGAGAATCAGATTGCAGACATCATGACAAAGGGAGTGTAGGTCGAAGTATTCAGAAGACTAAGAACCATGATGAATATAGATAGTTTAGAAACAATTAATTAGGTGGTGTGTTAAATTGTAATTCATAGTATCGAAACTATGTGTGTCGAAGGGTTTGGAGGTGGATCGAAGCAGGTTGCTCAAAGGAAGCCATGGCCCAGTCAAAGAGCTTGTGGATCGAAGCAAGCTGCACACAGATTAGATTTGTTTTAGATTTAGATATATTTGATTTAAGTCTAAAATAGAATAGATTTGATTTAGTACCAAAATAGGTATTTTGGGATTTTACAGTTTTGGGCTTAAGGAGCAAGCTAAATCTATAAATAGAGGGAGTAACTCCTAATCACAATTAAGTCAATTCATTGTAATCACAGAATTTACAGTTGCAAGTGATTAATAAAGTTTTCCACAGTTTGTGGGCAGAGAGAATCTCTGTAGAAAATAATTATCTTCTTTCTTTTCTTTTTTTTCCTCATAATTTATTGTCATTGTATGGTGATATCAATCTTGTTCATCAAGATTGGTAGAAATTCATCATGGATATTTGGTGGATTTCTAACAAAGTCCACTTTGATTGTAATATATCCCTTGTTACCTTTTAACATGTTCATGTTTTGCAGGATTCCTTAGGCCACCACAATGTTCTCATGGGTATTTACTATTCAGAATCAAGCCTCTTTTGGTTAGGATACAAAACTTTATCCATACACAATTTCATTATATTGGCTATAACTTTACTCAACACTTTATAAATAGCATTGCAAAGAGTTGACGGCCTAAATTGGTTTACATATTCATGATTAAGTGTTTTTGGAATCAAACACGATTTAGTTTGATTTACCTCTTCAATGTTGTTAGGATTACTCCACAAAATATGAATGAGATTGCACACACAGATTCCAATGACCTCCTAATACTTTTAATAGAAACCTACTGAGTAGACATTAGGACCTAGAGATTTCCAAGGTGCCATATCAAATATTTCTCTTATTATTTCCTCCTCCTTCAAATCTCCATTTAGTTTTCACATGACATCATCTTCTATGGTATGTATTTTAGATCTGCAATATGGGTGTAATCATTGATCTTAAATTCAATTGAAGAATTTGCATCGTTAAAGTAGACATTTGCGACAATTCTAATTGATGTTCATTCTGGTGTAATGTGTTTTGGTACAAAGCATGAGACAAGAGCCCATATTTATAGTAGTTGTAGACAAATATGGACCTCATAAATTATATCTTGTACAAGAGAATATTTTGGAGATGCATCTTCATTATCCCCCTATTCTATTATTATGAAGATGTATTTCTGTAACCACTCAGAATTCATTATATTCTAGACACAAACAGAACATGTATTAAATGTATATTTTTTTGGAAAACTTAAAAATGTATTGAAATATTCAAAAATGAATATGTTAGATATAATTAATATTAATACAAGATTGCATACAATACAATGTTAAATTAAAACTAAAGTGAACCAAAAACATGTGTCGCCGGATAAATCTATATTTATGGATGGTACCCCTTTTGACTTTGTTTATTTGATTCTTTTAACCTTGTTCAATTTGGTGAACTCTTGCATCCTTCTAAAAAATGATCAGGCAAAGTCTCGGATTTTGTTTGTGAATGATTTGTTCACTCTGGTGATGTAAGTGGTATAGGGCATCCAGGTTTCAAATAAATTTGAATAAAGTGTCGCGGATTTGAAGTCCACCCAAAAACACATAATACGATCATTTGGATTTTGAGGTGGGGAATCACGTTGTGGAAAAAACATTTCTGCAAAACCGTATCTTGTAAGATTTATACACTCTTTCATACGCACTTGCTATGAGATAACCTATTTCAGAGAAACATGTCATTTATCCTCCAGTGTCGGTCCACTAATGCATTGAACAAGAGATTCATAAATTGCATCAAAAAAATTTTTTTCCCGTATAGTCGTGTGTATGATTCTTTATGACCCCTCAACTCATGGATAACTTGGCGGAAGATGATTGTGTGATCTTATTCTCCTTTGACGAGCAAAGTAGAAACAGCTCAAAAATTGCAGTTACCGTCACCCTTAAAATTGATGACCCTTTCAATGTATTTGTGCAAAAATAATAACATCTCGTCAATGAATGGAATTTTTTGTAGAGGCGGGGAAGGAGATGGTTTGCTAATGCAAGATCCTTTGAAAACACTTTTTGAGATGTTGGAGTTGTAGAATTGGGAAAATTCTTGTCAATATGTTCAAAATAGGAAGGAGACCGCTTTGTTAAATTGTCACTCGGTGTTGGTTTGAACTTATTAAGAGCACATAGGTTGAGAGGGTGGTTTCCAGTCTGTGGTTTCCGGATAAGAAATCTTCCTCAATTTCTATTTGATGTGTGTGATCGGTGGATCTGGAACTGACTGTTTTTTAGCTGGTTTCGCGAAATGTCGCGGTAAGCAAGAGTCGCCACCGTCTTTTATTTTCTCCAACATGGAAAGGACAAAAGCACAGAAAAATTCCTTATGAGATAGTTTCTCGGTTCGGGAGGTAGATTTATAGAAAGGGAAGGTGTTAGCACCCTTTCTATCCATGGTTATCCATGGGCTCTTAGATACTTTCTCATTTGTGTTTTCAAAATGTTTGTTTGCTTTTCAAGGTGTGAGTGGGTTTGAAAAAGTTTCGTTAAAAGATTCAGATCGACTCTTTTATCAGTCCTCAAGAGTGTTTGAAAAATTGTTTTTGAAAGCTTTTTGAAAGTGTGAGGTGTGAAAAGAAGTTTTTGATTTTGTTTTTGAAAAGAGCGAGTATCCATGAGTCGTCTACCTACCCTAAGGAATTAGTCTGTGTAAATGTCCTTAAGGTAGTGCCATCCCACCATTGAGAGGTAGGTAGCACCACCGTTGGAGGCGTTCGGGTCAATTCGAGGGTTAGGGACAGTGTGGTCACCGAGCAATAGTAAGATACCTTATAAGCTACCCTTATGCCATTGATCTTTTTATTCCGAGGCAACCGTTTCGAGGCAACTTGTTTCGAGGCAACCATTTTGAGGCAACTAGATCAATGGAACATAAGGACTCACTAAGACGTCATGTACTCAACGACCACGTTTCGAGGGGCAAGGCAACAAGATGATCACCAGAGCAATGGTAAGATACCTTAGAAGCTACCCTTATGCCATTGATCTTTTTATTCCGAGGCGACCGTTCCGAGGCAACTTATTCGAGGCAACTGGATCAATGGAACATAAGGACTCACTAAGGCGTCCTATACTTGATGACCATCTTTCGAGGGGCAAGGCAACAGTGAGGCGTACCCTAAGAGTGGTGTGTGATTTGTGTGTCATTTTCAGTTTATTGTTTGTCTTGTCATGCATTGGTGATCTACGTTTTGATTTTATTTTTGGGCATTCATTCTTTCATGTGATTGTTTAACAGTTAAAGGTGCGGGAATTTAAAGTGCGGAAAAGATAAAAGGTCCTACGCTATTACAAAGGCGCGGGTCTACAACGCCAAATTAATCCAGACCCGATTTAAAATAAAGTGCAGAAAATAAATGTCTAATTGACTATTACAGGGCTTTGGAGCAAATACATTATATTTTACAACAAGAAATAAATAAAACGTGCGAAAAGAGAATATAATCGAATGCGAGGGCGTTGGACCCTTTGAAGGGATTAAAATAGAATTGTCACAATAATTGAGTTAAATAAAAAGGAACTTATTTTTTTGCATTTTTTAAATTAATATTAAAAAGAAACAAGAAAAAATAAAATATTTTTTTTAATGATTTTTTTTTTTTAAGTTATAAACAGAAATTACATTTAAATTGAAATAAACATTTTTGGTGATTTTAATTATATAAAGAAATTGGATTTTAAGAAGAAATAAATTTATTTGTAATTTTTGTTATAAAATAGAATTGTTTAGATTAAAATAAAATTGCAAAATAAAAAGTAAATAAAACTACTTTTTGTTTTTTTGGATTTATTGGGAAAGATATGTTAAGTTAAAAATGAAATACAAAAATAACCTAAAGTCTAGTGATTGGTTTTAAAATTAAAATATTTTTAGTTGATTTTTATTTAATAAAGAAAAGTAAAAATTAGTTAAAAATAGAAAAAGAAAATGCTGGTTATTAAAATTGGTCCCGGGGGTGTTGAACCCGGGACCTCAAGATCACAACTCTACAGACTTACCATCCGTACCAGCGCATTTATCCGATTTATAATGAAAACAAAAATATAAGAATGAAAAAACGTGGATTCTGGAAATCTCAAAAATGAAAACGCGCGGGATAAACATTTAAATGGTCCAATGGTTATGAGCCACATATCATCCCTAACCTTTGGCCCGTCGCCTTAGGTCGAAGGGTTTTACCTATGGATTTCTTCCGTGGCTGAAAGTCCTGAAAAATCAAACATGAAAATTAAGTACAATCGAAGAAAATAAAAGATCCTTCTTCACTAATCAAAGCCTCCTGGGTTCAATGAGATGGTTTTTAGAACTTGAAACGACCTATAACCCAGAATCCGAAACTTCACCATGCTTGCCATGGTCATGGTGATTTTGATTCTAGACACAGAATCATTCAAAAGATGGACCAGAATCAATCCCTGTACTCATATAAACATGTTAGCATTAATAAAATAGAGTAAATCATAAGACAATGTAAGAATCAAAACCAAAAAGATAAACACACGGATGTCCATGAGCATGGTGTTCTAGCATGTATTGGCCATAGAAATTGGTTCAAACATGTCACATACTACCTTATAGACACGAAAGAATAGTCAGGAGACCTTGAAGATGGCTGTATGAGATTTTGGAGTTTTCAATTTTTTGACAAAAACTCAAGTGTGAGTTTATGGATTCTTTTAGTGTTGAGGTGCAGCCTCTTGTCTCAATTTCGTTTTTGATCACTTGTATAGGCATTAGGTAATGTGAATCAAGAGGAATTATGGTCTCTTAATGTATAGCATTCAAGTCCAAAATCCTCCATAAACCTCCATAACAAAACTTCCTTTTTTGAATCAATTTTTGAATTCTTGCTTCTTTAAGCCTTGGCACGAAAATGGGATATACATAATGATGCTTCAAGGTTAATCAAAGCCAAATATTCCTTTAAATTAATTTTTTTGAATTTCTTTTGATTTTAAAAGATTCAAAATTAATTAAATCCAATAAAATCAATTAAAAATGGAAAAATTAATTAAAAAATATGAAATAAAAGGTGGGACACGTGGGAAGCATGGCCAAGTTAATTCAAGTGGAAAAAGTGGGCCCCTTTTGTCAAAAATGAAATTTCAAGGATAAATGATTTTGGCCATTTCACAAAAATTTCCCAACTTCTCCAATGCATATCTTGCTCAATTTTTAAGCTTTGCTCATGTTCTTGGACATTTTAGAAAGTTATTGAAGTCCTCTAAACAATGTCCTTGGTCCCATGTCATTTTGATTTACCAATCCCAAGTTATGGTCTTTGACTTAAAGTCCCTTTTTGTTGACTTTTGAAAATGACCTATAATGTTGAAATTGATAATTTTTTGTGAGAGCATTTCTTGGACTTGGAGTATGAAGATGAGTTGTAGGAAATGTCTCCCCCTTCAAGATGAGCATTGGATGGGATTTTTATGATAATCCATGTGAAAGTTATGCCCTGGTCAATTTACAGTTGACTTTTTCAGCTGTCCAAATAAGGAAACTTTTGCATCTTGATGATTTTTGAGCCAAGCTTTTGAGAATCATGATCAAGCATTGATCAAATGATGTTTGTGGCTTCAAAATAAGATGTTGACCAAAAATTTGGACTTTTGACTGTCAAATGACCATTTTGCCCCTACAGTTGACTGTAGTGCAATTAGGGTTTTTGACTGTGCAATTTTGTGTTGAAAGTCATGAAACTTTGTATGAGGATACTTGACCATATTTATAGGCATGTGTAACTTGATTGGTCCCTTGGAAACTTCATTTACTTTATCAGAATGGAAACCCTAATTTTGACTGTTTAGGAGGCCCTTGCACTGTGCAACCCTTGGGGAACTTTGAAGCATGACTTGGCAATTTCTTGAAGAATATAGGAGGGAAAATTTTGGGGTACAACATTTGCCCCTGTTCAATCTTCTTAGACCTGAGGATGCAGATTGGCTGACGTGCCTTTCGTAATCCGAAGGTGGAAGATGATTGGACACTAGAGTGCCCAGAAATTTGCGCTCACATAGTAGTATGATGGTGGGATTGGGCTTGTAGATGCCATTTAGAGATTGCTGGATAGGATGATGGGCTTATATATGCCATGCTAAGAGATGATGGAAGGTGGATGGGCTTATAGATGCCATCTGGGTGTCGATCGCATAAGAGATTCCTTAGCGAGAACTTGCGTACCTGCAAAAGAAAAAATGAGTACCTGACCTGTTACGGGGCTGGTCTTCAAACTCTTTGTATAGATGTGTCCTGACTGGTTGCAGGAGCTGGATCTGGAGCTTCAAACGGTGATGAATGAACCAGGGGTGGTTACTACCTCAGCATAAACGGTGAGAGAACCTTGGGTGACCTTAACCTCAACAGCGATCGTTTGAGGAAATCTTGGTGGGAATTACCATCTCCGCAGTATCGGGGAGAGAACCATAGGCAATTATAATCTCAAAAGCGGACGTTTGAGAAAAACCTGGAATGGAATTATCGTCTCCGCAGCATTGGGGAGAGAACCATAGGAAATTATAATCTCAAAAGCGGACGTTTGAGAAAAACCTGGGGTGGAATTATCGTCTCCGCAGGATCGGGGAGAGAACCATAGGTGATTACAATCTCAATAGCAATCATTGAGAAAACCTGGGATGGAATTATCGTCTCCGCAGTATTGGGGAGAGAACCATAGGAAATTATAATCTCAACAGCGGACGTTTGAGAAAAACCTGGGTTGGAATTATCGTCTCCGCAGGATTGGGGAGAGAACCATAGGAAATTATAATCTCAAAAGCGGACGTTTGAGAAAACCTGGAATGGAATTATCGTCTCCGCAGCATTGGGGAGAGAACCATAGGAAATTATAATCTCAACAGCGGACGTTTGAGAAAAACCTGGAATGGAATTATCGTCTCCGCAGCATTGGGGAGAGAACCATAGGCAATTACAGTCTCAATAACAATCATTGAGAAAAACCTTTGATAACTTCTACTGAGTCTTCATCAGAAAATCCGTTTGGGGTCGATTTAGCTGGACTAGAGAAGGCCTTGGACTGGATGAGAAATCTTTGGAGTCGATTAACTGAACCAGATAAGGTCTTGAAATATGATTGAGAATTCAACTGAATCCTTCCTGAAAGGTAAAGGTCAGTCATATGCAATGCATGATATGGACCAAGCAATGATGTTCTCAACATAAATGAGGTTTGTAAGATATGATGCGTTTATGCATGCTATAATGATGTATGTGATGTTTAGGAATGTATGTTTTCGTCTAGGAAAGTAAATCCTTGACGGGTGCCGAGAAGTTACTCCTGGGCTGATGTTGAAGAATAAGCCTTTACTTCCGCCGGGGATGATAGTTGCAAGAATATCGGTAGGAGAAGATAACTCCGTTGGGGAATAACCTTGGCGAAAGGAATATTCTGCGGGAAGAAAAGTGCTCTAGCGACCTCGCTGGGGAGCAATACTCTGTGGGGAGAAAGATACTTTGTTGAGTGTTGATAATACCTTGCTGGGGATATCTCTTGTTGTGTTGGAAGCGTTATTAGACTTCGCTGGGGATAAGAAGACTCCGTCGAGGACGCTCTTTCCGTGGTTTTTGGCTGAGGATAACCCAGTTATATCCTGTTAAGGAAATAACTCTTTGAATAAAGTCGGACGACGCGTTCGTGCTCTGCGAGGATAAGCTTCCAGAATTTACTGGGGATAAGCTTACTGCTGGGGGGATGGATTCCAACTTTCCTGGGGAACTGGATTGGACTCTCCTGGGGAAGTTTTGAATTGCGGGGAAAGTGATTCCTTTTGAATGTTGGTATGCCGCCGGGGAACAATCTTTAGACCAAGACTGCCGGGGATGCTTGTTAAGAATATATATGCTGCTGGGGAATGTTGAGATCTGCTGGAGGATACCCAACTTCTTTAAGATCTGGTAACTTAACTTGGGGAGAGTGTACTGACTTGCTGGCTCACTCTCTGGGGAATTAAGATGTGCCAGTTATGTTCTTTAGCTGAACCTATCTTGGTACCTTGGAGGATAGAACAATTAGATTGCTTTAAACAACTCATACTGCCCCTGTTTCTGAGGTGGGAGAGGAAGACCTGTGAGGTGCTTGATGACTGCCGATTGACAACTTCTCTTCTGGTAGGCAAGTGACGAGATGCCAGGACATAGTCGTACGCTTTGATCCCTAACTTTTGCCTGGACCGCCCTTTCGGGTTTTCAGTCCACCGGGATACCCATTTTTGCTCAAGCCGCCTTTTCAGGTTTTCGACTTGCCGGGTGTACAGATTTTTCATTTCATCCTTTCATTTTTCCCGAACCCTTTTGGTTCGCCGGGAAGCCCTAATTTTTGCCTGGGTATGTCAACCTAGCGGGTCTCTGATTACGCGTAGTATTTTTTCGACTATGTCCGTTCTCGGAAAGTAGGGAGTTTCCCCTGTTAGAAGTGTTTTGTCATGCCACCAGAAGGTATTTGATCAGGCAAGATTCGTTGTTGGAATGCCCCAAGTGACTCAGGCGGAGATTTGCCCCAGGCTATTTGGCCTTTGAGAGATTCTCCGAATCTTGATTGGACTGCCCCAGATGATGGACCATGATCATGTCATGCCCCTTGATTGGAAGTGCCTTTGTTCATTAGGCTTTCATCGTGCGAATTTCCCTGCTGTTCAAACAAAAAGTCATATGCAAACAAAGTTATGTTAAAAATGCAAAGCTTATGTCTGTCCTGAAGATTTTGAAAATGCGTTCTTTTTCATAAAACAAATGAATGTTTGTAAAACGTGACATCAACTCCGTATTTACCGTAAGCCTTAAGGAGTCAGGATACCTTTCGTGACAGTATGCTTTCGAACTAACCCATGCTTCAGCTAGGACTTTTAAGGGTTATAACGTGGCCTGGTTCACGGTTTAAGAAACAAAGGATAAAGGCTCAAATTATTTGTACCCACCCGTTCTTCGTGATGTTCTTCAAACCTAAGCTCAGTTGATCGTGCGTTAGACCTTGTTTGAGTCTTTGTCCTGATGTTCCAATGATGGTCCAGATTTTGATGATTTATTCTGGATAGGCAGTCATTCCTTTGTTTTTGTTGAGGATGTATAGGACCTCTTTCTTTTTTGATTTCGTTATCCCTATTTTTTTGCCTGACCTGTTTCCTTTTTTGGAATTACAGTCAGCGGGATGCCCCAATTTTGTAAGTCTCCTTCATGGGTTTTGACTTAATGGGTTTTTTTTTTATTTTGGTAATGACTGCCTTTCTTTATTGATTATTCAGAACCATCACTGTCTTTCTTCGTTTTGTAAGGACCTTTTTGGCGTCATTCGTTATGCACCTGGATCAACTGAGAGACTACCCTGCCCCAGGTTATGATTAAGGGTTTTAAATTTCGAAAAGAAAAAAAAAACTCCTACTTCTTTGGCTCAGAGGGGTTGACGAGGGATTATCATCCTTATAACTCCAGTGTTTAGGGATTGAAACAATGCCTGTACCTCATCAGCGGGGTCTGTTCAAAGCATACTGTAGATTGTGGTATCGTTTTCGTCATCCTCCCTCAAGAGGCTTTAGAATTTTAGATCAAGAGTTGACATCAGAAAAAATATGAAAATAATTTGCATTTAGTGAATACGAATATATTGTTTCAGAACAGACATATGCGATGCATTAATGAAATAACAATGTTTAACATGAGTAAATGTTTGAACAAAAGAAAATTGCAACTTGAACATTCGAATGAACAAAAATTTCTCAATCCTAGCCATGTTTGGCAAGGGAGCAGTGATCACGTGGGGAGGCTTGGGTACTTTAAACTGAATCTCTCCAGCGTCGATCATGTCTTGGATCTTATTTTTCAAGCTCCAACAATCATTTGTAGTATGCCCCGGGCTGTCAGAGTGATAAGCGCAGCGGGCGTTGGGGTTATACTTCGGTGACGTTGTATTTTGATTCTTAGGAGGGTCCCTTAATGTAGTCAGATTTAGTCTCAACAAGTGTTGTAGGGCTTGAGACAATGACGTGTTGAGCTGGGTAAATTGCCTCCTGGGCTTGTTTGGCTCACTCTGTTCAACCCTTTGCTCCGGGCGAGGTTGTGGTTGGACCTGTGAAGTGGTAGCAATTTGAAGAGGTCTATTTTTCCCCATACCAGACTCTTGTCCTCTTGGAGGCTGATCAAAGACTTGGCCCCTGGCTCGGACCGGTTGCTTCAAGTCTTGATGAAGCTGACTGATCATGGCCCTCAGCTCTCCTTGCTCCTGAGCTAAACCTTGAATGAGGGCCCTTTGCCCCAGCATCTGGGTTTTCAATGTGTCTACCTCAGCTTGTAGACGTTTCAGCTGTTCGTCCTTGTCATCTTCGGGACCTTTCTTGGCCAGATTCCCCATGAGGAGTATCCTCAACTCTTCCTGCCCCTTGGATAGGCTTAGGAAGATCTCCTTGAACTGAGTCTCTTGAGTGTGAAGGTCCTGATTATCTTGTCGGGAAGCCATGGCTGAAATAAACAGCGAGAAGGGTAAGTGACCTGCAACAAGAGTACCTGCAATGCAATGATATGTATGATATGCATGCGATGTTTTCAAGGACCTCGCGGGGTAAACAAGAAAATTGGTTAGAATTTGGGAGCTGGTAACTTGATTGAAGGCACTGCATATTGTTGAGAGTCCTTCTTCAAGGGTCAAAGGCTCACCATATCCAGTGGGTCATAGCCCCTGACTTTAGTCATCATGTCTGGTTTTGATTTCCAAACAACATTGGTTAAGGGAACCTTTTTCAAGAGTCAGAGCTCACCATATCAAGTGGGTCATAGCCCCTGACAACTTTGGCTAGAGGAAAATAAATCCTCTTTGCCCCTTGCTAGATGTTTGATTCATCATGACCTGCATCACAAGCCCTTGAGATCCTTGAAATGGGTTAGGATGTATGCAATGGTATGATGTCATGATGCATGGGGTAATATGAATAAACCCTGTTATGAGCCCTTGTTAAGGACTGCAACCCGAAACCTGCAAGAAGCTCAAGTAAAACCTGTCATGAGTCCCAGTTAAGGACTAAAACAAACCCTGCAAGAACTTAGCAAACCCCGCTGTGAGTCCCAATTAAGGACTATAAGTAAACCCTGCAAGTAGCTTAGTACACTCTGTTATGAGTCCTAGTTAAGGACTATAAACAAAACCTGCAAGAAACTCGAAGGTCAGACAACAAGCATGCAAGTAGTCAAGTACGAAGGCACACAAGTCACACAAGAGAAACCCTTAGAGTTTAGGCCAGCATGAGGTCTAGGTATTACCCTCTTTCGGTTTGTTGGTTCATACCTGTCCTATCAAAGTAACCGGGTTCTAAGGATCTCAATATCATTGGATTGCTTTCATTGTTCATCGTTTCGATTTAGCCACTGACTGGCGATCAAAATATCCCAAGAAAACAACCCTCAACTGAGTGTAGTATCGAGTATCAACCGACTTCGGAGTACACCAAAGTAGTCATCTCACTACCCTAAAGAGGCCAAGATGGTTCAATTAAGGTTCCTAAGGTCTGTTGATGCTTCACGACACCACGCGGAGGCCCCGTACTCTCCTTGATTGACTCAAGGGTTACCGGTACACACCAAAGTGCCACATCAATGTAGCAGACTACTTCAACCATGTCGGTATACCCCGCACAGTTCCCTCACAGCCTTGTTGCTACTTTCTAAGAAGGTATCCCCAGATCCGGGTTAGGATCTATAGAACTCCCAAGACAGGCCCACAATATTTAAATCAGGAAAAGAAAGCAATTGAAAACACAAGTGATCTTAGTCCTAAGGTACACCTCACTTTAAAGTATCCCCAGCAGAGTCGCCAGTTCTGTGATCGGTGGATCTGGAACTGACTGTTTTTTCGCTGGTTTCGCGAAATGTCGCGGTAAGCAAGAGTCGCCACCGTCTTTTATTTTCTCCAACATGGAAAGGACAAAAGCACAGAAAAATTCCATATGAGATAGTTTTTCGGTTCGGGAGGTAGATTTATAGAAAGGGAAGGTGTTAGCACCCTTTCTATCCATGGTTATCCATGGGCTCTTAGATACTTGCTCATTTGTGTTTTCAAAATGTTTGTTTGCTTTTCAAGGTGTGAGTGGGTTTGAAAAAGTTTCGTTAAAAGATTCATATCGACTCTTGTATCAGTCCTCAAGAGTGTTTGAAAAATTGTTTTTGAAAGCTTTTTGAAAGTGTGAGGTGTGAAAAGAAGTTTTTGATTTTGTTTTTGAAAAGAGCGAGTATCCATGAGTCGTCTACCTACCCTAAGGAATTAGTCTGTGTAAATGTCCTTAAGGTAGTGCCATCCCACCATTGAGAGGTAGGTAGCACCACCGTTGGAGGCGTTCGGGTCAATTCGAGGGTTAGGGACAGTGTGGTCATCGAGCAATAGTAAGATACCTTAGAAGCTACCCTTATGCCATTGATCTTTTTATTCCGAGGCAGCCATTTCGAGGCAACTTATTTCGAGGCAACCATTTTGAGGCAACTAGATCAATGGAACATAAGGACTCACTAAGACGTCCTGTACTCAACGACCACGTTTCGAGGGGCAAGGCAACAAGATGATCACCAGAGCAATGGTAAGATACCTTAGAAGCTACCCTTATGCCATTGATCTTTTTATTCCGAGGCGACCGTTCCGAGGCAACTTATTCGAGGCAACTGGATCAATGGAACATAAGGACTCACTAAGGCGTCCTATACTTGATGACCATCTTTCGAGGGGCAAGGCAACAGTGAGGCGTACCCTAAGAGTGGTGTGTGATTTGTGTGTCATTTTCAGTTTATTGTTTGTCTTGTCATGCATTGGTGATCTACGTTTTGATTTTATTTTTGGGCATTCATTCTTTCATGTGATTGTTTAACAGTTAAAGGTGCGGGAATTTAAAGTGCGGAAAAGATAAAAGGTCCTACGCTATTACAAAGGCGCGGGTCTACAACGCCAAATTAATCCAGACCCGATTTAAAATAAAGTGCAGAAAATAAATGTCTAATTGACTATTACAGGGCTTTGGAGCAAATACATTATATTTTACAACAAGAAATAAATAAAACGTGCGAAAAGAGAATATAATCGAATGCGAGGGCGTTGGACCCTTTGAAGGGATTAAAATAGAATTGTCACAATAATTGAGTTAAATAAAAAGGAACTTATTTTTTTGCATTTTTTAAATTAAAATTAAAAAGAAACAAGAAAAAATAAAATATTTTTTTAATGATTTTTTTTTAAAGTTATAAACAGAAATTACATTTAAATTGAAATAAACATTTTTGGTGATTTTAATTATATAAAGAAATTGGATTTTAAGAAGAAATAAATTTATTTGTAATTTTTGTTATAAAATAGAATTGTTTAGATTAAAATAAAATTGCAAAATAAAAAGTAAATAAAACTACTTTTTGTTTTTTTGGATTTATTGGGAAAGATATGTTAAGTTAAAAATGAAATACAAAAATAACCTAAAGTCTAGTGATTGGTTTTAAAATTAAAATATTTTTAGTTGATTTTTATTTAATAAAGAAAAGTAAAAATTAGTTAAAAATAGAAAAAGAAAATGCTGGTTATTAAAATTGGTCCCGGGGGTGTTGAACCCGGGACCTCAAGATCACAACTCTACAGACTTACCATCCGTACCAGCGCATTTATCCGATTTATAATGAAAACAAAAATATAAGAATGAAAAAACGTGGATTCTGGAAATCTCAAAAATGAAAACGCGCGGGATAAACATTTAAATGGTCCAATGGTTATGAGCCACATATCATCCCTAACCTTTGTCCCGTCGCCTTAGGTCGAAGGGTTTTACCTACGGATTTCTTCCGTGGCTGAAAGTCCTGAAAAATCAAACATGAAAATTAAGTACAATCGAAGAAAATAAAAGATCCTTCTTCACTAATCAAAGCCTCCTGGGTTCAATGAGATGGTTTTTAGAACTTGAAACGACCTATAACCCAGAATCCGAAACTTCACCATGCTTGCCATGGTCATGGTGATTTTGATTCTAGACACAGAATCATTCAAAAGATGGACCAGAATCAATCCCTGTACTCATATAAACATGTTAGCATTAATAAAATAGAGTAAATCATAAGACAATGTAAGAATCAAAACCAAAAAGATAAACACACGGATGTCCATGAGCATGGTGTTCTAGCATGTATTGGCCATAGAAATTGGTTCAAACATGTCACATACTACCTTATAGACACGAAAGAATAGTCAGGAGACCTTGAAGATGGCTGTATGAGATTTTGGAGTTTTCAATTTTTTGACAAAAACTCAAGTGTGAGTTTATGGATTCTTTTAGTGTTGGGGTGCAGCCTCTTGTCTCAATTTCGTTTTTGATCACTTGTATAGGCATTAGGTAATGTGAATCAAGAGGAATTATGGTCTCTTAATGTATAGCATTCAAGTCCAAAATCCTCCATAAACCTCCATAACAAAACTTCCTTTTTTGAATCAATTTTTGAATTCTTGCTTCTTTAAGCCTTGGCACGAAAATGGGATATACATAATGATGCTTCAAGGTTAATCAAAGCCAAATATTCCTTTAAATTAATTTTTTTGAATTTCTTTTGATTTTAAAAGATTCAAAATTAATTAAATCCAATAAAATCAATTAAAAATGGAAAAATTAATTAAAAAATATGAAATAAAAGGTGGGACACGTGGGAAGCATGGCCAAGTTAATTCAAGTGGAAAAAGTGGGCCCCTTTTGTCAAAAATGAAATTTCAAGGATAAATGATTTTGGCCATTTCACAAAAATTTCCCAACTTCTCCAATGCATATCTTGCTCAATTTTTAAGCTTTGCTCATGTTCTTGGACATTTTAGAAAGGTATTGAAGTCCTCTAAACAATGTCCTTGGTCCCATGTTATTTTGATTTACCAATCCCAAGTTATGGTCTTTGACTTAAAGTCCCTTTTTGTTGACTTTTGAAAATGACCTATAATGTTGAAATTGATAATTTTTTGTGAGAGCATTTCTTGGACTTGGAGTATGAAGATGAGTTGTAGGAAATGTCTCCCCCTTCAAGATGAGAATTGGATGGGATTTTTCTGATAATCCATGTGAAAGTTATGCCCTGGTCAATTTACAGTTGACTTTTTCAGCTGTCCAAATAAGGAAACTTTTGCATCTTGATGATTTTTGAGCCAAGCTTTTGAGAATCATGATCAAGCATTGATCAAATGATGTTTGTGGCTTCAAAATAAGATGTTGACCAAAAATTTGGACTTTTGACTGTCAAATGACCATTTTGCCCCTACAGTTGACTGTAGTGCAATTAGGGTTTTTGACTGTGCAATTTTGTGTTGAAAGTCATGAAACTTTGTATGAGGATACTTGACCATATTTATAGGCATGTGGAACTTGATTGGGCCCTTGGAAACTTCATTTACTTGATCAGAATGGAAACCCTAATTTTGACTGTTTAGGAGGCCCTTGCACTGTGCAACCCTTGGGGAACTTTGAAGCATGACTTGGCAATTTCTTGAAGAATATGGGAGGGCAAATTTTGGGGTACAACAATGTGGAGTTTCATATTGTCATTGACTTTCAAAAATATCTCTTGTATCACTTTCCATTTGGTTAAGATAGAGATATTCGATTTACCGTCTTCCAAGACACCATCATCCTCAAACTTAGGCCTTGTTTAATGAGTTCAAACTTCATATTTTCATATTGGGTTATCAAGTTTCACCTTTTTAGATATAAGAAAAGCACAAGGAAAATCATAGGTTTTCATAAGTACAACCACACTTTGAGCTATCAGAACCTACATTCTCAGCTTCTATGGCTTAGTGAAGAATATAATACAATCCTGCTCAAGATATGTTGCTGACCAACTGAGAATAAAGATTATTGTCTTCGAATTTTTGTTTCAACATTGTGATGTTGCGACCAAATGATTATCTCATTATGCTAATTTTGGATCATTTGGTTCACAAAATCTCAATCTCTACACAAATCAGTCATACTATTTCCCAACCAATTCTTTAGTGTAGCATGGAAAAACTCAACTCGATTAGTTGTTATATTTCTAATGTGTCTAACCTAATCGGTTCAAATACAAACAATTTTCTACTTCACTTGGCTTAGAAATGTACTTTCAACATATTTCAACAAACCTGAATATTTATTATAAACCTTCTTGAAATGTATAACAACATCGGCATGTAACTATTTCGTAGAATAATTTATTATAACATTTTATGCATCCATTATTGTTTCCACTATCACGCCCGCCTTGACCATTTTTCTGTCTTCGACTTTTATCCCTACAGCGGGTTTAACCCGACTTCTCACATTCTTTGTTATGTAATACTTATAAAATAATACATAATAATTAGAAAATACCTTTGCTACCAAATTCATCAAAATTTTGTCGCGCTCGATAACAAATACTTGCGGCATGTCTTCTTGGTCCGTCAACATTTCCTGACACACCTCTAAAGCAAGTAACATTTTCCTCTTTTTGGCTATCTACAAATGCAAACACGACATAATAAGTATTCCTAGTAGAGGTAACACCAACAATTTACAATAGTGAAAGCTTGTATTTATTGGTCTTATATGTTGAATCAATGATTAGCCCAGTAGAAAACATGTTGAACAACTTGATCAAATCAGGATGAGTCAAAAATAAATCTCTAACAGTTACTCCATCATTGCACGTTCGGTGCCTGTTGGAGCGGTGTAGCGGCAAGCAACAAAAGTTTTGAAAATATTTATCCGGGAATTTATCATTTCCATAGAGATTGGTTATTGAATTGTCGTTCGACAAATCTCTCTGTTGTACCCCAAAATTTTCCCTCTCACTTATCAAGAATTTTCTCACAAGATCTCCTTGGGCTCAAGACTGCACTAGGGTTTGATCAGCTCAAGACACCTCCTTATGCACTGATGACCCAAAACTAGGGTTTGAGTTTGAACAGGGATTTTGGAACTACTAATGCCCCATATGACTTTCATGGATCATTATGGACCCCCAAGATTACTCATGTCAAGTTTCAAGCCTTGGATTACATTTTTTTATCAGTCAATTGAGCAGTTGACCTAAAAATCAGTTGTATTGAGGAAAAAGTCAACCATGGCCATTTTACAGTCAAACTTCATAATTTTTTATCCACATCAACATTTTAAACTCATATGTATCATTTGATCAAGTTTGGACCATAACTCCTCAAGAAATTTGATCAAATCTCCAAAAGGGCAAAATGGTCAAAATTAGGGTTTTAACTCGGAAAGGGCAATTTCTGGTTTTTGACCTAGCAAATGGTCAATGGGTTTAACGCATGATCTCAAGATTCCAATTGAATCATTTTGACCTAATGACATGGTTCAAAACATTGCAAGTCCATGGGATTGACAAATGAATTTTGCAGTCAACTGATCAAAAGTCAACTGTATACTGAAAAGTCAAACTTTGACTTTTTGGTCAAATTCAAGTGCCAAGGATCACAATTCATCAAAACATGTCAAAATATGAAACTTATTCATCAAGAAATCAAAAATTCAAGATTTCATTTTGAAAAGTCAAAATTTCTAAACTTAGAAATTTTTGTTGGAAATTTCATGCTTTTTCATAACTTTGAGCCAAATTTTCACCATGATGCAAGATGATTCAAGAGAAACTTCCAACATTAAAGTTGTAGATATCCATGAAATCTACAACTTTTCTTTACACAAATCCTTCCAAAAATGCTTGGATCTCAAGTTATAATTTTATGAACATGTTGTCATGAAACTAAACACTTAGTGAAATTTTGCCCTAATTTGGTCAGGATTTTGACCCAACTTCATGGAACTTTTTCATATAGTTCCAAGGGTAATCTTAAAAAGAAATTCAAATATGGGTTATAGAGCACATTGCAAGATTTCCAAAATGTCCAAGAGCTCCTTGAGATCATTCTTGAGTAGGGAGAATCAAAGAGATGAAGTTAGGGTTTTATCACATGAATTACAAGCCATTTTTGATGAACACATGAACCAAATCCATGCTAGGCTGCATAATCTTTGCTTTTCAGGCCTCAAACTTGTTTGTCACTCCATAATTAAATGTTTACACGATTGTTAGGGCTTTGATCCAAGCAATTGAGCTATTATCCAAGTTGCATTTCCATTAATGGCACAAAGTTAACATTGCCATTCTTGTAAAGCAAGCTTTTTGCATAAAGTTCATTCTTGCGCCTCTAACTTATTCCCTCTTATCACACTCCATCCATAAAGTCAGAAGCAAGATTGTTTAAAGCATAACCACTCTATCTTAGCAAGTACAAGGCATGGAAACTTGTTTTGTCAAAAAATCACATGTTTAACTTAAACGTGTAAATTTGAATTCTGATCAACTAGAACACTCCAAACTTGTTGCTTATAAATATAGTCACTATTTGTGAGATAGAGGACGAGCTTAAGCACCCTGAAATACACCAAAACTCTCTTAAATCAGAAATTGCCCAAAAACTCCATTGTTGCACAGTTTCTGACCTTAGACTTCAAACTCACATTTCCCTCGTGCGTTTCTTAGCCTTTTAGTTTCTAAAGCTTCCTTACATCAAGTGTAACCTATCCATGTCCCTGTTTCATTACTGTAACATCATTTACCATATCCTCCATAACCAAAAACAGAGCATTGCACATTGACTTCTCCAGGTCATTTCAGCCACTCTCAACTCAAGCAAACCATTGCATTAGCTTCCTAGGACCTCAAGGAAGCTAACCTGATCATCACCACTGCCTGAAACAAGCTCAAACTCAAAACACGATTTCCAGTTTTGAGGTAAGTTTTCTCAAATTGGAACTCTTCATACTGGCATCCTCAATAGTTTATTTGTGAATAAAACATGTAGATATCATTGCCCTGAAGCTAACCATGTCCATAGTTTCCATTAATTTTGATTAAGCTTAGAGAATTTTGAAACTGAAACTTTTGAAATTTTTAGGGTTCATATTAGGGCCATTATAATTCATGCTTATCTTTGATCTATAGTTTTAATACTTTACATATCTGGAATCATGAGAAAATTTGCTACAAGTTTCATGTTTACAGTTTTCATTTTTGATGAGAAATGAGCAAGTTACAGTTGGTATGGCTGGAGGTTGAAGATGAAGTCTTCAGGACGTGTTTTGCCTTACATATTTATTGTTTTACTTATGTTAACGGATGTATAGCCACCCCAGTGGTAGAAGCACGCGCTTGTAACCTATGGGACCTGGGATCGAGCCCCAGTGGTACTCTTTTACATGTTTTACAATTCTGACTTCTTTTTTTTTGCAGGGCGCTGGGCCTCTTTGGGCCTGGCTTATTTTTTTATTTCTGCTAGTTAACCCCCTGTTTCCCATTGACACCCCTGGCCCAAATTTATTTATTTTCTTTTTTTATTTTTATTTTTATTTTTCTTAAATATATTTTCTAAATACTAAAAAAATCATAAAATACAAAAAATGATAGATTTATATTTTGACTTATTTTATTTTATTTTTCTCACAAAAAAATATCTTTATTTATTATACTTTATTTATTTTACTAAATAATCTTGTAAACTTAATTAACATTTTGTTTTTTTTATTTATTTATTTTTCACACCATTTAAAATACATTATTTTTAATATTAAAAAAGGCCAAAATATTTTATAATGCTATAAATATTTTTAAGATAAAAGTATCAAAAATACTTTTCTTAAACTTATTTTCTTTTAATTAATTAATAGAACTAGGGTTTTATTTAAAATCCTTTCTTAATAAAATCCAAATTTAATTAATCATTTTCTTTATTTAATTAGGTTAAGCTAAAATCTTTTTTTTCCATGAAAATCAAACAAAGATACATTTTCTTTACATTTTTGCATTTTTTGTACATTCATTCATTTTGTACTTTGCATTTATTTATTTCCTTGTACATTGATATCAATTCAATATGGTTGTAATAGACTAATTAGGTTTAAATTCTTGCAATCTCCATTCATGAATTTGTATACCCCTCCCCACAAATGTTGTAATAGCGTAGTAACTTTAAATTTCACAATTTATCTCTTTTATATAACATGCTAGTAATTAGGGTTTGTATGGAAAGACTAAAACCAATACTTAGAAAACCCTAATTTAAGACAAAAAAACAAGCATGAAAACAATACACTTGCACACAAGCACCCCTAGGGTTATTCCACTTGGCTGCCTTATACAAAATGGACATATTACGCATTCAAGGTATCTTAGCAAATACAAGATCATAGTCCCTCGATGACGCTATCTAAGTTGCCTTACAAATGATATTAGTCCCTCAAAAATAATGCTAAGATACCTTGCAACATTGTTAATCATGGTTATACGATGACCCACGCCCGTCCCGTTTACATCCAAAGATAGGGTTGCTTACCAAATCAATGGTAAGACAACAATGTCAAAGGAAAAGAAAATGAACAAGAAAGACATTTGATTAGGTAGATTTCTCCTAATTACTTGCTCCATTTCAAAACAAGCATCCTTGCTATTTTCAAAAATAATCACCTACACTTTCAAAGCATCTTACAAACTTAAAAACATTTTCAAAAGATCAACATCTTTATATACATTCTTAGGAACGAGAATCATTACAAAGGTTGCCTAAACAACGGCCTCTTTACAAAATACTTTCAAAAACCACACAAAGCACAATTTCAAACAAAAGCAAGTGATCTAGCAAGTAACTAAGAGCCCATGGAAAACCATGGATGAAAAGGGTACTAATACCTTCCCTTTTCATAATCTATCCCCCGAACTCAAGAAACAGTCTCAAAGGTCTTTCCTGTGCTTTTTCACCTTTCCTTTTGGATAAAAGAAAAGTCGATGGCGACTCTTGCTAACCGCAACATTTGCGATCAAACGCAAAACCTCAAGTCAGTTCTCCCACCGTATCACAGAACTGGCGACTCTGCTGGGGATTATTCTAAAAGTGGGGTTACCTTAGGGTTATATCATATTTACTTTCTTACATTGTTTGACTTGTATGCTTTACATTATGGTTCTTTGTTTGAGTTTGAATCCTCTACCCGAATTTAGGGATACATTATAGGTAAGTAGAAATACGTTGTGGAAACTGTGCGGGGTATACCGACACGGTCTAAGCAATAGCTATGTTAGTGCGACATATTTGTGGGTACCGGTAGCCTTTGAGTTAATCAAGGAGAATATGGGACCGCTGAGTGATGTCACGAAGCACTAATGAACTTTTAGAACCTTTACTTGACCAACTTGGCCTTTAGGATGTAGTGAGATGGCTGGATTTGGTGCAGTCCGAAGTTGGTAGATACTCGATACTACACTCATTGAGGTTTGGTTTCTTGGGATATTTCGGTCGCCATTAAAGAGGCTTGTGCTGAAATAATGACCAAGGAAACAAACTGGTGATATTGAGCTCCTTAGAACCTGGTTACTATTACTATAACAGGTTGAGCCAACTAAACTTCAAGAGGGTACTTACCTATGAGACTCCATGCAAGCCTAAACCTAAGGACTTGTTTGCTTTGTTCGTATATACATACTTGTATATAACATCATGAACATCATAACATCATACACATTCATTGACCATTTCAAGGATTTTGGGATTCAACTTTGTTCTTGTTTTGTAGGATATGGATTCTCTTCGCAGGAAAACTATTCAAGTCAACCTTGTAAAGATCCCTCCACAACTTAAGGAGCTAGCCTCAAGGATTCCTGGAAACTCTCCATTCACCGAGAGACATGGTCGCCTACTCAACTTGGTCACCTCCAACACAGATGAGGACATGTTGAAGGTGCTCTTTCAGTTCTTTGATCCTTTACACCATTGCTTCACCTTTCCCGACTATCAACTTGTGCCTACTTTGGAAGAATTATCCCGACTCATGAGGATTCCCATTCTCAATCAACTACCTTTCAACGGTACGGAAAGAGACCCAAATCCAGAAGAGATTGATCAAGCTCTACACTTGCACTCATCTGATGTCACAACTCATTGGGAAACAAGGAGTGGTGTCAAAGGTTTCCTAGCAAAGTTCTTGTTTGAGAAAGCCCAAAGCTGTTGGAATTCTTTGGACTTGTAAGCTTTTGAAGAAATTGTGGCTCTCCTCATCTATGGGATGGTTTTGTTTCCAAACCTTGACCAACTCATAGATATGAATGCCGTCAAAATCTTCATATGCCGCAACCCGGTGCCTACATTGCTAGGGGATATCCTACACTCTTTTCACACTCGCACAATGAGGAAAAGAGGTGTTCTTATATGTTGCACTCCTCTCTTGGCAAGATGGTTTATTTCGCATCTTCCCCAATCTGTATTGAAGAATGAGCAAGGCTCAAGGTGGTCACAAAGGTTGATGACTCTCAAACATTCAGACATTCATTGGTGCTCCCGATCTATAGAGAGTGTTACTATTTTCGACCGTTGTGGAGAATTCCCTAATGTCCCTTTACTTGGCATTAGGGGAGGTATAACCTACAATCCTTTCTTAGCCTTAAGACAGTTTGGTTACGCCCGAAGGGATGGCCTGTTAGACGGTGTGGCAAGTGATCGAGAGGGGGGGGGTGAATATATCACTTCTTACTTTTTCAAGGATTTAAAATTATTTTATCAAAGCTAATTGAAAGCAGCGAAAATCAATGTCCTGAATCAATTCCATCTACTTTGAACCGACTACTAGAAAACTTGACATGTGAAAAACTTGCTGGATTTTATTGAATGAGATGGATGAATATACAACTCAGAAATCTTTAACGTTTCAATGCACTTATCATAAAATAGTATTTCCAATGAATTTAGAAATTTGATAGGTATTTTGTCAAACACTTGGCATATGCTTGTATAATGATTTAGTAGTGGTGGTTTGGTGAAAATGTTTGAACCACTATGTTTATCATTAGACAGTAAAACTTAGCAAGCCAATTAAATTGCAAAATTATAGAATATGTAAAATTATAAAGAGAAAGAAAGAAAGAACGATACGCAAGCAGTTTGGTAAGGAAGTTCCCCATTGTCGTCCTCGCGTGTGGGTACATCTCCCTCTCAATTTCATAATCGAAACTGAGAACTTTTATATCAATTTACTGAATGTTTGATAACAAGTTTACACTACACAGAAAGAAAGAAATCCCTATGATCTTCTTCTTCTTGTAAGAACCACCACTTGATAAGAGTTGTATCAAGCTTCCCTGCAAAGTCCACGAACGATCCTCCACTTCCACGACTTGTTTGTTAAATTCCTTCCGATTTCCAAACCCCTCGCTATGGCTAAATCCGAGTCGTGCGACCGTGGCTAACAAAACCCTCAAGAACACACTTGTTATTGAAGGATAAACCCTCTGGTTTATTTCTTGAAGCCTCCTCTTTAACCTTCAACTCAGCTGAGATTTCTTCAATGCACAGATGAACGTTATCTCAAACTGTTTGATTCAGTTCAACAAGGATGTTTGATTTTCTTTGTTGTTGTTGAATTTAAGATGGTTGAGAAGATGATGAAGATGAAGTTTCTTTAGGCTTCTGGTTGCTCACAATTCAAATATGTTGTTGTGTTGAAACTGAGAAAAATGCTTGCTTATATTTATAACAGAAAATGGTTAGTCAAAAAGAAAGTGATATCAGTCGATGCATGTTGGTCATGTGTCGACTCATGTTAGTTATGTGTGACAGGATGAGTCGATACATTGTGTTTTGAGTCGATACAAAATCATGTTATAACATTTTACAGAAGCAACACTTTTATATCCGTCGACATATAACACGTATGTGTCGATACATATTGATTGTAAATTTAATTTTTGAATTTAAAACATAGTATGAGTCGACACATGATATTATGTATCGATACATATAAGTTCAAAAATGTTTTCTAGGGGCATCAGAATATTTTGTATCAATACATGAGGTTTTGTGTCGATGCATACAAGTTCAAGAATGTATTACAGAGACATCAAAGTGTTATATGTTGATGCATGAGGTTTTGTGTCGATGCATACAAGTATTACAGGGGCATCAAAATGTTATGTGTCGATGCATGAAATTATGTATCGATGCATGCAGTTTTTAAGTTTGCATTCCAGGGTCATCAAAGAGTTATGTATCGACGCATAAGCTTTTGTATCGATGCATAATAGTTTTGAAATAGTATTCCAGGGACTTCAGAAAGTTATGTATCGATACAAAACTTGTTGTGTCGACTCATAATGATGCGTTATGAGTGAAATACATTTTTGGCTTATTTAAACATGTTATATTATATTTTTATAGTGCACACATGTATTTAGTGTTTCACATATATATTTGCAATCATTCAAAAATCAATTTATAAAGGTGTTGCTCACAAACTCCCCCTTTTTGATGATGGCAAATATCTGATGATGTGTGGTGACATAGTGTGAATGAAATAAGCTTGCTCCCCCTGAGTTTGTGCATCTTCTTCCTAACACAATCATAATCTTCACTAACACACTCTTCTTCTCCCCCTTTGACCACATCAAAAAGAGAATAAGCAATATTTTTAGGATTCGTAGCACATAAGAAAATTAGTATACAATTTCAGCAAATAATTGACTTGGCATTCACACAGAATGTCAGGCATAAAGTTATCAATAAGTGAGTGAATAGTAGAGTAAACATAAAGTAATCACGTTAAGAGTAATGAATTGGCAGATAAAAGTTAGATTACATAAGCACGATAGAATGTTTGAAAGAGACATTAATACAACCACTTGTTTTGACAGAAATTGCAGTTTTTGCATAGTTTCTTGTTAACAAGGGGATATGGTACCAAATTTCACAAAAAAAAAAGACTCATCTGAATAGTGTTATGCATGCCTAATGATGTGATGTAAATTGCATATTTCAAATTCAAACAATTTATGTAAAAGAGATATACGAAGACATTATCAGTGGAACATTTAGATCAACTTATAGGTAATTGAGGGTGAAGATAGGAAGGATATTACCTCGTTTGATTAGATAAGTGGACACATGTACTAAAGCTGAAAAGAATATCTCAAAAGTATGGTGAGACATAGATATATTTCAATTACATATATGCTTAGGACATCACGTAAGAGAGATCTAAAATCCCTAGCTCACGGTGGATGTTAAAGAAGAGGTCAGTTGCAAGTGGTTTTGTAAAGATGTCAGCAAGTTGATTTTTAGTATCGACATGCTCAAACGTAACATCCTCCTTTTCAACATGATCGCGAAGAAAGTGATGTCTAATCTCTATGTGTTTAGTGCATGAGTGTAAAACTGGATTCTTAGTGAGATTTATAGCACTTGTGTTGTCACATTTTATTGGAATACGTTTTAATTGAATATCGTAGTCTTGTAATTGTTGCTTCAGCCATAAGATCTGAGCACAACAACTACCGGCTGCAACGTATTCAGCTTCAATAGTTGACAAAGCGATAGAAACTTGCTTTTTGCTATGCCAACTTATTAGAGAGTTTGAAAACAAGTGACATGTTCCACTAGTGCTTTTCCTATCTGATTTGCAGCCAGCAAAATAAGAATCGGAGTAACCTGCTAAACTGCAATCGCTTCCCTTAGAATACCATAGCCCATACTTAGGTGTATTATTGAGATACCTAAGTATACGCTTGACAGCTTTCAAGTGAGATTCCTTAGGATCCGATTGATATCGTGCACACATGCAAACACTAAACATGATGTCAGACCTAGATGTTGTAAGATACAAGAGTGATCCGATTAGACCTCTATATTTCTTGACATCAACACTCTTACCATGTTCATCCTTGTCTAAATTTCTGTTGGTAGGCATGGGAGTTTCAATTGGTTTAGAGTTGTTCATCCCAAATCGTTTAAGCAACTCTTGGAAATATTTTGTTTGACATATAATTATGCCTTCATTGAGCTGCTTTATTTGGAGACCGAGAAAGTGGTTTAACTCCCCCATGAGACTCATCTCAAATTCACCCTGCATGACTTTAGAAAATTCCTCGACCAAGTGTAGATTAGTTGAACCAAAAATAATGTCATCTACGTATATTTGAACTAAAAGGATGTGCTTTCCTTTATGTTTAATGAAAAGAGTGGTGTCCACTTGACCTCTTGAATAACCATGATCAAGTAGAAATTTACTAAGTCTGTCATACCAGACCCTAGGAGCCTGTTTAAGACCATATAAAGCTCGTTTTAATTTAAAGACATGATCTGGATATTCGTTATTTTCAAAACCAGGAGGATGTGAGACATACACTTCTTCATTTATGACTCCGTTAAGAAAGGCACTCTTTACGTCCATTTGATAAAGCTTAAAATATTTTGCACACGCATAAGCGAGCAAAAGACATATAGCCTCAAGGCGAGAAACTGGAGCATAAGTCTCCTCATAATCAATTCCCTCCTCTTGGTTATACCCTTGTGCTACCAAGCGTGCTTTATTGCGGGTTATCATTCTGTTTTCATCAAGTTTATTTCTAAAAGCCCATTTAGTGCCTATGATATGATGGTCTCGCGGACGAGGGACAAGTTCCCAAACGTCATTTCTTTTAAACTGATTTAGCTCTTCTTGCATGGCCATTAGCCAAAATTCATCAATCAAGGCCTCTTTAGCATTCTTAGGTTCTACTTGTGAAACGAAAGCAAAATGATAACAAAAATTACTTATCTTGGAACGAGTCATTACTCCTTTTGAGATGTATCCCAATATGTTGTCAATGGGATGGTCTTTAGAGGACTTCCAAGATAGTGGAAGATCATTTGCTTCCATTTGCTCTTCTTCTTCATCTTTTGAAGGGCTTGTATCTTTTTCTTCCTTATCATCAATTTTTTTGGATTGAACAGTTTCTTCAACAGTTTCTTTGAGTATATTCTCAGTAGATACACCTGCACCATCAAGAGAAATACCTTTTCCGACATGTTTCGGATAAGATTCATCAAAAGAGACATGAACTGACTCCTCAACTGAAAGTAGACGTTTATTATATACCCTATATATTTTGCTTGATTGTGAGTATCCGAGAAAGATACCTTCATCTGCTTTTGCATCAAATTTTCCAAGATTTTCTTTTCCATTATTTAAAACAAAACATTTGCAACCGAATACATGAAGATGTGATAGGTTTGGATTTCTTCCTTTTAAGATTTCATAAGGTGTTTTATCCAAAATTGGAAGAATTAGTATTTTGTTTAAAACATAGCAGGTTGTGCTAATTGCATCAGCCCAAAAATATTTTGGCAATCCACCTTCATTGAGCATTGTTCTTGCTAGCTCCTCTAAGACACGATTTTTGCGCTCCACAACTCCATTCTGTTGTGGAGTTCGAGGTGCTGAAAAATTATGGTCAATACTGTTAGAACAAGATTGGTTCTGATCATATCTCATAGTTTTGATGATAACAATAAATTATACTTTATATAATTGATACTCTGATGAACGTATTTAATTGTTTCAGATAATGTTCTGACAGAAGCATTTTGATGTGCTGAGCTGAAAATAAATGAAGAAGTTCTTTGATGAAAGAACTATTTGTTTTAGCGCAAGTGCTGATGCTGACTCTGGTAAGATGATTATTTAAATACATCTTCTAACGCTTAGCAAGTTTTTGTGTAAGCTATGTTTTAGAAGTTCTTTGAAAGCAAGCGCTGATTAGAAGTACTTAGAAAGCAAGCGTTGTTTTAGAAGATATGCAAGCATGTTCTGATTCAAGACGTGAAGCTAGTTCTGAAAGAATATAAAAGCTAACAAGTCTTGTCAAGCTTCGAGAAACATGCTCTTACAAGTGTCGTTTGCTCATTTAATGCAAAGACGGCTACATGCACTCAAGTGTCTATGCTAGTTCATTGGAAAATGGAATAGTGCAAGGAAACACGCAAACATTTAATGCTATCCACATTTAAAGGCAGCAACGGTCATTTTGTTCTTACTATATATAGAAGAACATTAATTGCAAGCCAACTACTCATCAATTTCAAAAGAAGCAAGAACTACGTGAAAATATTCTGGGCTCACAAATCATTTTTTCATACACTTTGTGCAATACTATTCTTAGTGAAAAATCACAGTTGTGATATAGCTTTCTTAGAAGAAAACTTTGTTTCACTATCTGTAAAAATTTAACTCTTGTAATTGTTCCTTGAGAGACCAAGTTTGGTCAGATTTCTCAAGTAGAATAGGACTAGTTTAAGTCTTAGTGGTGTGAGTCACTTGTAAGATTACTTGTGCATTGTTAGTCACAACAGTTGTTGTGTGATTGTAATCAGTTGATTATAGTGAATTAAGTCCTTGTTGAGAAATGCGAAATCACCTTGGTGGGGGGACTGGAGTAGTTTGAGTTCAAATGAACCAGGATAAAAATAACCTTGTCTTTCCATTATTGTTGAGCCTTTAAGAAAAAGAAAAAGAGAAACTTATTCAACCCCCCCCCCTCTCTAAGTGTTTTCTCACCCTTCAATTGGTATCAGAGTTTGACTCTGAACATAACACTTAACCGTGTCAGGAAAAGATCCAGAAGAAAACACAAATGGCTACTGAACAAAACAACAATAGTTACAACAAACCTCCTGTATTTGATGGAGAATATTTTGAATATTGGAAAGACAGACTAGAAAGTTTCTTTCTAGGTCATGATAGTGATTTATGGGATATAGTGTTGGATATTTACACACATCCTACAGACTCAGAAGGAAACAAGATTGATAGAAAAAATATGGATAGACAACAAAAGGCTGATTTCAAAAATCATCATAGAGCTAGAAATATTTTTCTAAATGCTATCTCTAAAATGGAATATGAAAAAAATCATAAATAGAGATATAGCACATGATATGTTTGAGTCTCTTAAAATGACTCATGAAGGAAATGCTCAAGTGAAGGAGTCTAAAGCTCTGGCTCTCGTCCAGAAGTATGAAGCCTTCAAAGTAGAAGAAAGTGAATCTATAGAAGCAATGTTCTCAAGGTTTCAAACTCTGACCGTTGGTCTGAGAGTTTTGAACAAGGGATACACTAAAGCAGACCACGTTAAAAAGATCATCAAAAGATTACCCAGAAGATGGGCACCTAAGGTCACTGCTTTCAAAGTATCAAAAGATCTGAACAACGTGTCTCTTGAAGAACTTATCAGCGCTCTCAGAAGTCATGAGATAGAACTTGATGAGCACGAGCCTCAGAAGAAAGGTAAGTCTCTTGCCCTTAAATCAATTAAGAAATATGATACTGACGCTTTTCAGGCTGAAGAGGAAAACTCTGAAGAATTTGCGTCAGAAGAAGACGAACTATCCTTGCTCTCCAGAAGGATCAATCAGCTGTGGAAGCATAGACAGAAGAAGTTCAGGAACTTTAAGAAGTCAGAAGATAAACCAGAATCTTCTGGACACAAAAAGTTAAACAGAAGAGAGATAATCTGTTATGAATGCAAAGAACCTGGACACTACAAGAGTGATTGTCCAAAACTTCAAAGAGAAAAACCAAAGAAAAAGTTTGGTAGAAAGAAAGGGATGATGACAACCTGGGACGATTCAGAATCCTCTGAAGATGAATCTGATTCTGAAGATGAGAACGCCAACCTAGCTCTGATGGCTACCACAACAGATGACTCAGACTGTGAGTCAGACCCAAAAGAGGTATTCTCTAAATTTACTAGAGAAGAACTTGTTGAAAGTTTACCAGACAAGGGTTGTAGGTAATGCCTCCCCTAATACCAAGCAATGGGACATTAGGGAACTCTCCACAACGATCGACGATGATGACACTTTCTCTGGACCGAGAACACCAATGTACATCAGAGTGAGTGAGGGTCATCAACCGTTGTGACCACCTTAGGCCTTGGTCATTCTTCAAAACAGATTGAGGAAGGTGCGAAATAAACCACCTTGCAAGGAGAGGGGTACAGCACATGAGAACACCTCTCTTTCTCATTGTTCGTGTGTAAAATGAGTGGAGGATGTCCCCAAGCAATGTTGGTATTGGATTCCTGGATAAGAAGATCTTGACGGCGTTGACATCTACAAGCTGGTCAGGATTTGGGAACAAGACCAACCCATAAATGAGGAGTGCCACAATTTCTTCAAAGGCTTGTAGATCCAAGGAGTTCCAACATTCTTGTGCTTTCTCAAACAAGAATTTTGCCAAGAAGCCTTTGACACCGCTTCTAGTTTCCCAATGCCCCTTGATGTCGGATGGTTGCAAGTGTAGTGCTTGAGCAACATCTTCAGGCTTTGGTTCCTTTTCCGTACCGTTGAAAGGTAGTTGATTAAGAATAGGAATTCTCAGGAGTTGAGAAAATTCCTCCAAAGTGGGCACCAATTGGTAGTCGGGGAAAGTGAAACAGTGGTGAAGGGGGTCAAAGAACTGGAACAAAACCTTCATCATGTCTTCTTCAATGCTGGTGCTGACTAGGCTGAGCAGTCTACCATGTCTTTCACTGAAGGGAGAGCTTTCGGGAATTCTGGATGTGAGCTCCTTGAGTTGAGGAAGGATTCTCACAAGGTTGACTTGGATAGTTTTCCTGCGAGGAATTTCCATGACCTACAAAACAAAAACAAAGGTGAAGATCCAAACCCTTGAAATGGTTAGCGGATGCATATGATGCTTTATGATGTTTTATGATGCATGAAAAAACACATGTACAAGCAAATCACACAAAACCCTAGTTTCAGGCTTGCATGGGGTTTCATAGGTAAGTACCCTCTTGAGTGTAGTTGGCTTAAAAACCTGTCCTATAAATAGTAACCGGGTTCTAAGGAGCTCAATATCATTGGATTGTCTTCCATGTTCATTGTTTTGGTTTAGCCACTTAACTAGCGACCAAAATATTCCAAGAAAAACAACCATCAATGAGTGTAGTATCGAGTATCTACCAACTTCGGACTGCACCAAAGCCGGTCATCTCACTACCCCTAATAAAAGGCCAAGATGGCCAAGTAAGGTTCTAGGTCATTAGTGCTTAGTGACATCACTCAGCGGCCCCGTACTCTCCTTGATTGAACTCAAGGGTTACCGGTACTCACAAATATGTCGCACTAATATAGCTATTGCTTCAACCGTGTCAGTATACCCCGCACAGTTTCCATAACGTATTGCTATCTATGAATGTTTCCCAAATCCGGGTGTAGGATTTCAAGCCCAAACAAGAGAACCACAAAGGTAAAGCAAACTAAGCAAACAATTAATCATGCAAGAGGGTGATCTAAAACCCTAAGGTAACCCCACTTTTAAGTTTATCCCCAGCAGAGTCGCCAGTTCTGTGATACGGTGGGAGAACTGACTTGAGTTTTTGCGTTTGTATTCGCACTTGTTCGGTTTAGCAAGAGTCGCCACCGACTTTTTATTTTATCCTAAAGGAAAGGTTAAAAAGCACAGGAAAAACCTTTTGAGATGTTTCGTGGGTTCGGGGGGTAGATTATGAAAAGGGAAGGTATTAGCACCCTTTTCATCCATGGTTATCCATGGGCTCTTAGTTACTTGGTTTTAGATCACTTGCCTTGATTTTTGATTGCTTGTAATGGTGTGTGTGTGTGTGTGTGTGTGTTTTGAAAATGTTTTGAAATAGACGCCTTTGTTTCGGCAACCATTGTAATGACTCGTGTTTGAGTATATACGAAGGTGTGTATCTTTTCGAAAAGATGTTTCAAATGTTTTTGGAAGTTTGTTTTGAAAGTGTTTGTGGAGTGTGGTTTGAAAAGTAGGCAAGCGTTTTTGCAAGTTGATCAAGTAACTAAGAGTTGTCTACCCCTAAATTTACTCAAAGGTTTTCTCTATGTTTTAACCCTTTTAACAATTTTGTTCCACCATTGTATTTGGTGGGCAATCTTGTGTTTTAGGATGTTTAACGGGACAGGCGCGGATCATCGTATGGACCATGAATGCAATGGTGCCAAGTGTCTTTGGCAATTTTCTTAAAGGGACTATGATCATTCCGTTTAGGCAACTTTCGAAAGCGTCATCGAGGGACTTATGATCATTTGAATTGTTTTGCCAAAGATACTCAACGTGCAAGCATGGCCCATTTTGGAAGGCAACAAGCGGGATTACCCTAGGGGTGCAAGTGTGATTGTGTATTGATTTCATGTATTTGTCTTGTATTAGGTTATCTAGCGTTTGATTTTATGTACATACAACCCTAGATCTATCATGGCATAATTCGAAAGCGATAAATTGCGGGAATTTAAAGTCCTAAACTATTACAAATGAGTATCCGGGGATGGGGGTACAATTCGTCTTCTCATGCCAGCTTCTGAGTCAAGCTTCTGAACACTCTTCCGCCTAAGGCCAACTGAGTGCCAACATCCATCCTTCCTCTTCCCTCCATGGTCGCTCAGCGACGTTTGCAAGGTTTGATCTCTGTTTCTATCGCGTTAGGGTTTCGAGCTTTTACATCTTGCATGTTTTACTTTTCATTGTGTTCTGATCTTAAGTGTTGTTGTTTATTCTTTTTGAGGAGAGAAGAAAAGATACTACCTTCTGGAGACGGAGGAGGAGATGGAATCGGAGGTGCTTTGGACGGCCGGAGGCGAAGGGCTTGAAGCTTGATGTGCGCTTTGGAATTCCTGGTACTTTTGTATTTGTTTTTCTTGGTTTGATAATGAAGGTAATGAGAACCCTAGCTTTGACACTTCTTTCTCTCTTCTGTTTGCTTCGTATGCTAGTCTTTCTGATACGCTTGCTTGATGAAATGCTGATATTGATGTGAATATTTCTCTTCCTCGCTTCTGTATGCTGGCTTTGATGATTTTTGCCCAGTGATGAACCCTAGGTTCTGAGGGCCCTCGGGGATTCTGTATGTGTTTGAATGCTTGGTATGTTTGGTTGATGCTTAGGCTATGGCGTTTGATTTGTGTGCTTGCCCAATGATGAAATTTTCTGAGGGCTTGTGTTGGTTTGGAAGCTGGTTTTGAAAAGGGCTTGACAGTTTGATGCTTTTGTGGCTTCACACTGTCTTGAAAGGGCTGGCCTAGGCTTGCAAGCTTGGTATGAGTTTGATGTTCTGAGTTCAAAACAGGTCTTAGGCTTTTTTCTGATTTAGGCTATGGTTTTTGAGGTTTCTATATTGTAGGTTCTTAGTCTGAAGTCAGTTTGTGTAGAGGCTTCTATGCTTCTGGTTTATGCAGGCTGAGGTTTTGAATGTTTCAGGCCATTTGAGGTTTTGAGGCAGCTTGACAGTTTACAGGTTTAAGGTTTATGTTGTTTGGCTTTTGGTGTTTTAGTTGAGGTTACAGGTTTGGAGGCCTTAGGCGTGTATGTTTGAATGCTTAAGGTTTGATGGACTTGGCCGTTCTTAGGCTTTTTGGCTTCTGAGATATATTCTGCAGGTTGGTGGGTTGAGGGCCCTTTGAATCTCTTTTCAGGGTCTTTGCCTTATGGTCCTTGAAAGGCAGGAACTGTAATATTTTTTGTATATTCGTTCTTGGTCAATCCTTGGACAGATTTGCAAGGCTTGAGGTTTTCACTCTGTGATATCTTGCTGCATATGTTCTGCCTTTTTTTTCTCTATGTATTCTGATATGCTGTTTATATCTTTTGCTTATCCTCTAGCCTGCTGTACTGTAAGCTGCTTTCCTCTCTCTTTCTCTCTCCAGATTAAAGAAAAGCACTTTTATTGCTTAATTTTTTGTCTTTTCTGAAAAAACAAATGGCCTAGGAAGATGATGCATTCTGAATGTTGTTTGCACTTGTCCCTTTTCCACTTCATATTTCCATGTTTCTTGCATACTTTATGTACTTTCTCTTGACATCTTTTGGAGTTGTTGATATTTTGATATCCTTGGACAATTTTTGACAGCTTTTGGCTTAGTTTGAGATTGCAATTCAGTTTGCCTTTATGCTGTTTGGAAACTTGGTTGACAAATTTTGGATTTACTCAGTATGCTTGAAAATTTGAATTTGTGCAAAATCATAACTTTGTGCATTCATGTCTTCTTTTTTTTTTTGCAAGCAACTTTCACCCCTCTTTGTGAACCGGGAGAAATCTCGTGATTTGCAGAGAGGGAAAACTGATTCCGGCCAATTGTTTTTAATGATGAATCTTTTTAACTGTCTACCTCTAATTATTTTATCTGCTTTGACTTTTCTTTTGTTTCTTGTTTTGCAGATGAAAAAATAAATGAGCAACAAGGGAGCATTGGATAGAAGAATGAAGATTAGGAAATTTAGGACATAGTTTATTTCAATTTTAATTATTGTAACCATTATTATTATAAATACTTTGTAAATAAATACTGTATTTAAATAACAATTGTAACAAATAATTAAAGATGAATAAAAATTCCTTTTGACCAATTAATTCCTTTTATTTCCTTTCAATTGTTTAACTTAATTATTTGGATTTCCTAAATTAAAACAATTGGAAATAAATCCAATTATTCTGACTTTAGAAAAAAAGAAATAATTGATAAACGTCTGGCGTTCCGAATTAAACATAACAATGCACAGTCAAATCAAACAAACATCCACATGTCTTCTTTTCACTGATTTAATCCAAACAACTGCAAATTAACAATCAGCAGCCTCAGTCCTTATCTTAGAGTAATCTGAACAGCATTGATAGAACTACCTCTTTCTGAGAAATATACGCGCAAAACCCTGATTTTTGACTTAACACTGGAGAAACGCCTGCCTGATCAAACTTTGAGCCAATTCAACCAAACCCTAAGCAATCTGTTTGAACTGTCTTAAAATCAATGAAAACCCTAAATTTTGTCTGACTGACGAGAAAAGTCTGTTTGACCGATTCTTGAGCCAGTCTGGAAAATCAGGAAAAGCCCGAAGCTGTGATTTGTGGAAAAAGAGGAGGGAAAATTTTGGGGTACAACAGTTGCCCCTGTTCAATCTTCTTGAACCTGAAGAGTTAGATTGGCAAGTTTGCCTTTCGCGACTCAAAGGTAAAAGGAGATTGGACACTAGAGTGCCCAAAAATTTGCACTCGGTGATGTGATGGTAGAGGGAATGGGCTTAAAGATGCCATTTGGTGATGGGCTTTAAAGATGCCATCTGGAGTGTGACAGAATCTTGTCGGGGGATGGGCTTAACGATGCCATCTGGAAATGTTGAACTGTATGTCATTGGTGAGTGGACGAGTATCAGAAAGGTATCCATGTTTTGGAACATTTCTGAACTGGGGTTCTGAACAAGCAATAGATTGATATCTGTGTTTGGAGAATCCGTAAACTGTTTTCAGGAGTTGAAGTTGAATAAGCGATAGATCAGCATCCATGTTGGGAGGCGTCCTTAAACTGTTTTCAAAAGTTGAGAAGAATCTGAACAAGCGGTAGGTTAACATCCGTTACTGGAGAACCCGTAAACTGTTTTCAGAAGTCTTAGATCTGAAGCTTACTAATCTTTATCCTGAAAAAGGGTAAAATATTAGCTGAAACACAAAGTCATGTTGCATGAAATGCATGATGCAATGTATGTTATATCAATGTTTATGATATGAATGTAATGAATATGCATGTATGCTGATGAGCTGTCCTGCTGAGGATAGATGAATCCTGGACGGCTGAGAATAAAAGAATCTTGACTGCTGCCGGGGAAAATAATTCCTTGACTGCTGCTGGGTAGGGCAAGAATCTTTTGATCATTGAAGATGAGAAGTCCTGGGACCACTGTTGGGGGATCAGGAGTTTGGATTGTATGTCAACCTACTGGGGATTCCTGTCTTGAGGAGATCTTCACTGGAGAATATTCGAATATTCTGTGAGGGACTGAGAATGGGTCTTCATTCTGCTAATGCTTAACTGTTATCTGGTCGATCTCCAGGCTTTCACAGAAGCTTGTATTGTCATCTGGTCGTAATCCAGGCTTCACAATAGCTTGCTAAGCTGTTATCCGGTCAAATTCAGGCTTCACGGCTTGTGTTAAAGATATACCACTATCTGGTCGACTCCAGGCTTCGTAGTGTTCTTGACTGTTGTCTGGTCGTAATCCAGGCTTCACAGAAATTTGTATTGTCATCTGGTCGTAATACAGGCTTCACAATGGCTTGCTAAGCTGCTATCCGGTCAAATCCGGGCTTCACGGCTTGTGTTAAAGGTATACCACTATCTGGTCGACTCTAGGCTTCGTAGTATTCTTGACTGTTGTCTGGTCGTAGTCCAGGCTTCACAGAAATTTATATTGTTAACTGGTCGCAATCCAGGCTTCACAATAGCTTGGTTAGGGATTAAACTATTATCCGGTCGAATCCGGACTTCATAGCTTGTTCTGAGAGGACATCACTATCTGGTCGTAATTCAGGCTCGATGGTTGTATGGCATTGTTATTCGGTCGTACTCCGGGCTTCACAATATGCTGTAGGGATTAAGATACTATCCGGTCATATCCGGGCTTTGTAACTTGAATCTTGTGAGAATTTGATCGTCGATGACTGTAGCTTTCAACAGATGATGAAGGAGTTTTTGAACGACCGATCAATCTGAAATGTAATTTGTTCTGGAGAATAAATCCTGGACAAATGTTAGGGAAATAAACCCATAACCAAAGTTGGGGATAGAAGAACCCTGGGGTTACTGAGGATGAGAAATCCTTGTTGTCTGCTAACTGCTTGGGGAACAAGATCTTTACTTGTTGAGGGATCTTAGGACCACTGCTGGGGATTGGAACTCCGGGGTGAGAGAATTCTGATGATCTCTGCTGGGGATTGGAACTCCTTGGTGACTTGCAGGGTGAGAGAATTCTGATGATCTCTGCTGGGGAGTTCGGAACCTGGTAGACTTATGCTAGAGAGGTATGACTGGGAATCTTCAGTCTGGTGGGAAGTATCTCTGTGGGGAGAATGTTCACTGGTCTGGTTCCAATGGGGATTGATAGTTGGAAGTTTTAGCTCCGCTAGGGATAGGATTTTCAGATTTTAGGGCTCCACTGGGGGTGCTGAAACTTATCTCTGGGGGGACTAAGTTCTGGAAGGCTCTCTGGCTGGGGAGATCAGCTTTGAGAAAGCTCTTGTTCTGCTGAGGATCCTGGAGTTTAACTCTGTTTGGGGAATCTTTCTGAAAGGGCATCGAGATATCTATATGTACCTTCAACTCATCAGTAATCATCTTTTCCTGATTTGTAAGGAAATGACTATGTTCAAATGCATATGCCTCCTTAACAAAACATTGGACGTTTCTCAAGTAAACATAAGTGCAAAAGGGAAAAAGGGAAGACAAAGCAAATTTGTGTATTTGGAAAAGTATTTGTATTAACTTTCTATGAGCATCTTTGTACAAAGGAGACAGGCATCCTTGTAAGAGGTTGTCGCCATAAAAATTGAAAGTTTATACAAAAGGAAGATGGCTATGTGAAATAACTCCATGGGATTCCATTCTGCTATAGCCTTCACAACTCTGAATATTTGTCCATTCAATGCTTCACCTGCCGGTGACTGAATTAACCAGAAACTTGGAGCTGGTTGATGAAGAGATTGTCCTTAAAGTGATCCGACGAGACATAGTCGTACGCTTTAATTCCCTAACTTTTGCCTGAATCGCCCTTTCGGGTTTTCGATCCACCGGGAAACCCCTTTTTGCCCAAGCCGCCCTTTCGGGTTTTCGACTTGCCGGGTGTACAGATTTTTTGTTTTATCCCTAATTTTTGCCTGAACCGCCCTTTCGGGTTTTCGGTTCACCGGGATGCCCATTTTTGCCCAAGCCGCCCTTTCGGGTTTTCGACTTGTCGGGTTATTTTATGCGTAGTATCTTTTGACTATGTCTGCGTTCGCGGGGTGCGGCAAATCATCACCGTCCATGGTGGTCAGAATCATTGCACCACCAGAAAATATGCTCTTGATCACAAATGGTCCTTCGTAAGTAGGAGTCCATTTGCCCCTGGGGTCACTTTGTGGTAAGATAATCCGCTTGATCACGAGATCTCCGACTTGATATACCTGACGTCTGACTTTCTTGTTGAAAGCCTTGATCATCCGTTTTTGGTACATCTGCCCATGGCAAACAACAGCGAGTCGCTTCTCGTCGATCAAATTGAGTTGATCAAGTCGTGTCTGAACCCAATCATCTTCATTCAAACCTGCGTCTTTCATAATCCTTAAGGAAGGAATCTGAACTTCCATGGGCAGGACAACTTCCATGTCGTATACCAAAGAGAATGGGGTTGCCCCGATTGAAGTACGTGCTGTGGTACGGTATCCGTGCAGAGCAAACGGTAGCATCTCATGCCAGTCCTTGTAAGTGACTGTCATTTTCTGAATGATCTTCTTAATGTTTTTGTTCGCAGCTTCAACAGCACCGTTCATCTTCGGCCGATAGGGAGATGAATTGTGATGATAAATCTTGAACTGTTCGCATAGAGTGGTGATCATAGTATTATTCAGATTGGTTCTGTTGTCTGTGATGATCCTGTCGGGGACACCGTACCGGCATATGAGGTTTTGCTTGATGAAGCGGGCAACCACATTTTTTGTAACAGAGGCGAAGGAAGCTGCTTCGACCCATTTGGTGAAATAGTCAATGGCGACCAGGATGAAGCGATGTCCATTGGATGCAGTGGGCTTGATCTCTCCAATCATGTCAATGCCCCACATTGTGAATGGCCATGGAGCCGTCAGCACGTTGAGAGGAACCAAAGGAATGTGCACCTTATCGGCGTAGATTTGGCATTTATGGCAGGTACGGGAGTGTTGATGGCAATCAGCTTCCATGGTAGACCAGTAATAGCCTGCCCTTAGAATCTTCTTAGCCATCGTGTGTCCGCTCAAATGGGTGCCGAACGTACCGTTGTGTATCTCAGTCATGATCAACTCTGCCTCAGCTTTGTCCATACATCGGAGTAAAACACAATCATGGCTGCGTTTATAGAGGATGCCATTGCTCAGGAAGAACTTGGCAGCAAACTTCCTTAGGAACTTCTTGTCATTTACTGAAGCTCTTTCGGGATATTCCCTAGTCTGGAGATACCTTTTGATTTCATGAAACCAGGGTTGTTCCACTGCTTCTTCGGTATTAATCTCGTGATAATGCGCAGGTTTATCCATTCGCTTGATAGTGATTTGGGGAGCCTCGTTATCCCAATTGAGTTTAAACATGGAAGACATTGTAGCCAGAGCATCTGCTAGCTGATTCTCTTCTCGCGGGAAATGCTCGAAGGTGATTTGCTCGAAATGAGGAAACACTGTCAAGACATGTTCTTTGTATGGGATGAGATTAGGATGTTTGGTATCCCACTCTCCTTTGATTTGACTGATAACCAAAGCCGAGTCCCCAAATACGATCAAAGATTTGATCCCCAAGTCTATGGCATCCTTGAGACCAAAAATGCAAGCTTCATATTCAGCCATGTTGTTGGTACAGCTGAAGCAAAGTCGGGCCGTGAAAGGTGTGTGGCAACCTTCCGGGGAAATAAGTACCGCACCGATACCGTTTCCAAGTGCATTTGAAGCACCATCAAAGTACAGGGTCCATCGGGATCCCTTTTCAGGTCCGTCATACGGTCTGTTACCTTCAATGTTGTCCAAATTCATGATGTCCTCATCTGGGAAGTCAAATCTCATGGATTGGTAATCTTCGATAGCTTGATGAGCCAGATGGTCAGCTAGTACACTCCCTTTTATAGCTTTTTGGGTGGTGTACTGGATGTCATACTCAGTTAGGATCATTTGCCATCTAGCGATTCTTCCAGATAAAGCGGGCTTTTCGAAGATATATTTGATAGGATCCATTTTGGAAATCAACAGAGTGGTATGAGTCAACATATACTGTCTTAGTCGGCGAGCAGCCCATACCAAAGCGCAGCAAGTTTTCTCGAGCAGTGAGTAGCGAGTCTCACAGTCGGTAAACTTTTTGCTAAGGTAATAAATGGCATGCTCTTTTCGACCAGACTCGTTATGCTGGCCCAAAACACACCCCATTGAGTTATCCAAGACGGTCAGATACATGATCAATGGTCTTCCCTCGACGGGTGGCATCAGAATAGGAGGTTCTAGCAAATACTCCTTGATCTTATCAAAAGCAGCTTGGCAATTGTCGTTCCATTCGACTACCTAATCTTTCTTTAATAGTTTAAAGATTGGCTCACAGGTAGAAGTCAGATGAGAGATGAATCTGGCAATATAGTTCAAGCGCCCCAAGAATCCTCTAACCTCCTTTTCAGTACGGGGAGCAGGCATCTCTTGTATTGCTTTCACTTTTGCTGGATCGACCTCAATGCCTTTGTTGCTGACAATGAATCCTAGAAGTTTACCAGACCTAACTCCAAAAGTACACTTACTTGGATTCAGCCTGAGTTTGTATTCTTTCAACCTGGCAAACAGCTTTTCTAGATGTTCAAGGTGTTCCTCCTCTGTTTGTGACCGAGCTATCATGTCGTCTACGTAGACTTCGATCTCATGATGTATCATATCGTGAAATAAAGCTACCATGGCGCGTTGATAAGTTGCCCCTGCGTTCTTCAATCCGAACGACATCACCTTGTAGCAGAAGGTACCCCATTGTGTAACAAAGGTTTTTTTCTCCATGTCCTCGGGGGCCATTTTAATTTGGTTGTAGCCCGAGAAGCCATCCATGAAGGAAAACACCTTGTGCTGAGCTGTGTTGTCAATTAAAATGTCTATATGGGGTAGCGGAAAATCATCTTTAGGGCTAGCCCTATTCAAATCCCGGCAGTCCACACACATTCTGACCTTGCCGTCTTTTTTAGGTACTGGCACGATGTTAGCAACCCATTGTGGATAGGATGTAACAGCCAGAAAGCCAGCGTTGAATTGCTTCATCACTTCTGCTTTGATCTTCTCAGACATGTCGGGCCTCATTCGGCGGACTTTTTGTTTGATCGGTGGACAATCTTCTCTTGTAGGGAGACGGTGAACCACGATGTCTGTGTCTAAACCCGGCATGTCTTCATAAGACCAGGCGAAGATTTCAACATACTCATTTAACAGCTGTATCAAGCGTTCCTTGACACTTGGCTCCAGAATAGCACCCACTTGTACTCCCTTCCGGTCTTCCTCTATTCCTAAGTTGACAATTTCCAACAACTCTTCGTGAGGCAAGATGGTCCTTTCTTCTTGTTGTAGAAGTCTAGCTAGCTCTCCCGGCACTTCACAGTCTTCGTCATCTTCATACTCAGCCTGATTGACCAGATCTTTAGAGTTATTGAAGGACATAGCAGAATAGTCACCCATAGAATCCAGAGTGGATGGGTACCTGCATTGGTGAGTGTGGGTGTGTGTAAGGGATAGCCATCCTTAAACAAACAAAATGCAAAAAGGAAAGAAAATGAACACAGCAGTTTATCAATGAAAAACGTCCAATGAATCATTAAACATGGCATATGGATATGAAGATAATCAAAACCCTTACAAATGGACCTATATGCCCCGGGAAAGGCATGAGGTGAAAAAGTAGTGTACGGATTGTTCAAGAGTAAATATTACAAACCAACAGGAAATGTTTGACAGATAATTATTGATTAATAAAAGTAATAGGGACAAAGTCTTTTGCCTCCCAGTTGCGTAGTCCTCCTTCGATGTTTGGGTAGATACAATCTTCAATGTTGGCCTCTTCGTCTTCACCTTCCAGAGCATTGATTCCATAAGGAGAGATCTTGATGGGTGTTCTTTCAATTTTTGAACGGCGCATAGCTTTCTGTCCCGCAGCAGTGAAACCTAATCCAAACTTGTCTGTTTTGTGAGGAATATCAGGCAACTGACCCCATGTTGAGCCCTTCCCTTCCTTCATTGCGGCTTTCGCGTCTTTTAGAGATACCATCCTGGCCACCTGCTTTGGTACCTCAGCTACCACTTTTGCTACTGCCACTTCAGGAGAGACTTCCTCGAAGTGCTGAAATGGTGTCTCAATGAATTCTCCTTCCACCTCTACATACCGAAAGGAGTTCAAATGGATGATCATATATTCCTCTTCACCGTGCACGGTTATGATCTTTCCTTTGACAGGGTACTTCAACATTTGATGTAAGGAGGAGGTAACCGCCCCAGCATTATGTATCCATGGCCTCCCCAATAAGCAAGAGTATGACGGACGGATGTCCATCACATAGAAAGTTGAGGGGAACATTTCTGTACCAACCTTAATGGGAATGTCTACCTCTCCGTGTACCATTCTCTTCGACCCGTCAAATGCCCTTACAATGATATTACTTGGCCTCAACTCCAAGCCTTCACAATCTAAACGGTCGAGAGCCTTCTTGGGCAGCATGTTCAGAGAAGAACCAGTGTCGACCAGAACATGGGCCAGAGTAGTTCCTTGGCATTCTACTGACACATGTAATGCGTCGTTGTGTTTTCTTCCTTTTGAGGTCAGGTCAGCATCAGAGAAACCTAAACAGTTGTCTGCTGTAAGACTGGCTACACAGTCTTGGAATTGGTCGGCAGAGGTTTCCTGGGGTACATGGGTCGTCTTCAGGAATTTGATCAATGCTTTGGCGTGCGCCTCAGAACAAAGCAGTAATGCTAACATGGAGATCTTCGAGGGGGTTTGCCCCAGTTGCTCCACCACGTCATAATCACTCTTTTTAATTATCTTCAGGATCTCCTCCATCTCTTTCTTAGAGGTCTCCGGGATGACCAAAGGTTGAGCCCTCGTCCGGACGAGCTCATCTTGGGTCCCTTTACCTTTGTCAGCAGAAGTAGGAGGGACAACAACGGGAATAACAGTTTCTTCAATTAACGGAGTTTCGGCGGAAAGTTTTATTGGTGCAGGATTAACTTTGGCAGCAGCTGAGGGTCCAAAGATTTCCTTTGGGGGAGCAATCTCTGGAGAAAATATTCTCCCACTTCGGGTGATCTTGCTTGTACCAGCAATGTTTCCAATACTGGCATCTTCTTCATCAGAGCTTCCTTCGGTTACTTCAACTTGTTTAACACCATGGTAGTAGATCTCTCCACCGTAATTCCATGGTATTGACTTGTCAGAACTGTAGGGGACAGGCCCAGGCATAGTTGTTTTCAAGGGAACAATCTTTGTAGCTGACGTAATCTTAACAGGCTTTCTGACGGCCTTGGAAAGATTGGCGTGAATGGTGATAATTGAAACATCTTCAGTAGGGGTTGGAATAGCAGGAATCTTCTCAAACAGAATTTGTTGACTGTCCATCAGGCCTTGGATGCCTTTCTTCAGTAATGGGCAGTCAAATGGCAGAGAGTAACAACAGTAGCAGTCTTCTTTGCATCCCGGGAAAATCCCGGCTTTTAACAGATTTAACTTGATGGTTAACAGCGGAGTTATCAGGTCACTGACATCAGAAACATACAAATCTTCCTCAATAGCATGGACATTTCGACCATGTTTCGGCATCGGAGCAGATATCACATTTGGCTTCTCTAGAGCATCGAACTCCACCTCTTTTGCATCTATCAAGTCTTGGATTTTATTTTTTAGCGCCCAACAATCGTTTGTGTCATGTCCGACGCTATCAAAGTGGTAGGCGCATTTAGCATTGGGATGATAGTGCGGTGAAGCAGTATTCACAGTCTTTGGTGCTTCCCTAATCTTGGTGAGATTCAAATTCAACAAATGTGGAAGAACCTGCGCAGGTGTCATATTGATGCGGGTAAACTGCCGTGGTGGCCGTTCTCCCCATTGCGGTTTAGGTCTGGACTGATTATTGCGAGGCTGATCGTTTAATGGATTTTGGATCATCACGGCCCCCACAGTCGGCCGGCGCTCATTTCTTCCTGCTCCTCTCTAAGAATACACAATTGCTGTTTCCTTCTTCGTCGGAAATGATTTCTTAACAGTTGTAGATGCAGAGGCATCCTTCTGAATCTTCCCATTCTTGATACCAGCTTCTACCCGCTCGCCAGTCAGAATTAATTCGGTAAACCCTGCGGAAGAGCTACCGATCAGGTGGTTAAAGAATGGACCAGACAGGGTCCCCAGGAACATATCAACAAGCTCTCTATCAGAAAGAGGTGGCTGCACTCTCCCGGCCAGATCGCGCCACTTCTGGGCATATTCCTTGAATCCCTCACCTGAGGCCATCCCCATACTCTGTAGCTGAGTACGGGTTGGTGCCAGGTCAGAGTTATACTGATATTGGCGATAAAAAGCAGCTGCCAGATCCTCCCAACTATGTACCTCTGATCTCTCAAGATTGTAGAACCAATCCAGTTGTGTGCCAGACAGGCTATCTTGAAAGAAGTGTACCCATAGGTTTCTGTCAGATGTGTGAGGTTGGATTCTTCGAACATACAACCTTAGATGCATCTTCGGGCAAGACAGCCCATCATATCTTGCAAAAACTGGCACTTTAAACTTCAGGGGGATCATAATTCCAGCAATTAATCCCAAATCTTCGAAATCTAAGCCTGGAACTCTCTGCAGCTCCATAGCTGCTAACCTATCCTCCAAACTCTTGTATTTGTCATCGGCCGGCGGGTATTGTTGTTCTGAGTAGTCTTCGTCTTCTTCAGCCTCTTCCTCTTCAACTTCGGATTCAGATGGTACCGCGGCCCCTTTTCCTTTACTGGTTCCCTCTTCAGATGTAGGGGGAAATTAAAGAACTCTTCTGGCTTCACCCTCAAACCTTCTTCCCAGGGTAGCCACCCCGACTCTCTTCTTCTTCTTTTTCACTTGCTCTTTGTTCCCCAGCAGGGCTTTTAGATCCTCCTGACCCTTTGCCAAGGTCATCAAGAGATGTTGAAACTATGAGTTCTGAGACTATAGATCCTTGACCGTCTGTTCGAGATCCATCTTACTGAAATAAACAGCAGAAAGATAAGGAAACCTGGTGTGGAGACCTGCTTATGCACATGATGAATGATATGTTTATTTATGCAATGCATTCAAGGATTTAGAAATTCACAATTGTTGCAGACAAAAAGACACGTCATATTAATAAGAAGAAATTTTGTTAGTACATAAATGCCCCATGGGCCAAATATTACAAAAACTTCTCATGGTAAAAAGACGTTGCGCATCCTCTTTGGCGCGATGTAGGTGTTTAGGGTCTCTTCCTCATGGAGTCGGCGGGTAAGCTCCAAAACCTTCTTCTCACTGGCGTAGAAGCTGGCTTCAAAAGTATCCCTTTCTTCCCTGAGTTGGATCCAACTCTTCTGCATCTCCTCCCACGTCGTTGGCATGTCAGGATATAAGATGGTGTAGGGAACCTCTCCTTCCTTAACGGGCTCCTTAATCACAGGGAGAACATGATGGTAAGGCATCATTAGACTCTGGGCTCGGGTTCTTACCCACTTGAGATAAGGCTCAAGAGGAATGGAGTTCTTGTGCCCCAGTGCCTTGTTGTCTACCTTGTTAGGCATCCTCCAAGCTCTGATGAATCTTTGACGAAGTCCTTGCGCATCGTTGTCGAAGTCAAAAACTATGTCAGGAATCAGCATGTCGTGAGGGCCCTCCCTCCGTGCATATCCAAATTGTCTCAAAGCCGGAAAAGGGTTGTAGGTAATGCCTCCCCTAATACCAAGCAATGGGACATTAGGGAACTCTCCACAATGATCGACGATGATAACACTTTCTCTGGACCAAGAACACCAATGTACATCAGAGTGAGTGAGGGTCATCAACCGTTGTGACCACCTTAGGCCTTGGTCATTCTTCAAAACAGATTGAGGAAGGTGCGAAATAAACCACCTTGCAAGGAGAGGGGTACAGCACATGAGAACACCTCTCTTTCTCATTGTTCGTGTGTAAAATGAGTGGAGGATATCCCCAAGCAACGTTGGTATTGGATTCCTGGATAAGAAGATCTTGACGGCGTTGACATCTACAAGCTGGTCAGGATTTGGGAACAAGACCAACCCATAAATGAGGAGTGCCACAATTTCTTCAAAGGCTTGTAGATCCAAGGAGTTCCAACATTCTTGTGCTTTCTCAAACAAGAATTTTGCCAAGAAGCCTTTGACACCGCTTCTAGTTTCCCAATGCCCCTTGATGTCGGATGGTTGCAAGTGTAGTGCTTGAGCAACATCTTCAGGCTTTGGTTCCTTTTCCGTACCGTTGAAAGGTAGGTGATTAAGAATAGGAATTCTCAGGAGTTGAGAAAATTCCTCCAAAGTGGGCACCAATTGGTAGTCGGGGAAAGTGAAACACTGGTGAAGGGGGTCAAAGAACTGGAACAAAACCTTCATCATGTCTTCTTCAATGCTGGTGCTGACTAGGCTGAGCAGTCTACCATGTCTTTCACTGAAGGGAGAGCTTTCGGGAATTCTGGATGTGAGCTCCTTGAGTTGAGGAAGGATTCTCACAAGGTTGACTTGGATAGTTTTCCTGCGAGGAATTTCCATGACCTACAAAACAAGAACAAAGGTGAAGATCCAAACCCTTGAAATGGTTAGCGGATGCATATGATGCTTTATGATGTTTTATGATGCATGAAAAAACACATGTACAAGCAAATCACACAAAACCCTAGTTTCAGGCTTGTATGGGGTTTCATAGGTAAGTACCCTCTTGAGTGTAGTTGGCTTAAAAACCTGTCCTATAAATAGTAACCGGGTTCTAAGGAGCTCAATATCATTGGATTGTCTTCCATGTTCATTGTTTTGGTTTAGCCACTTAACTAGCGACCAAAATATTCCAAGAAAAACAACCCTCAATGAGTGTAGTATCGAGTATCTACCAACTTCGGACTGCACCAAAGCCGGTCATCTCACTACCCCTAATAAAAGGCCAAGATGGTCAAGTAAGGTTCTAGGTCATTAGTGCTTAGTGACATCACTCAGCGGCCCCGTACTCTCCTTGATTGAACTCAAGGGTTACCGGTACTCACAAATATGTCGCACTAATATAGCTATTGCTTCAACCGTGTCGGTATACCCCGCACAGTTTCCACAACGTATTGCTATCTATGAATGTTTCCCAAATCCGGGTGTAGGATTTCAAGCTCAAACAAGAGAACCACAAAGGTAAAGCAAACAAAGCAAACAATTAATCATGCAAGAGGGTGATCTAAAACCCTAAGGTAACCCCACTTTTAAGTTTATCCCCAGCAGAGTCGCCAGTTCTGTGATACGGTGGGAGAACTAACTTGAGTTTTTGCGTTTGTATTCGCACTTGTTCGGTTTAGCAAGAGTCGCCACCGACTTTTTATTTTATCCTAAAGGAAAGGTTAAAAAGCACAGGAAAAACCTTTTGAGATGTTTCGTGGGTTCGGGGGTAGATTATGAAAAGGGAAGGTATTAGCACCCTTTTCATCCATTGTTATCGATGGGCTCTTAGTTACTTAGTTTTAGATCACTTGCCTTGATTTTTGATTGCTTGTAATGGTGTGTGTGTGTGTGTGTGTGTGTTTTGAAAATGTTTTGAAATAGACGCCTTTGTTTCGGCAACCATTGTAATGACTCGTGTTTGAGTATATACGAAGGTGTGTATCTTTTCGAAAAGATGTTTCAAATGTTTTTGGAAGTTTGTTTTGAAAGTGTTTGTGGAGTGTGGTTTGAAAAGTAGGCAAGCGTTTTTGCAAGTTGATCAAGTAACTAAGAGTTGTCTACCCCTAAATTTACTCAAAGGTTTTCTCTATGTTTTAACCCTTTTAACAATTTTGTTCCACCATTGTATTTGGTGGGCAATCTTGCGTTTTAGGATGTTTAACGGGACAGGCGCGGATCATCGTATGGACCATGAATGCAATGGTGCCAAGTGTCTTTGGCAATTTTCTTAAAGGGACTATGATCATTCCGTTTAGGCAACTTTCGAAAGCGTCATCGAGGGACTTATGATCATTTGAATTGTTTTGCCAAAGATACTCAACGTGCAAGCATGGCCCATTTTGGAAGGCAACAAGCGGGATTACCCTAGGGGTGCAAGTGTGATTGTGTATTGATTTCATGTATTTGTCTTGTATTAGGTTATCTAGCGTTTGATTTTATGTACATACAACCCTAGATCTATCATGGCATAATTCGAAAGCGATAAATTGCGGGAATTTAAAGTCCTAAACTATTACAAATGAGTATCCGGGGATGGGGGTACAATTAGTTACAAATGGGGGATGAGACTTATAGGAGGGTAGTATCCAAATAATTACAACCAAATCGAGTCAATCGCCATCTCAAATGTAAAGCAATAGCAATGTAAAAATGGGACAAGCAAATGTATCAAAAAAGGATAAAATGCGTATTATAAATGTGTACGTGATTTATTTACAAGGTGAGGAATGAATTTTAATGTAATTAAGTGTTTTGTTTATTTAATTCTTTTTGGATATTTGTTAATATGTACAAACAAAATATTTTAAGAAAAAGAAAATAAAATGTTTTTTTAAAAAAGTATCATTTACATTTTTGGTTTATGTACAAATCAAAACAAGTTTTAATAAAAGTGTTTTAAGTAATTCTAATTTTTTATGTATAAAGATTTAATAATAAAAAAAAAGAGTATATAAAAAATTAAAATTTAGCATACTAAGTAAGTTATAAAAAAGTTATAGGGTGATAAAAAGAATAATAGTTAGTTTTTTAAAAAAGGAATGGGCCTTAAGGGGTTTTGTTTTGGCCCAAGTGAAAATTGTTCAGAAGCATTAAAAGAAAGGGGGGTATGCGTGGTATGGGCTTAAGCGTGTTGTGTTTGAACCGGCCCAATGCTTTGAACAAATTGTCTTAGGGTTTCTTTGGTTTTGTATCATTTGGATTTTTAGCGTTTGTTTGAACACAGGCGCCGTTCACTTCTTTCTCCATCTTCGTCTTCTCACGCCAGCTTCTGAGTCAAGCTTCTGAACACTCTTCCACCTAAGGTCAACTGAGTGCCAACATCCATCCTTCCTCTTCCCTCCATGGTCGCTCAGTGACGTTTGCAAGGTTTGATCTCTGTTTCTATCGCGTTAGGGTTTCGAGCTTTTACATCTTGCATGTTTTACTTTTCATTGTGTTCTGATCTTAAGTGTTGTTGTTTATTCTTTTTGAGGAGATAAGAAAAGATACTACCTTCTGGAGACGGAGGAGGAGATGGAATCGGAGGTGCTTTGGACGGCCGGAGGCGAAGGGCTTGAAGCTTGATGTGCGCTTTGGAATTCCTGGTACTTTTGTATTTGTTTTTCTTGGTTTGATGATGAAGGTAATGAGAACCCTAGCTTTGACACTTCTTTCTCTCTTCTGTTTGCTTCGTATGCTAGTCTTTCTGATACGCTTGCTTGATGAAATGCTGATATTGATGTGAATATTTCTCTTCCTCGCTTATGTATGCTGGCTTTGATGATTTTTGCCCAGTGATGAACCCTAGGTTCTGAGGGCCCTCGGGGATTCTGTATGTGTTTGAATGCTTGGTATGTTTGGTTGATGCTTAGGCTATGGCGTTTGATTTGTGTGCTTGCCCAATGATGAAATTTTCTGAGGGCTTGTGTTGGTTTGGAAGCTGGTTTTGAAAAGGGCTTGACAGTTTGATGCTTTTGTGGCTTCACACTGTCTTGAAAGGGCTGGCCTAGGCTTGCAAGCTTGGTATGAGTTTGATGTTCTGAGTTCAAAACAGGTCTTAGGCTTTTTTCTGATTTAGGCTATGGTTTTTGAGGTTTCTATATTGTAGGTTCTTAGTCTGAAGTCAGTTTGTGTAGAGGCTTCTATGCTTCTGGTTTATGCAGGCTGAGGTTTTGAATGTTTCAGGCCATTTGAGGTTTTGAGGCAGCTTGACAGCTTACAGGTTTAAGGTTTATGTTGTTTGGCTTTTGGTGTTTTAGTTGAGGTTACAGGTTTGGAGGCCTTAGGCGTGTATGTTTGAATGCTTAAGGTTTGATGGACTTGGCCGTTCTTAGGCTTTTTGGCTTCTGAGATATATTCTGCAGGTTGGTGGGTTGAGGGCCCTTTGAATCTCTTTTCAGGGTCTTTGCCTTATGGTCCTTGAAAGGCAGGAACTGTAATATTTTTTGTATATTCGTTCTTGGTCAATCCTTGGACAGATTTGCAAGGCTTGAGGTTTTCACTATGTGATATCTTGCTGCATATGTTCTGCCTTTTTTTTCTCTATGTATTCTGATATGCTGTTTATATCTTTTGCTTAGCCTCTAGCCTGCTGTACTGTAAGCTGCTTTCCTCTCTCTTTCTCTCTCCAGATTAAAGAAAAGCACTTTTATTACTTAATTTTTTGTCTTTTCTGAAAAAACAAATGGCCTAGGAAGATGATGCATTCTGAATGTTGCTTGCACTTGTCCCTTTTCCACTTCATATTTCCATGTTTCTTGCATACTTTATGTACTTTCTCTTGACATCTTTTGGAGTTGTTGATATTTTGATATCCTTGGACAATTTTTGACAGCTTTTGGCTTAGTTTGAGATTGCAATTCAGTTTGCCTTTATGCTGTTTGGAAACTTGGTTGACAAATTTTGGATTTACTCAGTATGCTTGAAAATTTGAATTTGTGCAAAATCATAACTTTGTGCATTCATGTCTTCTTTTTTTTTTTGCAAGCAACTTTCACCCCTCTTTGTGAACCGGGAGAAATCTCGTGATTTGCAGAGAGGGAAAACTGATTCCGGCCAATTGTTTTTAATGATGAATCTTTTTAACTGTCTACCTCTAATTATTTTATCTGCTTTGACTTTTCTTTTGTTTCTTGTTTTGCAGATGAAAAAATAAATGAGCAACAAGGGAGCATTGGATAGAAGAATGAAGATTAGGAAATTTAGGACATAGTTTATTTCAATTTTAATTATTGTAACCATTATTATTATAAATACTTTGTAAATAAATACTGTATTTAAATAACAATTGTAACAAATAATTAAAGATGAATAAAAATTCCTTTTGACCAATTAATTCCTTTTATTTCCTTTCAATTGTTTAACTTAATTATTTGGATTTCCTAAATTAAAACAATTGGAAATAAATCCAATTATTCTGACTTTAGAAAAAAAGAAATAATTGATAAACGTCTGGCGTTCCGAATTAAACATAACAATGCACAGTCAAATCAAACAAACATCCACATGTCTTCTTTTCACTGATTTAATCCAAACAACTGCAAATTAACAATCAGCAGCCTCAGTCCTTATCTTAGAGTAATCTGAACAGCATTGATAGAACTACCTCTTTCTGAGAAATATACGCGCAAAACCCTGATTTTTGACTTAACACTGGAGAAACGCCTGCCTGATCAAACTTTGAGCCAATTCAACCAAACCCTAAGCAATCTGTTTGAACTGTCTTAAAATCAATGAAAACCCTAAATTTTGTCTGACTGACGAGAAAAGTCTGTTTGACCGATTCTTGAGCCAGTCTAGAAAATCAGGAAAAGCCCGAAGCTGTGATTTGTGGAAAAAGAGGAGGGCAAATTTTGGGGTACAACACTAAGGATAAAATAATATTTGTTGTAGATGTCCTTAACAGCTCAATTGAGACACCAGTCATGGTACCTGGACTCTGGGTGCTCACGACACATGACGGGAAAAAAGTCTATGTTCCAAAACCTGGAATTTAAAGCTGGAGGAGACGTCAAGTTTGGAGGTAATCAGAAAGGGAAGATTATTAGTTTTGGAACCATTGGAAATGGTAACCTTCCTTCTATCTCTAATGTTTTATTAGTATAAGGATTAGCGCATAACCTGTTGTCTATAAGTCAACTAAGTGACAACGGTTATGACATTATCTTTAATCAAAATTCCTGTAGAGCTGTTAGTCAAAAAGATGGAACAATCCTCTTTTCTGGCAAGAGAAAGAACAACATATACAAAATTGATTTATTAGATCTTAAATCTCAGAATGTTAAATGCCTTTTGTCTGTTAGCAATGAGCAATGGGTATGGCACAGAAGATTGGGACATGTCAGCTTAAGAAAAATCTCTCAACTAAATAAATTAAATTTAGTCAGAGGACTTCCCAATATGAAGTACAACTCAGAAGCTCTATGCGAAGCATGTCAAAAGGGAAAATTTTCAAAACCTTCCTTTAAATCCAAAAATGTTGTTTCTTCCTCTAGGCCATTAGAACTACTTCATATTGATCTGTTTGGGCCAGTTAAAACTACATCCATCAGAGGCAAGAAGTATGGATTGGTCATTGTTGATGACTTCAGCATATGGACATGGGTTAAGTTTTTAAAACACAAGGATGAGTCACATTCTGTGTTCGTTGACTTCTGTAACCAAGTGCAAAATGAAAAATATTTTAGAATTATAAAAGTCATAAGTGATCATGGTGGAGAATTTGAAAACCATTATTTTGAAAAATATTTTAAAGAAAATGGTATTGTTCATAATTTCTCTTGTCCTAGAACTCCCCAACAAAATAGAGTTGTAGAACGAAAGAATAGAACATTACATGAAATGGCCAGAACCATGATCAATGAAACAAATATGGCTAAGCACTTTTGGGCAGAAGTTGTGAACACAACATGTTATATTCAGAATAGAATCTATATAAGACCTATTCTTGAAAAGACTCCCTATGAATTGTGGAAAAACAGAAAACCCAGCATTTCTTATTTCCATCCTTTTGGATGTACTTGTTTTATTCTGAACACTAAAGAAAATCTGAACAAGTTTGATTCTAAAGCACAAAAGTGTTTTCTGCTTGGATATTCTGAATGCTCAAAAGGCTATAGAGTATACAAAACAGAAACTCTGATTGTTGAAGAATCAATCAAAGTCAGGTTTGATGATAAGCTTGGCCAGCAACAGCCAAAGCAAATTGATATTTCTGTAGGTACAGAATATCATCCCTCAAACTCTAAAACTTCAGAAGCAGAGGAAGACTCAGAAGCAAAGGAAGACTCAGAAGATCATCCTCTTGACAATGCTCTAGATAATCTCAGAATCTCTGAACAATCCACTCAGAAAAGATTTCCTAGAATCTCTTTAGCTCATAAAAAAGACGTGATTATTGGAAGAAAAGAAGATCCCGTCAGAACAAGATCCTCTCTCAGAATCAATGAAGAATCATTGTTTGGATTGGTATCTCTGATTGAGCCAACTTATATTGTTGAAGCTCTGGAAGACAATGATTGGATCTTAGCAATGCAAGATGAACTCAATCAATTTTCCATAAACGATGTATGGGATCTAGTTCCAAGACCCAAAGGATTCAACATTATAGGAACTAAATGGGTTTTCAGAAACAAATTAAATGAGCAAGGAGAGGTGGTCAGAAACAAAGCACGAATGGTTGCACATGGTTATAGTCAACAAGAAGGAATTGATTATAATGAAACCTTTTCCCCAGTCGCCAGGTTAGAGTATATTAGATTATTAATTTCTTTTGTTGTTCAAAATAACATTTCATTATATCAAATGGATGTTAAAAGTGCATTTTTAAATGGCTATATAGAAGAAGAAGTTTATGTCCATCAACCTCCTGGATTTAATGACTCAAAACATCCAGAACATGTTTTTAAATTAAAAAAGTCTTTGTACGGTTTAAAACAAGCTCCCAGAGCTTGGTATGATCGTCTGAGTAATTTTCTTTTAGAAAAAGATTTTACCAGAGGGAGAGTGGATACAACTTTATTCAGAAAGACATTTAAAAATGATATCTTAATTTGTCAAATTTATGTTGATGATATTATTTTTGGAACCTCTAATATCTCCCTTGGAAAAGAATTTGCTGAGACCATGCAGGCAGAATTTGAGATGAGCATGATGGAGAATTGAAGTTCTTTCTGGGAATACAAATTAACCAGACTCCATAAGGTACTTACATATATAGACGGAGTATGTTAAAGAACTTCTGAAGAAATTTCAGATGTCAGAAAGCAAATATGCTAAGACACCAATGCATCCAACATGCATTCTAGGAAAAGATGAGGTAAGTATGAAGGTAGATCAGAAGCTCTACAGAGGTATGATTGGATCCCTTCTATATCTGACTGCATCTAGACCTGATATATTATTCAACGTATGTTTATGTGCTAGATTCCAATCAGATCCTAGAGAATCTCACTTAACTGCTGTTAAGAGAATTCTGAGGTATCTGAAAGGTACTACTAATCTGGGTTTGTGTTACAGAAGATCAAAAGATTTCAGACTAGTAGGTTATTGTGATGCTGACTTTGTTGGAGATAGAATTGAAAGAAAGAGCACCTCTGGAAGCTTCCAGTTTCTGGGTGAAAATCTTATCTCGTGGTACAGCAAAAAGCAAGCAACAATTACACTTTCAACAACAGAAGCTAAGTATATATCTGTTGCTGGATGTAGTTCTCAGATGATTTGGATGAAAAGTCAGCTAGAAGATTTTAATCTTTATGAAAGTAAGATTCTTATCTTCTGTGACAATACTTCTGCAATTTTTCTTTCTAAAAATCCTATTTTACATTCTAAATCTAAACACATTGAAATTAAATATCATTTTATAAGGGACTATATTCAGAAGGGAATTTTAAATTTAAACTTTGTAAAAACAGACCATCAATGGGCTGATATTTTTACCAAATCCCTTTCAGAAGATAAATTTAAATTCATTTTGAAAAATATTTGTATGGAATTATGTCCTGAATAAAATTGTATTTATCTTCTGTGTTTGACTTCAGAATGTTCTGAAATGAATGCTCTGATTAACAACTCTTCAGAAGTTGGAAGAGAAGTTACATCAGAAGCTATATGTAAAGTTCTGAAATGTTCTAATGTTTCATTTCAAGTATAGCTCAGCAGTTCATTAGATCAAACAGTTGTCCCATGCAACCTTCAGGAGATGAACACTTGGTGTGTTTCTGAAAGGTCACGCGTGCTAAGCTATTGACGCCGTTCTAGGTAACTGCTATGATTTGATTAAAATATCACGCTTTCCCCTCACTTTTCAATATCATTAAATGCTAAGTCATGATTAGATTCTTTTTATTTAAATTTTTATTAAATACTCTTTTTACTGTTTTATTTTTAAAACCTATTTCTGAAAAGTCTTCATATAAATACCTTTGTAAAAACCCTTCTCACTTTTTACCTTCTCTTTCAAAACTCAACTGTCTCTGTGTATTTTTCTCTGAAACCCATTTTTCTTCTCTCAACCTAAGTTCTCCAATGGCTTCCTCCTCTATTTATTCTGAGAACACCCATTCTGAGCAGTACATCGTTCCTGAGAGAACCACTCTCATTCTAGTGGATAGCTTAGAGGTTATAAGTGAATTAATGGTGGACTTTGAGAATATTAAGCAAATGGCTTTGATCTTCTTCCTTCTGTGGAGTTTCAACGTTGGGAAAACTTCTTTGACCGTCTAGTTGGTCCTGTTTTTCCACACCTTGTTAAAGAATTTTGGATACATGCAATTGCTTCTCCAAAAGTCATCCTCTCTTTCGTGATGGGTAAGGAAATCTCCATTACTGAAAATCTCATCAGGAAACTTCTAGGTTTTGAAGGAACTGGAGTAACTGGAATCTCTAGTGGCGGAATGGAAATGTCAAAGGTTTATGCATAAATTTTTACAAATGGGCAAGGGTCTTCTAAAGTCAGAGATTTGAAAAATAAGTACAAGATATGGGCAAGAATAATCCATGGTTGCATTCATCATAGGAAGGAAACTAGCTCTCCAGACTATATAAATGTTGACCAGCAATACTTGTTGTTTTGTCTTGGAACAAATGTTAAGATTGATTTACCCTATCTCTTGTTTGATCATCTTTGGACTCATGTCAAAGAAACGAGAGAAGCAGAAAGAATGAAGAACCCTAAATCCAAAAGGAATTGGATTCCAATGGGGAGATTGATTTCAGACATTCTGACTAAGAATGGTCTGATTGCTCACTTGGATGAAGCAAGTCTACTGGGGGAGTTAGAGCCTACTTGTGGAAAGGCTCTAACTGGAAAGAACTTGGTGAAGAGGAAGATTATTGACAAACTGCTGATAGAACCAACTCCTTTTGTTTCAGCAACTGTTAAGAGAAGGAGGATGCCAATTGCTGACTTTCCATTGTTCAAATTAGGAGATCATCCTCACATCATCCTGCATTACATTCAAATTTGCAAAGAATGTGGAACACCAATTGATCCTGCTTGGCTTCAAGGAAGACATGAAGCTGCTCCAGACGTTGTTCTTCAGCAACCATTGAAGAGGAAAGCAGTTGAAGGACCATCTGCTAGACCTTAGAAGAAGAATAAAAAATTAGGTACACCTGCTAAAACTATTTCTGTTTATGATTCTGAAAATATATCTATATCTGCTGAACCCCAAACCTTAGGAGACGTAGATGTTGATATAGACCTGACCATACCCTCTAAACCTCTTGCTGAAAATCCTCAAAGAGATCAAGTTTTATCAGACTTGAGTGATTTTGATTTTGATGATTTCTCTGAAACCCAAACAGAACCATCCCAATCAGAACCATCTAAATTTATTCCTGCTGAAAACCTTTCTAGACCTCCTCCCAGACCTTTATCACCCAGACCTACTGGATAGTATGATGCTGACTCTTGGAGAATACCAGGAATCAACGAACCTCTGGCCACTCTAAAGCCACCATTCACCCTACCTTCTGAAAATATCTTTTCCATGAACAGAACATAAAATCCTACCCCGATTACTGATAACACAATCGTAATTTCACCTGACGTCACACCACTCACATCTCCACAACTTCCAACTCCTAACTCACCAGTGATTTCACCTCCTCACATTCCACAACACCAAACTCATGAACCATAAGAAACACATGAACCCTCTAAAACTCATACACCATCTGAACCTCATGATCAATCAGAAACACCTGAACCTTTTGAATAACCTGACCAAACTGAAAGCTCTGAACAATCAGAAAATCCTGAACCAGCTGACTTTTTGAAAACTGTAGTTGATTTTGAATCTCTATAATTTCTGAAAAACAAAACCTTCAAAAAGGTTGTTCCAAAACCTGTTCATCCAGATGTAAATATATTTTTTCAGAATTTTTTAACAGAAGTTCAAGCTTGGTTGGACCTACTGAAGGCAGATTGCACCAGAAATGTGAACCCAGCAGGAATAGATCTTCTGTGGGAAACGTTCAGAAGAACCTTAGATGTTGAGTCACTGAAGCTGCAAGACTTATGTCACTCTCAGGTGATTGAGAACTTCTCCAAACATCTGCATGTCTTCCAGTCAGAAGCTGCTAATATTTGGGACAAGAAGTCTTCTCTGATGATTGCTAATGCTCTAGCTGATCAAATGGACATTTCAGAAGATGAATCTGAAGATGCCTCTGAAGATTCAAATCCTCTGGAAATAGTTCTATTGAATCAACCTTCTGCAAAAGTTGCACTTGAACCTGTGCCAACTCTTATGGTGGATCTGGGAAATCTTCTTTCAACTTTTGTTCGTTCTGACTCAACGGTTGCTACTCCAAAGATTGTATCTGCTGAAGCTTCTTCATCCTCTGATCCTACTTCACTTGTAATGGATACTCTGAATGAGCTTAAGAGGGATAACGAAGCTATTCATGAGCTCTTGGATAAGCAAGATCAGACTAACCAAGAAATCAGAAACTGGATGATAAAACAAAAGGAATCTGCATCTGAGATCAAGAATCTTCTTATGGCCCTTGTTTCTAAGAAATCCTAGTGTCATTTTGTTTCTTGTTTTTGTTTGTTGTTTTTTGTACCTCTGAATCTTTTATTAAAAACTTTTACGCTCTTCAACTATTTTTATTTACTTTTTGATTATGCCAAAAAGGGGGAGAAAATGAGTATTTTGATCTAATCTCTGATTAACAGTTATGGGACTAAGTCTCAAACATTCTAACAAAATACAAGATTTCTTTCTATGTGTAAAAGAATTTTACAGGTATCATTTAAACTCTGGAAGTTTAATTCAAATGAACATTATCTTCAAAAGACCTGATGAAGTAATCCCAGAAGAAAATTTCAATGCTCTGATGAAAATTCTCAGGAATTTTTTCTTATAGAAATATTTATTTCAGGGGGAGATTCCTATCTCTTATTAAATTTTATTTCTTATCTGAATTTTTTTATCATCATCAAAAAGGGGGAGATTGTTAGAACAAGATTGGTTCTGATCATATCTCAGAGTTTTGATGATAACAATAAATTATATTTTATATAATTGATACTCTGATGAACGTATTTAATTTTTTCAGATAATGTTATGACAGAAGCATTTTGATGTGATGAGCTGGAAATAAATGAAGAAGTTCTTTGATGAAAGAACTATTTGTTTTAGCGCAAGTGCTGATGCTGACTCTGGTAAGATAATTATTTAAATACATCTTCTAACGCTTATCAAGTTTCTGTGTAAGCTATGTTTCAGAAGTTCTTTGAAAGCAAGCGCTGATCAGAAGTACTTAGCAAGCAAGCGTTGTTTTAGAAGATATGAAAGCATGTTCTGATTCAAGACGTGAAGCTAGTTCTGAAAGAATGTAAAAGCTAACAAGTCTTGTCAAGCTTTAGGAAACATGATCTTACAAGTTCCTTTTGCTCATTTAATGCAAAGACGGCTACATGCACTCAAGTGTCTACGCTTGTTCATTGGAAAATGGAATAGTGCAAGGAAACACGCAAACATTTAACGCTCTCCACATTTGAAGGCAGCAACGGTCATTTTGTTCTTACTATATATAGAAGAACATTAATTGCAAGCCAACTACTCATCAATTTCAAAAGAGGCAAGAACTACGTGAAAATATTCTAGGCTCACAAATCATTTTTTCATACACTTTGTGCAATACTATTCTTAGTGAAAAATCACAGTTGTGATATAGCTTTCTTAGAAGCAAACTTTGTTTCACTATCTGTAAAAATTTAACTCTTGTAATTGTTCCTTGAGAGACCAAGTTTGGTCAGATTTCTCAAGTAGAATAGGACTAGTTTAAGTCTTAGTGGTGTGAGTCACTTGTAAGATTACTAGTGCATTGTTAGTCACAACAGTTGTTGTGTGATTGTAATCAGTTGATTATAGTGAATTAAGTCCTTGTTGAGAAAGGCGAAATCACCTTGGCGGGTGGACTGGAGTAGTTTAAGGTCAAACGAACCAGGATAAAAATAACCTTGTCTTTCCATTATTGTTCAGCCTTTAAGAAAAAGAAAAATTGAAACTTATTCAACCCCCCCCCCCCCCTTCTAAGTGTTTTCTCACACTTCAAATACCATGCTTGTCACAGTACTTATCAAAGAGATGGTTTTGAAATTCACCTCCATGATCGCTTCGAATTGCAATTATTTTCAATTCCATTCTATTTTGAGATAGTCTTGCAAAACTCTTAAAAGAAGAAAAAGTTACATTTTTGCTATGAAGGAATATAGTCCAAGTAAATCTAGAGTAGTCATCAACAATCACAAAACCATAATAATTTCCTCCTAGACTTTTTGTTATAGAGGGTCCAGAAAGGTCCATTTGGAGAAGCTCAAGGGGTCGTGAAGTGGAAATCATGTTTTTGAATTTGAAAGAGACCCTTGTTTGCTTTCCCATTTGGCACGCATCACATAGGTGATCCTTTGTAAATTTTATCTTTGGAAGACCTACTACTAGATCCTTGGATACAACCTTATTAAGAAAATCAAAGTTAACATGTGCTAAACGTCTATGCCAAAGCCATGAATCATCATTCAAGGTGACTAGACACTTAGTGCTTGTTAAGGATACATCAAAAAGGTCAAGCATATAGATATTGTTTACTCTAATTCCCTTAAACACAATATCTTTTTCAGTATTTTCAATTATGCAGCAAGTGTTTGTGAAGGTAACTTTATAACCTTTGTCACATAATTGACTAATACTGAGCAAATTATGTTTAAGCCTCTCTACTAAATGGACATCAGAAATAGTAGTGGTAGAGGGATTACCTACACTACCTTTACCGAGTATAGCTCCTTTGTTATTGTCTCCATAGGTAACAAATCCTTTCTTCTTTGCCTTGAAATCAATGAAGAGCGATATGTCACCGTTCATATGCCTTGAACACCCGCTATCTAGAAACCATCTTCTATCCATGGGTGTAAGGCATTTTTCTTGCAATATCAAAAGAGAGAGGTAGGTACCCAATTTTTATTGGGTCCATGTGGGTAAGTGATAACATGGTTGCCTTTAGGCCTCCATTGGTAAATGCCTTTAGGAACAAGAAACCTCCTAAACTTACATTTTTCAATGGTATGACCAAAACAACAACAATAATGGCATAAACCATGATGATGATGTATTGTTTTACTTCTGCTTATTGAATCCTTTGGTATTTTTTTAACAAAAGAGTATTTTGAATATGGTGGATTCAACCTTTTCTTAAAAAATTTAGGATCGACTGCAAAAGTAACTTTGGGCTGTAAAGCTTTTTCTAATTTGGCATTAAGAGTTCTAACCTCTTGTTTCCAAATATGGAAAACTTCACATTCCCTTCTGGGAATACATCCTGTAACATCCTTATCTTTTGAACTTTCTGCAATACTAGCTTTTAGACTTTTTAAGTCTTTTTCAGCTTTATAGACTTTACTCTCCAGAAATGAAAATATTTGTTTATCGGAGGATAATCTCTTAAAAGCATCTTCAGCTTTGTATTGCAGTTTTTCAAAAGCTAACTTTAGTTCAGAAAAGGTCATAGAAGAAAAGTTGTTAGGATATGCTTGTCTTACTTGTTGTTGTGGTTGTCTTTCTTATTGTAGAATTGATTTTTGGTATGTGCCATCAGACATAAATTTGCATTTTTATCACTACCACTTGAACTGTCATCGTCTGATGAATAACTATCGCTTTCCCATGCAATGTAAGCTCTTCTTTGTTTGTTGAACTTCTTTGGTGGAGATTTTCCCTTATCCTTTTTCATCTTTGGACAGTTTGGTTTGTAGTGTCCAACTTTACCACAATTGTAAAAAGGTCCTTTACCTCTTTGCTTTTTATTTTCTTCTTGCCTTGGCTCTTTGGATTGTTTTTGAAAGCTTATGAGATTCTTATCGGAGTGCTTGATTCCATTCTTTCAAATAAATCTATTGTATCTCCGAACAAAGAGTCCCATTTCTTCATCATCATAATTTTCATCACTAGTTGAGCCATTATCATCTTGCTCTTTGGTTGAGGACTTAGAGCTAGAAGCCACTAGAGCTATTGACTTCTTATCGCGCTCCTTGTCTTTGTTACTTTCCTTCTTAATCTTATTTTCGTATTTTTCAAGACTTTACAGTTCTTGTTGATGTTCTTCCAGCTTTCCAAACAGAGTTGTAATGGTAAGCGTAGTGAGGTCATTTGCTTCCTTGATAGTTGTTACTTTAGGTTGCCATTCCATGCTAAGACATCTCAGAATTTTATTAGTAGCACTTTCATTGGAAACAGGTTTTCCAAGTGCATTTAAACGACTCACAAGATGTACGAATCTCTTCTGCATGTTAGAGACAGATTCTCCTTGTTTCACGCGAAAGAGCTCGAACTCTTGATTGAGTGTATTGATGCAGGATTGTTTAACTTCATTTGTGCCTTCATGGGCAATTTGTAAAGCATCCCACATTTCTTTAGCGGATGTGCAGTGAGACACCCTATAATACTCATCAACACCAAGTGCTGAGATCATCATATTTTTGCCTCTCCAATCGCACGACCATTTCTTTTCATCCATTTCATTCCATTGATCCTCAGGTTTAGGTACTATTACACTTGCATCATTCCTCATGGTGATTTGAAAGGGACCATTTTGAATGGCAGTCCATACATTCCTGTCAATGGAATTTATGTGTACTCGCATGAGTCTTTCCAGTAGCCATAGTTTTCACCATTGAAAACAGGAGCTCTATTATACACCCCATTTGGTTCAAAGGCCATAGCGTTACGAGTAGATACAAAGCACCAACTAACTGGCACTCTGATACCACTTGTTAGACGGTGTGGCAAGTGATCGAGAGGGGGGTGAATAGATCACTTCTTACTTTTTCAAGGATTTAAATTTATTTTATCAAAGCGAGTTGAAAGCAGCGAAAATCAATGTCCTGAATCAATTCCGTCTACTTTGAACCGACTACTAGAAAACTTGACATGTGAAAAACTTGCTGGATTTTTATTGAATGAGATGGATGAATATACAACTCATAAATATTTAACGTTTCAATGCACTTATCATAAAACAGTATTTCCAATGAATTTAGAAATTTGATAGGTATTTTGTCAAACACTTTCCATATACTTGTATAATGATTTAGTAGTGGTGGTTTGGTGAAAATGTTTGAACCACTATGTTTATCATTAGACGGTAAAACTTAGCAAGCCAACTGAATTACAAAATTATAGAATATGTAAAATTATAAAGAGAAATAAAGAAAGAACGATACGCAAACAGTTTGGTAAGGAAGTTCCCCACTGTCGTCCTCGCGTGTGGGTACGTCTCCCTCTCAATTTCACAATCGAAACTGGGAACTTTTATATCAATTTGCTGAATGTTTGATAACAAGGTTACACTACACAAAAAGACATAAATCCCTATGATCTTCTTCTTCTTGTAAGAACCACCACTTGATAAGAGCTATATCAAGATTCCCTGCAAAGTCCATGAACTATCCTCCGCTTCCACGACCTGTTTGTTAAAATCCTTCTTGTTTCCAAACCCCTCTCTACGGTTGAATTCGACTCGTGCGACCGTGGCTAACAAAACCCTCAAGAACACACCCGTTCTTGAAGGACAAACCCTCTGGTTTATTTCTTGAAGCCTCTTCTTCAACCTTCAACTCAGTTGAGATTTCTTCAATGTACAGATGAACGTTATCTCAAACCGCTTGATTCAGTTCAACAAGGATGTTTGATTTTCTTTGTTGTTGTTGAATTTAAGATGGTTGAGAAGATGATGAAGATGAAGTTTCTTTAGGCTTCTGGTTGCTCACAATTGTTTGCACACAATTCAAATATGTTGCTGTGTTGAAACTGAGAAAAATGCTTGCTTATATTTATAACAGAAAACGATTAGTCAAAAAGAAAGTGATATGAGTCGATGCATGTTGGTCATGTGTCGACTCATGTTAGTTATGTGTGACTGGATGAGTCGATACATTGTGTTTTGAGTCGATACAAAATCATGTTATAAAGTTTTACAGAACCAACACTTTTATATCCGTCGACACATAACATGTATGTGTCGATACATATTGATTGTAAATTTAATTTTTGAATTTAAAACATAGTATGAGTCGACACATGATATTATGTATCGATACATATAAGTTCAAAATATTTTCCAGGGGCATCAGAATTTTTGTATCGATACATGAGGTTTTGTGTCGATGCATACAAGTTCAAGAATGTATTACAAAGACATCAAAGTGTTATGTGTCGATGCATGAGGTTTTGTGTCGATGCATACAAGTATTACAGGGGCATCAAAATGTTATGTGTCGATGCATGAAATTATGTATCGATGCATGCAGTTTTTAAGTTTGCATTCCAGGGTCATCAAAGAGTTATGTATCGACGCATAAGCTTTTGTATCGATGCATAATAGTTTTGAAATAGTATTCTAGGGACTTCAGAAAGTTATGTATCGATACAAAACTTGTTGTGTCGACTCATAATAATGCGTTATGAGTGAAATACATTTTTGGCTTATTTAAACATGTTATTTTATATTTTTATAGTGCACACATGTATTTAGTGTTTCACATATATATTTGCAATCATTCAAAAATCAATTTATAAAGGTGTTGCTCACATGACCCGCACGAGATGCTGATTCAAGGTTTGGTATTTGACTACGAGAATGAAGATCAAGGTCTTCGCCAGAGATTTATCCAAGCTTGGAGGATGTTGAACAAGGTAGATAGCAAGACTTTTGGGCACAAGAATTCCATCCCTCTTTAGCCTTACCTCAAATGGGTACAAAATCGTGCTCAGAGTCTTATGATGCCTTATCCCTCCATTCTCCCGGTAATCATAGAGCCTGTCACGGAAGGAGATGTTCCATACACTATCCTACATCCTGACATGCCCACCTCTCTTGAAGACCTACAAAGGGATTGGATACAACTCAAGGGGGAGCGAGATACTTTCGTAGCCCAATTCTATGCAAGCGAGAAGAAGGTTTTGGAACTCACTAGACTACTTCATGAGGAGCAGGCTCTGAATGCCTACATTGCACCAAAAAGGATGCGTACTATCTTTCTATCTTAGATTTTTTGTATCATTTTGCCTAAGAAGGCATTGATGTACTCGAACTTTAATCTATTAATATAACGTGTCTTTCCTTTTTGTCTAAAACAAATTTGAATCTTAAAATCCTTGAAATCATTGCATACGCATTTATCATTCATCATAACATAAGCAGGTTTCTTGCGACAAGTCTCCTCATCTCTCTACTGTTTATTTCAGTAAGATGGATCTCGAGCAAACGATAAAGGACCTCCAAGTTCAGAATGCATAGTTCCAACAATTGTTCTTAACTCTAGCCAAAGGACAAGAAGAGTTGAATACCTTGCTGGCTGAGGAGAAGAAAAAGAAGACAAAGAAGATAATCGGAGTTCTAAACATGGAAAGAATATTCCAAGGGCAGACAAGAAGGGCCTTAGACTTTGCAACGACATCCAGTGAGAAAGACAATCAAGATGCGAAAGGGAAAGAAACATTTGTCCAGTCAGAATTGGAAGAGGAAGAGGAAGAAGAAGACTATTCTGAAGAACAATACCCTCCAGGTGATGACAAGTATAAACATCTCGAAGAGCGGTTGAGTGCAATGGAAATCCAAAAAGTGTCTGGCTTGGACTTTGATGAGTTGGGGTTAGCATCGGGAATTGTCATTCCTCCAAAATTCAAAGCACCTGTGTTCTCCAAATATGACGGAGTTTCATGCCCTAAAATTCATCTCTGATCCTATGTGAGGAAAATCCAGCCCCATACCGCTGACAAAGATTTATGGGTACACTTCTTCCAAGACAGTCTGTCTAGAACTCAACTTGATTGATTTTATCAGTTAGAAAGAGCCAATGTTCATAACTGGGAAGATCTTGATGCAGCCTTTTACAAACAATACCAGTACAACACTGATCTTATGCCTACCCGTACTCAGCTCCAGAGTATGGTCATGGTTTCAAGTTAAGGCTTCAAGGATTATGCGCAAAAATGGAGAGACTTGGCTGGAAGAGTTAAACCTCCCCTATCTGAAAGAGAATTAGTGGACATGTTTTTGGGCACCTTGTCTGGTCCCTTCTTCAATCACCTAATTGGGAGTTCATCGGCAGGTTTTACTGAACTGATATTAACCGGTGAGAGGCTAGAAGCCGGGATAAAAAGTGGAAAGATTCAAAAAGATGCATCCTCTGTTGCTGTAAGGAAGCCATTTATCATAAAGAAAGAAGTGGTTGTTATTTATCCTCATAGAAATCAAGATAGGGCCGAACGCCGTCCAATGGTGGGGGCTGTTATGATTCCTAAACCTGCGCCTGATCAGTAAAGGAACAACCAACCAAGGATGGAAAAGCCAGTCAGACAATTCACCAGAATCAACATGACCTTATCTCAAGTATTGCCACACTTGCTAAGATCCAACCTAGTGACCTTGAAAGAAGCTCCAAAGAACCCTAACACAACCTCTCCTCACTATCATCCTAATGCCCGCTGTGCATACCACTCTGAGAGTCTCGGCCATGACACTAATAATTGTTGGGCTCTAAATAACAAAGTACAAGACCTCATTGAATCCAAAGATATTGAATTCGATACGCCCGAAAAGCCAAATGTCATTTCATCCCTTATGCCCAAACACGGCCATAATGCCAACGCCATTGAGGAAGATATGTTTGTTACTTCAGTTGATGAACTTATGACCCCACTCCTGACTATCAAAAAGAACTTATTGAATACCAATGTTTTCCCAGGATGTGATGAAGTCTGTCATTTCTGTTTGTCCTCACCAACCAGCTGTCCTTTGTTGAAAGCGGGCGTTCAGTGCCTAATAGATAACAAGGAAATTTTGTTTGAAAAGACTTCTGTTCCACCTATTCCTTATAATTATGTTTCTATCATTACCATTTCCGCCAATTCTTCCAGGGTCTCCACCAAAAGACCCGTTAGAATTACATCAGTTCCAAAAGTAACCCCTTTGATAATTACAATGCCTGGACCAGTCCCGTATTCGTCAGACAAAACCATACCATGGAATTATGGAGGGGTGTCTACTACCACGGTATCAAGCAAGATTGGCCAGCTGCCGAAGATTCCAGTTCCAAGAAAGTTAACTCTGATATTAGTAATATTGCAGGGACTAGCAAGATTACCCAAAGCGGAAGGATATTATCTCCAGAAATTGCTCCCCCAAAAGCAGTTTCTAGACCCGTAATCATTCCTGTCGTTGTTGCTCCTCCGAAGGCTATTCCCAGTCCTACAATCATCTCCACCAATGCTTCAACTGACAAAGCTTTTACAATCCCTACTATCACTCTTACTGACATTCCTACTGTCGAGTTTACCGAGACTTGAGGTAAAAGTATTCTGATTGAGCCTGTCCGGACGAAGGCACAATCATTGGCTATCCCTGAGACCTCCCGGAAAGAGATGGAGGAAATTCTAAAGTTCATAAAAAGAAGCGACTACGATGTAGTTGAACAACTGGGGCAAACTCCATCTAAAATTTCCATAATGTCTTTACTACTATGTTTCGAGGCGCATGCAAAGGCCTTGGTAAAATTCCTGAAAACTGCCCATGTACCCCAAGAAATATCTGCCGATCAGTTCCAAGACTGCATAGCCAGCTTGACTACATATAATGGTTTAGGTTTCTCGGATGCTGATTTAACACCAAGAGGAAGGAAGCATAATGAGGTGTTGCATGTCTCAGTGGAGTGCAGGGGCACAACCTTGGCTCATGTCTTGGTGGGCATTGGCTCATCTCTGAATGTATTGCCTAAAAAGGCTCTTAATAGGCTTGATTGTGAAGGATTAACATTGAAACCAAGCAACATAGTAGTGAGAGCTTTTGACGGCTCAAAAAGGATAGTGCATGGGGAAGTGGATATCCCCATAAAGGTTGGGACCCAAACATTTGATTCAACTTTTTATGTAATGGATATTCTCCCTTCATACTCCTACTTGCTAGGCCGACCATGGATTCACAATGTTGGCACTGTTACTTCTACGTTGCACCAAATGTTGAAGTATCTGATTCAAGGGAAGATTATCACCGTTCATGGAGAAGAAGAGTATATGATCAGCCATCTCAATTCCTTAAGATATATAGAGTTAGATGGTGAATTTATTGAAACTCCATTCCAGCACTTTGAAGAAGTCCCGCAAGATGTGGCAGTAACTAGGGTTGTTCCCAAGATCACAAGGCCTCCACTCAGGATGTCATCTTTGAAGGATGCAAAAGCAGTGATAGAAGAAGGTGGGTGCACTATTTGGGGACAACTCCCAGATATCCCATACAAGTCTGACAAGTTTGGTCTGGGTTTCACTCCAGGAAATCAGAAGACTGTACGCCGCGCTCATGCTGGAGGATCACCCCTGAAGATCAGAAACCGTGAAGTCAACGCGGTAGAGGATGATGAAGATGGCTGCAACCTGGAGGATTGAATCTTCCCAACTGTCAGTGGAGGGCTTAACAACTGGGAGGCTAGAGATTTTGTCCCGATCACTTTTATCCCACAGTAATTTGTCTTTACATTTTGTTGGATCTATAATATTAAAACAATTCAGACTCTTAAAACCTTGTGTCTTACCCGAGGCACAATGGTCCATTTGTAAGGGTTATTATCTCATTTCCATATGACATCAATGAATCATGGACGTTTTGCATACAAACTTTGTGCTCATTGTTTTTTCTTTTTTACATTTTCATTTCTTTCAAAGATAGTTATACCCTTACACACACTCACACTCACAATGCAGGTCTACATCCATTCAGGATCCCATGGATAACGGTTCTGCTATGGCCTTTTGTGACTCTGAAAATCTAATCTACTAAGTTGAAGACAAAGGTGAGGAAGATTGTGAAGTACCAGGGGAACTTGCCAAGTTACTACAACAAGAAGAGAGAACCATTCAACCCCACGAGCAATCAGTGGACACCATCAACCTATGTACCGAAGAAGACAAAAGGGAAGTCAAGGTGGGTGCCAATCTGGAACCCAGTGTCAAGGAGCATCTGATTCAGTTGTTACACGAGTATGTTAAGGTCTTTGCATGGTCGTATGAAGACATGTCGGGACTTGATGCAGATATTGTGGTACATCGTCTACCTACAAAAGAGGATTTACCACCAGTAAAACAAAAGGTCCATCGGATGCGACCAGATATGTCAGAGAAGATTAAAGCTGAAGTCATGAAGCAATTCAATGTTGGATTATTGGACGTCACCTCCTATCCGCAATGGGTTGCCAATGTTGTTCTCGTACCCAAAAAGGACGGCAAGGTACGAATGTGCATGGACTACAGAGACTTGAATAGGGCAAGCCCTAAGGATGATTTCCTACTTCCCCACATTGACATCCTAGTTGATAATACTGCACAACACAAAATGTTTTCCTTCATGGACGGTTTCTCAGGTTACAACCAAATCAAAATGGCGCCTGAGGACATGGAGAAGACAACCTTCGTCACACAGTGGGGCACATTCTGCTACAAGGTGATGCCATTCAGACTGAAGAATGTTGGGGCAACCTACCAGCGTGCCATGGTAGCTCTATTTCACGACATGATACATCACGAAATAGAGGTCTACATGGACGACATGATAGCTAGTTCTCAAACAGAAGAAGAGCATCTTGATCATTTACAGAAACTGTTTGAGAGACTAAAGAAGTACAAGCTGAGGTTGAACCCAAATAAATGCACGTTTGGAGTAAGGTCTGGTAAGCTTCTAGGCTTTGTCGTCAGCAATAAAGGTATTGAAGTAGATCCTGCCAAGGTGAAAGAGATACACGATATGCCTACTCCTCATACTGAGAAGGAAGTCATAGGATTCTTGGGACATTTGAACTATATTTCCATATTCATTTCTCACCTGACAGCTACTTGTGAACCAATCTTCAAATTACTGAAGAACGATCAAGTAGTCAAATGGAATGATAAATGCCAAACTGCTTTCGATAAGATCAAAGAGTACTTACAAGAGCCTCCTGTTTTAATGCCACCAGTCGAGGGAAGGCCATCAATCATGTATATGACTGTTTTGGAAAACTCAATGGGGTGTGTACTGGGGTAGCATGACGAGTCTGGCCAAAAAGAGCACGCTATTTATTACCTGAGAAAAAATTTTACCGACTGTGAAACAAGATATTCATTGCTCAAGAAAACTTGTTGCGCTCTGGCATGGGATGCTCGCCGACTAAGACAGTATATGCTGACCCATACTACCTTGTTGATATCTAAAATGGATCCAATAAAATACATCTTTTAGAAACCTGCTCTCTCTGGGAGAATAGCGAGATGGCAGATAATCCTGACAGAATATGACATACAGTATACTACCCAGAAAGTAATAAAGGTCAATGTACTAGTTGATCACCTTGTTCACCAAGTTGTAGAAGACTACTAGTCCATGAAGTTCGAATTCCCAAATGAAGACATCATGATGGTAAACAACTATGAAGAATTCAGGACATATGACGGACCTGAAAAAGGATCCCGATGGACCCTGGTTTTTGATGGGGCATCTAACGCACTCGGTAATGGTATTGGTATTGTACTCATATCTCCTAAAGGGTGTCATACTCCCTTTACGGCAAGACTCTACTTCAATTGTACAAATAACATGGCGGAATACGAAGCATGCATTTTTGGTCTCAAAGCTGCCATAAACTTGGGGATCAAATCTTTAAATGTATTCAGAGATTCAGATTTGGTTATTAGCCAGATCAAAGGGGAATGGGACACCAAACACCCTAACCTTATCCCTTACAAAGAACATGTTTTGACGTTGCTCCCACATTTTGATAAGATTACCTTCGAGCACTTCCCGCGAGAAGAAAATCAGCTAGCAGACGCACTAGCCACAATGTCATATATGTTTAAACTTAAATGGGATAACGAGGCTCCCCAGATCACCATTAAATGAAGGGATGAACCAACACACTGTCACAAAATTAATACTGAAGAAGTAGTGGACCAGCCTTGGTTTCACGAAGTCAAGAGGTATCTCGAGGCTCAAGAATATCCAGAAGGAGATTCAGTAAATGATAAGAAGTTCTTAAGGAGATTCTCTGCTAAATTCTTCCTTAGTAATGGCATTATTTACAAACGCAACCATGACTCTGTGTTACTTCGGTGCGTAGACAAGGTTGAAGCTGAAAGAATCATGGATGAGTTATATGAAGGCACTTTTGGCACCCATTCCAGTGGGCATACAATGGTAAAGAAAATCCTACGGGCAGGCTATTATTGGTCTACCATGGAAGCAGATTTCTATCAACACTCTCGAACCTGCCACAAGTGTCAGATTTATGCTGACAAGGTGCACGTACCTCTGGTTCCTCTGAATATCTTGACGGCTCCTTGGCCCTTTGCTATGTGGGGGATTGATATGATTGGTGAAATCAAGCCAACCGCCTCCAATGGGAATCGCTTCATCTTAGTGGCCATTGATTATTTTACAAAGTGGGTGGAGGCAGCTTCCTTCGCTTTCGTTACCAAGAATGTTATCGCCCGGTTCATCAAGAATCTTGTTTGTCGTTACGGTATCCCAGAGAGGATCATTACAGATAATGGTACAAAATTGAATAATACTATGATCACCACCCTGTGCGAGCAATTCAAGATCCAGCATCACAATTCTTCCCCTTACCGTCCGAAAATGAATGGTGATGTCGAAGCCGCAAATAAGAACATTAAAAAGATCATACAAAAAATGGCAGTCACATACAAAGACTGGCATGAGATTCTACCATTCGCTCTCCAAGGATATCGTACAACAACTCACACATCAACCAGGGAAACACCCTACTCTCTGGTATGCGGCATGGAGGTTGTCTTGCCTATTGAGGTTCAAATCCCCTCTCTGAGAATTATGAAGGATGCAAGGTTGAATGAAGAAGATTGGATCCAGACTCGACTTGATCAACTAAACTTGATTAATGAGAAAAGACTTACTGCTATCTGTCATGGTCAAATGTATCAAAAACGGATGGTCAAGGCTTTCAACAAAAAGGTCAGACGGCAAGTGTATCAAGTTGGAAATCTGGTGATCAAACGCATCATACTTTCGCAAGGTGATCCTAGGGGAAAATGGACTCCTACATACGAAGGACCGTTTGTAATCAAAAAAATATTCTCTGGTTGAGCAATGATATTAGCCACCATGGATGGTGATGACCTGCCGCACCCTGCGAACACAGACATAGTCAAAAGATACTACGCATAAGAGACCCGCTAGGTTGACGCACCTAGGAAAAACAAGGGCATCCCGACGACTTCATGAAGAGCATAATCTCAACACTTACATCGCGCCAAAGAGAATGCGCAACGTCTTTTTACATTAGAATTTTTGTAATATTTTGCCCATGGGGCATTTATGTACTAACAAATTTCTTCTTGTTAATATGACGTGCGTTCTTTTTTGTTTACAACAAATTTGAATTTATGAATCCTTGAATGCATTACATGAATAACATATCATTCATCATATGCATAAACATGTCTTCACACCAAGTTTCCTTATCTCTCTTGTTTATTTCAGCAAGATGGATATAGAGCAGACGGTCAAAGATCTACAAGCACAGAATTCGCAATTCCAACAACTCCTCATGACCTTGGCAAAGGGACAAGATGACCTTAAATCACTGTTAGAAAAGGAGAAAGAAAAAGAGAAAAAGAAGAATAAAAGAGTTGGTGTGGCTACTTTGGGTAGGAGATTTGAAGGTCAGACTAGAAGGGCCCTTGATTTCCCCTCATCATCTGAAGAAGGGGCAGGAAAGGGAGCTGCAGTGCAACCTGAGTCTGAGGAAGAGGAAGAAGAAGAGGATGAAGATTATTCCGAGCAGCAGTATCCACCTGTGGATGACAAGTATAAGAATCTGGAGGAGCGTTTGGCCGCCATGGAGGTACAAAGAGTGCCCGGGTTGGATTTCGAGGAACTAGGGTTGGTTGCTGGGATCGTCATTCCTCCTAAGTTCAAAGTGCCTACATTTGCTAAATACGACGGTTTGTCCTGTCTGAAGATGCATCTGCGGTCCTACGTCAGAAAGATCCAACCTCACTCTTCTGATAAGGATCTGTGGGTCCATTTTTTTCAAGATAGTTTGTCGGGTACACAATTGGACTGGTTCTATCAACTTGAAAGATCTGATGTACATAACTGGGAGGATTTGGCTGCTGCTTTCTACCGACAATATCAATATAATACAGACTTAGCGCCTACTCGTACTCAACTACAGAGTATGGGTATGGTCTCTAATGAAGGCTTTAAGGAGTATGTCCAGAAGTGGAGGGACTTGGCTGGAAGGGTGCAGCCACCATTGTCTGAAAGAGAGATGGTTGATATGTTTTTGGGGACGCTATCTGGACCATTCTTTAATCACCTAAGAGGGAGTTCATCGGCAGGGTTCACTGAATTAATCCTGACTGGTGAACGAGTTAAAGTTGGCATCAAGAGTGGTAAAATTCAAAAAGATACATCTGCTTCTGCCGCTGTCAAAAAACCTTTTCCAGCTAAGAAGGAGGTGTCAATTTTTTATTCTCAAAAAGGTCGAGTAGAGCGCCGGTCAACGGTGGGGGCTGTAATGATCCAAAAGACTGCAGCTGATCAACCTAGAAATGATCAACTAAGAACCAACCAACAAAGAGGAGGAAGGCCTCCTAGGAAGTACACCAAAATCAATATGACACCTGCTCAGGTTCTCCCCCGTCTCTTGAAGCTAAACCTTACCACCTTGAAGGAGCCGCCACAAAATCTGAATACAACTTCTCATTTTTACCATGCCAACGCTAAATGCGCTTACCATTCAGACAGCATAGGGCAGGACACCAACAACTGTTGGGCCCTCAAAAACAAGATCCAAGATTTAATAGATGCCAAGGAGGTAGAGTTTGACGCACCTGAAAAACCTAATGTGATATCCGCTCCTATGCCAAAACATGGTCATAATGTCCATGCTATTGTAGAAGATCTTCATGTTATCGTTGTTGATGACTTAATGACTCTGTTGCCAATGATCAAGATGAATCTATTGAAAGCCGGGATTTTTCCAGGTTGTGAAAAAGATTGTTACCTTTGTTCGACCTTGCAATCCGACTGTCCGCTGTTGAAATCAGGCATCTAACGCTTGATGGATACCCAAGAGATCCTCTTTCAGAAAACTCCTGTTACCGCTATTATTCTTGTTACTCCTGTTACTCCAATCAATGATGTTGCTATAATCACCATTTCCGACAATCTTTCCAAGACCTGCAAAAGGCCTGTTAAGATTACACCTGATCCAAAGTTTGTACCGCTGAAGATTACTATGCCGGGGCCTATCCCATATAAGTCCAATAAGACGATATCGTGGAATTATGGAGGAGAGATCTTCTATCACGGTGTGAAGCAGATCGAATCAATCGAAGAAAGCTCCGATGAAGAAACTCCTGACATACGAAACATTACGGGGACAAGTAAGATCACTCGTAGCGGAAGAATCTTCTCTCCAGAGATTGCTCCTCCAAGGGCAATCTTCGGACCCTCAAGTGCTCCTGTGCCAGTCAAGATATCTGTGTGAAGTCCAATGATTGAAGAAATTGTTGCTCCCGAAGTTGTACCCTCTGCTGTTACTGCTGATAAAGGTAAGAGGATCCAAGAAGCACCCGTCAGGACGAGGGCTCAGACTTTGGTTATCCTCGAAACCACCCAAAAGGAAATGGAGGAGATTTTAAAGATAATTAAGAAAAGCGAATATGATGTCGTAGAGCAGCTGGGGCAAACCCCTTCAAAAATCTTTATGCTGGCTCTATTGCTTTGCTCCGAGGCTCATGCCAAAGCCTTGATCAAATTCCTGAAGACGGTGCACGTGCCTCAAGAAACTTATGCGGATCAGTTTCAAGAATGTGTAGCCAGCCTTACAGCCGACAATGGTCTTGGCTCCTCTGATGCCGGTCTGACGTCTAAGGGAAGAAAGCATAATGATGCGCTGCATGTTTCGGTAGAGTGCAGAGGGACCACTGTTGCTCACGTTCTGGTTGATATCGGGTCGTCTTTAAATGTCCTACCAAAGAAAGCATTGGACAGATTGGACTGTGAGGGTTTGACCCTAAAGCCCAGTAATATCATTGTTAGAACCTTCGACGGTTCTAAGCGGATGGTCCACGGGGAGGTGGACATCCCAATTAAAGTGGGTACAGAAGTTTTCAACTCTACTTTTTACGTGATGGACATTCGTCCTTCATATTCATGTTTGTTGGGAAGGCCATGGATCCATAACGCTGGGGCAGTCACTTCTTCTCTACACCAGATGCTCAAATACCCAGTCCAGGGTAAGATCATAACAGTTCATGGTGAGAAGGAGTATATGATAAGCCACCTTAACTCTTTCCGCTACGTGGAGTTAGATGGTGAATTCATAGAAACACCTTTCCAACACTTTGAAGAGGTTTCTCCTGAAGTTACGGTGGCCAAGACAATGACTGATGTGCCCATCATTACCAAGCTTGTGTCCCGGATGTCATCCCTTAAAGATATGGAGGCTGTAATCAAGGAAGGAGGAAGTATAGTATGGGGTCAGCTGAAAGATTCCCCTTACAAGACAGATAAGTTCGGTTTAGGTTTCACTACTGCTAGTCAGAAAGCTGTGCGTCGCTCTCGGGCTGGAGGGCCACCGTTGAAAATCACTCATCATGGAGTTCATGCTTTTAGAATATGATGAAGAAGGAAGCAATTTTGAAGACTGGATCTTTCCAACCATTGAAGGAGGACTGAAGAACTGGGAGGCGAAAGACTTTGTTCCCATTACTTTCATCAATCAGTAATTTATCTTTTAAACATTTCCTGTTGGTCTGTAATAACTTTTAAACAATTCGTACACTTTTTGCCTTATGTCTTACCCGGGGCATATAGGTCCATTTGTAAGGGTTTTGATTCTTCATTTTCATATGCCATTTTTAATGAATCATGGACGTTTTCATCTATAAAATTTTGTGCTCATTTTCTTTCTTTTTACATTTCATTTTGTTTAAAGGTGGCTATCTCTTACACACACCCACACTCACAAAATGCGGGTACCCATCCACCCTGGATTCCATGGGTAACAATTCTACTATTGCCTTCAGTGACTCTGAAGATCTGGTCAATCATGCCGAGTACGAAGGTGATGAAGACTGTGAAGTGCCTGGAGAGTTATCTAGACTTTTGCAACAAGAAGAAAGGGCTATTCTGCCCCATGAAGAGTTGTTAGAGACTATCAATTTGGGAACAGAGGAAGACAGAAAAGAGGTTAAAGTGGGTACCAACCTGGAGCCAAGTGTCAAAGAGCTCTTAGTTCAGCTATTGAATGAATATGTTTAGATCTTCGCCTGGTCCTATGAAGACATGTCGGGGCTGGATACATATATTGTGGTTCATCGTCTCCCTACAAGAGAAGATTGTCCACCAATTAAACAGAAAGTCCGCCGAATGAGGCCCAACATGTCCGAAAAGATCAAAGCTGAAGCGATGAAACAGTTCAATGCTGGCTTTCTTGATGTTACTTCCTATCCACAATGGGTTGCTAACATTGTGCCCGTGCCTAAGAAGGACGGCAAAGTCAGAATGTGTGTGGACTACAGAGATTTAAACAGGGCTAGCCCTAAAGACGATTTTCCACTACCACACATTGACATCTTGGTTGATAACACAGCTCAACACAAGGTATTCTCTTTCATGGATGGATTTTCAGGGTACAACCAGATCAAAATGGCCCCCGAAGACATGGAGAAGACTACTTTTGTTACGCAGTGGGGTACCTTCTGCTATAAAGTGATACCATTCGAACTGAAGAATGTCGGGGCAACCTATCAGCGAGCCATGGTAGCTTTGTTTCATGACATGATACATCATGAGATTGAAGTCTACGTAGACGATATGATAGCCTGTCAATAAACAGAAGAAGAACACCTCGACCATCTGCAAAAGTTGTTTGTCAGGTTAAAGGAATATAAGCTCAGACTGAACCCTAGCAAGTGCACTTTCGGAGTCAGGTCCGGTAAACTTTTGGGATTCATCGTCAATAACAAAGGCATCGAGGTTGATCCTGCCAAAGTCAAAGTTATACAAGAAATGTCTGCCCCTCGCACTGAGAAGGAGGTTAGAGGTTTCTTGGGACGCCTAAACTACATCGCAAGGTTCATCTCTCACCTAACATATACCTGTGAACCAATCTTCAAGCTGTTGAAGAAAGATCAGGTGGTTGAATAGAATGATGACTGTCAAGCTGCTTTCGATAAGATCAAGGAGTATTTGCTGGAACCTCCTATCTTGATGCCACCTGTCGAAGGAAGACCTTTAATCATGTATCAGACTGTTTTGGATAATTCAATGGGGTGCGTATTGGGCCAACATGACGAGTCTGGCCGAAAAGAGCATGCCATTTATTACCTTAGCAAAAAGTTTACCGACTGTGAGACTCTCTACTCACTGCTCGAGAAAACTTGTTGCGCTTTGGTATGGGCTGCTCGCCGGCTAAGGCAGTATATGTTGACACATACCACTCTATTGATTTCTAAGATGGATCCGATCAAGTACATCTTCGAGAAGCCCGCTTTATCGGGAAGAATAGCTAGATGGCAAATGATCCTCACCGAATATGACATACAGTACACGACCCATAAAGCTATAAAGGGGAGTGTGCTAGCCGATCATTTGGCTCATCAAGCTGTCGAAGATTACCAATCTATGAGGTTTGATTTCCCCGACGAGGATATCATGACTTTGAGCAACATTGAAGAAAACAGACCGTATGACGGACCTGGACAAGGATCCCGATGGACTCTGTACTTTGATGGTGCCTCCAACGCACTTGGGAACAGTATCGGTGCGGTACTTATCTCTCCAGAAGGTTGCCATAAACCTTTCACTGCTAGACTCTACTTCAGCTGCACCAACAACATGGCCGAGTATGAAGCTTATATCTTTGGTCTCAAGGCTGCCATTGACTTGGGAATCAAATCTTTGATTGTATTTGGGGACTCAGCTTTGGTTATCAGTCAAATCAAATGAGAGTGGGATACTAAACACCCTAACCTCATCTCTTACAAAGAACATGTCCTGACATTGTTACCACACTTCGAGCAGATTACCTCCGAGCACTTGCCGCGAGAAGAGAATCAGCTAGCAGATGTGCTAGCTACGATGTCATCCATGTTTAAACTTAACTGGGATAATGAGGCACCTCAAATCACCATTGAACGAATAGACGAACCTGCACATTGTCACAAGATTAATACCGAAGAAGTGGTGGACCGACCTTGGTTTCATGACGTCAAAAGGTATCTCGAAGCACAAGAATACCCTGAAGGAACTTCTGTCAATGACAAAAAGTTCTTAAGGAGGTTCGTGGCCAAGTTCTTTTTGAGCAATGGTATCCTATACAAGCGCAATCTTGATTGTGTCCTACTCTGTTATATGGACAAGGTGGAAGCTGAGCAGATCATGGCTGAACTACATTATGGCACCTTTGACACCCACTCGAGCGGTCATATGATGGCTAAGAAGATTCTACGGGCAGGCTACTATTGGTCTACCATGGAAGCTAATTGTCATCAACACTCCCGTACTTGTCACAAATGCCAAGTCTACGCTGACAAAGTACATATTCCTCTAGTTCCTCTCAATGTATTAACAGCTCCTTGGCCATTCGCGATGTGGGGAATCGACATGATTGGAGAGATCAAGCCTATAGCATCCAATGGACACCGTTTTATCCTGGTGGCTATTGATTACTTTACCAAGTGGGTCGAAGCAGCTTCCTTCGCCTCCGTTACAAAGAATGTGGTTTCCCGCTTCATCAAACAGAACCTCATATGCCGATATGGTATCCCCGACAGGATCATTACTGACAACGGTACAAATTTGAACAATACTATGATCACCACTCTGTGCGAGCAGTTCAAGATTCAACATCACAATTCATCTCCCTATCGGCCAAAGATGAACGGTGTCGTTGAAGCTGCAAACAAAAATATCAAGAAGATCATTCAAAAGATGACAGTCACCTACAAGGACTGACATGAGATATTATTGTTTGCTTTGCACGGGTACCGTACCACGGAACGCACTTCAACTGGGGCAACCCCCTTTTCTTTGTTATACGGCACGAAAGCTGTTTTACCTATCGAGGTTCAGATTCCCTCCTTGAGAATCATGAAAGATGCTGGTTTGAGTGAAGACGATTGGATTCAGACTCGGATTGATCAACTTAACTTGATTGACGAAAAATGACTTATTGCTGTTTGTCATGGTCAGTCGTATCAAAAACGTATGATCAAGGCTTTCAACAAGAAAGTCAAGAGGCAAGTATATCAAGTCGGGGACCTTGTAATCAAGCGGATCATCTTACCGCAAAGTGATCCCAGGGGAAAATGGACTTCTACTTATGAAGGACCATTTATGATCAAAAACATCTTTTCTGGTGGGGCAATGATTCTGACCACCATGGATGGTGACGACCTGCCGCACCCTACGAACGCAGACATAGTCAAAAGATACTACTCATAGAACGACTCGACATGTCGAAAACCCGAAAGGGCGACTTGGGCAAAAATGGGCATCCCGGTGAATCGAAAACCCGAAAGGGCGGTTACGGCAAAAATTAGGGATAAATAAAAAAATCTGTACACCCGGCAAGTTGAAAACCCGAAAGGGCGACTTGGGCAAAAAAGGGTTTCCTGGTGGATCGAAAACTCGAAAGGGAGGTCCAGGCAAAAGTTAGGGAATTAAAGCGTATGACTATGTCTCGTAGGATCACTTTAAGGACAATCTCTTCACAGACAAGCTCCAAGCTTCTGATCAATCCAATCATCGGCGGACGAGGCAACGAATGGACAAGATACTCAGAGTTATGAAGGCTATAGCAGAATGGGAACCCCATGGAATTGTTACACATAGCCATCTTTCTTTGTATAAAAATTTTCTTATTTTTTATGACAACATTCTCTTACTAGGATGTCTGTCTCCTTTGTACAAAATACTTACAAAGTTAATACAAAGATACTTCAAAGTGCAGAAATTTACTTGCCTTTTCTTTCTTTTTACACTTATGTTTTATTTGAAAACGTCCAATGATTTGTTAAATAAGCATATGCATTTGAATGTAATCACTGCTTACAAATAAAACGAAATGAGAAAGGATAATTACTGATAGGTTGAAAGTATGGGAAAACGTCTTTAAGCTATTCCAGAAGAAATCCCCTACAGTATGTCATTTAGATCCTCAACAGAGCTAAAACCTTGAAATACATATCCCCAGTGGAGTTAAGTTTCAAAATCACCATCAGAGCTAAGTTTCTAAACTCCTGATCCCCAACGGAGCCAGAAGACTTTGAACTACAAACCCTCAGCAAAGATGAAACTTTCTTCCCCAACAGAGTCCAAAACTCCAAATCTTAAACCCCGGTGGAACACCATCCAATTTCCTCCGTAAATCCCCAGTAGATTGGCATACAACCCAAGCTCTTCAGAATTCTTCGACGGAATAAGTATTCTCCCCACAGATTTATTTCCCAGCAGAACGAAGATTCTTGTTCTCATTTCTCCAGTTGAAACCTCCCAGGTTTTAATTCCCCAGTAGAGATCGTCATAATTTTCCTTATCCGCCCGGAAAGTCATGAAGGATTCTCAATTCCCCGCAGAGGTTGTCAAAGTTCTTATTAATCCCCACAAGTCACCAAGGATTTTCAATCACCAGCAGTAGTCCAAAGGATTTCTCAGTCTCAACAATCAAAGGTTTTGAATATCCAGCAGCAGTCAAGGGTTTATTTTCCCCGGCAGTAGTTAAAGATTTCATTATCTCCAGCTATCAAGGATTTATTTTCCTCAGCAAGACAGCTAATCAGCTTACATGCACATCCATTACATTCATATATCATAACCATTGATAGAACACATTTTATTGCAGCATACATGTCATGCAACGTAACTTTGTGTTTTTAGCTAACATTTTACCCTTTTCAGGATAAGATTAAAAGCTACCTTTAACAAATGTTCAAGGATTTTAGATACAGTATGGATACACCCTAGACACGGCGGTCATTCTATTACTCATTCAGAATTTCAAGTCAAAATACAGTATGGATACACCCCAGACACGGCGGTTATTCTATTACTCATTCAGACTTCAGCAATCAGATACAGACTAGATACGCTCCAGACACGGAAGCCATTCTATTTCTTATTCAGATTCAACTATCAACCTCAAGCTCAGATACACTCCAAGACATGGAAGTCATTCTGTTGCCTTTTCAGATCCCAGTTACAGTACAGATACACTCCAGACACGGAAGTCATTCTGTTACTCATACAAAATTTCAACTTCAGATACAGTCCAAATACGCTCCAAATACGGTAGCCATACTGATCACTCATGTTGATGTTCCTTAGCTTGGATACGCTCGCCACGGCAGCTATACCCATGCTCTTACAGATTTAGATACAGTCCAGATATGCTCCAAATACGGTAGCCATGCTGATCACTCATGCTGATGTTCCTTAGCTTGGATACGCTCTCCATGGCAGCTATACCCTTGCTCTTACAGATTCAGATATAGTCCAAATACTCTCCAAATACGGTAGCCATGATGATCACTCATGCTGATGTTCCTTAGCTTGGATACGCTCGCCACGGCATCTATACCCTTGATCTTACAGATTCAGATACAATCCAGATACGCTCCAAATACGGTAGCCATGCTGATGTTCCTTAGCTTGGATACGCTCGCCACGGCAGCTATACCCTTGCTCTTACAGATTCAGTTACAGTCCAGATACGCTCCAAATACGGTAGCCATGCTGATCACTCATGCTGATGTTCCTTAGCTTGGGTACGCTCTCCACGGCAGCTATACCCTTGCTCGTACAGATTCAATCTCCAGATCAAGTTCAGATACATTCCGGACACGGATACCATCCTGACACTCATATTTTCTGACTTACAACATACATTTCAACAAACATTCTAGGATGGCATCTTTAAGCCCATCTCCAATTAGATTCTATCACATATCCAAATGGCATCTTTAAGCCCATTCCCTCAACCACATTTTGACGAGTGCAAATTTACGGGCACTCTAGTGTCCAATCATCTTTTACCTTCGAGTCACAAAAGGCAAACTCGCCAATCTAACTCTTCAGGTTCAAGAAGATTGAACAGGGGCAGCCGTTGTACCCCAAAATTTGCCCTCTCAATTTTATCAAGATCTCCCCTCACAAGACTCTTTGCATTCCAGACAGGATTAGGATTTTACTCTGCTCAAGATATCTCCTTGCACTGATGACCTAAATTAGGGTTTGAGTTTGCATAAGGAATTTTGGACTTCTAATGTTCAAAGTGACTTTCATACTTAATGTTGGACCCATAAGTTTGTCCATACCAAGTTTCAAGCCTTGAATCAAATTTTTGCCCAGTCAATTGGACAGTTGACCTAGAAATCAGTTGTATTGGGGAAAAAGTCAACTATGGCCAATTTACAGTCAAACCTCATGATTTTTGATCCACATCAACCTTATGAACTTATATGAACCATCTGATCAAGTTTGGACCACAACTCCACAAGAAATTTGATCAGATCACCAAAAGGGCAAAATGGTCATTTTTAGGGTTTTGATTGCACAAAGGCAATTTCTGATTTTTGACCTAGCCAATGGAAAATTGGGCTCGAGCATGGACTCAAGGACTCAATGGAATCATCTTGACCTATTCAACAAGCTCAAAAAAAATCTCAATTGCATTGGATGGACAGATGAATTTTTCAATCAACTGGTCAAAATTTGACTGTACACTGAAAAGTCAAACTTTGACTTTTTGGTCAAAATCAAATGCCAAGGGTCATTTTTCATCAAGTGTGTCAAAACATGAAACTTGTTCATCAAGAAACCCAATTTTGCAAATCAGGGTTTAAAGTTGAAAAATTTTCATAACTTAGAATTTTTCTAAGTTATGAAATTTTCTTAATTTTTCCTAACTTTGCCCAACATTTTCACCATGATTAAATTGGATTCAAACAAAACTTCCAACATGAAAGTTGTATTCCTCCACCAAATATACAACTTTGATTCACAAAGTTTTCCCAAAAGAGTCTTGGATCTCAAGTTATGATTTTTGGAACAAGGGTCCCTAAAACTTTTAACTTAGTGAAATTTTGCCCTAGTTTAGGCAGGATTCTTACCTATCTTCATGGCCATTTTTCACATAGTTCCACTTGGAATCTCAAATTGCATTTCAAATACGGAATGTAAAGAATGTTGCAAGCTTTCCAAAATGTCCAAGAAATCTCCAAACTCATTTGTGGTTAGGGAGAATCGAAGGCTTGAAGTTGGCAAAAACTCACTTTTCATCCATGGCATGTTCATATTGATACAAGTTGCAAATTCAAATCAGCTTGCTTTGTACTAGATTACAGGTCTCAAAACCATTTCACACTCAATAATTAAATGCAAATACATTTGTCTAAGGCATTGTTTTGGTCATTAGGGCATTGCATACAAGATTAATCCCTAAATGGTAAAAGGTACATTACCATTTTTGCTAAAGCTTGCTTTATGTCAAAACCACAATCCTTGAGCATAGAGCCAAATCTTGTGCAGCAAATCAGATCCACTAACTTGAGGGGGCCAAGGGAAAATTTTGCAAGCTGATGAGTAGCCTGTACAGGCCTACTTCACATCACTTCTCATACTTTGCTTCATAACCAAGAAATTTGTCCAAAACACTAGAACTTGAACATCAGCAAAAACCAACTTGTGCAACCTTTTGAAACATCTTTCTCACATCCCCTTGAACCAAAAACACGACCCTTTGAGCCTTAAAACCTCCCATAGCACAAAATCATATCTCACTGGAAAAACAGGGCATTCCCTGCAGTTTGAGTTCCACAACACAAATTGTTCGTGCGTTTTGTCCCAAATTGGTTCAAACATCTTTCACATAACCCATCTAAACTATCCCAACCCTTAAACACTAACTGTAACTCCATTTACAGGGTTTGCCATTTTCAATTTTAGCTTGTGCAGGTTGAGTTCTGTAGGCTTGTTCAAGCACCTTCAAGGCAAGCTAGGCATTGGAGAAGGTCAGGGGAAGTTCAGGCAAGCTCCCAAACATCTCAAGCCTTGTTGAAAAGCTCCACATTGCCATACACGAAGTCAGCTGAAACATGTTTTTATCAACTTCCTATCGCTCTATTTAGGAACATTTAGACTTAGGTTTGTGAATAAGAAATATAGTATTCATAGCCATGAAGTTGTACATATGCTCAGTTTTCATTTTAATTAAACATGCTAAGAGAATTTGGTCCATGAACATCCTGAAAAAATTAGGTTAGATTTTAGGGCCAGAGAAATTATCTTTGGTCTTTGAGAGTTAGGACAAGTTTTTTATATGGTTGGATTCGTCTTGGAAAACCCTACTGTGATCGGTGGAAATAGAACTGACTGTTTAATGCTGGTTCGCGAAATGTCGCGGAAGCAAGAGTCGCCACCGTCTTTTATTTTCTCCAACATGGACAGGACAAAAGCACAGCAAAATTCCTTATGAGATTGTCTCTCGGTTCGGGAGGTAGATTTATAGAAAGGGAAGGTGTTAGCACCCTTTCTATCCATGGTTATCCATGGGCTCTTAGATACTTGCTCTTATGTTTTCAAAATGTTTGCTTTTCAAAATGTGCATGGGTTTGAAAAAGTTTCTTTGAGAGATTTCTGAATAACTCTTGTATCTGTCCTCAAGAGTGTTTGAAAAATTATTTTGAAAGCTTTTTGAAAGTGTCAGTGTGAAAAGGTTTTTGATTTGTTTTGAAGAGAGCAAGTATCCATGAGTCGTTTACCTACCCTAAGGAATTAGGCTGTGTAGAAGTCCTTAAGGTAGTGCCATCCCACCATTGAGAGGTAGGTAGCACCACCGTTGGAGGTGTCCGGGTCAATTCGATTGTAGGGACAGTGTGGTCACCGAAGCAATAGCAGGACACCTTAGAGGCTACCCTTATGTCCTTGATCCTTTTTTAATCCGAGGCAACCGTTTCGAGGCAACTATTTCGAGGCAACTGTTTCGAGGCAATTGTTTCGAGGCAACTGTTTCGAGGCAACTATTCCGAGGCAACTAGATCATGGACATAAGGAACGCTAAAACGTCCTATACTTGACGACCACGTTTCGAAGGCAACAAGTGAGGCGTACCCTGGAAGTGGTGTGTGTATTTGTGTGTTATTTTCAGTTTAACAGTTATCTTTGATCATGGCATTGTGAGTTACGCTTGTTTTTAATTAGCATACATTCTTTCATACAAAATTAGAATTTAAGAGTGCGGAAATTAAAATACAGAAAGGTAAAAGCTACGCTATTACAAGGCACGGGTCTATACATCGCCAAAATACAAAGACCCGTTTTTGATAAAAGATGCGGAAAGTAAAAAAAGACCTAATTACTATTACATCCGGAAAGTAGTTACATAATATTCAACAAGAAAAATAATGCGCGAAATAGAAATTAAAATTGAACGTCCGAGGGTTTTGACCCTTTGCTTGAAATTAAGTTAAATTAAAGTCTAATTATTATTTAATTAAAGGAAGGTGTTTTTTTGTGTTTTTTGTATTTATGAAAATAAAGAAAATTAAAATTAGAAGGAAACCCTAGTTCTAAATTATTTTAATTATTAATAAAACGTCAAAGTTGACCTAATTTAAACTAATTAGTTAATTTACATATTTATGTACAAAAATAATGGTTAATAAATAGTAATAATGAATAATGATGCAAATAATTAATTAAGAAAAAAAAGTGTCAAAAACCTAATTCTATGTGATTTTTATTTAAGAAAAAGATTGAATTTTAACCTAAATTAAACTAAAGTTAATTGTTAGAGTTTATTTACAAAAAATATGTTAGTGATGAAAGTAATAATAATTAAATATATTTTACAATTTTGACTTTCTGTTTTTATTATGGGAAATTATTTTATGGTGAAAAAACAATTAAAACAAAATAAAAAGAATTAGAAAAGAAAAGAAAATTAAAATTAAAAAAATGCAAACCAAGGGGGGGTGTCTGGCCCATATGGAGGTGTGATTTGAGAAATTCAGGCCCATGAACACAAGACCTTTGTTTGACTTTCCAGATTGAGTGCACGTGGTTGACTGGGGTATACCCTGGACTGCATCATCTGGGCACTGGATGGAACATCAGGGGGCACTTGGCAAGCCAGCATGTTAGGACGTATGGTAGTCCTTTGAGTGAACGCTGCATGGGAATAGGTTAAGAAAAATAACAACAATTATATGGGGGGACCTGGGAATCGAACCCAGGTCCCAGCGTTTACCAAGCGTGTCATCCACCATCCAGCCATTCAAACGCGTTTGTACATATAATGGACAGTAAACATAATATATGAAAAAGTAACCACTACGCTGGGAAACGCGCGCAGATTCAAACCTCCCAACCACACAGAGCCGCATATGTTTCTTCTTCGTTTTCCTGCAATTATATAAAACAAGTAGCGGGGGTTTTAAACCCCCACAAACTGAAAGTCCTAGAAATAGCGATTAGCCCTATGCATTACATAAATTGAGCGCGAGTAGTTGGTTGAATTCGTCTGGCCTTGACGAATTCAACCATGGTCATGGCTTAATCCAATTTTTCCTCCTGTAGAAAAACCCAATTTTCAAGCTTATGAACCCTAGATTTTATCCATGGTGGATTTCGATTCAGGGGGCTATAATTCAATTGAATGGTACCAACAGCTTCAGAAGGTCCCTATGAGCATGAATCAATCCAAAAAAATTGTTAAAAGCACATGAATGATGATATACGAATTTAGAAAATATAGCAAACCGTGTCACTTGTATCTTCTGATTCTTTGCGTGTTTGGACTGGTTCTTGATTGCAAAAGCTTCCTGGAGACTCAAGCAATACGTTTGGATCACTTTTAGGCTTCGAATCCACCTGCAAATGGGAAATCAGTCTTCAAGTTTTTATTGAAATTTTGTAAAGTGATTATAGTGTTGCAGCAGCTTTCACGTGTCCTTCTGAATGGGGTTAGGTCTTGCATATGTGTGTGATGCAAATTAGGTCAAAATAAAGCCCATGAATCCATGAATTGATGACTTGAATCTTTGATTGCTAATCATATCTTTTTTCAATCTTTTCCATGGAAACTTTGCCAATTATGGAAGATCTTGTCTTGTTGATTGATGCACGAAATCCTTAGCATGTGTGGAGTATATTTGCTGCATAAAAAGATTTGACAACCATTATTTGATATTTTTCTACAATTAAAACTAATTAAATGAATTAATAAGAATAAAAATTCAATTAATTAATTAAAAATAAGAAAATAAATCCTTTTAAGCTCAATGGGTCGTGCATAGGCTTTGGGTAATGATTCAAGTAAGAATTTGAGGCCCATTAGCAAATTTGAAGTGTTTTAGGCAAAGTTGACTTTTCAAAATTCCCAAAAATTTCCCAACTTCTCCAATGCATATCTTGCTCAATTTTGAAGCTATGATCATGTTCTTGGACATTTTGGAAAGGTCTTGAAGTCCTCTAACAATGCCTTTGGTCCCATGTCATTTTAATTTACCAATCTCAAGTTATGGTCTTTGACTTAAAGTGCCTTTTTGTTGACTTTTGAAAATGACCTATAATGTTGAAATTGATAACTTTTTATGAGAGTATTTCTTGGACTTGGAGTGTGAAGATGAGTTGTAGGAAATGTCATCCTCTTCAAAATGAGCTTTGGATGAGATTTTTCTGATAAACCATGAAGAAGTTATGCCTTGGTCAATTTGCAGTTGACTTTTTCAACTGTCCAAAAATAGAAACTTTTGCATCTTGAGACTTTTTGAGCCATGTTTGTGGAATCATGATCAAGAATTGATCAAATGATGATTGTGGCTTCAAAATAAGATGTTGACCAAAAATTTTGACTTTTGACTGTCAAATGACCATTTTGCCCCTGTAGTTGACTGTGGAGCAATTAGGGTTTTTGACTGGGCAACTTGATGTTGTGAGTCTTGAAACTTGACATATGGATGTTTGACAGTGTATATAGGCATGTGGGACTTGATTGGACCCTTGAAAACCTCACTTTCTTTGCCAGAACCAAAACCCTAATTTTGACTGTGTTAGGAGGCAATTGGACTGTGCAACCTCTGAGAGATTTTGAACCTTGATCTTGCCAAATCTTGAAGAATATGGGAGGGCAAATTTTGGGGTACAACAGTTGCCCCTGTTCAATCTTCTTAGACCTGAGGATGTAGATTGGTTGGCGTGCCTTTCGTAATCCGAAGGTGGAAGATGATTGAACACTAGAGTGCCCAGAAATTTGCACTCACATAGTAGAGTATCAGCAGTGTGATGTAGGGAATGGGCTTATAGATGCCATCTGGAGACTGATGGATAGGAGGATGGGCTTATAGATGCCATCTGGAAGTGTGACAGAACCTCGTCGGGAATGGGCTTATAGATGCCATTTAGAGACTGTTGGTATGTGGAGATGGGCTTATAGATGCCATCGGGAGGTTGTCGATCGCGTAAGAGATTCCTTAGCAAGAACTTGCGTACCTGAGAAAGAAAGATAATTACCTGGCCTGTTACAGGGGTTGATCTTCAAACTCTTTATGTAGATGTGCCCTGGCTAGATACAGGTATCGAATCTTCAATCAGTTACTCACAGATGTGCCCTGGCTAGATACAGGAATCGAATCTGGAAATAGTCGTCAACAGATACACCCTGGCGGGATACAGGAATCGGATCTTCAAACTCTTCAGATGTGCCCTGGCCGGATACAGGAATCGAGTCTGGAATTAGTCGTCAACAGATACACCCTGGCGAGATACAGGAATCGGATCTTCAAACTCTTCAGACGTGCCCTGGCAAGATACAGGAATCGAGTCCGGAATTAGTCGTCAACAGATACACCCTGGAAAGATACAGGAATCGGATCTTCAAACTCTTCAGACGTGCCCTGGCAGGATACAGGAATCGAGTCCGGAATTAGTCGTCAACAGATACACCCTGGCAACATACAGGAATTGGATCTTCAAACTCTTCAGACGTGCCCTGGCAAGATACAGGAATCGAGTCTGGAATTAGTCGTCAATAGATACACCCTGGCAAGATACAGGAATCGGAACTTCAAACTCTTCAGACGTGCCCTGGAAGGATACAGGAAACGAGTCTGGAATTAGTCGTCAACAGATACACCCTGGCAAGATACAGGAATCAGATCTTCAAACTCTTCAGACGTGCCCTGGCAGGATACAGGAATCGAGTCCGGAGTTAGTCGTCAACAGATACACCCTAGCAAGATACAGGAATCGGATCTTCAAACTCTTCAAACGTGCCCTGGAAAGATACAGGAATCGAGTCTGGAATTAGTCGTCAACAGATACACCCTGGCAAGATACAGGAATCGGATCTTCAAACTCTTCAGACGTGCCCTGGCAGGATACAGGAATCGAGTCTGGAATTAGTCGTCAACAGATACACCCTGGCAAGATACAGGAATCGGATCTTCAAACTCTTCAGACGTGCCCTGGCAGGATACAGGAATCGAGTCTGGAATTAGTCGTCAACAGATACACCCTGGCGGGATACAGGAATCGGATCTTCAAACTCTCCAGACGTGCCCTGGCAAGATACAGGAATCGAGTCCGGAATTAGTCGTCAACATATACACCCTGGCAAGATACAGGAATCGGATCTTCAAACTCTTCAGACGTGCCCTTCAATCTTATGATGGATCATGTCATGAAACAAAGCAACCATGGCACGTTGGTAGGTTGCCCCAACATTTTTCAACCCGAATGGCATGACCTTGTAGCAGAAGGTGCCCCACTGAGTAACAAAGGTAGTCTTTTCCATATCTTCAGGAGCCATTTTGATCTGATTATAACCTGAAAAGCCGTCCATGAAGGAGAACACCTTGTGCTGAGCAGTATTGTCAACCAGAACGTCGATGTGAGGCAGAGGGAAGTCATCTTTAGGGCTGGCCCTGTTCAAATCCCTGTAGTCAACACACATTCTGACCTTACCATCTTTCTTTGGCACCGGAACCACGTTGGCAACCCATTGAGGGTAAGAAGTCACTGCTAGAAACCCGACATCAAATTGCTTCATAACCTCAGCTTTGATCTTCTCGGACATCTCTGGACGCATACGGCGGACCTTCTGTTTAACCGGAGGGCATTCTTCCTTGGTAGGCAAATGATGGACCACAATGTCGGTATCCAACCCGGGCATGTCTTCGTAAGACCAGGCAAAGATTTCCACATAATCATGCAACATCTGAACCAACCGTTGTTTCACGCTGAGCTCCAGGTTGGCACCAATCTTGACTTCCTTTCTATCTGTCTCAGTACCCAGATTTACCATTTCCACTGGCTCTTCATATGGCTGAATGGCCCTCTCTTCCCGGAGTAGCAGTCTTGCAAGCTCGCCAGGCACTTCGCAATTATCTTCACCTTCGTCTTCGGCTAAGTTGATCGGATTTTCAAAGTCATAACTGGCAGTAGCAGAGTCGTTACCAGTGAGATCCAGAGTGGATTGAAACCTGTATAAGTGAGTGTGTGTAAATATAGCTGTTTTGCAATATAGAAAGAAAGAAAGAAAGGGAGCACAAGATTTGAAATGCGAAAAAACGTCCAATGTCTTTATTCATGATATATGGAAATGACAAGTAATAAGCCCTCACAAATGGAGCCAACGGTGGCCCGGGTAAGACACCGGGCCATAAAGTTTCAATTTATTGTTCGTTACAAATTAAAAAAACAAAGGAATTCATTACTGAGTAACAAAAGTAACAGGTATGTAGTCTTTTGCAGTCCAATTGTTCAGTCCACCGTCGGCCGTCGGGTAGATCCAGCTATCAAACTCAGATTCCTCCGCATCGCCTTCAATAGCATTCACTCTCGGGTTGGTGATGAACACGGGAGGTCTTCCGATCCTCGCTTTGCGTACAGCCCTCTGAGCCTCTGCAGTAAAACCCAGCCCAAACTTGTCAGTCTTAGGAGTAAAATCAGGGAGCCTTCCCCAGTTAGCACATTCACCTTTTTCAATCACAACCCGGGCGTCCTTCAAGGAAGCCATCTTCAAAGGAGAGTCTTCTTCAATTACTGTCTCTGCTGACGCCAATGTTGGAGGCACCTCTTCAAAATGTTGAAAGGGGGTTTCAATGAACTCCCCGTCCATCTCTATATACCGGAACGAGTTCAGATGACTAACCATGTATTCTTCCTCCCCCTGCACTGTAACAATCTTCCCTCTGACAGGGTATTTGAGCTTTTGGTGTAGAGTGGATGTTACGGCCCCAGCCTTGTGAATCCAAGGACGACCCAGCAAACAGGAATAAGATGGACGAATGTCCATCACATAGAACGTTGAATCAAAGACTTGAGAACCAACACGAATCGGAATATCCACTTCACCATGTACCATCCTCTTCGACCCGTCAAAGGCTCGGACCACGATGTTACTAGGCTTTAACTCCAGGCCCTCACAATCCAACCTGTCTAAGGCCTTCTTGGGCAATACATTCAGCGAAGAACCGGTGTCCACCAACACGTGTGCGAGAGTAGTGCCCCTGCATTCTATGGAGACATGCAGGGCATCATTGTGGTTCTTTCCCTTAGCGGTCAGATCAGCATCCGAGAAACCCAAACCATTGTCAGCGGTCAAATTGGCCACACAGTCAGTGAATTGATCAGCAGACGTCTCTTGTGGCACATGAGCCGTCTTCAGAAATGAAATCAGGGCCTTGGCATGGGCCTCTGAGCACAACAATAATGATAGCATAGAGATCTTAGAGGGGGTATGCCCTAGCTGTTCAACGACATTGAAATTGCTCTTCTTGATGATCTTAAGGATTTCCTCCATCTCTTGCTGGGAGGCTTCAACATTGACAGTCTTCGGTGCCTCCATCCGAGAAGGCACATCAGCAATCCCTTTGCCCCGAGTGTCAGATGACTCGGCAGCAGGGATAGAAACTTGATCAGAAGGGGAAACAGGCGCACTTGTAGGCGTGATGATAAGAGGTCTTCGGATAACTGGTGGCGCAATGTCAGGCGAGAAGAGCCTGCCACTGCGAGTAACTTTAGCGGGACCGGTGATGCTACTGATACCGGTACTAGTGTTGAACTCCTGCTTCACTCCAAGCACATACACATCTGCCCCGTAATGCCATGGGACAGCCTTGTCAAATTTATAGGGGAGAGGCCCCGGAACAGTAATGATAATAGGTGCAACAGACATGATTGGCTTCCTCGGGGGAGCCTTGGTAGGATTGTTGAAAATGGTGACGACAGATACTTCTTCAGTGGGAACAATAGGAACAGCGGTCTTCTTGAACAAAATTTCTTTGCTATCCATCAGGTTTTGGACGCCTGATTTCAGCAACGGACAACCAGCAGGGGAAACGGCACACAGAAGGCAACCCTTGCTACAACCCGAAAATAAACCGGCTAGCAACAGGTTCCTCTTAACAGTCAATAAAGGGGTAGCAACATCATCCACAGAAACTGCATATAGGTCTTCCTCAATAGCATTTACTCCATGTTGGGGCATAGGAGCAGTCACAATGTTGGGCCTCTCGGGCGCCTCAAACTGTATTTCCTTGGCGTCGATAAGGTCTTGAACCTTATTTCTTAGGGCCCAGCAATCATCAGTAGAATGCCCCGGGCTATCAGAGTGATAAGCACAGCGGGCATTGGGATTGTACTTCGGAGAGGTTGTGTTTACCACCTTCGGAGCTTCTCTGACGGTTACCAAGTTGGTCGATAGCAGTTGCGGCAAGATCTGCGACAAGGTCATACTAAGCCGAGTATATTCTCTTCTGGGTCTCTCACCCCTGGGTTGGTTAGGTTGCCGAGGAGCGGCAGCAGGCTTTGCAATTACCACCGCGTTGACAGCTTGGCGGCGTTCTGGTTTATTTTGCCTCCTGGGCCCATACACAGCACTGGCTTCCTTTTTGAAAGGCTTTTTCTCAGAACTTGAGGATGCACCTTTCTGTATCTTCCCTGATTTCATACCAGCTTCTATCCTTTCCCCAGTCAGAATGAGGTCTGTAAACCCTGCAGAAAAATTGCCAATGAGATGATTGAAGAATGGCCTGGATAGGGTCCCCAAGAACATGTCCACGAGTTCACGGTCGGTTAGCGGTGGCTGCACCCTGCCAGCCAGATCCCTCCATTTTTGCGCGTACTCTTTAAAACCTTCTCCCGATCCTAGCGACATACCCTGGAGTTGGGTACGTGTAGGAGCGAGGTCGGCATTGTACTGATACTTCTTATAAAAAGCAGTAGCCAAGTCCTCCCAGTTTCGAATACTGGCTCCATCCAGCTGATAGAACCACTCGAGCTGAGCCCCTGAAAGGCTATCCTGGAAGAAATGGATCCATAAGTTCTTGTCTGCAGTATACGGTTGGATCTTCCGCACATAAGATCTGAGATGTAGCTTAGGGCAGGAAGCCCCGTCATACTTTGCGAAAGATGGTGCTTTGAACTTGTGTGGGATCACCACACCAGAAGATAGACCCAAGTCTCCAAAATCCAACCCAGGCACTTGTTGAATTTCCATGGCATTCAGACGATCCTCTAACTGCTTGTACTTGTCTTCAGCTGGAGGATACTGCTCTTCATTAAAATCAGTCTCGTTGTCAGAGACCACAGGACTAGGAATCCTTCCCCCTTGGGGACTGCCTTTCCCTACAGAAGAACCAGCTTGATCAACCTCATTTTGCAGTGTGTTGCCAAACCTCCGGCCAGTGTTGAATAGTACCGTTCTCTTCTTCTTCTTCTTGACCAGCAGAGCCTTCAATTCCTCCTGTCCTTGGGCTAAACTCATGATCAGCTCTTGGAATTGGGCATTCTGAGCCTGGAGGGCCTTGATGGATTGCTCAGTAGATGATTCAGGGTTCATGATGCTGAAATAAACAGCGAAGAACTTTAAGCAACCTGAAAAGAAGATTACCTGTGATGCACATGATGAATGGAATGCGTATGATTTATGTTTTCAAAGACAATCGGGATTCAACTTTGTAAACAAAAAGGAAACGCACTTTATTAGATTCAACTTTGAAATTTAGATTGTTCAACAGATTGCCCTTAGGCGTTACATAAAATGGAAATACTGGAAAGGGAAATAAAAACTGTAAAAGAAACATCCAAAGTTTATCATTGATCCCAGGGTCTCCTCTTCTCAGTACGGATGTAGTCATTCAAGGCCCGCTCGTTCTCCAATTGCTTGGTCAGCTTCTGGATCTTCAATTCCTGCTCGTTGAACTTTTCCCGATAAGAATCCCATTCTTCTCGTAGTTGCGCCCAAGACCTCTTTAGTGTATCAACATCAGTAGGTATCTGAGGAGGGAGAACAGTTTGAGGAGCCCCATCTCTATCAGGATATTCAAGAATGATGGGTCTGACAGCTTCATATGGCATACCTAAATTCTGAGCACGGATGCGGACCCATTTGTAGTAGGGTTCCATAGGTAGAGAAGTCTTCGGTCCCAACTCATGTGGGTCAGCTTTGTGAATTCTGTCCCAAGCCTTGATGAACCTACGACGCAGCTCGTCACTATCTACCTGAAACTCAAAACTGATGTGAGGCACCAACATCTCATGAGGCCCTGCTCTTCTGGCTCTTCCAAACTGACGGAGAGCTAGACATGGATTATAAGAGATTCCTCCTTGGGTACCAATCAGAGGAACATTAGGATATTCTCCGCAACGATCAATAACAGCTACCTCATCCAAACCCCTGAAAGTCCAAATGATGTCATTATCAGTGAGAGACATTAACCTATGAGCCCAACCTCTTCCTTCTTTATTCTTCAGCACGAACTTAGGGAGGTGCGAAATAAACCACCTCACTAACAAAGGAATACAACACCACAGAGTTCCTCGTCTTCGGGCAGTACGAGCATAGAGTTGTTGCAGGATATCACCCAAGAGAGTGGGCACAGGGTTCCGAGACATGAAGATCCTTATGGCCGTGATGTTAATGAAGGTATTCGGATTTGGAAACAGAACCAGACCATAGATTAAGAGAGCCAGAATGTCTTCATACGCCCTAAAGTCTAAGTCATTCCAGAAACTGTTAGCTTTACCGGTCAGAAATTTGGCCAAGAAGCCCTTAACTCTGCTTCTAGTCACCCAGTTGTCCATTACCTCCTTGTGGGTCAAGGGAAGGGCTGCAGCAATCTCCTCAAGCCTAAGAGTCTTTTCCCAACCAGTGAAGGGAGTCTGATCCAAGATAGGGATGCCAAGCAAATCAGAGAACTCTTCCAGGGTAGGGACCAGCTGGAAGTCTTGAAAGGTGAAGCAGTTATACAAGGGATCATAGAACTGGGTCAGGACACTCATCAGTTGTTGGTCCCACTTTGCAGTGACTAAACCGAGAAGAGAATCATGCCTCTGCATGAAGGAAGTGGTGTTTGGAATTCTGCTAACCAATTCTTCAAGCAACTCAGGTGGGTGAACAAAGTTAAACCGGATAGTGTTCCTTCGCATAGGCATCATGCTGTCCTACAAAACAGAGCAAAGGTGAAACCCTCTTGTCTTTGAAATGGTCAGTCCTTATGCAGGATGCATGCAATGTTTATGATGGTATGATGTCATGATAAAGCACACCACAAATATTCACAAAGGCAAACATGATAAGGCACACAAGTCACACAAGACAATCCTTAGGGTTTAGGCCAGCATGAAGTTCGGGTATTACCCTCTTTCAGTTTGTTGGCTAAGACCTGTCCTAGAAAAGTAACCGGGTTCTAGAGGATCCCAATATCACTGACTACCCTCAATCGGTCATAACTCCAGCATCGCAATCTTTTCTTGCAGCCAGAACCATCACGAGAGTTTAGCCTCAATGGGTGTAGCATACTGCTACTGTTCTATGGCCAAGTTGGGTCAATTAGGGTTCTAAGGTCGGTTGGTGCTTAATGACTCCTCAGAAGACCCATATTCTCCTCGTTGTGACACAAGGGATATCGGTACAGACCAAGGTGCCACACCAATGTAGCCACTGCTTCACCCGTGTCGGTCTACGCCGGACAGGTCCCTCACAGCTTATGCTACCTAACAGGGTATCCCCAGATCCGGGTTAGGATCTATGAAACTCCAAGACAAATGCCCATAATAATAAAGCAAACAAAACAAAGCAATTGAAAACACAAGTATGAGTTATCCTAAGGTACACCTCACTTTAAGTATTCCCCAGCAAAGTCGCCAGTTCTGTGATCGGTGGAAATAGAACTGACTGTTTAACGCTTGTTCGCGAAATGTTGCGGAAGCAAGAGTCGCCACCGTCTTTTATTTTCTCCAACATGGACAGGACAAAAGCATAGCAAAATTCCTTATGAGATTGTCTCTCGGTTCGGGAGGTAGATTTATAGAAAGGGAAGGTGTTAGCACCCTTTCTATCCATGGTTATCCATGGGCTCTTAGATACTTGCTCTTATGTTTTCAAAATGTTTGCTTTTCAAAATGTGCGTGGGTTTGAAAAAGTTTCTTTGAGAGATTTCTGAATAACTCTTGTATCTGTCCTCAAGAGTGTTTGAAAAATTGTTTTGAAAGCTTTTTGAAAGTGTCAGTGTGAAAAGGTTTTTGATTTGTTTTGAAGAGAGAAAGTATCCATGAGTCGTCTACTTACCCTAAGGAATTAGGCTGTGTAGAAGTCCTTAAGGTAGTGCCATCCCACCATTGAGAGGTAGGTAGCACCACCGTTGGAGGTGTTCGGGTCAATTCGATTGTAGGGACAGTGTGGTCACCGAAGCAATAGCAGGACACCTTAGAGGCTACCCTTATGTCCTTGATCCTTTTTTAATCCGAGGCAACCGTTTCGAGGCAACTATTTCGAGACAACTATTTCGAGGCAACTGTTTCGAGGCAACTGTTTCGAGGCAACTATTCCGAGGCAACTGGATCATGGACATAAGGACCGCTAAAACGTCATATACTTGACGACCACGTTTCAAAGGCAACAAGTGAGGCGTACCCTAGAAGTGGTGTGTGTATTTGTGTGTTATTTTCAGTTTAACAGTTATCTTTGATCATGGCATTGTGAGCTACGCTTGTTTTTAATTAGCATACATTTTTTCATACAAAATTAGAATTTAAGAGTGCGGAAAGTAAAATACAGAAAGGTAAAAGCTACGCTATTACAAGGCGCGGGTCTATACATCGCCAAAATACAAAGACCCGTTTTTGATAAAAGATGCGGAAAGTAAAAAAAAGACCTAATTACTATTACATCCGGAAAGCAGTTACATAATATTCAACAAGAAAAATAATGCGCGAAATAGAAATTAAAATTGAACGTCCGAGGGTTTTGACCCTTTGCTTGAAATTAAGTTAAATTAAAGTCTAATTATTATTTAATTAAAGAAAGGTGTTTTTTTTGTGTTTTTTGTATTTATGAAAATAAAGAAAATTAAAATTAGAAGGAAACCCTAGTTCTAAATTATTTTAATTATTAATAAAACGTCAAAGTTGACCTAATTTAAACTAATTAGTTAATTTACATATTTATGTACAAAAATAATGGTTAATAAATAGTAATAATGAATAATGCTGCAAATAATTAATTAAGAAAAAAAAAGTGTCAAAAACCTAATTCTATGTGATTTTTATTTAAGAAAAAGATTGAATTTTAACCTAAATTAAACTAAAGTTAATTGTTAGAGTTTATTTACAAAAAATATGTTAGTGATGAAATTAATAATAATTAAATATATTTTACAATTTTGACTTTCTGTTTTTATTATGGGAAATTATTTTATGGTGAAAAAACAATTAAAACAAAATAAAAAGAATTAGAAAAGAAAAGAAAATTAAAATTAAAAAAATGCAAACCAAGGGGGGGTGTTTGGCCCATATGGAGGTGTGATTTGAGAAATTCAGGCCCATGAACACAAGGCCTTTGTTTGACTTTCCAGATTGAGTGCACGTGGTTGACTGGGGTATACCCTGGACTGCATCATCTGGCCACTGGATGGAACATCAGGGGGCACTTGGCAAGCCAGCATGTTAGGACGTATGGTAGTCCTTTGAGTGAACGCTGCATGGGAATAGGTTAAGAAAAATAACAACAATTATATGGGGGGACCTGGGAATCGAACCCAGGTCCCAGCGTTTACCAAGCGTGTCATCCACCATCCAGTCATTCAAACGCGTTTGTACATATAATGGACAGTAAACATAATATATGAAAAAGTAACCACTACGCTGGGAAACGCGTGCAGATTCAAACCTCCCAACCACACAGAGCCACGTATGTTTCTTCTTCGTTTTCCTGTAATTATATAAAACAAGTAGCGGGGGTTTTAAACCCCCACAAACTGAAAGTCCTAGAAATAGCGATTAGCCCTATGCATTACATAAATTAAGCGCGAGTAGTTGGTTGAATTCGTCTGGCCTTGACGAATTCAACCATGGTCATGGCTTAATCCAATTTTTCCTCCTGTAGAAAAACCCAATTTTCAAGCTTATGAACCCTAGATTTTATCCATGGTGGATTTCGATTCAGGGGGCTATAATTCAATTGAATGGTACCAACAGCTTCAGAAGGTCCCTATGAGCATGAATCAATCCAAAAAAATTGTTAAAAGCACATGAATGATGATATACGAATTTAGAAAATATAGCAAACCGTGTCACTTGTATCTTCTAATTCTTTGCGTGTTTGGACCGGTTCTTGATTGCAAAAGCTTCCTGGAGACTCAAGCAATACGTTTGGATCACTTTTAGGCTTCGAATCCACCTGCAAATGGGAAATCAGTCTTCAAGTTTTTATTGAAATATTGAAAAGTGATTATAGTGTTGCAGCAGCTTTCACGTGTCCTTCTGAATGGGGTTAGATCTTGCATATGTGTGTGATGCAAATTAGGTCAAAATAAAGCCCATGAATCCATGAATTGATGACTTGAATCTTTGATTGCTAATCATATCTTTTTTCAATCTTTTTCCATGGAAACTTTGCCAATTATGGAAGATCTTGTCTTGTTGATTGATGCACGAAATCCTTAGCATGTGTGGAGTATATTTGCTGCATAAAAAGATTTGACAACCATTATTTGATATTTTTCTACAATTAAAACTAATTAAATGAATTAATAAGAATAAAAATTCAATTAATTAATTAAAAATAAGAAAATAAATCCTTTTAAGCTCAATGGGTCGTGCATAGGCTTTGGGTAATGATTCAAGGAAGAATTTGAGGCCCATTAGCAAATTTGAAGTGTTTTAGGTAAAGTTGACTTTTCAAAATTCCCAAAAATTTCCCAACTTCTCCAATGCATATCTTGCTCAATTTTGAAGCTATGATCATGTTCTTGGACATTTTGGAAAGGTCTTGAAGTCCTCTAATCAATGCCTTTGGTCCCATGTCATTTTGATTTACCAATCTAAAGTTATGGTCTTTGACTTAAAGTGCCTTTTTGTTGACTTTTGAAAATGACCTATAATGTTGAAATTGATAACTTTTTATGAGAGTATTTCTTGGACTTGGAGTGTGAATATGAGTTGTAGGAAATGTCATCCCCTTCAAAATGAGCTTTGGATGGGATTTTTATGATAAACCATGAAGAAGTTATGCCTTGGTCAATTTGCAGTTGACTTTTTCAGCTGTCCAAAAATAGAAACTTTTGCATCTTGAGACTTTTTGAGCCACGTTTGTGGAATCATGATCAAGAATTGATCAAATGATGATTGTGGCTTCAAAATAAGATGTTGACCAAAATTTTTGACTTTTGACTGTCAAGTGACCATTTTGCCCCTGCAGTTGACTGTGGAGCAATTAGGGTTTTTGACTGGGCAACTTGATGATGTGAGTCTTGAAACTTGACATATGGATGTTTGACAATGTATATAGGCATGTGGGACTTGATTGGACCCTTGAAAACCTCACTTTCTTTGCCAGAACCAAAACCCTAATTTTGACTGTGTTAGGAGGCAATTGGACTGTGCAACCTTTGAGAGATTTTGAACCTTGATCTTGCCAAATCTTGAAGAATATGGGAGGGCAAATTTTGGGGTACAACACCTACAACTTTGATGTTATGTGTTTTTGCAATAGAGCTCGTATGCAAGATGTTCATGTTTGGTCCAGGCGCGCGCGTTTTTGAAGAACAGAGGTTGAAGATGAAGTGTGGTGGGTTGGGCTTGGTCCTGGCTCACTATTGACACCCCCATTTTACTGAATGCACCCCCCTGGACCAATTTCTTTATATTTTATATTTTTGTATTTTATTTTCATTTCTGATTTTATTTTATTATTTCCAAATATAAAAAATACTCAAAAATATTTTTATAAATTTTAACATTTATTTTGTATTTTATTTTTATTTTTTCTAACATGAAAACAATTTAATTAGTATATTTTATTTATTGAAAACTTAAAAATAATATATAAATTATAATTTTATTTTATTCTTTATTTTATTTACCCTAAAAAATATTGTTCCAAATATATTTTTATTTTTGTATATATTTTATTTTATTTTATTACATAATTAATATAATTAATATATATATATACACACTTTTTTTATTTTATTCAATAGATACTTTAGAATAAAAAACATAGAAATATTATACTTTTTATTATTATTATTTATACTTAAAATAATACTTTTTTTTTCTAAATATATTTAATTTTTTGTATATACATTATTTTATTTTATTGTATATAAATAATATAATTAATATATTTACTTTCTTAAAGAAACATTAGGGTTTACCCTTAATAAAAAATAATAATCTTTTTTTATTATTTCTTTCTTTTTACATTAAATATTTTTACATACATAAAAATAAACAAAACCTTTTTTTGCATATTCATATTATTTTGTATATTTATTTAATTTGTTTATTTAAATATTATTCATTTGTTATTTATGCCATTTGATTCAATTTGGATGTAATAGTAAAACTAGGATTTTAATTTCTTGTCACATAATCCCCATTCAAAATTGTATCCCCATCCCTATAATCATGTTGTAATAGTAGTAGATTTATTTTACGCATTTACGCTTTCAATTATGCCATGATTAGAGATTAGGGTTTGTATACAAAAATCCAAAATCAACAAGTAGCTTGACCTAATACAAAGACAAAAATGCATGAAAATCAAACACAATGCACACTTGCACCCCTAGGGTTACATCCACTTGTTGCCTTAAAAATGGGCCATGTTATGCATGTTGAGTACTTTGGAAAAACAAAAACAAAAACAAATGATCATAGTCCCTCGATGACGCTATCTTGGTTGCCTATACAAAAATGATCTAACCCCTCAAAAATTTGCTAAAAATACTTAACACAATTGCTATCATGGTCTATACGATGACCCGCGCCTGTCCCGTTTAACATCCTAATACAAGGTTGTTTACCAAATGCAATGGTACAACAACACTGTCAAAAGGGTTAAAAATGTGTAGGAAATACCTTTGAGTAAAATAGGGTAGATAACTCTTAGTTACTTGATCAAAAACTTGCAAAACATCCTTGCTATTTTCAAACACACTTCACAACACAATTTCAAAACATTTCCCAAAACAAACTTTCAAACTTCAAACATTGAAACATCTTTTCAAAAGACAAATACACCTTTGTATACATTCAAACAAGAATCATTACAAAGGTTGCCACAACGATGTCCTCTTTTCAAAACATCTTTCAAAACCACACATAAAGCACCATTTCAAACAATTGAAAAGCAAAAGCAAGTGATCTAAACAAGCAACTAAGAGCCCATGGATAACCATGGATGAAAAGGGTGCTTGCACCTTCCCTTTTCATAATCTACTCCCTGAACCCAAGAAAACATATCAAAGGTTTTTCCTGTGCTTTTTGACCTTTCCTTAGGATAAAATAAAAAGTCAGTGGCGACTCTTGCTAAACCGAAACATTTGCGAATACAAACACAAAATCCCAAGTCAGTTCTCCCACCGTATCACACATTCTGATACTCATTCAGATCCAACTTTCAGATACGCTCTAGACACGGATGCCATTCTGATACTCATTCATATCCAACTTTCAGATACAGTTTAGATACGCTCCAGACACAGATGCTATTCTGATACTCATTCAAATCCAACTTTCAGATACAGTTCAGATACGCTCCTGTGATACAGTGGGAGAACTGACTTTTTATTTTGCGCTCGTATTCGCAAATGTTGCGGTTTAGCAAGAGTCGCCACCGACTTTTCTTTTATTCCATAAGGAAAGGTGAAAAGGCACAGGAAAGACCTTTAGAGATGTTTTCTTGAGTTCGGTGGGTAGATTATGAAAAGGGAAGGTATTAGCACCCTTTTCATCCATGGTTTTCCATGGGCTCTTAGTTACTCGCTAGATCACTTGCTTTTGTTTTAAAATATGCTTTGTGGTGTGGGTTTTGAAAGTATTTTGAAAATGTGTCTTTGTAATGATTCTTATCTCTATAAGAATGCATACAAAGTGTTGTTTTGAAAATAGTTCAAAAAAGATGTTTGTGAAATGTGTTTTTGAAAGTGATTTTTAAAAGGGTTTTATTTGTAATGGCTCTGGTTTCTATAAGAACGCGTACAAAGTATTTTTCTTTTGAAAATATTTCAAATGAGAGTGTTGGTGGGAAAATGTTTTGTTGTGAGCAAGCGAGCAACTAGGAGCGGATCTACCTACTCAAAAGGTTTTAGATGTTCTTTTCCTTCTCCTTTAGATGTTGTTATCTTACCATTTGATTTGATAAGAAGCCCCATCGTTGGATGTTTAAGAGACGAGTGTGGGACGTTTGTATTAGTCATAGAAGGAAACCTATGGGATGTTTTAGCAATGTCGTTTTAGGGACTAGATCCTTTACCAAAGGCAACATCGAGGGTCATCGAGGGACTACGATCTTTTATCGAGGGTCTTTAGCTAAAACGCCCATGTTCGAGGGACATGACTATTTTTCGATGGGCCACAAAATGGGATTACCCTAAGGGTGCTAGTGTGCAAGTGTGTTTGATTGCATGCATTTATTCTTGATTTTTAGTTTGTCTACTTGTTGTTTTCATGTATTGCCATACATACCTTAATTACTAGCATTTACATTTGAAAGCGATAAATTGCGGAAATGTAAAGTCCTACGCTATTACAATATTTTAGGGATGGGGGTACATATTTACAAATAGGGATTGCAAATAAAAATTAAACCCTAAGTTACTATTACAACCACATTGAATGGATAAGAATGTACAAGAAAATATGAGATGAACTTGTTTAGGAAAATGGTTTTTTGGTCTTAATGAATTGAGAGAAGAAAAAAAAGAAATTAATTAATTAATAAAAGAAAATATTTTTATGTCTTTTTATGTTAAAAAAAAGAGTTTATATTAAAATGATAAAAAGGAAAATAAATGAAAGATAGAAACAATGTGCTGCTGCAAGCGAAACAACAAGGATCAAAAGTTATGAAGCCAGGCACGTGATGACTCAGAAAGGAACGTCAGTGGAATCAGAAGTATTGGATTGGTACACTCTGAGGTCCTGCAAGATACGTTAGAGGGAAAAACCAGAAGTTCTGGGTTGCTATGTGCTGAACTTCTGAGTGTTAGAACAATGAAAAAATCTTAGAAGTTTTGTATATTAAAACATTGAAGAGAACTCAAAGGTTCAGTGTGTGCTAAGACAGTGAGTGAACCTCAGAAGTTTAGTGTGTTTAAACAGTGGGAAAATCATAGAAGTTATGTATGTTAAAATAGTGGGGAGAACTCAAAAGTTCTGTGTTGTGCTAAAACTGTGAGTGAACATCAGAAGTTCTATGCCATATTTCAACTCTTAATCAGCACATCAGCAATTTATTCAGTTCTTAATAAACAGCAAATCAGAAGGATAACAGCACAACGGTTTATAGAAGTTCTAATCCTAAATCTGAGTCTAGCCTTAATCAAGAAGTTTTGATCCACAGTTTTCTACTTATGCAGTGATATGGACAACATTAATTGTGATATTTACATATTAATGATGTTCTGAATGACAAAAAAATACAAAGTCAAAAAGGCTTACCTTGAATCTAGAGTGTGCATTTAGAACTTGAACTGCTGCCTTCAGATGTTCTGGAGTCAGCAACAACAAAGGAAGATAAAATGCTAAGTTCTTTGATTCAAAGGGAAGAACAAAAGGTTTTAGTTTTCTGTTTGGGAATTCTGGATTTTTTTATGAAGGTTTCACAGTTTTCTTTTCTCTCTTTTGACAATTTTCTCTCTCAAAAAACCAGCCCCATGAAAGTGTGATGGAGCAACTTATTTATAGGTGAATTCGTTGTGGTTTTGGGGGGAAAAACAAATGGGATTTAAACTTTTTGGCACACTGTTCCATTTCTTTTTTATCACAGCTTTTTGTATTTGGTGCAAATACAAGATTTGGGAAAATGCAGGCGTGGACTGGATTAGTTGCTGGTTAGAGTACTGTGCTGTAGCAGTGCAGCAGGTTGTTTAAACGAGGTCTTGGGATTTGGTGATGTTCTGATCGCAAAAGATCAGAAACGTAACCTCCAAATGCTGAAGGGTCATGTTCTGACCGAAGAACATTGCTTCCATATGTTCTGATTGAGGCATCATATTCTGAACCGTGTCTGCAAATTCTGACTGCACTTGCGTGGAGGCTGGTTCAGAAGTTCTAAAGTATCATACTCTCTTAACACTTAGAAAATTTTTTAAATGTTTAGAAATTTGATTTTTTCAAAGTAACTTCTGACTTCTGATTTTTTCTGAACCAATTTCATGTCTTGATGAAATATAATTGTTGAAACTTGATTTTTGATCTAAAAGTCCAAGTTTGACTTTTTAATGTGATGATTTTGTTGAAAAGATGTAATTTAAAACTCGAAACCTGATAGAAGCAAGCCTGAGAATCCAGGATGATCTTTTGAGAAATGAGATGGCAAATTTTTGGGTACAACAGTTGCCCCTGTTCAATCTTCTTACGCCTGAAGAGTATATTGGTCGGTCCACCTTTCTTGATCTGAAGGTGGAAGATGATTGAACACTAGAGTGCCCATAAATTTGCACTCGCATGCCGGACTGCTGATTGGTGATGTCAGGAATGGGCTTACAGATGCCATTTGGAAGGCGACGGAGAATCGTCGAAGATGGGCTTAAAGATGCCATCCCAAAAATATTGGTTGCATAAGAGATTCCTTGGCGAGAATTCCTGTACCTACTGTTGAGGAGGACTTTGCCGAGGAATGTTGATTTATGCCTTGGGAAATAAAATCTAGGAGCTTCGGTTGTCCATTACTCTATTGGGGAATCAACTCTTGATTGATGGAGTGAAAGCAGACTGTATATCAGATCAGGGTCCAGGCTGTACAGTGACTTACTGGGGAAATGTGAAACCGAATGTATCTGGTCGGGTCTGGGCCGTACAGTGTTGCAAATTGTTACCTGGAGATAAGGGAGAAGGAACCTGGATAGTAGGGTTACTTCGAGATGAAAGCCTGGATAGTAGGGCTATGAGAAGGAACCTGGGTAGTAGGGTTACTTCGAAATGAAGGCCTGGATAGTAGGGCTATGAGAAGGAACTTGGGTAGTAGGGTTACTTCGAAATGAAAGCCTGGATAGTAGGGATATGAGAAGGAACCTGGGTAGTAGGGTTACTTCGAAATGAAATCCTGGATAGTAGGGCTTATAGGAAGGAACCTGGGTAGTAGGGTTACTTCGAAATGAAAGCCTGGATAGTAGGGCTATGAGAAGGAACTTGGGTAGTATGGTTACTTCGTAATGGAAGCCTGGATAGTAGGGCTATGAGAAGGAACCTGGGTAGTAGGGTTACTTCGAAATGAAAGCTTGGATAGTAGGACTATAAGAAGGAACCTGGGTAGTAGGGTTATGAGAAGGAACCTGGGTAGTAGGGTTACTTCGAAATGAAAGCCTAGATAGTAGGGCTATAAGAAGGAACCTGAATAGTAGGGTTACTTCGAAATGAAAGCCTGGATAGTAGGGCTTAGTGAAGGAACCTGGGTAGTAGGGTTACTTCGTTTGATCATGTAGATTTGTTGACACATTTAGTTTCGGGAACTGACTTTCCCTGAGTTGCCTGCAGATATGTCATGTATAACTGCTGGAATTGTTGAAGCTAATCCTCTTTTCCTGAAAGGATATCAGGGTTAGTTATATGCGATGCATGAAATGCAGGGTGAGATGATGTTCTTAAAATAAATGAGATTATGTTGTGTATGGTATGTGTGCGTATGTCATGATGTATGTTCATGAAATGCTATCGGGGTATGCTCGCGTCTGGGAAAATAAATCCCTGACGGTTGTTGGAGATGTAAATATTTTGTCGAGACGAGATACTGGAGGATAATTCTGCGGGGACCAACTTAGGGGAAGAGATACTCTGTTGGTGGACCTGCTGACCTGGGGGAATAAACTCAGCTGGGGATGAAATTTACTGACTCGCCCGCGATTATGAACCTCGGTTGGGGATAGTGAACGGAAATGACTGTGCCAGAGATTTGTTCTTTGTTGTTTGTGAATATTTCTCCAAGGAGAGACCCTGTATGAGAGTAACTCTGCGGGAGGAATGACTCTGTTGGAAGGTGGACTTCTGTAGCTGAAGTAATAAGGTCTATTGGGGATTGAGCTTTCGTATCCATAGAAATAGACCCTGCTTGGGGAGATGAAAATGTATGATTATCCGCTCATGATTGTGAAATTTGGCTGGGGGACAAAGGTGTCAGGCTTCTGACGGCCCTGGCTAGGGAGATTATTTCCCGTTTCGAGAGAACTGATATCAATGCTTTGATTACCTTTACTCTGTGGGGAATACGGGTGTTACAAGGTCGCCTATATTGATGATTATGCTCCAAAGTTGTCTCTGCCCTGGTACCTGCTGGATAGCGTAACTGTCGGGTTTTAACATTTTAGTTTTTGTCCCTGTTTCTTAAGTTATGAGCAATTGTCTTTATTTTTCCTATGCAAATGTTCGTGGACAGTAATCATATTCAAATGTATATGTCAAGAATAAATTGTTGGACGTTCTTGCAAAACAAAGCAGAAAAAGAAAAACAAATAGTTTCGTAAAAAATGACTTGTATTGATTTTTGAAGTTGGCCAGTAACAGGCGTTTTTGTATAAGGAAGTTGACGCTCTAGTAAGAGAACGCCGCCGTAAAGATGGAAGCTATAAAATATTGTGTACAACGAGAAGAAAACAGCTATGTGCAACAATCCCATTGAGTTTCACATCTATTATTGCCTTTATATCTTCAAGCGTCTCATCACTTTGCTTCTTGGCCGAAGGTTGATCAGATTGGTTGGCACCGTCCGAGCTTGATAGTCGATGTCGAAGTCCGTTCGTCAGATGATCCAATGAGACATAGTGGTACGCTTTATATCCCTAACTTTTGACTGGACCGCCCTTTTGAGTTTTCAGTCCACCGGGATACCCCTTTTGGCCCAAGCCGCCCTTTCGGGTTTTCGACTTTCTGGGTGTACAGATTTTTTTATTTTCATCCCTTACTTTTTCCCGAATCCTTTTGGTTCGTCGGGAAGCCCTTATTTTTTCCTAGGCCAGTCAACCTAGCGGGTCTTTTAGTTAGGCGTAGTATCTTTTCACTATGTCTACATTGACAGGGTGAGGAAGGTCATCACCATCCATGGTGGTTAGAATCATAGCTCCTCCCGAGAAAATGTTCTTAACCACAAATGGCCCTTCGTACTTGGGGGTCCATTTGTCCCTGGGATCACCTTGTGGCAGTATGATGCGTTTGATTACTAGATCCCCGACTTGATAATCTTGACGCCTGACTTTCTTGTTAAAAGCCTTGATCATTCTCTTTTGATACGTCTGACCATGGCAGATAGCAGTGAGTCTCTTTTCATCGATTACATTTAAGTGATCAAGTCGGGTTCGGATCCAGTCGTCTTCGTTCAAACCCGCATCCTTCATAATCCTGAGAGAAGGTATCTGGACTTCAATGGGTAGGACTGCCTCCATGCCATATACCAGAGAGTAGGGTGTTGCCCTTGTCGACGTCCGTGCTGAGGTACGGTACCCATGAAGAGCGAATGGTAACATCTCATGCAAGTCTTTATATGTCACCGTCATCTTCTGTACAATCTTCTTGATATTCTTGTTAGCTACTTCAACAGCGCCATTCATCTTCGGCCGATAGGGAGAAGAATTATGATGTTGTATCTTGAACTGTTTACAGAGCTCGGTGATCATTGTGTTGTTGAGATTCGTACTATTGTCCGTGATAATTCTCTCTGGTACACCATATCGATAGATCAGATTGTGTCGGATAAACCGTGCTACGATGCTCTTGGTTACTGTAGCAAAGGAAGCTGCCTTAACCCACTTCGTAAAGTAATCAATGGCTACTAAGATGAAACGATGTCCATTGGAAGAGGTGGGCTTGATTTCTCCGATCATGTCGATGCCCCACATTGCAAAGGGCCACAGAGCTGTCAAAACATTTAAGGGGACTGGAGGCACATGCACCTTATCAGCGTAGATTTGGCACTTATGACAAGTTCGAGAGTGCTGATAACAATCGGCTTCCATAATGGACCAGTAATATCCTGCCCGTAGGATCTTTTTAGCCATGGTGTGTCCACTAGGATGGGTTCTGAAGGTACCTTCATGTAGATCTGTCATGATCCTCTCTGCTTCGCTCCTGTCTACACACCGTAGTAGTGTGGAGTCATGGTTGAGTTTATAGAGGATTCCATTACTGAGGAAGAACTTTGAGGTGAACCTTCTCAGAAACTTCTTATCGTTGACAGATGCCCCTTCGGGATACTCCTGAACTTCGAGATACCTTTTGACTTCGTGAAACCAGAGTTTGCCTACCACTTCTTCAGTATCGATCTCATAGCAGTGTGCTGGTTCATCCAACCTCTCAATGGTGATTTTGGGAGCTTCATTGTCCCACCTAACTTTGAACATAGAAGACATGGTAGCTAGCGCGTCCGCTAACTGGTTCTCCTCTCGTGGGAAATGTTCAAAGGTTACCTCCTCAAAGTGTGGGAGCAACGTCAGTATATACTCTTTGTAAGGAATGAGATTCGGGTGCTTCGTATCCCACTCGCCTTTGATCTGACTTATCACCAAAGCAGAATCCCCGAATACGCTCAAGAACTTGATCCTTAGGTCAATAGCAGCCCTAAGACCCATGATACATGCTTCATACTCCGCCATGTTGTTGGTGCAATTGAAACATAATCGGGCAGTGAGCGGAGTATGACATCCCTCGGGAGATATGATTACAGCGCCAATGCTGTTACCCAGTGCGTTTGAGGCTCCATCAAAATACATAGACCATCGGGATCCTTCCTCAGGTCCTTTATCCGGTCCAGGTTCTTCGTAGTCAGTCACCAACATAATATTCTCATCCGGGAACTCGAAATTCATGGATTGGTAATCATCCACGACCTGATGAGCCAAATGATCATCCAATACACTCCCCTTTATTTCTCTTTGAGTTGTGTATTGTATGTCGTACTCAGTTAAGATCATTTGCCACCTTGCTATCCTTCCGGAGAGAGCGGGCTTCTCAAAAATATACTTGATCGGATCCATCTTTGATATTAACAAGGTAGTGTGAGTCAGCATATATTGTCTCAGTCGGCGAGCATCCCATGCCAAAGCATAGCAAGTTTTCTCGAGCAATGAGTATCGTGTCTCACAGTCGGTAAACTTTTTGCTAAGGTAGTATATTGCATGCTCTCTTCGACAAGACTCGTCATGCTGCCCCAACACACACCCCATTGAATTTTCTAGCACTTTCAAGTATAATATCAAAGGTCTTCCTTCAACTGGAGGCATCAGAATTGGTGGTTCTTGAAGATATTCCTTGATTCTTTCGAAAGCGGTTGGCATTCATCATTCCACTTTACCACTTGATCTTTCTTCAGAAGCTTGAAGATTGGCTCACAAGTAGTAGTTAGATGTGAAATGAATCGGGCAATGTAATTTAGGCATCCCAAGAAACCTCTAACTTCCTTCTCTGTACGGGGAACCGACATCTCTTGTATGGCCTTTACCTTCGCAGGGTCTACCTGAATGCCTTTGTCTCTAACAATGAAACCCAGAAGTTTACTAGACCTTACCCCAAAGGTGCACTTGTTCAAATTCAACCTTAGCTTGTATATCTTCAACATGTCGAACAAATTTTGTAGATGATCGAGATGTTCCTCTTCGGTTTGAGACCTGGCTATCATGTCATCAACATAAACCTCGATCTCGTGGTGAATCATATCATGGAACAAAGCGACCATGGCTCGCTGATAGGTTTCCCCGGCATTCTTTAACCCAAAAGGCACCACCTTGTAACAGAAGGTCCCCCACTGTGTGACGAAGGTTGTCTTCTCCATGTCTTCAGGAGCCATCTTGATTTGGTTGTAGCCAGAGAAACCATCCATGAAGGAGAAGATTTTGTGTTGCGTGGTGTTATCAACCAGAACATCAATATGGGGAAGCAGGAAGTCATCCTTGGGGCTTTCCCTGTGCAAATCTTTGTAATCCACACACATCTGTATCTTACTGTCCTTCTTTGGTACCGGAACGACGTTGGCAACCCACTGCGGATAAGAGGTGTTAGCTAAGAACCCCGCGTAGAACTGTTTCATGACCTCTGCCTTGATCTTCTCTGACATTTCGGGACGCATACGACGAACCTTCTGTTTAATCAGAGGACAATCTTCTTTAGTTGGCAGGCGATGTACCACAATATCAGTGTCCAAACCAGGCATGTCTTCATAGGACTAGGCAGAGATCTCAACATAGTCGTGCAGTATCTGTATCAACCTCTGTTTGACGTTAAGCCCCAGATTTGCACCTATTTTAACCTCTTTTTTGTCTTCCTCAGTACCCAAATTAACCGTCTCAACCGGCTCTTCAAGAGGCTGTATGGCCCTCTCTTCCTGTTGTAGTAGTCTAGCAAGTTCTCCTGGTACCTCACAATCGTCCTCACCTTCGTCCTCGGCTTGGTTGATCGGATTTTTGAAGTCATAACTGGCAATAGCAGAGCTGTTATTAATGGGATCCAGAGTGGATATGGATCTGCAGTATGATACGTGAGTGTGTGTAAGAGAATAGCTGTATTGATAAAGTAAAGGTAGAAAAGAAAAACAGAGAGTTAAAAATTTATATGCAAAGAACGTCCAATGCTTCATTGATGAAATATGAGATGACATATAATAACCCTCACAGATAAAGCCATTGTGCCTCGGGTAAGACACAAGGCCAAAAAAGTTTAGATTTGTTCATTACAAACTCAGAAAATAAGTAAGACAATTACTACGGAATAAAAGAAACTAGAACAAAATCTCTAGCCGTTCAGTTATTCGGTCCACCATTGGTAGTCGGGTAAATCCAGTTGTCGATGTCAGGGTCTTCCTCATTGTCTTCAATAGCGTTGACCTCACGATTACTGATGCATAGGGGAGGTCCTCCAAATCGAGCGCGTCGAACAGCCCTTTGAGCCCCTGAAGTAAAGCCCAAACCAAATTTGTCAGTTTTGTGAGTAAAATCAGGGAGCCGTCCCCAATTGGTACATCCACCTTCTTCAACCGCGACCCTGGCGTCCTTGAGAGAAGCCGTCTTCAGAGGAGGTTTGTTGCTAATAGTAGTTTCAATTGATGCCAAGGTCTGAGGGACCTCTTCGAAGTTCTGACAAGGAGTTTCTATAAATTTCCCGTCCATCTCTACGTAGCGGAAGGAATTGAGATGGCTCACCATATACTCCTCTTCACCCCGTACAGTGACAATCTTCCCTTTTACCGGATACTTCAGCATTTGGTGGAGTGTGGAAGTAACTGCCCCAGCCTCATGGATCCAAGGACGACCCAGCAAACAAGAATACGACGGCCTGATGTCCATCATATAGAAGGTGGACTTGAAAGTCTGAGAGCCTATCTTGACAGGGATGTCCACTTCCCCATGCACCATTCTTTTCGACCCGTCAAAAGCCCTTACCACAATGTTACTAGGCTTTAAAGTCAAACCCTTGCAATCCAAACGGTCCAACGCCTTCTTGGGCAGAACATTCAGCGAAGACCCAGTATCCACCAGCACATGAGCCATGGTAGTGCCACTGCATTCGATCGAGACATGCAGAGCATCATTGTGTTTTCTCCCTTTCGGAGTTAAGTCAGCATCCGAAAATCCTAGCCCATTGTCAGTAGTCAGGCTAGCCACGCAATCTTTAAATTGATCAGTTGAAGTCTCTTGCGGCACATGCGCAGTTTTGAGGAATGCAATCAAAGCCTTCGCATGGGCCTCGGAGCACAACAGCAGGGATAACATGGATATCTTCGAGGGGGTTTGTCCCAACTGCTCGACCATATTGTAGTCGCTCTTTTTGTTTATTTTTAAAATTTCCTCTATTTCTTGCTTACAGGATTCCACAACAACCTTTCTAGGTGCCTCCGTCCGGACAGGCTCACCTACAACTTCTTTGCCTCGAGCCCCAGATGACTTATCGGCAGGGGTAACAGTTGGAGTAAGAACAGGGATAGTAGCTAAAGTACTTGCAGGAGCAGAAGATGAAATAATGATAGGCTTAGTGACAATCTTCAGGGAGATCTCAGGAGAGAAAACCCTTCCACTTCTAGTAATCTTGCTGGTCCCAACAAGGTTACCAACACCAGGATCAGCTTCTTCGGTCTTCAAGTTTTGTTTAACACCGTGATAGTAAACATCAGCGCCATAATGCCAAGGGACGGCTTTGTCCGAGGCGTACGGGACAGGACCGGGACATGTGATTATCAACGCAACGACTCTCGTAGTGGGTGTAATCCTAACAGGTCTTCTCGAGGAGGCCTTGGAAGGACTGGCGGAAATGGTTATAATAGCAATATCTTCACACGGAACAGTTGGAATCAAAGTCTTTTTGAACAAAATTTCTCGGTTGTCCATCAGGCGTTCGACACCTGTTTTCAGCAAATAGCAACCAGAAGGCAGGGATGAACATATGTGGAAACCTTCACCACAACCCGGAAATAAACCGGCCAGCAACAAATTCTTCTTAACAGTCATAAGGGGAGTAGAAACTTCATCAACTGAGGTCACAAACAGATCGGTGTCAACGGCGTTAACTCCATGGTTGTGCCTAGGCATGGGAGCAGTTATGACATTGGTCTTCTCTGGAGCGTCAAACTCAATCTCCTTGGCTTCGATCAGATCTTGTACTTTATTTCTTAGAGCCCAGCAGTCATTTGTATCGTGACCAGGACTCTCAGAATGGTAGGCACACCGAGCGTTAGGATTGTACCGAGGAGATGAGGTATTAGGATTCTTGGGGGCCTCTTTCAAATTTGTCAATTTGGATCTCAGCAGATGGGGTAGAACCTCTATCAATGTCATGTTAATCCGGGTAAACTGCCTTTGTGGTCTTTCTACCCTTTGCTGATTGTTGCATTGTGGGGCTGCCGCAGGCCTCGGTATTATTACAGCACTAACCGTTGGACGGTATTCGGTTTTGCTCTGATCTCTCGGGCTATATATGGCATTAGTCTCCTTCTTACCAGTCAAGGGTTTCTTTGCTGAACTTGACGAGGTATCCTTCTGTATTTTACCGCTCTGAATCCCAACTTCTACCCTCTCTCCAGTTAATATCAGCTCAGTAAAACCAGTCGATGAGCTACCGATCAAATGGTTGAAGAATGGACCAGACAGCGTCCCAAGAAACATGTCAATCAACTCCCTGTCAGATAATGGGGGTTGAACTCTCCCAGCCAAGTCTCTCCACTTTTGTGGGTAGTCCTTAAAGCCTTCACTTTCACCCATGGACATACTCTGGAGTTGAGTACGAGTAGGAGCAAGGTCGGTGTTGTATTGATACTGCTTGTAGAAAGCAGCAGCCAGATCTTCCCAGTTTCGGACATTGGTTCCTTCCAATTGGTAGAACCATTCAAGTTGAGTCCCTGACAGACTGTCTTGAAAGAAATGAACTCACAAGTTTCTATCAGCGGTGTGGGGTTGGATCTTCCTCACATAGGAATGGAGATGGAGCTTTGGGCACGACACCCCATCATACTTTGCGAAAACTGGAACCTTAAATTTTTGTGGGGTGACTACCCGGGACACCAACCCCAATTCTTCAAAATCCAGCCCTGGTATTCTCTGGATCTCTATAGCACTTAATCGATCCTCTAACTGCTTGTACCTATCCTCAGTGGGAGGATACTGTTCATCTTTGTAGTCAGTATCGTTGTCAGAGACTTCAGGACTGGGGTCCTCTTCTCTTGTCTGCCCCTCTTGATTTTCCCCCTCTTTGGATGAGGAAGTCACATCAACTGATTGCTTTAGTGGCCCCTGAATCTTTTGCCCATATTGAGGGCGCCGACGCGCTTCTTCTTCTTCTTCTCTTTCTCTTTCAAGATGAGGGCCTTCAGATCCTCCTGCCCTTTTGCCAGAGTTACGAACATCTGTTGAAATTGGGCATTTTGTGCCTGAAGATCTTTGATGCTTTGTTCATAAGACATATCTGCTTGAAATAAACAGCGGAGGAGATGAGAAACATGTAGCAGAACCTGCTTATGAAATGTCATGGATGGTATGCGTATGCAATGATTTCAAGGAAATTAGAGATTTAAATTTGTTCAGACCAAAAGAGGAACACACGTCATATTAATAAATCCAAGTTTGAGTACATTATGCCTCTTTGGGCTTACAATGAAAGAAACAAACATACAACAGAACTTCTAAGACAAAAAGTTTGAACGCATCCTCTTTGGCGCAATATAGGCGTTCAAATTCCGCTCTTCATGAAGCTGCTTAGTGAGTTCCATAACTTTCTTCTCACTGGCGTAAAATTAGGCTTAAAAGGTGTCTCGCTCTTCCTTCAACTGAACCCAAGCTTTATGCAAGTCTTCGAGAGAGGTAGGCATGCCAGGATGAAGAACGGTGTATGGGACGTCTCTTTCAACAACAGGCTCTATGATAACAGGGAGGATAGAAGGGTAAGGCATTAAGAGACTTTAAGCACGAGCCCGTACCCACCTAAGGTAAGGCTCGAGTGGGATAGAGTTTTTGTGTCCCAAAGTTCTACTGTCCATCTTGTTCACCATTCTCCAAGCTCGTATAAACCTTTAGCGATAACCTAGGTCTTCTTTGTCGTAGTCGAACACTAGGCCTTGGATGAGCATCTCGTGAGGACCGTCTCTTCGGGCATACCCAAACTGTCAAAGAGCTAAGCAGGGGTTGTAGGTGATACCTCCCCTAACACCAAGCAGAGGGACGTTAGGGAATTCCCCACAGTGTTCAATGATAGAGACATCTTCCAAGGATCTCGAACACCAATGGATGTCAGAATGGGTGAGGGGACATCATCCTTTGAGACCATGTCAGTCTTTGCTCGTTCTTCAATACTGATTGAGGTAGGTGTGAAATGAACCACTTAGCGAGTAGGGGAATACAACACAAAAGAGTACCTCTTTTCTTCATGGTGCGGGTATGAAGGCAATGCAAGATGTCGCCCAATATGGTAGGTACTGGATTGCGAGAGAGAAAGACTTTGACGGTGTTAACATCTATGAATTGGTCCGAATTGGGGAACAGAACCAAACCATAAAATAGAAGAGCCAGGATGTATTCAAAAGCTTGGAAATCCATGTCGTCCCAGAATGAACGGGCCTTCTCCAATAGAAACTTGGCTAGGAAACTTTTAACCCCGCTTCTTATCTCCCAATTAGCTATGATGTCGGCTCTCTTCATATGCAAAGCTTCGGCGATGACTTCAGGTCTTGGAATCCCTTCTATACCGGTAAACGGTATCTGATCAAGCACGGGCACCCCTAAGAGTAGAGAGAACTCTTCCAGTGTAGGTACCAACTGATAGTCCGGGAAAGTGAAACAATGATGTACGGGATCAAAGAATTGGAACAGTACACACATCATCTCTTCTTGGAAACTGGATGTAGCCAAACTGAGGAGTCGACCGTATTTCTTGGTAAAAGGAGAATCCCCGGGAACTCTTGAGGCTAACTCTTGAAGTTGAGGGTGTTCCTTTACAAAGCTGATTCGGATGGTGTTCCTTCGGACAAAATTCATGACCTATAAAACAAAAAACAAAGATAAATTTTTAAATCCTTGAAATGGTTAGTGAGCATGCGTATAATGCTTATGATGTTTATGATGTTATGTACAAGTAAATATATACACACAAAGCAGACAAGTCCCTATGTTTTAGGCTTGCATGGGGTTTTATAGGTAAGTACCCTCTTGAAGTTTAGTTGGCTCAACCTGTCCTAGTAATAGTGATCGGGTTTTAAAGGATCTCAATATCACCAACCTTTCTCTCAGGCATTGTCTCAGCACAATCAATCTTTTCTTGCGGCCGAGATATCCCAAAAGTCCAGCCTCAATGAGTGTAGTATCGAGTATCAACCAATTTTCAGCTCTACACTGAAACCGGTTATCTCACTACTTCCTAATGGCCAAGTTTGTTCAATTAGGGTTCTAAAGTCAATTAGTGCTTCACGATGCCACTCAGCGGCCCCTTATTCTCCTCGATTCACCATGAGGGATACCGGTACCCACAAATGCGTCACACTAACATAGCCATTGTTTCAACCATATCGGTCTATGCCGTACAGTTTCCACAATCTATTGCTACTTACCTAAAAAGGTGTCTCAGATCCGGGTGGAGGATCAAAACAAAACCCAAACAATGACCCAAAAATATAAAGCAAGCAAGCCAAACAAAGAAAGAAAATAGATGTGATCTAACCCTAAGGTAACCCCACTTTTAAAATGAGTCCCCAGCAGAGTCTCCAGTTCTGTGATACGGTGGGAGAACTGACTTTTTGTTTTGCGTTCGTATTCGCAAATGTTGCGGTTTAGCAAGAGTCGCCACCGACTTTTCTTTTATCCCATAAGGAAAGGTGAAAAAGCACAAGAAAGACCTTTAGAGATTTTTTCTTAAGTTCGGGGGGTAGATTATGAAAAGGGAAGGTATTAGCACCCTTTTCATCCATGGTTTTCCATGGGCTCTTAGTTACTCACTAGATCACTTGCTTTTGTTTTGAAATGTGCTTTGTGATGTGGGTTTTGAAAGTATTTTGAAAATGTGACTTTGTAATGATTCTTGTCTCTATAAGAATGCGTACAAAGTGTTGTTTTGAAAATAGTTCAAAAAAGATGTTTGTGAAATGTGTTTTCGAAAGTGATTTTTAAAAGGGTTTTCTTTGTAATGGCTCTCATTTCTATAAGAACGCGTACAAAGTATTTTTCTTTTGAAAATATTTCAAATGAGAGTGTTGGTGGGAAAATGTTTTGTTGTGAGCAAGCGAGCAACTAGGAGCGAATCTACCTACTCAAAAGGTTTTAGATGTTCTTTTCCTTCTCCTTTAGATGTTGCTATCTTAGCATTTGATTTGATAAGAAGCCCCATCATTGGATGTTTAAGGGACGAGTGTGGGACGTTTATATTAGTCATAGAAGGCAACCTATGGGACGTTTTAGCAATGTCGTTTTAGGGACTAGATCGTTTGCCGAAGGCAACATCGAGGGTCATCGAGGGACTACGATCTTTTATCGAGGGTATTTAGCTAAAATGCCCATGTTCGAGGGACATGACTATTTTTCGATGGGCCACAAAATGGGATTCCCCTAAGGGTGCTAGTGTGCAAGTGTGTTTGATTGCATGCATTTAGTATTGCTTTTTAGTTTGTCTACTTGTTGTTTTCATGTCTTGCCATACATACCTTAATTACTAGCATTTACATTTGAAAGCGATAAATTGCAGAAATGTAAAGTCCTACGCTATTACAATATTTTAGGGATGGGGGTATATATTTACAAATGAGGATTGCAAATAAAAATTAAATCCTAAGTTACTATTACAACCACATTGAATGGATAAGAATGTACAAGAAAATGTGAGATGAACTTGTTTAGAAAAATGGTTTTTTTGTCTTAATGAATTAAGAGAGAAAAAAAAGAAATTAATTAATTAATAAAAGAAAATATTTTTATGTCTTTTTATGTTAAAAAAAAGAGTTAATATTAAAATGATAAAAAGGAAAATAAATGAAAGATAGAAACAGCATGCTGCTGCAAGCGAAACAACAAGGATCAGAAGTTCTGAAGCCAGGCGCGTGATGACTCAGAAAGGAACGTCAGTTGAATCAGAAGTTCTGGATTGGTACACTCTGAGGTCCTGCAAGACACGTTAGACGGAAAAAACAGAAGTTCTGGGTTGCTATGTGCTGAACTTCTGAGTGTTAGAACAATGAGAAAATCTTAGAAGTTCTGTATATTAAAACAGTGAAGAGAACTCAGAGGTTCAGTATGTGCTAAGACAGTGAGTGAACATCAGAAGTTCAGTGTGTTTAAACAGTGGGAAAATCACAGAAGTTCTGTATGTTAAAATAGTGGGGAGAACTTAGAAGTTCTGTGTTGTGCTAAAACTGTGAGTGAACATCAGAAGTTCTACGCCATATTTCAACTCTTAATCAGCACATCAGCAATTTATTCAGTTCTTAATAAACAGCAAATCAGAAGGATAACAACACAACGGTTTATAGAAGTTCTAATCCTAAATCTGGGTCTAGCCTTAATCAAGAAGTTCTGATACACGATTTTTCTACTTATACAGTGATATGGACAACATTAATTGTGATATTTACATATTAATGATGTTCTGAATGACAAAAAAATGCAAAGTCAGAAAGGTTTACCTTGAATCTGGAGTGTGCGTTTAGAACTTGAACTGCTGCCTTCAAATGTTCTGGAGTCAGCAAGAACAAAGGAAGAGAAAATGCTAAGTTCTTTGATTCAAAGGGAAGAACAAAAGGTTTTAGTTTTCTGTTTGGGAATTCTGGATTTGTTTATGAAGGTTTCATAGTTTTCTTTTCTCTCTTTTGACAATTTTCTCTCTCAAAAAACCAGCCCCATGAAAGTGTGATGGAGAAACTTATTTATAGGTGAATTCGTTGTGGTTTTGGGGGGAAAAACAAATGGGATTTAAACTTTTTGGCACACTGTTCTATTGCTTTTTAATCACATCTTTTTGTATTTGGTGCAAATACAGGATTTGGGAAAATGTAGGCGTGGACTGGATTAGCTGATGGTTAGAGTAATGTGTTGTAGCAGTGCAGCAGGTTGTTTAAACGAGGTCTTGGGATTTGGTGATATTCTGATCGCAAAAGATCAGAAACATAACCTCCAAATGCTGAAAGGTCATGTTCTGACCGAATAACATTGCTTCCATATGTTTTGATTGAGGCATCATGTTCTGAACCGTGTCTGCAAATTCTGACTGCACTTGCGTGGAGGCTAGTTCAGAAGTTCTGAAGTATCATATTCTCTTGACACTTAGAAAATTTTCTAAATGTTTAGAAATTTGATTTTGTCAAAGTAACTTCTGACTTCTGATTTTTGATGAACCAATTTCATGTCTTGATGAAATATAATTGTTGAAACTTGATTTTTGATCTAAAAGTCCAAGTTTGACTTTTCAATGTGCTTTTGACCATTTTGCCCTTGTGGGTGATTTTCTTGAAAAGTTGTAATTCAAAACTTGAAACCTGATAGAAGTAAGCCTGAGAATCCAGGATGATCTTTTGAGGAATGAGAGGGAAAATTTTGGGGTACAACAATTCCAAACACGGATGCCATCCTGACACTCATTCAGATTCAACTCTCAGATACAGTACAGATACGCCCTAGACACGGACGCCATTCTGATACTCATTCTTTCAGCTTACAAATTACAATTCAACAATCACGTTTGGATGGCATCTACAAGCCCATCTCCAACAACTTTCTAGAACCTCTCCAAATGGCATCTATAAGCCCATTCCCTCTACCATCACATAACCGAGTGCAAATTTTTAGGCACTCTAGTGTCCAATCATCTTCCACCTTCGAGTCACGAATGGCAGAACTCGCCAATCTAAATCTTCAGGCTTAAGAAGATTGAACAGGGGCAGCTGTTGTGCCCCAAAATTTTCCCTCTCACTTATCAAGAATTTTCTCACAAGATCTCCTTGGGCTCAAGACTGCACTAGGGTTTGATCAGCTCAAGACACCTCTTTATGCATTGATGACCCAAAACTAGGGTTTGAGTTTGCACAGGGATTTTGGAACTACTAATGCCCCATATGACTTTCATGGATCATTATGGACCCCCAATATTACTCATGTCAAGTTTCAAGCCTTGGATTACATTTTTTGATCAGTCAATTGAGTAGTTGACCTAAAAATCAATTGTATTGGGGAAAAAGTCAACAATGGCAAATTTACAGTCAAACTTCATAATTTTTTATCCACATCAACATTTTAAACTCATATGTATCATTTGATCAAGTTTGGACCATAACTCCTCAAGAAATTTGATCAAATCTCCAAAAGGGCAAAATGGTCAAAATTAGGGTTTTGACTGGGAAAAGGCAATTTCTGGTTTTTTGACCTAGAAAATGGTCAATGGGTTTAAGGCATGATCTCAAGAGTCCAATTGCATCAATTTGACCTAATGACATGGTTCAAAACATTGCAAGTCCATGGGATTGACAAATGAATTTTGCAGTCAACTGATCAAAAGTCAACTGTATACTGAAAAGTCAAACTTTGACTTTTTGGTCAAATTCAAGTGCCAAGGATCACAATTCATCAAAACATGTCAAAATATGAAACTTATTCATCAAGAAATCAAAAAGTCAAGATTTCATTTTGAAAAGTCAAAATTTCTAAACTTAGAAATTTTTCTAAGTGTTGGAAATTTCATGTTTTTTCATAACTTTGAGCCAAATTTTTACCATGATGCAAGATGATTCGAGAGAAACTTACAACATGAAAGTTGTAGATCTCCATGAAATCTACAAATTTTCTTTACACAACTCCTTCCAAAAATTCTTGGATCTCAAGTTATAATTTTATGAACATGTGGTCATGAAACTAAACACTTAGTGAAATTTTACCCTAATTTGGTCAGGATTTTGACCCAACTTCATGGCACTTTTTCATATAGTTCCAAGGGGAATATTCAAAATCAATTCAAATATGGGTTGTAGAGAACATTTCAAGATTTCCAAAATATCCAAGAACTCCTTGAGATCATTCTTGAGTAGGGAGAATCGAAGAGATGGAGTTAAGGTTTTGTCACTTGAATTACAAGCCATTTTTTATGAACACATGAACCAAATCCGTGCTAGGCTGCATAATCTTTGCTTTTCAGGCCTCAAACTTATTTGTCACTCCATAATTAAATGTTTACAGAGCTGTTAGGACTTTGATCCAAGCAATTGAGCTATTATCCAAGTTACATTTCCATTAATGGCACAAAGTTAACATTGTCATTCTTGTAAAGCAAGCTTTTTGCATAAAGTTCATTCTTGAGCCTCTAACTTGTTCCTTATGATCACACTTTATCCACAAAGTCAGAAGCAAGCTTGTTTAAAGCATAACCACTCTATCTTAGCAAGTACAAGGCATGGAAACTTGTTTTGTCAAAAAATCACATGTTTAACTCAAACATGTAAATTTGAATTTTGATCAACTAGAGCACTCCAAACTTGTTGCTTATAAATAGAGTCACTATTTGTGAGCTAGAGGACGAGCTTAAGCACCCTGAAATACACCAAAACTCTCTCAAATCAGAAATTGTCCAAAAACTCCATTGTTGCACAGTTTCTGACCTTGGACTTCAAAGTCACATTTCACTCGTGCGTTTATTGGCCTTTTAGTTTCTAAAGCTTCCTTACATCAAGTGTAACCTATATTTGTCCATGTTTCATTACTGTAACATCATTTACCATATCCTCCATAACCAAAAACAGAGCATTTCACATTGACTTCTCCAGGTCATTTCAGCCACTCTCAACTCAAGCAAACCATTGCATTAGCTTTCTAGGACCTCAAGGAAGCTAACCTGATCATCACCACTGCCTGAAACAAGCTCAAACTCAAAACACGATTTCCAGTTTTGAGGTAAGTTTTCTCAACTTAGAACTCTTCATAATGGCATCCTCAATAGTTTATTTGTGAACAAAACATGTAGATATCATTGCCCTGAAGCTAACCATGTCCATAGTTTCCATTAATTTTGCTTGAGCTTAGAGAATTTTGAAACTGAAACTTCTGAAATTTTTAAGGTTCAAATTAGGGTCATTAAAATTCATGCTTATCTTTGATCTATAGTTTTAATACTTTACATTTCTGGAATCGTGAGAAAATTTGCTACAAGTTTCATGTTTATAATTTTCATTTTTGATGAGAAATGAGTAAGTTACAGTTGGTCTGGCTGGAGGTTTAAGATGAAGTCTTCAGGGCGCGTTTTGCCTTACATATTTATTGTTTTACTTATGTTAACGGATGTATAGCCACCTCAGTTGTAGAAGCGCACGTCTGTAACCTATGTGACCTGGGATCGAGCCCCAGTGGTACCCTTTTGCATTTTTTACATGTTTTACAATTTTGACTTTTTTTTGTTTGCAGGGCGCTGGGCCTCTTTGGGCCTGGCTTATTTTTTTATTTCTACTAGTTAACCCCTTGTTTTCCATTGACACCCCTAGCCCAAATTTATTTATTTTATTTTTTATTTTTACTTTTATTTTTCTTAAATATATTTTCTAAATACTAAAAAAATCATAAAATACAAAAAAAATGATAGATTTATATTTTGACATATTTTATTTTATTTTATTTTTCTCACAAAAAAAAATATCTTTATTTATTATACTTTATTTATTTTACTAAATAATCTTGTAAACTTAATTAACATTTTGTTTTTTTTATTTATTTATTTTTCACACCATTTAAAATACATTATTTTTAATATTAAAAAAGGCCAAAATATTTTATAATACTATAAATATTTTTAAGATAAAAATATCAAAAATACTTTTCTTAAACTTATTTTCTTTTAATTAATTAATAGAACTAGGATTTTATTTAAAATCCTTTCTTAATAAAATTCAAATTTAATTAATTATTTTCTTTATTTAATTAGGTTAAGCTAAAATCCTTTTTTTTCATGAAAATCAAACAAAGATACATTTTCTTTACATTTTTTCATTTTTTGTACATTCATTCATTTTGTACTTTGCATTTATTTATTTCCTTGTACATTGATATCAATTCAATATGATTGTAATAGACTAATTAGGTTTAAATTCTTACAATCCCCATTCATGAATTTGTATACCCTCCCCATAAATATTGTAATAGCGTAGTAACTTTAAATTTCGCAATTTATCGCTTTTATATAACATGCTAGTAATTAGGGTTTGTATGGAAACAGTAAAATCAATACTTAGAAAACCCTAATTCAAGACAAAAAAACAAGCATGAAAACAATACACTTGCACACAAGCACCCCTAGGGTTATTCCACTTGGTTGCCTTATACAAAATGGTCATATTACGCATGTAAGGTATCTTAGCAAAAACAAGCAAATACAAGATCATAGTCCCTCAATGACGCTATCTAAGTTGCCTTACAAATGATCTTATTCCCTCAAAAATAATGCTAAGATACCTTGCAACATTGTTAATCATGGTTATACGATGACCCACGTCCGTCCCGTTTACATCCAAAGATAGGGTTGCTTACCAAATCAATGGTAAGACAACAATGTCAAAGGAAAAGAAAATGAACAAGAAAGACATCTGAGTAGGTAGATTGCTCCTAATTACTTGCTCAATTTCAAAACAAACATCCTTGCTATTTTTAAAAATAATCACCTACACTTTCAAAACATCTTACAAACTTGAAAATATTTTCAAAAGATCAACATCTTTGTATACATTCTTACGAACGAGAATCATTAAAAAGGTTGCCTAAACAATGGCCTCTTTACAAAATACTTTCAAAAACCACACAAAGCACAATTTCAAACAAAAGCAAGTGATCTAGCAAGTAACTAAGAGCCCATGGAAAACCATGGATGAAAAGGGTGCTAATACATTCCCTTTTCATAATCTACCCTCCAGACTCAAGAAACAGTCTCAAAGGTCTTTCCTGTGCTTTTTCACCTTTCCTTTTGGATAAAAGAAAAGTCGGTGGCGACTCTTGCTAACCGCAACATTTGCGATCAAACGCAAAACCTCAAGTTAGTTCTCCCACCGTATCACACTCCCGTTAATGAGTTTGGTTTTAAATGGGTTTTTGTATGGAAAATATTATCAACAGAAAATAAATGTAAACAAAAGTAAAAACTATGGAAGAACTTATCAAGCCTACATATAATCTACTTATCACAGACTTAAATCTATCGACCAGTTACATTCAACCTAACAATACTCATCAATGTCACCACGTATCACTCATAACCTAAGTCATTTCTAACCCAAATTGAGAGACCAAATATATCATCTCATAAGTGATATCTCTACCTCCTTAACAACACACAAGACAGCTATGTAATCGCACTGACGATCTGTCAGCACAGTACAATCACACAGAGGCATTAAGCTCTGATACCCAAGTAGATGTCAGCTCTAAATCTATCTCTAGAATTCAGAAACTAACATATAAGAATCTAAGTAGTATATGTCTATAAAAACTCAAATCTCTAGCATAGAGCAAAAATCTAAGATAATAATCGATAAATATTTGTAAAGCAAGTTTAATATAACGCCATGGGCGACAAATATACATAAGTTCAGAGTAAATACATGTACAAACTCAACACATAAAGAATACACAAAGAGGGAGAGAAATGAGCCACAAATCTACCAGTTTGTCAGCATCGATTGATGAGCAATCCACGCTGGATCATCCGTATGCAAGCTTCAATGTTGTTTTCTAAACTAATCCTATTCAAAAATAAAGGATGATGGAGTTGGAATCAAAAATACTCAAAACCATACCCAAAAAATGTGTTTTTACACCTAAATACGCACTTCTGACTGTCCAGAATCGCCCGATGATCAAAAAGCATCGTCCGGCGACCAAAACAGCGTCTTTTCCATGCTACAGCTCGCCTAGCGTCACTCAGCGACCAAAAACGTCGCCCGGAGATGGATGACAGAAGGTTAAAAAATCAACACAACATTCTGCACTATTTTGGCCATAACTTTTGAATCGTAACTCTGATTCGCGCCCGGTTCGAAGCATTGGAAAGCTTATTCAATACTCTTTCTAAAATGACAAAATATAAACCAAATTTATGATTTACTATTCTTTGATTTTGAGCCTTATTCATTGACTAGTTGCTCAAAATCGCGCGTTTGAAGTCGTGTCTTCGATACTTTATTGCTCATGCTCCAAATACACATCAATACCTACAAAATGAATGGAAAAAATTAAATGATACACTTTATACATGAAAATGCATTGTACATAAACTAAACATATTTATACACAAAGTTAGGTTATTCAACTGATATTAACAACCAAGAGTCGATAAGTGCAACAAAAAATATATATAAAATAACTATACTTTTGCACTTATGAGTGCCTAGATATATTATTGTTATCATCCAAATGTTTCAAGAGTTATTCCATTTCAGTTCTATTCCCCCTCAACATCGTGTTATTAAGGGCTCGGATATTTTATACATGTCTGATATTTAAGATGTTTTTGGCTCTTTTACGTTTCAAAGTTGCAAGTATGTTTTTTAGGTTGCACCATATTCAATGTCATGTCTGAAACATATTCCTTCTCTTCTGGCATGAGGTGACATGCAATTGGATACCCAACTAACTTTTCACACATGTCATGGTTATGTAATTCATATCACATTAAATTTTCATTTGTTATTTGTCAGCAGATAACTACACAATTTAAACAGACACTCAAATTTTCTTGAACTGGTGTTATCTCATTTAAATTTTCGGAGAGGGGTTATATACTTCCTACTTCTTTTGCATGTCATTGTCGCAAATGAAACTCTTCTATTTAAGTCATTATTAGACCTTTCAATTACAATTTCAACTCCTAATTTGGTTGCATATGTACAAATTCATTGAAGCATATGATCATGAAATTCAAACTCTTGTTTGTTTGTAAATTGGTTGTCAATATCTACTTCCTTCATAACAACACGTTTGGCATTCAGAGACAGAATATGTTTGGAGAAAACATCGGAGTGCGTCATATCCAATGAAAAACAATAACATAAAATGTTCAAAAAGAATGAAATTGAAAACAAATTGGTGTTAAATGAAAATAGACATTCTCCGGAAATGCCTTTTTAGATGAATTCATACAAAATCCGAAGTTTTTAGCAACAAAACAAGATTAATGTGAACAATGTGCCTTGAAATAAACGATCTTTACAGTGAATTTCAACTTATTTTGTTCCTTTTGATGTGATGAAACACAAGAAAGAAGGTTTCGAGTGAAAATCTTGATTTAAAATGGAATGATTTTTTGAAAAAATTTTGAGCAAAAATGGGTATGGAGTCTCATCATACAAGTGGTTGTTTTATTAAGAATCATGTTTGATATTTTCTAAAACACATCTCCAGAAATGACTGACATGTAAAGGTGACAGGTTTTCAAATTCCCGCATCAAAACTCCAAAAATGCATGTCCAGAAAATTCACTCGATGCTCAATAATCAATAAACTGATTGGATTTTCCCGAAGATATATCTCTAAAATAAACTTTTGAAAAAATGGAATAGCACTCATTTGAAAAGTTATTTAAGAAAGAAAAGGATGTGTCCGAAAATACATCTCTGAAATCTGAGGAACAATTTTGAATTTTCATAATGTTTTTCCACCTCTTAGTGTGAGTGTGACATTACTAATTCTCTATAATTTTGTTTGGATCAAAAGTGCATATTAGCCCAATCTATTTTAGAGAGGAGGCTTCTTTAATACATGTTTTAAAAAGGAGAATACTATAATATCACATGAAAAAATACATAAAGCTATTGTTCTTATAAATGTCACATTGACATAAAAATCTAAACCGACCCGGTGTCCAGCCCTATAATTTAGAGAGTAGCCTTCTTTAATACTTGTTGTAGTAGCAACCAGTCATTGAATGAGTATATAAAAATCTATTACGTTTGCTCTATGTCTATTTTATTCTTTCATGTAGTAGCACAGAATATCAAAATCTGAATCCAAACCAAAGTACAAAAGACTACTTGGCATTATGCAGGAAGAATGTGTGTGAAGGCAAAAGTGGATTCTTCTCAATCTTAATCATAACCTTTGGATCCATAGGTTTCCCCTTAAGAAAATTTGCATACCACTCAGCAGAGAGTTTAGGTTGTCTCTTCAAATTAGGATCCTTCATATCAACATAATATAAGCCATAACTTATTTCATATCCACCCAATATTTCGAATGAATCCAACAAGCTCCATACAAAATAACCTTTTACATTTGATCCACTCCTTTCAATATGTCAAAAAAAAAGAGAAATAAATTGATAACCACTTAAAATAACTATTGAGAATTTTATTAGTATTGTTGAAAATCAAATTACAAGTACCTTAGTGCATTAGCCATGCTTCCAATGTATTCATGCAAGTACTTCACCCTAGACCAATCATCTAATGATGAATTACTGAATGTTTTTTGGCCTGCAAAACTCAAACATTTATTACCATGCAAATATTTTGATCACCATAAATTGGAAAATGTCATACCATTTTCGTGTATGTAAATTGGAAAATCTCCATAATCGTTCTTCACCGAGTCTAGCACATCTTGCAAAATCCATGTTGTAATCGGAACCTAAACCAACCAATTGGTTAGGGAGCAATATGGAAGGTTCATCTTTACAAAATATAGGAAGAATTGAATAGAGAAACAACTTGGGATGTTACCTCATATATAGAAGTATCATTTGGTATAAGATCTAAAACCAGAAAAGAAAATTAGTTAGTTGTTTTTGTTCAGATTCACATTATAGATGATTTTGAACGAGTTATTTGCGGTCACAATCTCATGTGCTCGTGTATCAAAGATCAAACAGTTTATACAGTTTTCTATAAACTGTCTGATCTTATTCGATAAGGACGATATAGAGTTGGCTATGACATTAGAAAATGTGAATGAAACAACTTAATAAAGCCATACCTATAGTTTCAACTTCCATATCTGCCCTATAATCTCTATCCTCTATGTGTTGTTTGTCAGGTTTATTCTTAACATAAAATGAGTAGTAAAAGTTTATTCCTAAAAAATCAATTGATCCTTTGACGAGATTCGATTCCTTTTTGGTGAAGGAAGGAAGTCTTGAACCAACATTTCTTTTCATTATATCAGGATAATCACCAAATGTCAATGGGTTTAGAAACCTGCATTACAAAAATTATAGACAAAGCTTAATTTGCATGATTCGTATGTGCGACGCAAAAAAGTAATCAAGAGATTGATCATTGTTGTCAACATACTTTTATAAACCTTACTTGCGAAACAAGCTAACAATTTATTACATATACTTACCACCCCATCATGAAATCTCGGGCTCTTTGAGCCGCAATTATATCTCCACTAGTATTTGTAATTGGAACATAACCAAAAGCAAGAATATTAAACCCAATAAAACCATGTTGCATGCTCTGCACATAATAAAGATGATTTTATTAACATAATAAAGACCATTCAAAAATAAACACTAATTTTACCTTATATTTTGTCCTATACAATCTTGCAGCTGAAGCATGTGCTAGCAACATATGATGAGCTGCCAAATATGGCTCAGTTGAAGAATTTCCCTTTGAGCAATTAGCTATAAAGGATGGAGAACATCTCTGAGGTGGTAAGATTCCAATATCATAGCCAAACATTGCATACACATTTCCCTCATTCACTGTGGTCCAATACTTAACTCTATCACCAAACTCTTTGAAGCACACATCCACATATGCTGTGAAATCTTTCCTACAAGCATATATAATAAACACGTATAAAGTCAAAATATGGACCAGGGACGGTAACACAAATAGAGACTTAAAGTATGGGAATCATACACGATGCTTCGATTAACCCATCCTCCGTATTCATCCTCAAGTGTTTGTGGTAGATCCCAATGGTGTAACGTAACATGTGGTTGGATTCCTGCAAGATGTGACGCGGAAACATCCATGCACAAAGAATAAATGTATATCAACATTGGAGGAACCTTACTTAGGTGTTAATCAAAATACTCTAAAAGGAAAATGTAGTTTTCACAACAACCGTGGCTTATGAGTTCATTGATAACATTGTTGTAATACTGTAATCCTTTAGGATTGACAGGCCCTTTTCCATCTGGTAACACATGATAACAAGATAATGTTAGACAAATTTAGAATGAAGTTGAGTTTGGTATAATCAAACTTTTGATGATTTTACCTGGAATAAGTCTTGACCATGATATTGAAAATCTATAGGCATCTAAACCCATATTGGCCATGAGTTGCACATCTTCCTGGAAAATTCAAGTTCTAATATTCTCTTAATGCAAACTAATTTTTTAGGTGAAAAATACAATATACTTACGGACCTTATATTTGTGATATTATAAATACAAGAGTTAAATATATACGGAGTCCTCATAAATATGCCAACATTCAATTTTAGTCCTTCAAAAATTTTTTCTTTAAAGAATAGTCCTCCTAAAGTTTTGTCCACATTTTTAATCCTCTTGCAATTTAGCTACAATTTTAGCTATGAATTAACGACGGTTTTACTTAGCGACAGTCTTAACGACGGTCTTAGCAGGAGAGATCAAAATTTTGGATGAAAATTTTTAGAATGACCATTCTTTGAAGAATATTTTTTGAGAGAGATAAAGTGAAAAAGAAATATTTATGAGGACCAAAAACATATTTCAGTCTGAATACAATATAATTACAAACCTTATATTTGTGATATTGGTCACTTGCAATATCTCCATTACCTTGGTACATATTTCCTGAAAAAATATTTTAGTTATTTAATTTTTTTTACTAGCAAAAACACTCCCTCCTAAAGCACAACAAATTTTGAAGAATGTCGATTTTAATAAAAGTGTTTGGAATATGAACATAAAGTTTGACACGACCACAAGACCGAAAAAGAGTTTTTGCTTGTTTGCAAGCAAAATCACACATTCTTGAGATTTTCTCTTTGTTATTTATATTCACATTAAAGCATTATCCTCGGATATTGCCTTATGACTCCCTTATTTCCTATTGATAGGTCTGTCTTGTTTGTCGCAAGACGTATTTGGATGCATTTTGAGAAACATGTGATTCATTATAAGAAGCTTCAGATTTCAAATAACACGGTGACTTTGTTAGAGATGCTTATTTAATATATTTCAACGGATCAAAGTAACTGTGAAGAAAAAGACATTTTTAAACTTTTTGACTGACCCACTGGATGGAAGATTGATACTTGCCGATTGTTACAGTTGGATAGAAGAGAAACACGCACTTGATGAGATTTTACCGTAAAAAGGTAGCCCTCAAAACTAGTACACTGGTGAAACATAAGAAAACATGTTTCCATTAATTAACATGCTTTCGTACCATTTATTTGGACGCATTTGGTTTTCTAGTACTAAAGACGATGGATCATTTATAGAGACTTCAAATGCACTTGCAATACATAACAATGTTATGTCTCCTAAGTCAAATTTTTCCATTAAAAAAAAGCTGCCTAACATGTTACTCATTTGCATAAATTCTAATTATGAGTAATCTCTATTGACATATTTTGTTTTGATATGAGTAATAAATGTACTTTATTGTAAAAAAATCGGTTTGAATAAAACAAGCAATACCATTTCCAGCATGACTGAAAGTATCCCAAATACTTGGCTTCCTACCATCTTTATCTGCTGCACCTTCAACCTTTCACAACACTCAAATTTCAAAATATATATACACATATAGACAAACAAGATTGTTCTATTTACATAAATATTTTGCAGAGAGAAGAAGGAACCTGGTAGGCTGAGGTTGATGCACCAAAGACAAAGTGAGAAGGGAATTCATCTCTGCTGAAACAGTAAGCACCAGGAAGGAGGAAAACTACTACTAACACTGTCCAAGCAAAAGACATATTGGGGTTTGCTTCTGCTTTCAGATGTGTTTAAGTGATTGTAAATCAAGTTTATAGTCTTTCTAGTTTAATGTGCTGAATTTAATATACATACATGTTATGTTAAGATTCCATGCTTACTTACACATGTCACTTATATGGCTAAGTGTTGACCATCAGATAAGGACATAAAACGTTCTCACTATATCTGTCATTATCGTTTAATTAATCAAAAATATCTGTCAGGTTGATCAAAAAATATGTGCCATTATCACATGCTAAGTTGACGCGATATTATGATACTATCTTGGATGGATATTTTTATGGAAATGAGTTCAAAAGTTATATTAAAACTTAATTTAATAATTGTGATGTTTATGTGATGTATGGATGATCATGATGTTTGATATGATGTTTTGTGTGATCTATGATGGGATGATAGGAATTAAGAAGGTATATAGTATTTTAAAATAATTTAGATAATTAGAATGATTAATTGAAATTATGTTAATTAGTTAAATAGAGATAAAATATGATGTAAAGATATTGGGGACAAAGTGGTAAATTGTAAAGGAATAAGTGAGGGTAAGATGGGAATACCATAGAAAGGGACTAAAGATTAAACATAGAATAAAGGGAAGAGAGTCTCATTATGTGCAATCGTGAAAACAAAAGAATACTGTGAAGAGAGTTAGGACACGGAAGGACTCAGGGGGTTTTGATAGAACCTGAAGAGAAATCAATTGCTAGGAGAAATCTAAGGTAGAGGGTTTTTCGTTGTTATTATAATTGATCTAAGGTTTAGATAATTATAGGTTGTGTTGAGGTTTTGGGGTTGATGATGTTTTTTGATGTTTGATGATGAATTGGTGGAATTATGATGTTTTCTCGTAAAGAATTGATGCATATGGTGTATGATAATTTGTGGTGTTATTATTTGATGAAACCAAGTGGAATTATGAAGATTTGAGACTTGTTATATGATGAAATCGTGTAAAAATGATACTGGTGCAGTGCAGAGATCGCAACAGGGAAGTCATGTTCGCGATGCATCGCCAGACAATGGATGTGCGTTGTCGGGCGAGTGAACTTCTCCCAAGCATCGTCAGGCGAGCAAGGGGTGAAGGGATGGGGTGGAAAATATAGCCCCTGGATTTTTGTACGGGGTGGTACGTCGCTTGAGCCCCTAGAGTTTTGTATGAGGGTGTTGTTGTCGCTCCCTCATCGTCGGGTGAGCCTCAAACAAGCATCCTGCATCATCGGGCGAGCATCAGGCGATGGACAGCAGTATGGTTTTAAAAGCATCGTAATTTGAGTTTCAGAATTCTGATTGACACGCCCTTAAAAGCGTTAGAGAGCTAACACAATAAACTATACCTTGGTGGAATCAAAAGAGTTGTAGGAGGTGTATGTTCAGTACCTATGCTTTGATGAATAAGATGATTCAGTGATTGTTTTGGTACGATGTATGTGTATACGATGAATTATTAATACTATCATGATGTTGTTTTACATTATGTAATGTGTGTTAATATTATGATGATTATGTGAATGATGATGCGTTTTTACTAGCAATGGTCATTTGGTTATTAAGATGTTTTGCATCATGCATTTATGGCATATGTTAGGGCATAGTCCAGTGATGGTTGCAGGACGTTGTTCTAGTGAATTTTGTAGGACGAATAGTCCAGTGATGACCTCAATTTCATAGTATGGATTGAGTACAATTGGTGATGTGTTCGGGTTCCAAGCGGGAATCAATCTTATTGGTGGGGATCTTTGGAGAAACGATGACGGTGTCATCAGTGAAGTTTTGGTACCACATTCATGAATCTAATGAAGTTGCATTGCATTATATGTGGCATTGCATGATGATTTTATTGACTGATGTTTTGTGAATGTGTGTTTGTGATAATTGCTAATTGATAGTATTACCATATGTCTGATGCGTATTATGATGCTTGAAGGTGTGAGTATGATGCGTCAGACACATGGTAATACAATCAATTACGCATCAGACACATGGTAATACCATCAATTATGCATCATACTCACACCATTGTATCTCTTTACGACGGTAAAATTAATTGTATCTCTTTACCTTGTGGCGCTCTTCTACATCATAGGTATTATGAACCATCAAAAAGCACTTTTAAATTGACCAAACTCATTGAAAAACACTTTCTGCACGTTTTTGTCTTGCATGTGTCAACACATGTGAGTTTCAGGTCGACGCATGTAACTTCGTTTTAAAGCCTGTGAGCTTCCGTAAGTCACAAGTCGACACATGCATCATACAGATCGACACATACTGAAAGATTTCTAAAATTGCAGAAATTCTTATTTTATGTGTCAACACATCCATATTTCAGGTCGACATATTTACTCATGTTTTAAAGCCTGTAGCTATTGACTTGCTCAGGTCGACACATAAAATCCTTCAAGTCGATACATGCAGCCTTTTTATAAAGTATGTGTGACACATATGATTTTGAGGTTGACACATAAATTATGTTTTGGTCAAATTTTCATTTTCTTTTATTTCAAATTTGTCCTTTTTTCCCTAAACTTTTCCAAACTATAAATACTCATTCATGCATCATTTCTAACTTGATGATACCATACAATTAGCCTACTTCATCTCTTCTTTTTCAATCTTCCAATCTATGCATACACATCAACATTATATTGTGATGATGTTCCGTCAGGGTGCCATCTGGACGAAAAATTATGGATTTCCAATTGGTATTTAGGTTGAGTTTTTGTAGGGTTCTTCATCCGAAAAAACCATCGGGTTTGTCCTCCAACATCATTTGTTGAATTGGGGGTTTTCGTGCAAGATCGTGCGAGAAGAAATCGTCCATGTGAAAAACTTCTTGGAGTGTTTGAAATTTTTTTCAAGGAACCTTGGAGTGGTTGAAATCTTTTTACAGAAGTAGAAAGAATTATATTATAGAATCGGTGATCTTGTATTGATAGTTTGCAATCGGATTTACTCGAGCAAAAAATCCCTTGGAGTGTTTGAAATCTCTGCAAGGAACCTTGGGGTGTTTGAAATCCTTTTAAGGAATTAGCTTAAGCGGCGAATAGGTTGCATCTATCGGTTGCATCTATAGATTGCATCTCTATGGACACGATACGATATAACCTAATTATCACTCAGTAAAATAATAATTTACTTTTTGCTTGTCATTTTACCGCTTCAGCAAAATGGCGTCGTTTCGGGGATTGGTGTTTATTGTTTCGCGTTGTGATAGTTTCTTTATTTTTGAGTTTTGTAATTAATGTATATGTTGTATAGAAATTATAAATGAACTTGTTTAGGTTTAATTATACATCTATATGTATATGCTTACCAAACTTGTAAATTGTTACATATTTCCTATACTCGTAAATTTTTGTTTCTTTTCACGTTTGCCAAAAGTTTGGTTAGATGTGTAGTTCCAGTTAGAGTTCGAAGAGATGAGAGCAAAGTGGGAGTAAAAGCATTTGACTCATTCGAAGCAACATATTGGTTTGTAAATAATAGGCGTCGAGCTTACGACGTAAAACAATCATGTTTTATTGTTTTTCAATTTTGTTAGTTTAGGTAATGCATTGATCGTTGTTTAAACAAGTTGAATTGGACTTGTTCTAAAATAACAAATCTTCACTTTTCAACTTGTTTATTCACTTTTGGCACGATTTTTCCAAAATCTTTCTCTTATTAGCTTGAGGAAAGTCGTATGTGTGTAATTCTATTTTTTCTAACTCTTTTGTTGATTGTTTGGACTCAATTTTGGTCAGGTAACTTGAAGAATTTTGAGGTGATTTTTCGATTGTGATTGATTCAACTTGAAAATGTATGGTAATGATAGTTTTTAAAGTTGGTACACACCAGGTAATCGTTTATCACATTCTATAGCATAACATGTTTAGGAAACTTTTCATTTATATAATTACCATATCATTCTTTCTTTTTACATTACTTGCTCATGACTTGAATCACTTTAGTTCCCTTTTTACCTGCAAATGTGAGGAAGCTTTTCATTATTCATATATGCTGGAGGCCACAATTCTTGTTTTAACTGGATTTTATTATGTTTAATATTTTGTTTGTGTTAATTATATGAATGCATGAAAGTGATCAAGGCATTTTTGTTTCATTTTGAGCACAACTACCTTAGCTAAATAGTCATTCCACCTTGTGAGTGTGTGATCATTAGTATCCCCTTTGAGCCTTTTTGTAAATTTCCATGTTATCTTTGAATTTGATGCTTGTCTATGAGTGTTTGATTTTTCTTTTTGAATGAATATTGATTTTTTATTTTCTTGAACCCTCGACTATGATTTATATTTTGAATTTTTTTCCTTGCCTTAGAAAGTAGAGAGCATTCACATTATGATGTTGGTTGAATTCAAGTTGGGGAGAGAATTATTTGTTTTCTCTTGTGTGTATTACTATGAAGTTGAGAAAAAGAAAAGTAAAAGAGAAGAATAAAAAAGAAGAAAAAAAGTTTTTAAAAACAAAAACAAAAAGATTATGGAATAATATTGTGTTAATAAGTATTGTGTTTTGGTTTGATAATTTAGGATTATGAAAAAGTTTGATTGAAATTCTATTGTTTTAAACTTTGTGAGTTGATCACTCCCTTAGGTTTAGGCAAGTTTTTGTTTCGATTAGCCTTAGGATTTATCCTTTGTTTGTTAATCAAGCCACATTACAACCTTGAAAAGCCCTTGTAATTCTTGCCTTTGTATTTTCAATATGAATTTTTGGATGAATGCATAATTTAGTCTATTATTTGTAAGATTGTGGATGAGTGTTTTTGTCCCTCACTTTTGTGTGTTCTTCATATACCGATGAATTTTTACTATGTGTGATTCACGATTGAGCTTGTTTTGTTTTAGAATTTGTTGTATGATTTTTGTACTTAGGATTCGTTTCGTTTACATGTTGTCGTTGTAGGATTGTGGTAAGTATGTACCTTGATTGTGCATTTTTGTTTGAACCATACATTTGTTTTCTGTTTTAAAACTTGTTGTTTCATGATTCTTTGGTTAGTTACTTTGGTTCTTGAAGTTTGTTTGGCTTTGTTTGAGGACAAATAAGTTCAAGTTGGGGAGAGTTTGATAAGTGCAAATTGTAGCTATTTTTGTATATAATTTTTGTTGCACTTATCGACTCTTTGTTGTTAATATCAGTTGAATAATCCAACTTTATGTATAAATATGTTTAGTTTGTGTATAATGCGTTTTTGTGTACATAGTGGATCAATTCATAGTTTTGTATTCATTTTGTAGGTATTTGAGCATTGTTGGAGCAAGAGGAATAAAAGCTCCAAGATGCATTGTTGGATCAATAAAGGAATAAGGCCAACAAGAGAGAGAGAGAGAGAGAGATATTGGAGTTATACAGGAAGAGCAACAAAAGTTGTTGTTCTGGTGTGCCTCGCCGGACGAAGCCTGGGCGAGGAACCTTCTCGTCTGTCTCGTTGGGCGACGGTGGGGAAAGCGGAAAAGAAGAATTTTTCAGTGGCTACTGACTTGGGCTCGCCAGCAGCTCACTGGGCGAGGAAGTGTTGTGTCTCCAGGCGAAGCTTCCCTTCTCCAGGAGAAGGAAGATATTTGAGACCAGTTGCGTGTGTGGCACAGTCTGGGCCTTATATTTAGGAATCGTCGTCGAGTGACGCTTTTATGGCACCAGGCGACGCGTGCGGCCTAGACTTTTCTTTATATTTCATTTTCATTTCATTTTGTTATGTTATGGGTTTGGCGATAGTTTTACCTCCCAAATTCATCAACAATCATTGTTTTCTAGGATTAGCTTAGAAAACAACTATGGAGTTTACATACGGATGATCCGGGGTGGATTACTCTTCGATCGACACTGACAAAACGGTAGATTTGTGGTTCATTTCTCTTCCTCTTTGTGTATTCTTTATTAGTTGAGTTTGTATATGTATTTACTTTGAAATCATGTATATTTTTCACTCATGGCGTTGTATAAAACTTACTTTACAAATCTTTGTCGATTATTGTCTTGGATTTATGCTCTGTGCTTAGAGGTTTGAGTTGTTATAGACATATACTGCTCAAATTCTTATCTAGGACGATTGTCTAATAGTGTCTAGATTCTAGAGATAGATTTAGTGATATTATTCACTTGGATGTCTGTGATTAATGCCTCTGTGTTGGTTGTATCGTTCTGAGAGATCATCGATGCGAGTAGCACGGTCGACTTCTATATTGTTGAGGTTAGTTGAGATATTGTCATTAAGATGATATAGTGGGTGTAGTGTTTGACACGTGATGACATTGACGAGTATTGTAGGTTGAGTATAGTTGGTTGATAGGTTTAAGTTTGTGAGTAGTGGATTATATGCATGCTTGATAAGTTGTTTCTTGGTAGAATGAATTTATTTTCTGTTAATAACTTTTACCATTCCTTATAAACAACTGATTCAAACCCAAACTTATAAACGAGATATTTTTTGAACGGTAATTCAATACACCAATCTCTGTGGACAGATATGATATAACCTAAATATAATACTTTACTTTTTGCTTGTCGCTTTACCGCTTCAGTAGTCTACGACTGAGATTCGAAGTTTTCTTGGTTTAGCCGGTTATTATCGAAGGTTCATTGAAGGATTTTCTAAGTTGGCATTACCGTTAACCCAATTGACTTGAAAAGGTCAGGCTTATGTGTAGTATGTTGTGTGTGAAGAAAGTTTTTAAGAATTGAAAAAGAAGTTGACGATTGTTCTGGTATTAATTTTGCCTAACCCAAGTGATGCTTTTGTAGTGTATTGTGATGCGTCGAAGATGGGTCTTGATGGTGTGCTAATGCAAAATGGACAGGTTTTTGCTTATGCTTCTAGGAAACTGAAAATTCATGAAAGGAATTATCTTACACATGACTTAGAGCTAGCAGTTGTGGTGTTTGTGTTGAAGATTTAGAGACACTATTTTTTCGTCTCTAAATTTGAAGTGTCCAGTGGTCATAAGAGTCTGAAATACTTGTTTGACCAAAAGGAGTTGAATATGAGGCAGAGAAGATGGATTGATTTGTTGAAGGATTATGACTTTGATTTGAATTACCATTCGGGTAAAGCAAATGTGGTGGTTGATGCGTTGAGTAGAAAATAGTTGCATATGTCAATGCTTATGGTTCAAGAGTTAGAAATGATCGGACAATTTAGAGATACGAGCTTAGTATGTGAAGAGACTCCCCATATTGTGAAGTTGTGAATGTTGAAACTTACTAGTGGTATAATAAAATAAATACGAGAAGGTCAGAGGTATGATTTAAAGTTAGTTGACCATATGACCTTGATTAACCAAGGTAATGGAGGCGAGTTCAAAGTTGACGATAATGGTGTGATGAGGTTCGGAAATAGAGTGTGTGTTCCAGATGTTCCAGAACTTAAGAAGAGTATTCTTAAGGAGGGATATCGGAGTGGGTTGAGTATTCATCTCGGTGCTACAAAAATGTATCAGGACTTAAAGAAGTTATTTTGATGGTCTGGTATGAAGAAAGACATTATTAAATTTGTTTATGCTTGTTTGACTTGTAATAAGTCGAAGATTGGGCATCGGAAACCTATGGCTCTTACGCAACCTTTGAGTATTCCATAGTGGAAGGGGACAGTGTCTCTATGAGTTTTGTGTCGGTTTTATCGAAGACTGTTAAAGGCAATGATTCAATTTGGGTGATAGTGGATAGGTTGACTAAGTCAGCCCATTTCTTACCAATGAAGATTAATCATCCTATGGAGAAGCTAGCTGAGATATATATTAAGGAGATTGTGAAATTGCATGTAACACTCAAAAATAATTAGATTATTTATTTAATTATTTTATTATTTTATGTTGGGTATTTGTGACTTAATTGTGATGTTTATGTGATGTATGGATGATCATGTTGCTTGATATGATGTTTTGTGTGGTATATGATGGGATAGTGGGATTTAAGAAGGTATAGAGTATTTTAGAATAATTTAGATAATTAGAATGATTAATTGGAATTATTTTAATTAGTTAAATGGAGATAAAATATGATGTGGAGATATTGGGGACAAAGTGGTAAATTGTAAATAGATAAGTGAGGGTAAGATGGGAAGACCATAGAAAGGGTCCAAAGGTTAAACAAGAAATAGAGAGAAGAGAGTCTCATTTTGTGCAATCGTGAAAAAAGAAGAACGATGTGAAGAGAGCTAGGGCACAGAAGGATTCAGAGGGATTTGATAGAACACGAAGAGAAATCAATTGCTAGGAGAAATTTAAGGTAAGGGGATTTATCATCGTTATTATAATTGATCTAAGGTTTATATAATTGTATGTTGTGTTTGGGTTTTGGGGTTGATGATGTTATTACGATGTTTGATTATAAATTGGTGAAATTGTGATGTTTTCTTGTAAAAATTGATGCATATGGTGTATGACAATTTGTGTTGTTATTATTTGATGAAACCAAGTGGAATTGTGAAAATTTGAGACCTATAATATGATGAAATCGTGTAAAAATGGGATTGGTGCAGTGCAGAGATTTCAAAATGAAAGTCATGTTCGTGTTGCGTCACCGGGTGATGGATGTGCTTCGTCGGGTGAGTGAACTTCTCCCAAGTAGCGCGAGGCGAGCAAGGGGCGAAGGGATGGGGTGGAAAACATAGCATCTAGATTTTTGTATGGGGGGTGGTACGTCGCTTGAGCATCGTCGGGCGACGCAAAAGCGAGCGGTTGTCACCAGGCGAGTGATGTGCTTTGTCGGGCGAGGGTGACGAAAAGAAAATAGAGCCCCTGAAGTTTTGTATAAGGATGGTGTTTTCGCTCTCTCCTCGTCGGCCTCAGGCTAGCATCCTGTGTCGTCGGGCGATCACCAGGCGATGGACAACAGTAGGATTTTAAAAGCATCGTAACTTGAGTTTTAGAACTCCGATTAACGCGTCGTTCGAAGCGTTAGAGAGCTAACGCAATGAACTATACCTTGGTGGAATAAAAAGAGTCATAGGAGGTGTTTATATAGTACCTACACTTTGATGAATAAGATGATTTTGTGATTGTTTTGGTATGATGTATGTGTATACGATGAATTGTTAATACTATGATGATGTTGTTTTGTGTTATGCAGTGTGTGTTAACATTATGATGATTATGTGAATCAAGATGTATTTTGACTAGCAGTGATCATTTGGTTATTAAGATGTTTCACATTATGCATTCATGGCATATGTTAGGGCACAGCCCAGTGATGGTTGCAGGATGTTATTCTAGTGAATTTTGTAGGACGGATAGTCCAGTGATGGCCTAAATCCCATAGTGTAAATTGAGTACAATTGGTGATGTGCTATGATTCCAAGAGGGAATCAATCCTATTGGTGGGTATCTTTTGAGAAACAATGACGGTGTCATCAGTGAATTGATACCACATGCATGAATTTAAAGAAGTTGCATTGCATTATATATGAAATTGCATGATGATTTGATTGACTGATGTTTTATAAATGCGTGTTTGTGACAATTTCTAATTAACGATATTACCATGTGTCTGATACGTATTATGATGCTTGAAGGTGTGAGTATGACATGAGGTTTCGATGGTGTGTTTATTTGGTGTTTTATTATAACTACTATATTTACTCCTTATGTCTTTTATAATGATTATGATTTACTCACTCTTGTTGCTTGAAAATGTTGCCTATATACGTGTGTAACTTGTAGGTAATTAAGAATAGTACGTCGAGGCTTAGAGGATAGTTGTAGAGCATGTTCTTTATTTCCTGTAGAGTAAAAGGGTATTGCTCTGTTATGTAACATCGGGGATGAGGTCATTTTCTTTGAATAACCATGTTACTCTGTTTATTTTGAGTTTGGAACTACCATTGTGGTATTTGAGTTGTTTTGACTTGATGAAGTTATTTAGAAGTATCTTAATAAAGATGTTTTGAATTATGAATTTCCGCTGCGAGTAATTTGAAAAACTATGGTTGTTAATCATGAATTACTTAACGTAATTGATTTTTTGAAAAAACTCGTGTTACAGAGCAGAATGTATTTTGCTATGAAGTTTTTTTGAAGCAATGTGACACTCTTTTTGGTGCGTCACTCTGATTTTATTATTGAATTATTTTGTGAATATTCTTTGGGGTTTAGAAGGGTGTTACAGATATGACACTATATACTTAGACACGTCAACTTCAAAGACATCATAGACTTGAAAAGGAGAAATATGGTTTCAGGATTACTAGAAATCGATATTCCAAACGAAGTGTGTGAGGAATGTGTGCAGGCGAAGCAACACAAGAATAACATCTGCAAGGATGCAGGAAGCAAGTCGGAGGCAATATTTAAAGTCAAATACTTTTATGTATGTGGTCATATCCAGGTGGATTCAGTTGGAGGTAATAGATACTTTGTCACATTCATAGATGATTTCAGTCGAAAACTGTAGACTTACCTGATCAAGAAAAAAAGTGAAGTGGTCGAGATATTTGTCAAGTTTAAATCTATGGTCGAAAGATAAAGTGGTCGAAAACTGAATATTCTGAGGACTGATGGTGGTGGATAATATGTGTCGATATACTTCAACATGTTATATGATAAAGAAGGAATTGTGCATGATGTGGTGTTATCCTACACTCCACAACAAAATGAAACTACTGAAAGGAAGAATCAAATCATCATGAATATGGTGAGAAGTATGTTGAAAGACAATAATTTACCTAAAGAGGTTTAGGGTGAAGTTGTGTCAACTGCAACATATATTCTGAAAAGATGTACGACGAAGATGCTAGAAGGAATAACTCCAGAAGAATGTTGGTTTGGTGTCAAGCCTAGCTTAAGTCATCTAAAAGTATTTAGATCTATAGCACATAAACATGTGTCTGATCAGTTAAGAAGAAAACTTGATGACAAGTCGATTCAAATGATTCTAATAGGATATCATTCGACTGAAGGATACAAGTTAATCGACCCAGTAAATAAGCAAGTAGTGATCAGCACGGACGTGATCATTGATGAGCTTAAGGAATGAGATTGGACTAAAAATGTAAAGAAGATTCAGTAAGAATCTTATGTGAAGAACCAGCCACTGAAGTCAAAAGAGAAGAAGTTTGACGGTAAGAAGTCAGAGGTGAAGCAGGCCCAAGCAGGCCTCAAAAAACAAGATGCATGCCTGCAACGTAGCAGGAATGTGTGATTACATTATATAATGTGGTCGATCATGAAGGTGAGCTGGTACACTATACTTTCTATGCAAATGTCAAACCAGTCAATGCAGTTGAGGCATTGCAGCATTTAAAGTGGATGAAAGTGATGAATGGGGAATTGAAGTCCATCGAAGTCAACAACACTTGGTCACTTATCAAATTGCCTCAAAGCAAGAAGGAAATCAATGTGAAGTGGGTATACATGGTGAAGTTGAATCCCAAAGAAGAAGTAACTCGACACGAGGCAAGACTTATGGCAAAAGGATTTCTTCAGAAAGGAGGAATCGACTTTGATGATGTTTTTGCACTTGTTGCTATGCGTAACAATCAGGTTGGTTGTTGGTCTAGAAAATATGAACAATTGACACATATGTCAGATGGATGTGAAATATACATTCCTAAATGGTCCCTTAGATGAAGAAGTTTATGTTGCACAACCAGTTGGGTTTGTAAACAAGGCAGAGAAAGAAAGGTGTACAAGATGTATAAAGCTCTGAATGGACTTAAACAAGCTCCAAGAGCTTGGAATAAGAAGATTGACAGATTCCTAAGGGAAAATAAATTTGTGAAGTGCACAACTGAGTATGGAGTATATGTAAGAAGAAGCAAGAGTGAATTGCTTATACTATGTCTTTATGTTTATGACTTGTTGATAACATGTAGCTGCAAGAAAGAGACCGAATACTTCAAAGATAATCTTAGTAAGGAACTCGAAATGTCTAATTTGAGCGAGATTCATACTTCATTGACATCGAACTATACAAGAGTAGTAGAGGATTGATGATGCATCAAAGAATATATACAAGTGAAATACTCAAGAGATTTGATATAGAAGAATGCAACTTGACTTCGACACCTATTGGGCCAAAACTGCAACTGTCGAAAGACTCAGATGAAGATGATGTCGACTGAACACAGTACAAAATACTTATTAGGTTATTAAGGTACATTTGTCATACAAGGTCGGATCTAACATACAACGTGGGTATGGTTAATAGATTTATGCAGATGACAAAGGTATCACATCTAGCTGTGACGAGGGGGATACTAAGGTATCTCAAAGAAACCCTCGACTATAACATTTTATTTCCTGCAGTTGATGAAGGAAAATAATGCAAACTAGTGGGATACACCGACTCAAATTGGTGTAGTGATGCTGAGGATCGAAAATTCACAGTTGGTTATGTGTTTATGCTAGGTGGAGCACTAGTTGCTTGGAGTTCGAGAAAAGAGTCAGGAGTAGTATTGTCATCATGTGAAGCAGAATACATAGATGCTTCTTTTTGTGCTTGTCAAGCAACATGGATGGTGAACCTGGTCGAAGAAATAACAGGGAAGAATCATGGAGCAATTACCATGAAGATCGACAACATGTCAGCTATCAATCTGGCGAAGAATCTGATAGCACATGGACGAAACTTGTAGCAAAACCGAAGCTGGACTTGAAACACTGCAGAACTGAGAATTAGAATGCAGACATCATAATGAAAGGAGTGCAAGTCGAAGTGTTCAAGAAATTAAGATCTATGATGAATGTAGATGACTTAGACGCAATGAATTAAGTGGTGTGTTAAGATTGTAATTCAAGCATGTTGCTCGACATAAACAAGGTCAGATCGATTAGCCGTGCGTGCGTGCGTGCGTGCGTGCGTGCGTGCGTGCGTGCGTGCGTGCGTGCGTGCGTGTGTGTATCGAATTATCAAAAGAGTTGCCTCGACGTGCCAATTTTTGTAGTTAATGAAATTAGATGCTTTGGACTTTTGTGTTTTGGGCTTTGCCTTAGAGAACAAGCAAACCTAAAACTATAAATATGGAATAACCCCTGTTGTTGTAATCACTTGAACATTACAATTGCAAAATAAAGAATATTCATAGTTTGTGAGCAGAGAGAAACTCCACAAATATTCATCTTTTTCCCCTATTTTGTTCAAACTCTAATCGTCTTCTTCCTCAATTTCACTTTTCTTTCTTCTTTCATTAACAATTGTGCAGCATAATCATCTTACAATCAAGGTTAGTTGATTCACTCAAGTGAAGAGTGAAGAACAAGAGATTTCGATCGGGTTAATTGAATCTTACTCATCAAGATTGATTTGAAATTCTCCATAGATTTGGTATAATTCCTAACAGTAATTATAGGTTCAACACTTCCTTTAATATCAATAAGATGATTTTTTATTTTAAAAATCAATAAAACACCTCTCTAAAAAAAATACGAAGTGGATGTGCATGCACCAATAGATATAAACAGTTTGTGGATAGCTACCCATCCCAAAACAATATTTATCAACACAAGGATCAAATTTAATCATATTTACAATGTCTAGAATGAGACCACACAGTTTTTTCTTCTTCTTTTTGAAGTTTTGTTCAAAAGGTAGTGAAAAATCATAGTTACTTGTATCACAAGAGACCACACAAACGTGGCCTTGAGCAGAACTGTCTTCCATTAGCTTTGACAATTGCCATGATTCCAGCAGTTATTCCAGCACAGATTACAGAAGACACATACTGCTGTGTGTTTCGGCCCGCTATAAAATAACAACAGATTTTCAAATTTAAATAAAAAGAAAAGAATAGGCAAAGTAAGCATCAAGGAAACTTTATTCAGATGGAAGAAAAACAAAGTTAAATACCTTGATGAAGAGTGAAGGAAGTTGCTGTCAAACTACCAATTATCAAAGCTGATGCTACAGGGAGGTACTGCAAAGTTACATTTTTCTATAAAGTATGTCAATAACACATTAAAATGGTTTCATAAGATCTCAACCATGACAAGATTAGCTCATTTTCTTTTTCGACCATCAGAAGTTTTACGATTCAGATGGTAGAAAATGGAGATATTAGGATCCAATGTTACTTACAGATAAAGGTTCAAAGTTATTTCGTTGAAAAGGAGAAGGAGCGTTTCTTCTGACAGTATAGTGACCGCTTATCAGATCCAGAGCATCCTGCAGAAGACATCAAACTCATTAACCATTTTTGGATAAACTGCCACATATTATTGACTGCAATGAATCATGAACATAAATGAACTTGCCTGCCGAATTCCATCATGGAAATTATTCAAGTAATAGCGCGAAACTGCACTAATCCCATCTTTTATCAATCCAGCTAGTGTTTTCTTTCCATATCTGCATCATAAATCCGAAATCTATCAGTATGACATAAGTAACCAGAAAAACACAGGATTCATTCATTACCGGAAATTTCATACCTAACTAAGTCCCCTTTGAGAGCATTAGTCCCAGCATACTCGAGGCTTATCTCATCACCTTGCTCTGCCCATACTAAATAAAATTATTGGATTCAAATAAGCACGGTTATAATTCATAAAGAATAATAGAGATTATGAAGAACTTTCATACATATTCTGAACTTTCCATTTTCCTCGCCAAACATTGAAATGCACTCGGAGCAAGTAAGCACTCCGATTCTCTGCAATTGATGATTTAATGCCTTCTGGGCCATATAACACTACAAACAGCGGCACGATAATCAAAATAAGTAGTTGCATAACTTACACAAAGGAAGACAGTCAGTGAAGGATTAAGAAACTTTAAATCAAATTATCCTTTGGCGGGGAACCTGAGTAACATTTGTTCGATCAAGGGAATCGATGCAGTTTACTCTGATAATTCCTTTCTGCTCCTCTAGTATATCTCCTTTTCTATCTATCATGAAGTATCTGCTCAGCTGAAACAGAAATGATTAAAAACCTGAATCATAGATTGCCAGCATATCCGGATTGTGGCATCTAGCTACTGATATTCGTTAATAAATACATGAATTCTTTTTCATTACCTTTGTTTTTCAAAATCCTCTGAAATTTGATCGTAAAGGATTTTCATACTATCGTAATTTGAGTTCCCACAGTGGAAATGGAAATCAAAAGGCACATATCTGCCATAGTTTCATAATCCGTGAGTCATAAAACAACAAACGTAAAAGAAAAAATGCGAATCAGATTAGTCAAAAACAAACTGATATATAACACAACCAGCGCAGACTCGATAACACAAGGTTGTATGTGAGTTTGTAACACAAGAATAGAGTATAAGAAAAAAAAGTCGAAATTATCACCTCACATTTTGCTGATTTTGCATTTCAGCGGCGTATGCTGCACTTAATTGACCTTCTTCACCATGCTGTTGCAAAGCAAAATTAACAAGAAATTGATCAAAAATAGAAGACACAAAGTAACAAAAACAGTTGAAAGGGAAAGTTCATTGTAGAGGATTTGCTATGGGTGATTTATATCCTAAAGGGTATGCTAATCAAACTTGGCCGGTTCAAAAAATAATTTTGCGATAGGTTCAGATTAGTATTGAGAAAGAGTAGATAGTAGAAGTCTTACTTTGTCAGTTAGATCAACTGCTAATATCTCTCCGAATCTTTGTGAGAGATCATGGAAATGACGCTCCACAATATTTGGCTGAAAGTAAAGGAGTAGAAGGGGAAAAACAATAAGAAACACATATAATAATATTCTGTGAAAACAATTTAAGAACCAGAACAATTGAGAAGTAGAAGTGTACTGTTTGCTCATGACTAATAACCCTAAGGTGTGGTTTATAGCTTAGATCAACAATCTGCTCCCACAAAAGAGGAATTGAACCTCGAACCTGCAACATATTAATTAGGGTACAGATCACAAACAGGGAGGTCAAAACTAAATATGCTAGCAGAAAACAAAACAAAAAGTGTAAGGAGAAACTATGAAAAGGCATAATGGAAGTCGATACTCATTAATGTAAAATAATACCTGTAAAAATGAGAAACTGAAATCTTCAGTTTCCAGTAACTGTTCAGTTTCAATGAAATTGGCAGTGTCACCTTCAAAGTTAGCTCCTCTTCTCCACATTCTAGTTCCTACATCACCATATTTTCATATTATAGTGAGTTATTGCAAATTTATTGAACTACCATTTTAAGAATGAAGCATCATTGGACATTTTACCTAGACGTCGTGTACATCTCCTTGATATTAATGTCAGTTTAGCACACAAGTCTTTTAGCTTCAGCTCAGCTGTTTGGAAGCTTAAGCACCGGTTAAGGGAGAACGTAACAGGTTTATTATACAGAAAACACATTCACACAAAAAGGGGACAGGGGAGAGAAAAAGTAGTTAAAATTTCAGGATATTCCCTTGTACTAGGGGCAGGATGAATCTGTCAAGCTGTCATCGAAAAAGTTTTATGTTAGGAGAAGATGAAATTCATTTTTCAGTGAAATTGAAAAAGGACTATTACTTCAGCAAAAACCAAACGCTGCAAAATTATCTGACCTTAAACTCAACGAGCTCCTCCATAAGATGCTTGTTCCATACATATCGCGGGTCAGCCTGAAACATAAATCGGAAAAAAGAATCCATAAAATTTCAAGCTATTTCCCCCCTTGTTATTGCATCAAATGATGTCAACAGGTTTAAGAGGCCTTTCTTCGATCTTTCCTAATGTAAAAGTAAATGTACAAGAGAAGTGGTCTGAAAGAGATTTTCCGTGACACGTTGCAGTGGCATCATGTCAACTAACCTGCTTCCATAGTGGCTTACTCATCCACCCTTCAACTAACTTGCTTCTTCTCTGCAAGCTGACCGATAAGATGAATTACATCTTATGAACATCAATCTTGCATTAATAGTAATAATAAAAATAAACCAGCAATATAAGGATTGCAACACTCACTTTAATGTAATATCGGTTTCATAAGAATAGTATAGACCTGGCATTGACTCTACTATTTTCAGCAACGTCAAGAAGTATTCTTCATCCCTTTTCTACAAAAAAAGATATAACACAAAGGACAAATTGAGTATTGATTACATGTATAACACTTGATTGATCCCTCGAAAACTTATAATTACACAACCTCTTACTTCTTGAGAAGTTGAAAACTTCAGAGCCTCATTACATGCAAGAACTCTCATAGACATCAAGCGATAAACCGGAAAACCAAGGAAACTTCCAACTTCCTTCCGAGAAGTTATTACAATGGCATAAGTTCCTGTATCAAAAGATAGCATTATTCAACCTTAATATGTGTTATAAATGAAGCTATGTTAATAGAGAAAATAAATATTTTTTTCTTCGTTCATCACAATTCTTATAGCTAGCTTAACTTCTTTCTGCTAAACCAATGCATCGCAATTATAAGCATATCTACCTACAACCAATCTTATTGTTCCCACGACACCGTAAATCGTAGATGTCTTTGTTGGACTTCCTAAAACTGTGTCACCTGCAAAAGATTCATAAATAAAAAAACCATATAAAGGAAAATTATTACATTAAAATGGTAATTTCAAATATGTTCCTGAATAAATGCAAACCAAATAAATGCAAGCAAAATCTCAAAATGTAAGAAACATTAGTTTTTGGCTCATAATCCTCTCTTTTTCCCAAAACAACATTAATAACTAACCAAAACCACAACCCTAAGGTTCCGTTAAGTCAGCTTAGTTGGTAGCTGTGTAAAAAAAAAAGTGAATTGCAGCCACTAGACTACCTCACAAAAAAAAAACCAAAACCCTACAAAAAAAAATCCACTTGAAAAGCAAATCAACTTCTCAAATAACCTTCTCCTGAAAACTACAAGCTTCATAAAAGTAAAACATGTTATTTCCATTTCAAGGCAAACATAAAATGATAAAAGAAGAAGAAATTACCATCAAGTGAATTGATGTTTCCATCAACACGACTAATCCCAAAGCCATGATTAGGAGATTGATGAGATTTGATAACAAATTTGTCCTGAAACTCTTGCAATTCAAGTTCATCGTAAAGCTTGAATCTTTCAGCAGAAACCGAAGGAGATTCAGTGTCCATTGTAAATGATTGAGGAAAAACAAGATAAATATGTAATATGTTAAAAAGATAAAATCAAAACCAAGATTTTTGTTTCAATTTATGACAAAGTCCTTGTCTACGTAACAGCCTGTTCTTCCTCTTCAACACCATTAATGTAACCATTTTGGGTTAAATTACTTTTACACCCTCGGGATAATGGTTTAAAAATTCTATTTAAAATATAATCTGATTTTACTTAAATAAATAATATAAATTTTGCGGTATAAATTTTATTTGTAAACATTTTATATATATGAGTATGACAGGTTGAATAGATTTAAACGGAAAAAAAAATCTTTAGTATACTATATTTAAATAAATAAACTCTTAAAGAACATAAACATGAATCATTTACTAAATTAGTCAACTCAAACTGAACATAAAATAAACAAGCTATAAATCCTTCTCCAACGACATGGCCAATTTTTAGCTCTATTTCTAGAGTATTTATTACAAAGAGAATAACTAACTTTAATCGAAATTCATTATCCTAATTTATATATAATTTGTTAACAAGTAACTTCTTAACTTAAATCCAAAATCATAACTAATGGTAACAAAATGTTCAAATGTTAGTTTTCTCTATATTGGCTTTTAAATTTTATTTTTAGCAACGAAAATTAAATAATTATAAATATATGGTGTTTCGTTTGAGAATTATAAATAGATGCAGTGTTGAATTGGATGTCTTGAATCGACGATTCTGATCTCCATTTGACGGCACAAGGGAAACCTGCATTGTGAGCACTTCAACGTCGAAGTTAGTTTAAGATTCAAGATGGATATATTGAAAAGTGGAGATCAAAGAATGTACATTGTCTCATGTGTGGACTAACTTTTATATCTTGGATCGAGTGAAGTGGATTTGAGGCGGATATGACCTTAGCTATTTGGATCTTTGGCTGAATCAGAACAGTTGTCCTCAAGACTTTGCGGGGCATATGATGAGTCGGAGAAGTCTTCAGTGATTTGGTCGATCTCTATAATGATGTCTACCATGAGCTAGAACTAAAACGTTTGAAGTTAGTTAAAACATCAGTGTGGAACAGTATTAGACGACAACGCCTTATCTAGAGGGGGTGAATAGATCACCAAGCCAAAGAATCCAAATAATTTTTTTGGTTTTAAAAGTAATTAGAAAAGAGTGCACGCAGAAGGTTTTCAAAAAGTGTCGTCTATACGAACCAAACTATTGAAAGTCGGATAATATAAAATGAATTATGGAATGAACACTATAATATGGAATTTATATACTTCAATCAAGTAACAAGGTATTAATTGTTTATACCAAGTTACTAGCAATACTATTTCCAATGGTAACAATCAAAAGAACAAACAAACAATTTGTCGAACACTTGGTGTGCAATCGAATTTTCAAAATTTTCCTTTGAGTTGTGTTGATATAAAAAGTACTTATAATCAAAAGTGATTATAAGTAAATCAACACATAATTCAAAACAAAATAAGCCAAGGAAAAATTCCTACGAGTCGATCGATTACTCAATGCTATTAGACAAATTGATTGATGAAAACTAAAGCAAGTAAAACGATAAGAAAAAGAGACACGAGAATCTGTTTAGGAAGTTCGTCAATTCGTCCTCGCTATGGCTACGTCTCCCACCAATTCCAATTTTAGAATTAGGATAATTCTTACTATGCAAAAAATCGTTACAAGAGAAGTGTTCTAATAGCAACCCTACAAACCCTAATTGTTTATTATTAATTTAACCCCTTCTTTTATGTTGATCTTGAGAAAGACCAAGATACAATAGATCCCAATTGACTTGTCGATATTGCTACTCCTTTGCATTCTTTATCTCCAAAGCTTTCACGCACGATCAATTATACATATTGCACACAAGATTTCAATTCGATTTGTCGTTGTCGCGCTACTTCCTTTGTGTTCTTTATCTCCAAAGGTTCTTTGTATTCTTTATCTCCAAAGGCTTTCACTAGGTTGCAATCCTCTCTTGAATGTCTTACACGAAAACCTCAAATCAATCAACGATCTTGGAGGACAAACTTGTGGTTTTTCTGGATGAAACCCCCTGCAAATCTCAACCCAATATTCTCGGCGACACAAGAACCTAATTGGACATTATCAAACCTCGCCTAGATGGCACCCCGAAAAAAGATTATTATGTGTGATTTATCAGAGTGTATGCAAAAGTTGAAGGTTGAAGATGAAGAGAAAATGCAATAAGTGTTTATAGTTTCACCAAGTTGGAATGATGCATGAATAATGTATTTATAGTTGTGGAAGTTTAGATGCAAAAGAGTGGTTTTTTGAATTAAAAATAATTGAAAATTGACTTAATCAAACAGTATGGGTCGACCTGAAACTCGTATGTGTCTACACATAAGTCAAGAATTAACTTTATATGTCGACGTGAAAAATGGATGTGTCGACCCAAGCATGGCAGTAGCGTTTTGCCTTTAAAACTGCAGTGCATATGTCGACCTGAAATTCGTATGTGTTGGCACATAAAATAAGAACTTCTACAATTTGCAAAAGATTCAGTATGTGTCGACCTATATGGATGCATGTGTCGATCGAAGACCTCTAAAGGCTTTAGGCTTCAGAACTCAGTTGGATGTGTCGACCTGAAGTACGTATGTGGCGACACATGCAAGCAAAAATTATACAAAAATTGTTTTTCAAGACTTTGGTCAATTTCAAAATGTTTTTTAATGGTTCCTAAGACCCATAATACAAAGGAGTGCCACAAGATATAGAGACACCGTCCAATATACAGAAATGCTAAGTTTTCCTAGTTTTCACATCATGCAAAACATCTAATGGTGAAATTGTACTCACATACTCCCCCTTTTTTATGATGGAAAAATTTACGACGATGTATTTCATGTAGTTATCAAAGGCTCCCCTGACTTTGTGTTTCACAACTTCGTCTCGCATATGCTTCTCCCCCTTTGACAACATCAAAAAGAAAGATAGAAAACCGTGAGAAGTATCATGTTCCAATACAAATACTAATATATCACTTAGAGGCGTTTTTGCATAGAAGAGCAACAATCACATATCTTCATATATATGTAATGATGTGAAATTGATAAATAACCAGCAAACAATATTACAATATATGTAATGCAATGCATGATGAATAAAGAATGCAGTGTAAGAGAAAACTTTTCAAGTTGCTTCTATAGCGTCACAGTTATGTAACACATCATAATAGAACTCTCGATGTCGCACACGTGCCTAGCATAGCGACAAGAACTTGTCACTACTAAAACCAAAATGAAGATGTTTGTCATAACATGTGGCCAACTACAACATTGAATGCATATTGCAAATAACACACAGACAATTAACTCAAGCACGAATACAAGAAATAAACTTAATAAAAACACATGCTTGCACAACAAGAACAAACTTATACATATGTGAAAGAATTAATATATGAAGTCATTATAAGCATGTATATTGAGATCACACAATGGTTATCAATCAAAAAAATTGGAAATGAGCGTTCATGGTTTTCATCATTTGAGAACATATCAAGCATTTTTACCCAACAAGTAACATGCATTAAGAAAGGTCTTACTTCAAAGAGAAATTGAAATGGTATTATCTCACTCTTGATGGAACGAAAGTTGCACTCACATGATGTAAAATACTAAAAAAAAAGAGTTAGATTAAAAGTATAAAGTGCAAGAAGCAGAGTAGAATTAGGCAACATTGGAGATATTGATGATACCCAATTCCCCACATATATTGAAAAACTATTCATTGTAAGAGGTTTAATGAAAATATCGGCAAGTTGATTCTTACTATCAACATGTTCGAATACAACATCTCCTTTTTCAACATGATTGCGAAGGAAATTGTGACGTATCTCGATATGTTTAGTGTGATAATGTAGCACGGGATTATTGGTTAGATTAATGGTACTAGTGTTGTCACACATGATAGGAATACCTAAAAGTTTAATGTCAAAATCAAGTAATTTAAAATTTTGGTATTCAGATCTCAGTGACAAGAACATAGTTCAAAATAATTAGAAGACAAACTTTAAAGACACATAATCACTCAATACTTAGAAGCTTAAGATTGATTGACAATACTTATAACTCACTAGAGACAATCCTACTTTTATACCAAGATGATATTAGATAGGCTCACAATTAACAAGAACGCACAAACTCTAAAAAGACACTTAATAATAATACACGTTCCACCTTTCAATTAGGTTTATAGCATTCTATTTATAACCCATTTCTGGACTGGACTGGGCTTCAAAAACACAGCAGGGCATTGCAAATATAGTTGCAGATTTATCTCCTCAAAGATAGGACATTAACCATTAGTTTCCTAAACTATCTCCATAATTAGAAACTAAGAATACTCCTTGAATTCAACTTGAATCTCTTAATCCTTAAAGTAAGCTCCACATAGGATAGCATAATATTCCCAGAATATTTTGCATATGTAACAAACTAAAAGAATACAAGTGTCCAACTGTACCAGTCATGATGTCGAATGATTCAGGATAGGATATCTTATTCAACATGTTTTTTTGCATGATAGAACATTGTGATCAACATGTTACTGTCAAACAGAATCTCTGATTCCTCTGTCTTGGACGCCACATAGGATTACTTCATATTCATATAATATTGATTAATTTAAATCAACTATATCCAAACTGTAAAAACTGTAACAGACCAGGTGTTCTACTCTTCTTGTTAGGACATCGCATTAGACATGTTGAAACTGCAAGTTGAAACATCTTGTTCACCTTGTTGCTGCTAAGTTAGTTTTACCAAATTAATACCAAGCATTAATGATAGAGAAACTGTTGCATTCCTCCCCGTCTGTAATTGCTATGTATCCTTAAAGAATTCAATGCCACTTTATTTTTCTTTGATAAAGTTCATCCAAGCAAATTTTGAAAAATCATCAACAACCACACCGACATATCTCTTTCTACCAAAATTGTCAACCTGCATAGGTTCCATTAACGCCATATAAAGAATTTTTAACTCATTGGAAGTAATTTGATGATGCAACTTTGGATGTGACATCTTGGTTTGCTTCCCTATTTGACACTCACCATAAATTTTGCCTTCCTCAATTTTTAGCTTGGGAATACCACTGACTGCTTCCTTTGACAAAACTTTATTCATACCTTTCAGGTGTAAATGGCCAAGTTTTTGATGCCATAACTTAACTCCAACTTCTTTTGACATCAAGCATGTGGAATAGCAATTTGTTTCTTGAGGTATCCACAAGTAACAATTATCTTTTGATATGGCTCCCTTTATGATAACTTTATTCTTCTCATTTGTTACCAGACATTTTGATTTAGTAAAGTTAACTTTGAGACCTTGGTCACATAGTTGACTAATACTTATCAAATTAGCAGTCAACCCCTTAACAAATATCACAGCATCAAGATTAGGTTATCCTGCATAGTCCAACTTTCCAACACCCTTTATTTCTCCTTTTGATCCATTTCCAAAAGTGACATAGTTAGTGGAATATGATTTAATATCCACCAAAAACTTCTTAACACCAGCCATGTGTCTAGAACAACCCCTATCAAAATACCACTCCTCTTTATCAGAAGCTCTGAGGGAGGTATGAGCTATAAGTCCTGATGTACCAACATTAGGACTCCACTTCTTCTTGTTCTTTACAGCATCATGTTTGGGTTTGGGCTAAACAGCATGATTAGGGTATCCATACAAATTGTAATAGTGAGGTTTTATGTGATCAAAGTTTCCATAATAATGGCGTCTCCATCATCGGGTCTTGCTTCTCGAGTAATCATTCAGATGTATTTGCTGATGTTGGTACATTGGATTAGACATCTTTTGTTCTTGTTTTCTTTTAGGTTGAACAAAATTCATTGCATGCATCTTTACTTTGTTCATCATAATTTGATTATCATAGCCAAGGCCTTTAACATTTCCAGCATTCTTACCGGTTTGAAGAATCTCATCCAGCACATCAGAACAACTATTTAGCATTATTACAGACTTAGCCATATTGTCAAGTTTTAAATTAAGCAATACAACTTCATCCTTCAGATCAGATATGGTAGACAGATACTCCACTTTTTTAGCCTGTAGTTGAGCAATGACTTTCTTTTGATCCTCTCCCTATTGACACACTTTTTCACTTCAGAGGAACAACACCTTGTATGAAGCAACAAATTCATCAAAAGTGAGTTCTTCACAATTTCATTCTTCATAAGAGACATCCTCACCACAAGAATCTTTATCAGATTCACATCTTCCAGTGAAGGCAGCAGTATGCTTAGTAGTTTCATCATTAGGTTCACTCTCATAATCATCATCAAATTGTTTACAGTGATTTCTGGTAAACAACCGCTAGTCCTCCAAACTATCAAATAATCTTTATGACTGTTATTTAATCTCTCTGGTAACTTGCAGGATCGACTAGATTGATCCTAGGATGTATTGGTCATTTGGATAACTCTCATTATAGAACGGATATTCATGGTTGGTATTTAGAATGTTGTGTAGGTGTTTAACTTACTTCGATTACTCTATTAAATATCTAATAACATGATCAAGTAAATGTGCGCGAAACTAAATTGCATGAATAAAGTTCAATTGTAAAGACATGTAAAAACTGCAGAAAAGACAAGTAAATGACTTCGAAGCATAAAAACATGTAATGTAAAAGAGTCTCTGGAAAGTAAAGGATTCGAAATATGAAGAAAGCGTTTTAATACAAGAAATCATTAAAATGACTTTAAATGAAAAGGTTTCCGAATGATAAAAGCATGAAGATAAAGGCATGAAATATACAGAAGTTTCTGAAAATAAAGGATTTGAAATGGAAAGAAAATATTTAAATGTAAGACATCAGTAAAAAGACTTCGAATGAAAATACTTTAATGCAAAGGCTTTTGAATGATATTGACATGAAGATGAAGGAAAATACTGGAAATGATAAAGAGTTTTATTAAATCATAAACACTTGGTGTTATCATACGTACATTGCTCGTGCATTCGTTTCCCTAGCCATGTGGTATTTTGAATGTTTACTGAGTTTTTTTGTACAATAGATATGACACACGAAATCCTAACGCTAAGACTTCTATTTATACTACTTCGACCATAACGGTCTTGCTATAAGATTCTGCCACGTTCAGAACATGCAAAGCAATGCCCTTCTCTCGCTTCCACGCGTCTTCAAATGCTCCAACGCATAGATTTTAAATTTCGAACATCCCGTTTGCATTTGAATTTCAAATGTTTTGGAACTTCTTCGCTTCGAACGCATTTCTTGGACACAGCTTTGTTACCATTTCGAGACTTCTTTGAATATATTCCCATAACTGTCACTCGAAGCTCAGAGTTTTGACATGCCCATTCGAAGCACTGCTTCTATCATTTCGAAACATGACATCTTCTTTATTCCAATCGAAACGTCCAATTTGCTTCGCTTCTAATAATATCATCAAAATCTTCAGCCAACAAAATGCCCCTTTAAAATATGTATTTCGATTCCTTTGAGAAATACCTATTTTAAACATATACGTAAGATTTTGATGCGACCTTTGAATCATCGTAACATTTATTGCACATGACTCCAGTCACGTCAATCATGACGCTTTTCAGATTCCTTAACCGCCTTGAACCATTTCACATCATGGTGCAGTTACAAAACAATGATTATTATTTAATCACGCCTATTACCAATATTAACTTTACGCCACCTCCTTCTCAAACCAACCCACGACTACCACGTATCACAATCTTACTCAGTGGATCTTTAAACTTTCACACTATAAAAACCCATCAACTTAGTCTTTTTCTTTTCTTCCCACATTCTGAATCTTTTCTTCCTCTCTTCTCACCGAAACCCTAAACTTCCAACATTCTTCCAACAATGTCTTCTTCAACTTCATCTCAACTAAAAAAGGCTTCCAAAAAGAAAGGAAAGAACACAGGAACCATAATGGAAAGCAAGGTTGGCACCTACCAAGGCCAATCTGTTCTTATTCCTTAGATGATCTCAAAAGAGAAGGAAATGCTTTACGCATCACAGGTACTAATTCCTACTAACGCCGCTGGCAAGAGGTTAGCTTTAATGGGCCCTCTTACAGTCTTTGAAATCTTAAAGGACACCAGAAAAATTTTCCCTGTTTGTTATAATTTTAAACCTCTGTTTAATAAAATGGATAACCCTAAGACAATAGAGTCTTCTGATTCGACCACCGTGGAAAATCCAATCATTCCCCCTAAGGACCCTTTTGTGTTAGATTATGTGAAGAGTAACTTCAAACCATTTCGATCTTGCCCCACCTCCGACACAACTTATCACAACTGGTTTACTAAAGTAGAAGCTAAGAAATCCCAGCAATGGGAAGAATTAGGTATTTATAACTTGATTAAACTATCGAAACCAGGCTTTACCTACAGCCACCCATTATTATTCGCGTCCTTATACTTCTGGAACAGTACCTACAATACTTTCCATCTCCCTAGTGGAATGATTACACCCACCTTTTTTGACATAGCAGCCATTACTGGGTTATCACCAATAGGAGAAACCTACATTCCTGACAACGAAGAGCATTCGAGTATTATTGACTTCGAAGTCAAGCTAGCCAATTTTTCAAAGTTCATCAGCCACTATCACACTGAAGGTGACCGTGTGTCAGATGTAGAACACATTGCTTTCCTTACCTTATGGTTATCAAGGTATGTCTTTTGCAGCAGATCCCTACGGGTAGCCAGTAGGTTTATTCCTCTAGCTTGAGATGACCAAAGCATTGACGGCTTGGCGACTTTCGGGCTTGACTTGTCGTCTAGGACCGTAGATGGCACTTGCTTCTTTCTTAAACGGCCTCTTCTCAGTACTTGTAGAGGCAGCCTTTTGTATCTTGCCTGACCTGATGCCAGCTTCAATTCTTTCTCCCGTTAGAATTAAATCCGTAAACCCAGCGGAGGAGTTACCAACCAAATGATTGAAAAACGGACCAGACAAAGTCCCTAGGAACATATCGACCAGCTCACGATCAGTCAATGGAGGCTGCACCCTGCCAGCCAAATCTCTCCATTTTTGTGCGTATTCTTTGAACCCTTCACCCGTTCCTAGAGACATACCCTGAAGTTGGGTACGCGTAGGAGCGAGATCAGAATTGTATTGGTATTGTCTGTAGAATGCGGTTGCCAAATCTTCCCAGTGTCGGATGCTAGTTCCATCTAATTGGTAGAACCATTCAAGCTGTGACCCCGAGAGGCTATCTTGGAAGAAGTGAATCCAGAGGTTCTTATCCGCCGTGTAAGGTTGGATCTTCCTTACGTACGACCTCAGATGCAGCTTTGGGCAGGAGACCCCATCATACTTGACGAAGGCAGATGCCTTAAACTTGTGTGGAATTACTACCCCAGAAGATAACCCCAGATCCCCGAAATCCAGTCCCGACACATTCTGAATTTCCATGGCGCTCAAGCGGTCCTCCAATTGCTTGTATCTGTCAGCAGCAGGTGGGTATTGTTCGTCATTGTAGTCCGTCTCGTTGTCGGAGACTGCGGGACTAGGAGCTCCTCCCCCTTGGGGACTGTTTTTCTCAGCAGAAGAAGTAGTTGGTTCAGCTTCATTATGGAGGGTGTTCCCAAATCTGCGTCCGGTGTTGAACAACGCAGTCCTCTTTTTCTTCTTCTTCTTCAGGAGTAGAGTCTTCAACTCTTGCTGACCTTGGGCTAGGATTAGGACCATCTCTTGAAACTGTGCACTTTGGGCCTGAAGGGCCTTGATTGCTTGCTCACTGGATGAGTCTGGATTCATGATGACTGTTCAAAATAAACAGCGAAGGAGATTAAGCAACCTGTGAAATAGGGTACCTGCTATGCATATGGTGCAATGGAATGCGTATGTTTTATGTTTTCAAAGACAAACAAGATTCAACTTTGTAGACAAAAAAGGGAAACACACTTCATTAGATTAAAATTTTCAATTGTTCAACAATTTTCCCTTAGGCATTACAGGAATGAAACATACTGGAAAGGAAATAAAAGCTATAAAAAGAAATATCCAAAGCCCATCAATGCTCCCATGGCCTTCTTTTCTCAGTGTTGATGTAGTTGTTCAGGACCCTCTCTTCCTCCAATTGCTTAGTCAGCCTCTGGATCTTCCGCTCTTGCTCATTGAACTTCTCCCGATAGAAATCCCGTTCTTCCTTTAGCTGCGCCCAAGATCTCTTCATTGTGTCAAAATCAGTAGGTATCTGAGGAGGGAGGACAGTTGGAGGAACCCCATCTTCATCAGGAGATTCAAGAATGAGAGGTCTAACAGCTTCATACGGAATACCTAACCTCTGAGCGCGGATGCGGACCCACTTGCAATAGGGTTCCATTGGTAGAGAAGTCTTTGGTCCCAACTCATGTGGGTCAGCTTTGTGAATTCTGTCCCAAGCTCTAATGAATCCATGGCGTAGTTTGTCACTGTCTGCCTGAAACTCAAAATGGAAGTGAGGAACCAGCATTTCATGAGGCCCATCTCCTCTGGCTCTTCCAAACTGACGGAGAGCTAAGCATGGATTGTAAGAGATTCCTCCTTGGATACCAATCAACGAAACATTAGGGTATTCTCCGCAACGGTCAATAACAGCTACCTCATCCAAACCTCTGAGAGTCCAGGTGATGTCATTATCAGTGAGAGACATTAACCTCCGAGCCCAACCTTTTCCTTCTTCATTCTTCAGCACGAACTTAGGAAGGTGCGAAATAAACCACCTTACTAGCAAAGGAGCACAACACCACGGAGTTCCCCGTTTTCGAGCAGCACGAGCATAGAGTTGTTGCAAGATATCACCCAAAAGAGTGGGTACAGGATTCCGAGACATGAAGATCCTTATGGCATGAATACTGATAAAGGTGTCAGGATTGGGAAACAATACCAGGCCATAGGTCAAAAGAGCCAGAATATCCTTGTACGCCTTGAAGTCCAAGTCATTCTAGAAATCATTGGCCTTGCCAACCAGAAATTTGACCAAAAATCCCTCAACTCCATTTCTAGTTTCCCAGTTAGCTAATACCTCTTCTTTGGTCAAGGGGAGAATTGCAGCAATCTCTTCAGGCCTAGGAGTCTTTTCCAAACCAGTGAATGGAGTTTGTTCCAAAACAGGGATCCCAAGCAGATAAGAGAATTCTTCCAGGGTAGGAACCAGCTGGAAGTCTTGAAAGGTGAAACAATGATACAGAGGGTCATAAAACTGGGTCAGAACACTTATCAGTTGTTGGTCCCATTTTGCAGTGACCAAGCCAAGGAGAGAACCATGTCTGTTAATGAAGGAAGAAGTGTTTGGAATCCTACCAACCAAACCCTTGAGTAAAGTTGGTGGTTGAACAAAGTTGAGCCGAACAGTATTCCTACGCACTGGCATCATGATGTCTTATAAAACAGAGCAAAGATGAAACTCTTTTGTCTTTGAAATGGGTTAGTCCTTTATACAGGATGCATGCAATGGTATGATGGCATGATGCTATGATGAAGCACACCACAAGTATTCACATAGGCAAGCATGGTAAGGCACACAAGTCACACAAGACACCCTTAGGTTTCAGGCCAGCATGAATTTCAGGTATTACCCTCTTTTGGTTTTGTTGGTTAAAACCTGTCCTATCAAAAGTAACCGGGTTCTAGAGGATCTCAAATCATTGGCTACCCTCAATCGGTCATAACTCCAGCATCACAATCTTTTCTCGCGGCCAGAACCATCTCGAGAGTTTAGCCTCAATGAGTGTAGCATACTGCTACTATCCTAATAGCCAAGTTGGTCAATTTAGGGTTCTAAGGTTGGTTGGTGTTTTAATGACTCCTTAGAAGACCTATATTCTCCCCGTTGCGACACAAGGGATATAGGTACAGACTAAGATGCCACACCAACGTAGCCACTGCTTCACCCATGTCGGTCTACGCCGGACAGGTCCCTCGCAGATTATGCTACCTAAAAAGGTTTCCCCCAGATCCGGGTTAGGATCTATGAAACTCCGATACAAAGCCCACAAATGTAAAAGAAAACAAAGCAATCAATTGAAAACATAGGTGATCTAAACCCTAAGGTAACCCCACTTTTAGTAGTATCCCCAGCAGAGTCGCCAGTTCTGTGATACGGTGGGAGAACTGACTTGAGGTTTTGCGTTTGTTTTCGCAAATGTTTCGGTTGAGCAAGAGTCGCCACCGACTTTTTATTTTATCCTAAGGAAAGGTTAAAAAGCACAGCAAAAACCTTTGAGATGTTTTCTTGAGTTCGGGGAGTAGATTATAGAAAGGGAAGGTATTAGCACCCTTTCTATCCATGGTTATCCATGGGCTCTTAGTTACTTTCTTAGGTCACTTGCCTTTTGTTTCCAATTGTTTTAAATGGTGCTTGTGTGTGGGTTTGAAAATGTTTTGAAAAGAGGCCAATGTGGTGGCAACCTTTGTAATGATCCACGTGGGGATGTATACAAAGATGTATATCTTTTGAAAAGGTTTTCATTTGTTTTTGAAAGTTGTTTTGAAAGTGTAGTGATGTGTGGCTTTTGAAATAGGCAAGTGTTTTAGTTTGCAAGATTGATTCAAGTAACTAAGAGGTTATCTACTCCTAAATTTCTCAAAGTTTATTGCTATGTTTTAACCCTTTTAATAAGTTTGTTCCACCATTGTATTTGGTGGACAATCTCATGTTAGGATGTGAAAGGGACGGGCGCGGGTTATCGTTTAGACCATAATTGCAATGGTGCCAAGTATCTTTGGGCATTTTCTTTAAGGGACTTGATCATTTGTTTTGGAAGTATTTTGAAAATGTTATCGAGGGACTATGATCATTTGGTTTGTTTGTTTTGCCCAAAGAGACTTAACATGCAATATGGCCCAATTTTGAAAGGCAACAAGTGGAATACCCTAGGGGGTGCAAGTGTGATTTGTGTGTTCATTTTCATGCTCATTTGTCTTGAGATTAGGTCATAACTATTTTGTCGTTTTTCGCATACAAACCCTAATTCTAACATGGCATAATTAGAAAGCAATAAAGTGCGAAAATAAATTTACTAGGCTATTACAAGACCAAATATGGGAAGGGGGGTACAAAGGTTCAAAATGGGGATTTTGACAAGTAATTTAAACCTAAAACTATTACATCAATATTGAATATTTACAAGACAAATAATTTGCATAAATCAAATAAAATAAGATAAATATGCAAGAATGCAAAAAAGGAATTTTTATATGTATGAAAAAGGAATTATTTATGTAAGAATAAAAAGAAAATAAAAAGGTATTATTTTTGGGGTTTTTTTTTCATATTTAGGGTTAAAAACCCTAATTCTATTAAATAAAATGTATTATTATTTAATTTAATACAAGTATTCATTTATTATGTACAAAAATAAAATAAAAATGGAGTATATAAATAAAAAGTATTTTTTATGTCAAATATTAATAAAAATGAAAAATATAGGTATTTTGTATTTTAACCTAAATATACTAATAAATATATATATATATATATATATATATATATATATATATATATATATATATATATATATATATATATATATATATATATATATATATATATATATATATATATATATATATATATATATATATATATATATATATATATATATATATATATATATATATATATATATATATATATATATATATATATATATATATATATATATATATATATATATATATATATATATATATATATATATATATATATATATATATATATATATATATATATATATATATATATATATATATATATATATATATATATATATATATATATATATATATGTATTAAGTTTTAAATATGTATTATATATATAAATAATAATATTTTAATATTTAATAAAAAAAGTATTTTTCTACAAAGTATTTTCAGAAAGTACAACAAAAATAAAAATGTATAGAAATGCATTTGCACTATTTTTTTAGTATTTTAAACAAAATATATGTATTTATCTATTTATGTATAATCTAAAAGAAAATTAAATAAATGCCTAATAAAATCAAAAATGGTGAGAAAAAATATTTTTATATTTTTTATGTCATGAGAAAAAATAAATAAGTCAAACAAAAAAAGAAAAAAAAAGTCAAAAAGTCAAAGAAATAAGCAAATGGGCTCAGGGGGTTCAGAAGCAATTATGTGGTGCAAATAAGAAAATATTCCAGGCCCAGCCCAGAACCAGTCATCTTCAACCTCTGAACAACATCATTCAAGCAAGCACGCGTTTTTTTATCTCTTGATTCCTGGACTTTCAAGCAAAACTCATAACATGAAAAGTATAGAGCATGAGAAGACGAATTCAACCATGTAAAGAACTTGACTTAACTCTCTAAGATGAGGGAGAATTTCTTCTCCCCCAATTTCTGACCTAACTTTTCATCAATATTCAGAACCAAAATTCTCTAAGCACACATAATATAAATGAAATCTAATCATATGGGCATGTTCAGGGCTATGATTGTGACATGTTTCCTTCACAAACCTAAAGCTAACAATGCCTATACTGAGAGGTAGAACTTTATGAAGATACCTGTTCAGTTGGAATCGTGCTTTGCAATGGAGGAGTTTTCAGAGCAAGATGATGATTTGTATAGCTTCCTTGAAGTGTGAGGATGCTATTCCAAGTTCTACTTTGTCTTGAAACTCCCTGAATCGTGCTAGAGAACTTCAACTGCAAAACAGAAAAATAAAAATGGTGAAGTGGCTTGGAGGTGTTACAGATCGTGTCTTAGCTTTTGGATAGCTTGCATAGATGGTAAGGAAGGTATGTGAACTGGTTTGGGAAAGAATGCTTGAAAGGATTGAGAGTTGGAACTCAATCTGCAGGGGTTGCTCTGTTTGAGCAGTTTCAAGGTGATTCTGAGTTTTGGGATGGATTGGAGGTAAAAGGCTCGTGCAATAGCTTGGTTATGATGTGTGTAATATGTTTGATAACTTTGTCTAAGCTTGGTTTACAGGAAAATGAGAGTTGTGTGATGCTATGACACTTTTCTTCTTTCTTAAGCAACAAAAGCCAACTTGTGTTTCTAGGTAAGTAGAGGACCCCTAATCCTGCTGCAAAGCTTCTCTTGATCAGAGTGATTTGTTCATAATCTTGTGCTAGAGAGATTTTATTTGTACCTTCTTGATTTACCAATTGACATAAAGTATAACTTTTCAAAAATGGCTATTTTGCTTTATCTAAAAATGGATTAAACTTGTATGTAATGCTTGAACTCATAGAACAACACTTTAACACAATGAACATGCATTAAATTATTGAGTGTTGGATGGTTTAAAGACCTGTAATGCAGCACAAACCAAGTTGACTTGCAAATGGCATAAGTTATGAACATGCTTTGGTCAAGAACAAAAGTGAATTTTTGCCATATTGTGAAATTCGACTCTCCCTAACCATGAGGTTGTTTGATGAGTTCTTGGACATTTTGGAAAGCTTGGAATGTGTAATACAATCCATCTTTGAAATGCAAATTGAAATTCCAAGTGGAAGTGTACGGAAAATGGCCTTGAAGTTAGGTAGAAAACCTTGTCAAAATAGGTCAAATTTCACTAAGTTATGAATGGTTTAGTGCCCTTATTCAAAAATTTGTAACTTGAGATACAAGCCTCAAATTGGAAAACTTTGTGAATCAAAGTTGTAGATTATGCAACAAGCTACAACTTTCATGTTTTGACTTTTGTTTGAATCCAAATGAATCTTGGTGAAAAAGTGGGGCAAAGTTGGGAAAAAAATTAGGGTTTTCCATAACTTAGAAAAATTCTAAGTTATGAAAAATTCCATTTCAAACCCTAATTTGCATTTCTTGGTTTCTTGGTGAACAAGTTTCATGATTTGGCATGTTTTGATGAAAAATGAATCTTGACTCTTGATTTTGACCAAAAAGTCAAAGTTTGACTTTTCAGTATACAGTCAAAATTGATCAATTGACTGGGAAATTCAACTGTCAATCTTGTGTATTTGGGATCTTTTGAGTTTGTTGATCATGTCAAGATAATTCCATGGGGTTCTTGAGTCCATATGTGAGCTTGGTTTGCCATTGTCCAGGTCAAACAGTCAAAAATTGCCTTTGTGCAGTCAAAACCCTAAAAATGACCATTTTGCCCTTTTGATGATCTGATCAAATTTCTTGTGGAATTGTGATCCAAACTTGATCAAATGGTCCATATGAGTTCATAATGTTGATGTGGGTCAATTTTCATGAGATTTGACTGTCAATTGGCCACAGTTGACTTTTTCCCCAATACAGCTGATTTCTAGGTCATCTGTCCAATTGACTGGGCAAAATTTGGAATCAAGACTTGAAACTTGGTATGGATAAACTTGGGAGTACAATATGAAGCATGAAAGTCATCTTAGGCATTTTAGGTCAAAACATCTTTGTTCAAACACAAACCCTAATTTGAGTCCACAGTGCAAGGAGAAGTCTTGAGCAGAGGAAACCCTAACTGGATCTTGATCTTCAAGGTTTTTGTGATGAGAAAATGTTGAGGAAATGGGAGGGAAAATTTTGGGGTACAACACTCCAGTTATGGCTTAATGCCATGTTCGAAGCTTCACTATCAACTGCCAACACTATTGTTGAACAGGACCCAGAAGTAGAGGATAGAATCATCGAAGGAACTAGGCTGTGAAGACTTACCCCAAACGATGATAAGGATGACTTCAAAGTTCTCTTCTCTAAATACATCATGATTTTCTCCAAGAGGCATAAATTCGAAGAGAGCATGGCACCTTTTGCCTCAAGGACTCATGGTTCATCGTGGTTCACTATGGCTCTCTCAGAAGCAGTACAAAGCAAAGAAATTCAAGATGTATGGAAAGCCTTTTTGCTTCCCAGACTAATCTCCTCAAGAATTACTCCTGCTAAGAATCAAATCCTCCTTTTTGCTTATCAGCCCAACTTCGTTTCGAGACAATTTGGCTTATGCCAACTAATCCCTGAACCCTTATTCCAAACAGAAAGTGCCATCACCTCTGGGCGAACCTTCAAGGCAAGAGAAGCCAAACTACAACATGAACAATACCAAGGCTTTGCCCACTTTGAACTCATATCTTTCAAACCTACACACCTTACAGCAAAGGGTTTTCTAGAATGGTGGACAAAGTTCTATCAGTCTTACATGTTCGATACTCTCACTATTCAACAAAAACTAATTGATGCGTTCGATGTGCAGGTACACTCCAAGAAAGGTATGTTCACTCATGCCAAAGAGATTAGGGCTTTTCAAAATTATTTCGAAACCACTTATGATCCCACACACTTGGAATCCACTGTGCATCAAGCTGCTAACACCTTGAAGGAAAAATTTACAGAAAAAATTTTTAAGCTCAAACTTCCTTCAGGGTTGTCACCTGAGGATAGGTATAGGTTGGCATTCGAAATGCATCCACCTAAATTTCCTAGATTACCTACCTCAGAACTGGCTCTGGCTTGGTTTCCTCCATACCCTTGGTGGTTCACTTGCAAAGAAATGTTCAAATATCTTCATAAGAAACCAAAGCCATCTGAGACTGTGACATGGGCTCGTCATTGGCTCCACGATTTCCCAGGACATCTTCGCTATGACCTTTCTGCCATGTCGATTACATCTGATCAAGGCGCAGGTGCGAATGCTTGGGAAAATCCCAAATATTTCTCAATTTCTACATTTTTAACTTTTGCCTTAATTGTTTCGATTTTCAGCCATCAGGATAAAGACTGCTGCTTCAAAGTCGAAAGAAGGAAGCGCCTCTCAGGCATCTGTCGAAACCATTGATAATGTGACTCTATCTAAACCAACAACAACTGCTGCAACAACAACAACAACACCAGTAATAACTACTGCTCCAACTCCACAGGTAATCAACTAGCCTTGATGTTTCGAATCCACTAATGTCTCATAATCTGGATCTAACTTATGCTTGAATCTTTTCAGACCAATAAACTCCCACCAACAACTCCAAAGAAAAGAAAAACAAATACTACTGGGAAGGATCCCAATGTTGGAGGGGGTTCACCAACTGCTTCAAAGAAGAAACAAAAGAAGGAAATTTCCAAAAGTGCTGCACCAACTAGTGTCTCTGGACTCGATTCCAGGGATGCTGCTCCCTCAACTAAATCCAAAATTCCATCTTCGACCTCCAACGTAATGTTGGAACGCATAGCTAGCAACCTCTCTTATGAGAGTCCACAGGTAAATTGAACTTTAAATATTTGACAAAATAATTATTCATTACCTTGGTGCATGCTTTTAATATTCTTTTGCCTCTGTAGGACATTTTGAATCCAGCTCTTACCACTTCGACTTCACCATCAAAAACTGCTGCTCCGATCAATTCTTCTCCTCAAGGGGATTCCAGCAACCTGGTGCAGAACAAAGGGTCCTCCAATATGGCGGTTCTGGCTGGGGCTTCAGAGTAGCAAGATGACCAGAGTACTTCTCCCCCTCTGAAAGAAACAAATGAAGCAACCCTTCATGAATCTGCAGAGACTTTACAAAGAACTTCTCTTCAAAAGTCCCCTCTTGAAACCCTTCAAGAGGATCCAAAGGACATTCACACTGAAGGAGAGAAAGCTAATTCTGATCAAAGAAACGAAGAATCTGCAGAGGAAGGCTCTGAGGAAGAAGATGCCAACGATGGTTCGACTGCTGGGATAGAGTCAGATGCAAACAACAGCGAGAACGAAGATATTGAAGTGGTGGATTTGGATGATAATGAAGAGGACAATGAGCATGAAACGAATGAAGGTGACGGTGATGCGACCAATAAACCCATGGAAGTCGAAATGGATGTGACTCCCCTGCACGTGGAACTCCCTCAACCGTCTCTATCCCGAATGACTGAAGAGGAGCTTGCTCTCCTGAGACGAAATGACCCTATTGGGTACATGAAGGCGAAGCTAGCTCAAAGGGATATTCCACCTGCTAGGGCTGGTACAAGTTCGACTAGCCATCTGTTGCCCACAGATGATAGAATTGTGCTTCTTAACAGGATTAGGAGAACAATTCTTGATGTGGATTTGTTCGAAGTGCTCAAATAGGATAGCACAGCTTGCTACACTATGAAGGAGTTAATTACAAAAGTCAACCTTGGTAAATGCTCCTTGCCAGTTAGCACTATCTTGTTCGATCTTCAATCTCTGCTAGACAATGTAACTGGGTGCCTTCTCCAAGATGAATTTGCTGCCAGAAAGGTTCAAGAAAAACGCACTGCAATGGATGCTGCTTATGAGCATGCTTCGAAACTCTCTCAAGAAGCTGAGGATCAAGCCATGCATCTAAAGCAAGCAAAAACTGATTATGAGGCTCGAGCTGAGTCCATCCTTCTCTGGGAAAGGCAAATTCAGGAACTTCAACAGAAGGTTAAGGAGGCTCAAGAACAACAATTAGCCTACGAAACAAATACTGCTGGCAACCAATTCAAAGAGCTCCTCAACAAAGGGCTTGCAGAAATGGAAACCGCAAAACAACTCAAGGGAGAAGTGGCTACCTTAGAGGGAGCAAGACGTTTTTCTCAAAAAAGGCTTGAGTCTTTTCGAAGTACCTTTAACAGATTGAAGAATAATATATATTTCTAAATCTTAGTGTTGATTAGTTTTGAAATTTGGTTTTTGTCTGTAACATCTGAACAACGCCATTTTGGCAATCCCATATTACCATTTTGGCATTTTTATGATATTTTGATTACGTTGTTATTATTCGAATCTCCTGCAGGCGTGGCTTATATTTCTTTAAATATTTCTCATTAACCTTTAGGATACGTTTATCATCCATCAGCTCTTCGATTTCATATGCATTATTTGAAAACACCTTTATTATTCGAAAAGGTCCTTCCCAATGAGGTTACCATTTACCTAATGTTTTATTTTTCTTGTCCATGGGCAATATGACTTTCCAGACTAAGTCATTAATAGTGAATACTTTTCCTTTCACCCTTTTGTTATATGTCCTGGCCACTCTTTCCTTTTGTCTCATCAGGATTTCCAATGCATGCAATCTAACTTCGTCCAATTCAATTAACTCATTCATCATCATCTCCCAATATAATGCAGCTGGAATTTCGTTTTGTCTTTGAATTCGAACTGATTGTAGATGAATTTCTACTGGCAGAACTGCATCATGACCAAATGTGAGTTGGAAAGGTGTGGTGTTAGTAGCTTCTTTAGGAGATGTTCTACAAGCCCATAGTATTTGGTCCAAAGTTTTGTGCCAGTTCCTTGGCTTTTTACCAATATGTTTCTTGATTAACCCTATTATCACTTTATTAGCTGCTTCGACCTGACCATTTGCTTGAGCATAATATGGCGTTGATGTCAATAGTTTAAACCCCATCTCTTGAGCAAATTCTTGCATCTTTCTACCAGTAAACACAGAACCTTGGTCCGTGGTTATGCTCTCTGGCAATCCGAACCTATAGATAATTTGTTTCTGTATGAACTCAATAATAGCATTTTGATCAACAACTATTAATGGTATTGCTTCGATCCACTTGGTAAAATAATCTATTCCTACCAAGATATATTTCTGTCCTTTGGACGAAGCAGGATTTATTTCTCCTATTAAATCCAATGCCCATCCTCTCCATGGTTTAATGATTGAATGCAACTCACTTGCAGGGGCATGTTGAATCCCTGCATGTTTCTGACATTCCTCACACCCTTTAGCAAAGTCTATACAATCTTTGAGCATACTGGGCCAATACATGCCATATCGAAATAACAACCATTTCATTTTATGACCTGCTTGATGTGCCCCACATGCCCCATTGTGGACTTCTGACAATGCTAGGTATGCCTCACTTTCTCCTAGGCATTTCAGTAATACGCCTTCTTGGGTCTTTTTGAACAATTCGTTCCCCATGAGGACGTATGACAATGCTCTATATTTTATCTTCCTATCAACATTCGAAGTTGGATTTGTTAAATAGCTCACAAGTGGACTTCGCCAATCTGCATCTGACAAGGTGTCTATGGCTAGTATTTCGAATCCATGTTTCTCAGCATAACCCAATTTCATACTCTCTAGGTCTGATGGTATGAATCTAGTAGCCATAACTTTACCTCTTAATTCGACCAGATCCTCAAAGTTTTTGGCAGAAACTTTATACCCTGAAGCCAACTGTGCTAAGTCATTTGCTTCCTGGTTTTCTACTCTTGGCATATGTTGAATATCCATATATTCAAATTTTCTAAGTAGCCTGTTAACTATGACGAAGTATATCATCAGGTTTTCCTTTATGCATTTATACTCCTTTGTTATTTGCTTGACTAATAATTCTGAGTCTCCTTTAATTTCGACTCTAGTTGCCCCCAATTTCAATAAAGCTTCAAGTCCAACAATAAGCGCTTCGTACTCAGCTTCGTTGTTCGAGCAACGAGGACCATCTAATTTATACTTGAATTTTGTTGGAATTCCTTCAGGAGAAATTATAATGACTCCAACACCACTACCATTCCTGTGGGTCGAACCATCAAAGTATAATTTCCATGGTTGCATTTCAACATAACTCATGACAGTCTGTTCAACCAATGAATGGTCCACAATGAAATCAGAAATCACTTGGCCTTTCACAGCTTTTAAAGGCATGAAAGTCAAAGAATATTCTGTTAAGGCTAAAGCCCATTTGCCAACTCTACTATGCATTATTGGTTTTGAAAGCATGTGTTTAATGACATCGAAATGAGATGAAACATAAACATCAACAGGCTTTATATAATACTTGAGTTTCATACTAGAAAAGCACAAACAGAGACATAGCTTTTCTAAATTGCTATATCTAGTCTCTGCATCATTCAATACTCTACTTAAATAGTATATGGCTCTTTCGATGCCATTGCTATCTTCTTGTGCTAACATACTATCTATACTAACTTCTGAGGCAGATATGTACAATCTCATGGGCTTTCCCCATGAAGGTGGAGACAAGATGGGAGGCTGAGAGAGATATCTTCTTATCTTGTCAAATGCCTCCTGATGACCTTCGTTCCACTCGAAGGCTTGGCCTTGCTTTAAGCGAAACAACGGAGAGAAAGCTTGGGTTCTTCCACTCAGATTCGAAATGAATCTTCTGAGAAAGTTAATCTTCCCTAGCCAAGATTGCAGCTCCCTTTTTGACGTAGGTGCTTTCGTCTCCATTATGGCTTTGGTTTTGTTTTGGTTAATCTCAATTCCTTTCTTGTGAACCACAAAGCCAAGGAAATCTCCAGCCTGCACAAAAAATGCACATTTAAGGGGATTCATCTTTAAGCCATGTTTTCTCATTCGTTCGAATGATTGGCTCAAATGATGCAAATGGGTTTCTGCAGATATAGATTTGATGACTATATCATCAATATACACCTGCATAAAGGTTTCAATGAAATCATGAAAAATAGAATTCATTGCCCTTTGATAAGTTGCCCCAGCGTTTTTTAAACCAAAAGGCATCACCACCCATTCGTAGGTGCCTAAGGCTCCTGGGCAACGAAATGCTCTCTTGGCAACATCTTCTTCAGCAATAAAAATTTGATTATATCCAGAGTATCCATCTAACATGCTTAAATATTCAAATCCTGCAGCAGAATCTACTAACATTTCTGCCACAGGCATGGAGTACTCATCTTTAGGGGTTGCAGTATTTAAATCCCTAAAATCTATGCAGATTCTCAAAGAACCATTTTTCTTAATAACAGGCACTATATTTGCTAACCATTCGACATACCTTGTGGTTCTAATGAATCTGCAACGCAGCAACCTTTCGATCTCAGCTTTGATCTTTGTGAGAACTGCTGGTGTGAATATTCTAGGAGTTTGCTTGATGGGCTTCTTGCCATCCTTGATTGGAAGTCTATGTTCCACTAACTCCCTCTTTAAACCAGGCATTTCGTCATAATCCCACGCAAAGCAATCTTTATTTTTCTTGAGGAGTTCGATCACTTCCTGCTTGAGGCCTGGGTTAAGTTTTGTACTTATATAGGTTATTCTTTTCGTGTTCTCATCCCCTAAGTTCACTTCTTCGAGTGGATCCTGCGCCAACATTTTGGCACCTGAGTCTATGGGGTCCCTCTCGAAGCCTAAGGGTTCTTTATCATAGATGGCGTCCAGCCTTTGATCCATCTCAAGTTTTTCAAAGGGTGAGCCTTTCGAGCTATCCCCATTTATTTCGTTCATTTTTACAGCCAGTTTATTCATTTCGGCCTCTAAGGCCGCCTTTGATTCGTTCTCAGCCATATAGGCCGAAATCCTTTCGAAAAAGGAGGACTCAGTCATGAGTAAGGTTGTCGAATTCCCAGCCTGCTGGCCGTCTTTGTATAGTACCTTCGACTCCTTCATCTTCACTGATTATTCTTCTATCCCAGTATATGCCATCATGGTGAAGGGTCATGTAGTAGTGTGCGTTCCTGGTTTCGTTGATTTCATCATTTGGGACACAGGGAGCAATCTTTGCCAGATGTTTGTCATAATTCCTCTTGTCAACTAAGTTGACTGCTGACATGAAGTAACTCTGGTCCGCTTCAATGTTTTCCACGATCCCATCTTCTCTCCATAAAACTAATCGCTAGTGCATTGACGAAGGAACTGCCCCTACGCCATGGATCCACTCCCTCCCCAGCAACAAGTTGTAGTTGGCCTTGGCTTCGATCACCATGAACATGGTGGGCCTACAGCTTGATCCTATCGTCAAGTCCAATTGAACCACCCCCAATGTTTTGCCTACTTTCCCTTCATAATTGGATAGAACCATGTTGTGTGACTTGATATCACATTCGCGTATTTCTAACCTTTTCAGCATGAAATGGGGTATTAAGTTGACTGCAGCGCCCCCATCCACTAGAACTTTATTTACGCCATGGGCACCAACCTTTGCCCGAATGAATAATGGCTTCAGATGGTTTTTCATAGCTGGTTTTGGACGTTCGAAGAACGCATTCTGTTCCTCGACATCTCCATTATCCATCACATAGTAGCACACAGGCCTATGCTTCATCAGGTCTATGGTATCTTCTTCCTCATACTCTTCGATTTCAGTTTCCTGTCCAAACTAACAAGGAAGCACATATACCATGTTGCAATTGATATTGAACGAATACTCCCCCTCTGATTCGAAGTTGTCTGTTAGCATATCTTCGTCCTCTTCTAGACCTGGAGTGTATTCCTTTGGTTCAGTTGGTTGTATTTCGGAGAAGAGCCTCCGACTAACTGGGGGTTTGTCTTCAGTTTAATTTTTTGGTGTGGGTTTGTTGGTGCTAGATTCACCTTGGTTTTTTGTTGAAGTTGCCCCTTTATTTGCCACAGCTTCCCTTTCAGCCTTTCGAATTCTCTGTTGCCTTCGCCATTGAGATCTTGACATGGGGTTTCTTCCTTTGTAGTTCTCTAATCTCACTTCCTACCTCTTCGCTATGTTGAACTGCCTTCTGTATGTCATAGCATGGCGTGCGTTTCGTTCATTGTTTCTCCATTTGCCTTTGCCTTTGTCATTTCTGACTTGCAGCCATTTGTCTGTTGGCACTTCAGCAGGAATTTTGAACGTCACTCTTCGAGCGCCATTGGGATGAGGACTATCAGGCCTTCGTTGATTGTATTTGCTATCAAAACATGGGCCCATCTGATCAGTCTCTTGGTGGTTCCAGCAAGGGGCGAAAGGGATTGTTTCGAAGGCTCTGGCCATGCTTTGATCATACACAGCAGAACACCTTGGGCATATCAAGCATTTGGTTGCCCCTTTGTAGCAGCGAAGCACAAATTCCAACAAACTTTCTCCAGCCTTAGGATAACACCTGAATAGTTGGTTATCCTGGCGCCAGTTGTTGCCAGTTCGCGCCTTTTGTATCCTCTCGAAGTTTGCAGCGATTCTCTGGTTGCAAAGGATGCTGCACCTAGGGCATAGTATCATTCATGTATCTCCTTTGTGGCACATCATGAGGTAATCCTTAAGGCTAGCATCTCCAGCATGATTATCCTCCATTTTATACTTTTCTTTTTCTAAGTATCTCTCCACCTCTTCCATTTCAGAATGAGGCCTCTCCATATCCACCATGTTTACCTCAACATCCTCCCCCTTAGTGCCATCATCTCCCCAACCTGTAGGATTTATATCTTCAATTTGGACCTTTGAACTCTCTGGGGCAGAATATTTGACCAAGTAGTCAAACTTTCCACTGGGTTCCCCTAAAGTATCCCATATTTCTTTCTGAGGGGAGGTTGGCTTCGTGATTTGGACTTTCTCCAATTCTAGCCTCAGGCCTTCAGTAACCTGTGTCCACTCTTGGTTTTGGCTTTCCTGGCCTTCAGTAGCCTGGATTTCTTTTGCAACAGCTAAAGGTGCTGCTTCAATCGAAGTCTCTGGTTGCTTGTGGACGTCTTCAGTGACCCCCTTATTGACTTTGACTATCACCCAACTTTCATTTTCAGTACCTTTCTCTCCTACTGGAGCGTCACTTTGGTCAGCTTCCACCATGTTAATTTCCCCAATGCATGCAGGCTCGGAGTAATTGGTGTCTGCGACGTCCAAAGGATCTTCGTCTACTTTCATTTTTGCTTTATCAGCAAACTTCAGTCTGCCATCTTTAATTGCATTCTGAATTAGGTCCCTGAAAAGAAAACACTGTGAGGTTTTGTGGCCTAGGAAACTATGATACTTGCAAAATCCTCTTTTCTTTCTTTGATCTAAAGGAGGTATTTTGACATTTGATGGCACAATGAGTTGGCCATCTTTGACAAGTAAATCGAAAATCTCGTCACACTTAGTGACATCGAAGGTATAAACCTTCTTTGGGAATTTGTCACTTTTCTTATTTTCAACAATTTCTTTCCCTTTTGTGGGAACTAATAATTTGCAGGAGTAAGGTGGTGCCTATTTTAATTCAGCGAGGTCGATTTCGACCTCTTCGAATTCGAATTCAGGATAATCTTCTGCTTCCTCAGTTCCAACATAGGAGATCCTTTCCTTCTTGTTATTTTTAAAGACTCTGGCCTTTTCTGCCTTTAGCCTTTCGACTTGTCGAACCCTATCGGCTAATTGAGCCATATCTCTTAAATATTGAGTATCTAATTTATTTCGAATAGAGTAATCCAGGCCGCCAGCAGCCATTTCGACTAACTCATGTTCAGGAACTACTGTAAAACATCTAGATTTCAAGAGCCTGAATCTATTCAGATAATCATCTATGGGTTCAGTAAATTTCCTCTTGACACTGGCTAGTTCCTTCAGACTTATTTTTGATTGTCCCATGTAGAACTGTTCATGGAATAATCTCTCCAAAAGAGCCCAAGTATCAATAGACCCAGGAGGCAAAGTGGTGAACCATGTGAAAGCGTTCTTAGTCAGGGAACTTGGGAAATATTTGATCCTAAGGTCTTCATTATTGGCTATATCTCCTGCTTCAGTTAGATACCTGACTATGTGTTCGACTGTTGATTCATTGGTATCCCCAGCAAACTTTGTAAACTTAGGGATTTTATATCCCCTTGGTAAATCAATGTGCATTATGTAATCTAATATAGGGGAGGCATAATTTGGCCTTCTAATTCCTGTGTTGAGGCCATTCTGGGCCATGATTCTCTCTATCATGGTGGTTAAATTATTTTCTGCCAAGATGTTATCGTTTCGAATTCTATGAACGACTGCATCAGCATCTTGATTTCGACCCACCATGACAACCCCTCTAGGTTGTTCTTCTCGAAACTCTGGGACTTCTAGCCTTTCGACCCTTTCCCCTGGTTCCATAATTTCCCTTTGTGGGCCTTGAATCATTGGGGCTTCTAACCTTTGTGCCCTTGCCCCCAAATTAACCTCTTCTCTGGCTGGTCTATAGGGTGGGTCGTTAGCAACTTGTTCTATAATAGGTACGTTCGCTCGAACTCCCGCCTGATTCTGCCTACGCCTTTCTGGGGGAGCGAGGAAATCTGCTATTCGACTCATGTTATCTGCGTTTTCTCTGTTTGTCACAGTCACATTTTATACTATTGGGGCAAATATCTCCTGCATAGTTTGTGCTAACACTCCTATCATATTATGGTTACTGTCATCCATCAATTGCCTAAAGGCTAACTGATTTTCTGTGGTTAGGATAGGCATTGCACTATAACCCACTGATCCTTGGTTATTTGTCATAAATTGATTTGCCCCAGACCCAGACCCTAATTGTGGTGATGAATTCGATGTGGAATTGTGTAAACCTGCCATAAAAGATGTTGGCATTCCATAAGAGGAATTTCTGGTTCTGTTACCATCGAAACCGGGTGGTCTAGTTAATGGGGTGACGAAATGGGTTTGTGTTCCTGGTGGTGGGACGAATCCCCCAGGATAACCAATGGTTCCAGTATTTCCAAGGATCGAACTGTTAGCTGATATGCCACTTGTTCCATTAGTGGCTACATTACTGGTAGAAGATACAACAGACTGTGAATTCGAAGGGATCACATTAGATGTTCCCATCGAAGCGGAGATATTAGTGCCTGTTGTATGTGGGGCATTTTCTTCCCCTTGTTGATTGTCAGAATTAGACATCTTGTTCAAACGTTTTCTTCTGGGTAAGGATTGGTTGCTATTGGTTATTCTACCACTTCTAAGGTTCATATAACAACAAACTTATCACTCAGAAAGTATTTTTACAATGGTTATGTCTCAACAATTTGTACTTTGTTCTAAATTTCGTAATGGCCAATGACTCGTCCCACCGGGTGTGCCAATTTGTTTACAGTGATTTCTGGTAAACAACCGCTAGTCCTCCAAACTATCAAATAATCTTTATGACTATTATTTAATCTCTCTGGTAACTTGCAGGATCGACTAGAATGATCCTAGGATGTATTGGTCATTTGGATAACTCTCATTATAGAACTGATATTCATGGTTGGTATTTAGAATGTTGTGTAGGTGTTTAACTTACTTCGATTACTCTATTAAATATCTAATAACATGATCAAGTAAATGTGCGCGAAACTAAATTGCATGAATAAAGTTCAATTGTAAAGACATGTAAAAACTGCAGAAAAGACAAGTAAATGACTTCAAAGCATAAAAACATGTAATGTAAAAGAGTCTCTGGAAAGTAAAGGATTCGAAATATGAAGAAAGCGTTTTAATACAAGAAATCAGTAAAATGACTTTAAATGAAAAGGTTTCCGAATGATAAAAGCATGAAGATAAAGGCATGAAATATACAGAAGTTTCTGAAAATAAAGGATTTGAAATGGAAAGAAAACATTTAAATGTAAGACATCAGTAAAAAGACTTCAAATGAAAATACTTTAATGCAAAGGCTTTTGAATGATATTGACATGAAGATGAAGGAAAATACTGGAAATGATAAAGAGTTTTATTAAATCATAAACACTCGGTGTTATCATACATACATTGATCGTGCATTCGTTTCCCTAGCCATGTGGTATTTTGAATGTTTACTGAGTTTTTTTTGTACAATAGATATGACACACGAAATCCTAACGCTAAGACTTCTATTTATACTACTTCGACCATAACGGTCTTGCTATAAGATTCTGCCACGTTCAGAACATGCAAAGCAATGCCCTTCTCTCGCTTCCACGCGTCTTCAAATGCTCCAGCGCATAGATTTTAAATTTCGAACATCCCGTTTGCATTTGAATTTCAAATGTTTTGGCACTTCTTCGCTTCGAACGCATTTCTTGGACACAACTTTGTTACCATTTCGAGACTTCTTTGAATATATTCCCATAACTGTCACTCGAAGCTCAGAGTTTTGACATGCCCATTCGAAGCACTGCTTCTATCATTTCGAAACATGACATCTTCTTTATTCCAATCAAAACGTCCAATTTGCTTCGCTTCTAATAATATCATCAAAATCTTCAGCCAACACAAATAAACCTTTCCTTTGTTTCTGGAGGAATGTGGGACATTTTGATATAATGTGACCAAAACCCTAACAATCATGGTGTTATACCCTAATTTTTGCCCATACGATTTCTCATCATCTCATATCATAATGCATCAAAATACACACATTAGGGTTGTTTCTCTCAATATCCTATCTTTAAGTTTGCTCTTGAGGGATTACAAAGTACCTTGAATTGTGTATCTTTTACATGTTTTCTTTTAACTAACATTAATATCTCTATATATGTTCCTTTGAATGTTCATATTGTAGGTGATCACAATTGCATTCATCTCACCATCTAATCTAAGGTTTGAGGGGTGATTCTCAATCAAATGGTTCTCTAATGGATTGCAAGAGCTCAATATTCAAGGTCATGTCTATGGCATCAAATATTTATGGTTCAAGGAGCTCTCCCACTTTATTTAAGTCAAGATCTCCTCAAAGTTGGTGGTGGAATTCATCAAGAAGATTCATAGCTTCATGTGTTTATTTCCATGCCTTCTTCAACAAGTTTCATTGAGACTTAAGCTCCATCTTTGAGTGTGCTTAATTACAACATTATTTCAAGGCCTCTTACGATTCATCATGATTTATTTTGCCAATAAAGTCCAAAATATTCAAGGTTGGCTCAATGCTTAATCTAGTGATCAAAAGTGCATAACTCTCTCAATTTTCAACATTTTGAGTTGGTTCTTTTTTCTATGGATTCTTATCATCATCTAAAGCAGCCTCTCTTCACATGACAAGATCCAATTGTGCAAGAAAAATTATCAAAAGTTGAAAGGGGTTTCAAGTCATTTTGACACTCTATGAGTTAGGATTTGTTGACTTATAAGGACCATATCTGGCTCATTGTTTGAGATTTTTGATTGGTTCCAAAGTCATGATTCTCTTAAAGGGTCCTTAACAATCTCTCTCCAGAAGTCTAAGGCTAATTTTGAGTGGAAGATCACTAATGATTTAGAAAGATTACAAGCCTCCTTGAAGAGCCTTTGAATGTTAGGGTTTGATTTAAAATGATCATAACTTGGTCAATTTTCATTTCCTTGAGCTTATTATTTTTCCACAATAATATTTGGGATGTCTACTATAAATTTGTTTTTATGTTCAAGACTTGATAATGCTTGGAAAATGGATGAAGAATTGAAAAGATTATAGGTTTTTGTGATTATCCCCAAATTTGTTCATCATCTTCTAAAGACCATAACTCTTTTAAATTTTATGATTTTTGAGTTATCTCAATTCCACACTTCAATTCAAGAGATCTAATTCATGTCATATTCAGAAATCAAGATCAAACTTTGAGTAGAAAGTCATTTAATTTTGAAGAACATTATAGGTCATTTTGAAGTTCAACACTTATAATTTTTCTAAGTACAAAACATCTGTGTGTTTTTCACAAATTCAATTGGACATAACTTTTTGCTCAGATCTCCAAATGATGTCTTTCTTAGCATATTGTAAAGATTGTAACTTCATATTCCAAATGCTTCAAGAACCATGTCATAAAGCCCCTTGAGTTGTTTGTACCATAGATTCAAAGTTGGCACCATAAAACTAATTTTGTCAAAATTGTCAGATTGAAAATTGGTTAATGTGGCCTCTAATCACAAGATTATTGTGTGTTTTTACTTCTAATCATGCTTAATAATCTTCCACAAGTGATTAACACCTTGAAACGCAAGTTTTGGCTGAGTTTTTAGTAAATATGAGTCACATTTTAGCAAAAATATTTAATATTAACGGCAACATGAAGTTACTGATAAAAATATTGAATATTAACGAAAATATTAAATTATTGATCAAAATATTAATATTAACGGGAACATGAAGTTATTGATCAAATATTGAATATTAACGAGAACATAAAATTACTGATCAAAATATTGAATATTAGCGGAAACATGAACTTATTGATCAAACTATTGAATATTAACAAATACATAAAATTACTAATTAAAATATAGGTTAATAGGTATTTTGTCCTTTGCTATATAGCGAATTTTGAAAAACCCTGTTAAAAAAAAATTAGATTCATCGTTATATTTTAACCTTTTTAAAATTCAATCCCTAAAATCTTTGATGTCGCATAATGTCGCATAATGACATGGATGAATAAGCTGGATTTATTTATTTATTTATTTATTATTTAATTCCACGTTGATTGGTTTTTTTGATGGTAAAACATGAATAATAAAAATAAAACGGTATCTCCCAAGACAAAGCCCTTGATAGATAACACTTTTAAACACTTCACCTTGCTACTGAACTAATTGCTTCTGTTTCTCTGTATATTCGTCCAAACATTTTATAACTACATCATTACAATTTTAAAAACTTTATATATTTCCATCCGTTCAAATAATACTCAATAAAATTTTTATATATTTCAATCACAATTTATTGTTTATTAAATATCTAATAAATATTGAAAGCTAAATCAAACTATATATATTACAAATTAAAGTTTATGAACTTTTATAACAATTATTTAAATATAATTATTAAATAACTATTTAATAGTAATTATTCAAATAAAACTATTTAATAATTATTAAAATTATTTAAATAAAATTATATAATAACTATTATATAAAAGCCCATAAAACTTAATATTTAGAAAAATATACACTATTTGATAAGAAATTTTTTAAATAATTGAAAAGATATACACCATTTTTATAACTTCAAACAAAGCTTATAAATTATATAAATTAAGGTTTATGGACTTTTTATATATATAAAAATATTATTTACCATTAAATAAAAGTTATTTATTAAATATTTTTATTAATAATAGTTATTAAATAATAGTTACTAATTAAATAATAGTTATTTAAATAAAAGTGTGATCGAAATATCCAAAGCATGAAATTTAAAAAACTGTATAAAAATAATAAATAAGTGTATCATACATTTATACCGTTTTGTTTTGGAGTCATCAAATATTAAGTAACCAATAAATAAGCCACATCAAATATCCTCATGGAACCAAGTTTTAACTTTTACCATATATTGCAATTGAATAATGTAATAATTATTTTGTTTCCAAAAACAAATCACAAGTTAAAGTTTAACCCCTTGGCAATTCGGTTTTTTCGGTTGGTAATATAAAGATATTGATCAAAATATTAAATAATAATAAAATAATTTTATTATTTATTTAAATATTTTTGATAATACTTTCAAAATAAAAATTATATATATATATATATATATATATATATATATATATATATATATATATATATATATATATATATATATATATATATATATATATATATATATATATATATATATATATATATATATATATATTATCTTTTTTTTTTAAATTATTTATTTTTATTATATTTTGAAAATAAATATACATATCATATCGATATTGTACGAACTCACGAATATGTCATTAATTATTTGAGAAATTTAAGTGCTATCAATACATAGGTGATCAGAGGTTTTTGTATGGTCATTATTTTTTTGGTGTGTGATCTTAAATACATTATTATTATTATTATTATTATTATTATTATTATTATTATTATTATTATTATTATTTATGTCTTCTATTTTATGTTAAATTTATAATTAAACATAAAATGATAATGTCTTCAATAGTTAGAGTTTTTACAACTATTTAAAAGATGTAAAATTTGTTAATGGCATCATATTTAGGGAGTGTTTTAATTAAGCAAATACAAAATAATTTTTAACTTATAAATTCAAAACGTGATTGAGAATCATAATGTATGACTATTTAAAAGAACTTGGAACTAATTATTTCATTTTAATATTTTTTATTTTAATTATAGTTCAAATGAATTTTTTTATAAGTAGATAATTTAATTAGTAAATAATTTTTTTAATATAAATTGTCAAAAAATGTTTGAATGTGATATGAATAAAATGCATTAACATAGCTGATTTTTAAATTTTATTTAGGGTAATGGTGGTAAAAAATTTAGTTGAATCTAAGTTAAAAGATTGAAGATGTATAAAACAAATACTCTAACCTAGTTGTTAACTTTATGGAAGTAATGTGCAATATAAAAATTGAAGGAGAAATTATATTCTCTTTAGGTTTTGAAAGTCGCTGAACTGAATCGAATAGGAGTTAAAATAATGGAATCATCATTACTAATGATTAATGAATTGAATTTACATTTTATTAATAGTTTTAAAATTGAATAGTTAAACAATTAATTAATTTTAAAATAATCCTGAACCGAACTGTTGTTACTTAAGTTTTAAAATTAATATTTTCTTTAATAAAAAAATAAATTTTTTTTGGGAAAAAAAGTCGGTTTTTTCAAAAAAAAAAAATCAATATTTTTGAAAAATAAAAAAAATTCCCTTTGTCTAAAATCAAAACCTCAATTTTTTCAAAAATTAAAAAAGTCGATTTTTTAAAAAATCAAAATTTCAATTTTTTCGAAATTCAAAAAGTCATTTTTTTTAAGAGTCAAAAAGTCAATTTTTTTTTAAAAATAAAAAAAAAATCGATTTTTTCAAAAATCAAAAATCAATTTTTTCAAAAAATAAAAAAAAAGTCGATTATTTCGAAAATCAAAAAATCAGTTTTTTCAAATATCAAAAAATCGATTTTTTTTTAAATCAAAACGTCGGTTTTTTCTAAACTAAAAAAGTTGATTTTTTCAAAAATAAAAAAAAAAATCAGTTTTTTTCGAAAATCAAAAAATCAGTTTATTTAGAAAATTAAAAAAAAATCAATTTTTTTCGAATATCAACAAAAAGTCACTTTTTCCAAAAAAAAAAATTGATTTTTACAAAAATCAAAAAGTCAATATTTTGAGAATCAAAAAATCGATTATTTAAAAAAAATCGATTTTTTTGTAAATCAAAAAGTTGCTTATTTCAAAAATCAAAAATTCGATTTTTTCAAAAAATAAAAAACCCGATTTTTTCTAAAATCAAAACATTAATCTTTTTGAAAATTCAAAATTCGATTTTTTCTAAAAATATAAAAAATCAACTTTTTCGAAAATCTAAAAAATAAATTTAAATAGATTTTTTATTCTAAAAAAAATCAAAATTAAATATAACAATTTTATTCTTTTAACAAATGATTCAGTTTATAATAAAATAGTTTTTAATAGTTTGATACGGTTCAGAATTCCAAACCGTTATACCAAATCAAAACTTTTGATTTAGTTCAATTTTAAAAAAATTAAAACGATTTAATTCAGTTTAAATAATATATATATATATATATATATATATATATATATATATATATATATATATATATATATATATATATATATATATATATATATATATATATATATATATATATATATATATATATATATATATATATATATATATATATCATGAACAACCTATGCAGCAGCAAAAATCATTAAGAAAGATAGGGACCATATGAAAATTTATTGAATGACCGTGCATTAGCTTTGTTTAATCCATGTTATTAAGTCTTTAAAATCACCTTCTACCCTTCATGCACGGATATCTTAAAGAAAAAGACAAATTTGTGAACTAAACCATAGAGTGATTCTTAAAAGGTACCAACTTGTTTACATTTGATACATACGATAAAGTAACAATATGGTTGGATAAAATGCTTTACATTCACCTCTCACACAAGTCATGTAGAAAATCTCTTTGTCAAAGAAGGGAATAGTTTTTTGTGTCTATCTTACTTGGCTCAATATCTACACTTCTCTATCTTACTTGGCATGAAACCAATAGTGTAAACAAAGACGCCACCATGCCATTTGCATGTGTCAACTCATTTATTCAAAGCCAAGTATGAAATAAATCCAAACCCTACAAAAATATCTCAAATACCAACACAATAAAACTCTATCATAATTGAGTACTACCCTTCACATGAATAAAATAACTCATCAAAATACTCAACTAACCCTCATTTTATTTTCTTTAGAGTAAAAAGCCAAATGCATGAGTGAGACGTTCTCATTAAAGTTTTTGAAAATGTTGATATTGTAAACATGTTATAATTTGAATGCATTAAAATAATAAAATAGTAATGTTCTAGCACATTCAAGAATGAAAATTATTGTTTACTCATGATATATTTTTATAAAAGACAAATTTCACCGAAAACCCCTTCCAAATAAGCCTCATTATTTTTTACTCTTTATAAATTATCCTCTGTTTTTTCTTAACTCAACACCGCTTACTCTGTTTTCATCCAAATGACTCTGTTTTCGCCATTACCCTTTTTTTCCAACCACACAACCACCATTACCTATGCTTCCCTTGTAAGAAAACCAACATTTTCTATCACCCTTTTCTCCCATTTTCACAATAAATCCATCAAATCACGTTTTGTTAAATCATCCATCATCTTCTTCTTCTTCTCTCTCTCTGTTTTTCATAGATGACTGATGCAAATGTTGCTGCATTTGAGGAATTTCTCCAAGGATGGTTGAATCGTCAAAGAAACTACCTTGATGAGCTTCTTTCAGCTCAAGAACTTGATCAACGGATGGATGGTACCGAAAGAATGAATCTGTTAAACAGAGTAATCTGTCACTATGGACAATACTATGAAGAGAAATCAAAGATAGCGCATCAGAATATTCTTCTTCTTTTCTCACCACCATGGTTCAGTTCATTGGAAAAAACTTATCTTTGGCTTGCAGGGTTCAAACCAGGGCTTGCATTTCATCTTGTGAACAAAACTCTTGAGGATTTGTCAGAGGAGCAGAAGGAGATGTTGAATGAACTCAAACAAGAGACTAAGATGAAGGAGAGAGAACTCAATGATGAGATGGCTAAGGTTCATGAGAGTACCGCGGCGCCACCGCTTGTTGACATGATTAGAAGCCATGGGAGAGTGTGTTTGAGTAGGTCATTCATGGTTCAGGAAAGTACTGTTTCAAACACATTGAAAGAAACATTGGAGAATTTGGTAACAAATGCTGATGCTTTGAGGACTGAGACAGCTTTGAGAGTTGTGCAGATACTGAGACCTGCTCAAGTTCTTAACTTTTTTGTTGCTGTGGCTGAGCTTCAGCTTAGGGTCAGGTCTTTGGGTTTGGATAAGGATTCTGAGAGTGGAAATCAAGGGTGAACTGAACTGAATCTTCATTAGAATCTTCATGCTTTTTTCTTTCTATTTATTTATATAATATTGTAAATAGTTTGAGTTGTGTAATGCATAAACCGTAGCAGTGATGATGTGCACATTCAGGTTGTCTAGACCTTATGATGTTTCCTTGATGAGTATTGAAAAATGGAGAACAAGATCAAGCCATACAATGCATGCTTTATCTAGAAGCTACAATATCACTCCACTCAAGCAGATTCCTCTGATTTAATTATATGTTTATAGTTATATTGTATATTATATTTAACTTTTGTGATATTAAGACATGTTTGTGACTGAAGAATTAGATACATAAGATGTGGAACTTTAAAAGAATCACATTTTCAATTTCCCATGCACTTGGATATTTGTATCCTAACAGGTGTGTTTTTTTATGGTTTCCTGACCTCAACACAAGGTTCAGTCTTCACACAGCAAAGCAGAAGTCTCAAAACATTGAAATGAAAATGAAGATGTTATAAAGTGGAAAACATGTGATCCAGAAGCTTGTTCTTATACATAGCATTCAACAACAAAAGAGAAAAGAGATGCAAACTTCAAGAATAATCTAACATCGTCATTTTTTGTTATTTCACTGCTTTGTAGAAACATTTGATTATTGAATGTTTGTTACTATTTTGGTACTTAAATACAAGATTATGAACCAATGGAATCCAATGGTGTCTGAAGAGGAACACTTTTACACTTTCACAATCTACTTCTTTGAGGAGCTGGCTTAAAGCTGGCAAAACCAGTAACCTCCCTGCCTGTAACCAAAGTGTTGATTTCATATGTGCCTTCGTATGTGTAGATAGGTTCCAAGTCACAGAATGCCTGCAAAATTAGAGAAGAAATGCACAAAATATGTGAGAAAACAAATGTCCAATTTGGAACAACTAGTCTAAACATGTCTCACCAACAAATCAAGTAAAGGCATAGTCATGGTGTGAAGAGGAACTTGGGTAGCTTGAATGGGAATATGATTCAGATGAAGAAAAAAAGCCATTATGATACAGTTCCATCTTTATCCAAAAAACTTCATTTATTGATATCATAAATTTGGTCAGGGTCTATACCCCATCAGCACCCACTCACATTAATAAAATTCTTTTTTTCTGACCTTGGAGTCTTTTATTTGGTGATGGCTTTGGAAATATAATATTTAACCAAGAACGAATCTAAATTACCACAATTGAAACTAAATCAGATTGTTTGTTGAACAAATAAACATTATGTAAGGAATTAGGCATGAGAACCTTAGCCACTAGAAAATCAACCAAAACTCCATTCCCACCAAGCAATTCTCTCCCCAAAGCAGCTGTTTCTCTTGCTCTCAAGGTGATCCATGACTGAAAAATATTGACAATAAGTTATTACTTTATTACTAACTACGTGTCCACAGCTGACAAAAACTGATATTGCTAGGTTGGATGTCTTCACTAGAGTTTGTGAGTCTCTCTAGTGGTTATTACCATTAAACCAAAAAAAAAAAAAATTACCTTTCCCAAGCTAGCATGACCAGGGGTCATTTTACCACTTTCATACAACTTGCATAAACGCCAACCAACAAGAATCATTGCTTGAACATTACTGAGCATTTGGACAAGTTTCTGTTGGTTGATTTGGAAAGCTGCTAATGGTGCTCCAAATTGTTTCCTCTCATTTAGGTACCTTTAAATCACATACAACTCACAATGATATGCAATGAAAGCTATTATTAAGTATATTATAAAAGCATGCTAGCATTGTTAGTGTTTGATTCAAAGTGAGAATTGAATCCTATGATTTCTTATTACACCACTTTTCTAAAGATGTTAATTTTAACTAAGATACCTGTGACACATATCATAGATGCCCATTGATATACCAATAGGTTGCCAAGCAACCATCACACGCGAAACAGCGAGTACCTGTTTAGATATAAAGCAAATAAGCAGCATGTAATTTACAGGCAAAATACAAAATTATAACTAAAGAATGCATATAATCTCCAAGAGAAGAACACTAAGCTGTTCTTACTTACAAATTATATGGACCAAACTTGTAACATTCATATGAAGTTGAAACGATGAAACCTTATAATTACTATTGGTACAACAGCAAAAGAACACCTCATAAATGTTACCTTGTTTGTATCCTGAAAAGAATTTATTCCTGCTATTCTGTCTTCATCAGGGACAAAAACTTTCCTCATAACAATGTCTCCATTCTGTACAATTCTAAGTCCAATTTTATTCTCTATTTTTGTGACAGTTAAACCAGGTGCATCCTTGTGTACAATATATCTGAAATAATATGCATATAATTACTAAAATGACACATTATTATCACTTTATTTCCTAATTTGGACCATTGTAACAGGGAAATGTTGAAGACAAAGTGAAAACATAGTTGCATTTCATTCATTATTAGTAAAAATAGAAAATAAAAACAAAGATAATGTTCTCAAGCTACATAGAACTAACTACACTCTACACACATCACATACCCATTTATTTGGTTTGTTGAGGTATTCCTTGCAAAGATAACCAACAAATCAGCAAATGTTGCATTTCCTATCCACCGTTTTTGGCCCTCAAGGATCCAACCACCTTCAACCTGATATTTTCAATGCAAAGCAAGGCTACACTATTGAACATTGGAACAATTGAGCACAGGAAAGTATCTCTTAATAAAAAGACAAATAAGTCGAAAAGAAGCAAAATGAAACTTCCTATCAAAGCAATTAGAAAATAAAAGCCGCATATGGCACAGGACCTTAGTTGCTATGGTCTTCAAAGCACTAGCATCACTTCCATAGTCAGGTTCGGTCAAAGCCTAATAAAAAAAATAAAACCTCTTTGAGAAGTGGTGACTTCAGAAAAATTAGGTCTTTGGATAGTCAGAACATTGGTGGTAGTTAGATCAAGATCAGACGGTCTAGATTTCAGGCTCAAAGTATTCAATTGGAAAAATAATTAAAATCTGTATTGAAATCTGGACCGTTCGTTCTGGACCCAACTGTCACCAGTTTGCTAACTCTGTGGGGTTGCTGACTACAGGCAATCCGAATTCACACAAATCCTTCAAATCCAAGGAAAGCAAATTACCCAACATGCTATAGTTTTTAGCTGTGCCAACGAAGGTAGATACTTTTGCTTTTGAGCTTCAGACCCGCATAAAGCTTTACTTGGTGGACAATCAAAGATATAAAATATTAGGAACAGTGGATTTAGCAAAACAATTACCATTCAAAGATTTATTATTTTACAGACACATATTTTACCTATAGTGAGCATTGCCAAGGATGAATGGACCAAAATGAAAGTTGAACAGCTTGCATCAACTCTAGCAACTTCTGCTACAGCAATAGCACTTCCAGTTACAGAAAGACCGGGACAACCATAACCCTGAGAATGAATCACAACTAGCTAAGGACTGTTGAACTTTCTTAAGACATAACTAAGATAAAATGCAAGGGAAATATATAAATAGAGAACCTTGATTGTGCCACCAGCAACACGCAGTTCGCCAAGCTTTGGAATAGCATGAAACGGGAATTCGGCCTTCTCCCAATACTGTTTAAAAAGCATGAGGCAACATGATTACAGAATACTAAATAGATTAGAAATTCATTTGTCAGCACATACAGAGAGTCACAAACACACACGCGCGCACACGCACACACGGCTTAATTTAGGGATCATTCTCTGTACTTAGAATACTTAAACACGGGAAAAAGAACTTGCCTGAGTCATTATGGGGGCAATTTCTTTTTCCATACAGTTTCTGACTTTCATCTTAACGGCCTGCTCCTCCGATGTCAACAAGTCATCCAATTGAAAGTAATCTGACACTGCACTTTCCAACCATCAACACCATTGCAAAATGAGGTCAGTCCTCCAAACCCAAACAACATATTGTACAAAATGAATGTGTAAGCAAATGTGATTGAAGTAGGTTGTTACCACAGGGAGGAAAAGTAGAAGCAGGAGTTGCTTGTGGAAATGCCAGAGAGAGATCAAGTGGTGGCAAATGAAAATATGAAGGCTTATTTCCACTCTCATCATCTGTGTCATTATACACAATCAAAACATAGCTAGTCAGCAATAAAAACGATAGATGATAAGAACGAAATCGCGTTTGACGGATCAAAAAGAAACAAGAAATTTGAAACGGAATTGGAAGAGAGGGATGAACCTGGATTGTTACGAGTCATGGTGGTGGAAGAGGAACGGTGAATTAATTGGAATTGAAGCGATTTAGCTTTGAATTGGGTTGGGAAGAGTGAAAGAAATAAAGATGGCTACGTAACTGTACACGTTGTATTATAATATATCTTACTTTTTGTTTTGATCCTGTTCGTTAATTTCCACGTCGTCTATACTGTACTAGTACATATCTTCAAACCCCATCACTTCAAAATATATTTTATACTTATATAGTTTATCTGAAATTTTTTTTATTAATAATCATGTATTAAAATAATATTTCGCAAATAACCGCGTTTCGAAAAAAAAAATGCAAATAATCATGTTTCAGATGACTCCTCAAAGGAGGAGCCATCTGAAATGGCGCATGCACCTATATTTTAAGGGGAAGCGTCATCTCACTTGGCGCCTATGTGCTTAGGGCATGCCCTAAGCCAAGTGAGATGGCACCTAGGTGTTAATTTAGGGCAAAATATGATTTTTTTTGTCCGGTGCGTTGCGTGTTCGATAGAGGATCAACAAAATGGACTTTTTATTAAAAAAAAATAATTACATCCAACTGTATTACATTAAAATAACAGATAAAAAAACAGGAACAAAAATGGATAAAAAAATACAGGAAAAAAAAACAGATAAATCAGTGATCCCCCGGAACCCGGTAATGACCCCCGGTTCCGCATCTCCGTCCTCGCCTTTCTCGTGCTGGGTGTCGTCGTGTTTCTTGTTGCGGCAAGGTCGATGGCCCAGCGAAGTCAATGCGGTCCGGATCCATAAAATCAGTCAGATCTCCATATCTAGAAGATCCGCTTTGGTACAGTCGGTTATCCATACCCTCAAAGTTTGGTCGTGTTGGCGGTGGGTGGGGTTCCATAGTGGGTCTGTAGCATTGATCGTCTGAGTACGGTGGGTAGAAAGGAAATGGATCTTGGGGTGTTTGGTATTGAGGATGTTAGGTGGTTTGGTGATATTGTGGTTGATGGTAGGTTGGGTCGGTTTGTTCGTAATCTTCCGACATTCCCATATCAGGGCTAAGGATGGATGTTGAGGGGCCCATATTGGGATATGCGGAAGACTGAAATTGTGTGTGGGGTATGCGGGTGTGCTGGTATTGGGATTGATATTGTGGTTGGGTGTGAGGCATATCGGGGTATTGATAGTGTGGTGGTGATTGTGGTTGGTTGTGTGGCATTTGAGTGTAGTTGTGTTGTGGTGGAGACTGTGGTTGGGTGTTTGTGGGTTTGTTTCTTCTTGGGGGTTGGTGGGAGGTTGATGGGTTTTGGGTTTGTTGATGTGGAAACGAGGGTTGTGCCCATTGTGTGCGTGGGTCAACCAAGTACCTTGGATGAGACACGTGCATCTCAGGGTTACTAACCGACCTGTACCAAGACAAATATTGATCTGTGTGTCGCATATTACCTTGATTAAGGAAAATCGGGAATTACAAGACGTAGCGGTGACGCCTCTGCCACATCTTACACCATTCTAGAGTGAAGTCTTTCCAGTTGGTAAGACCCCACTGGGCGTCGACCCTTTTAAGATGCCATGGGGACAAACAAGTTGGATCACTTGGTATCTCCTGATGCATTCCGAATTGCATCTTCACACGGTCGCTGTGGTGCATCTCCACAATGTTGAACTGAATGATTACAGTCTTCGCAATCCAAGTTGCTGCATTCTCCGGGTTTGGATCATGGCCCAAACCCAAAAATGGTCTCCAGACGAACTGCGATAAAATTTAAATCAGGTTAACGCAAAAGTAATGTATAAATAATTTAAATGAACAAAAGTTAAAAGCTACGACGTACGTCATCCGGGCCTAAGTGATCCAACAGATTGCGGTAGAGTGCGACATTGAATCTTGGATTCTTGCCGTAATCCATACCCCTCACGTAGTACCTAAAGGAAATGAGAAACATTTTATTCTTAGCATATATTTGGGGAAGAGATGAATAATTATAAATGCTATAACTTGATGACTTACTTTGTTGCGTACGGGAAACCGAAAGTGTTGTTGTTGACGGGGTTTAAGGACTCCATCCTCCACCAATCCCAGGCTTGTAGTAAAAAAGTGCACCCATAAAATGTACATTTTTCCTTGACTATATTTTTGCACAAGGAACTGTATAGGTGGGCTAAAACTGCAGAACCCCAACTATATTTTCTTGTTTTTTCAAAATTTCTTAGTAAATGTAAATACATAAAATTTACACTATTTCCCGTACTTTCGGGAAATAAAAATGTACCAAAAAGTATCATAAGATAAGTTCTGGCTTTTACTACCCTGTCATTCTCGGAGGAATTTTCATTTAATTCCAAACTTGCATAATGACTTTTCAGCTCAGTGAGTAGTATTCCCTGACCTCTCGCACCACCACCTTCTACCATATCCCTGCCCAACAGTTCTTCACACTGAGAGTTGGGTTGTTGAACCGACCCGTTCACGGCCTTACCGTCGACAGGGAGACCTAGTAGCATGTACACATCCTCTAGCGTGATGGTACATTCACCTATTGGTATGTGAAATGTATGGGTCTCTGGTCTCCACCTTTCCAACATTGCAAGAATGAACTTCGAGTCAATGGTGCAGTTGGAGATCTTTATGACATGTCCAAAACCTGCGTATTCCAGATATGGTACGATAAATGGGTCAGGAGCCAGGTAGTTATGAGAACGGATTCTGAATCTTTTTGTGTCCTGAGTTCATAATGTAACATGTGTAAGATTAAGTAAGAAGAACAACGCATTATCTGAAGTATGAAAAATGTATAACCAAAAAAGAAACTTACAAATGCAGTAATGTTTTCCCTTGTGCCTCTGTGAGTATCGCTCATTGTTAGAAGAGTCATTGTTTAAAATGCTTAAGATTATGAAAGACTTAGGAAGAGATAGAGAGTATGATAGACTTAGAAAGTTTAAGAGATTATGAAAGATTTCGTAGCAGAGAGTGAGACTTGTGTGGGTGTGAGAGATGTATGATATGGTATGTATTTATAGGCAAATAAATTTCATATAGTGGTTGTTGGTGCTTGCATGCAAGCGAAGTGTCACTCTTGCAGGCTAGGTGGCAGCCTGGGGGGTTACATATATGAATACATGCATGTACAAAAAAGGAAAGGTGTCACTCTTGCAGGCTAGGTGGCAGCCTAAGGATGTATCACGATTGGACAGTAAGGGAGGCGCCATTGGACTTGGCGAAAGAGTACAAAAAAGAATGGTGTCGCCACCCCAATTGGCGAATAAGAGGTGTCCTTTGTTGCAGCCTAGGCGCAGGCTATGTGACAGCCTTTGGGATTCCTTGCCTGAATGCATGTAAGCCCATTGGAGGTGATGGGAGGAGACTTACAACATACATGTATAGGTGCAGACTATGGGCAGGCTAGGTGGCATCCTAGGGGGTTACATATCTGTATGCATGTATCACGATTGGACAGTAAGGGAGGCGCCATTGGACTTGGCGAAATAGTACAAAAAAGAATGGTGTCGCCACCCCAATTGGCGAATAAGAGGTGTCCTTTGTTGCAGCCTAGGCTCAGGCTACGTGACAGCCTTTGGGATTCCTTGCCTGAATGCATGTAAGCCCATTGGAGGTGATGGGAGGATACTTACAATATACATGTATAGGTGCAGACTATGGGCAGGCTAGGTGGCAGCCTAGGGGGTTACATATCTGCATGCATGTATCACGATTGGACAGTAAGGGAGGCGCCATTGGACTTGGCGAAAGAGTACAAAAAAAAATGGTGTTGCCACCCCAATTGGCGAATAAGAGGTGTCCTTTGTTGCAGCCTAGGATCAGGCTACGTGACAACCTTTGGGATTCCTTGCATGTAACATTATTGGCAGCCTTGGGGGGTTGCATCCTTACTTAATTGAAATTTTTAGCCTTACGTTTATCATAACATTGATTCACATAATCTGTCAAATCTTCCAACCTTCAAACGTTCTTACAACCAAACCTTCAAACATGCAAACAATCAAACATATAAACTTTCTAATCACTCGTAAAGTTCAAACATTCCAACCTTCAAACATTACAGCATTCAAACCTTCATACAATCAATAAACCTCAAACATTCCAACCTTTGAATCACTCATAAAATTCAAACATTCCAACCTTCAAACATTACAACATTCAAACCTTCATGCAATCAATAAACCTCAAACATTCCAACCTTTGAATCACTCATAAAATTCAAACATTCCAACCTTCAAACCTTAAAACAATTCTACGCAATGGCCTCCGCACCACAATTTGTCGTCAAAGCATATTTCAACGGTGAGACATACATTTGTCCCACCGCTGGGTTTTTGTTTAGAGACACAGACAACATCTGATTTCTCTTAAACGGGAAAGCCAATTTCTCGTACTTCAAAAAAAGATTGGAGGCCAAACTTGAACGAGGCCCGGTGTCCCAGATATTTTATCAGAATCCAGTTTTCTTTGGAAACAACCAAGTAATTTTTTATAAGGTTGATGTTCAAGATGACGAGGATCTCCAGAATATGTTTTCCAGCCATGTCTATTTTGGGTACGACTCTATTGAGTTGTACGTTATGCTGCGAGAGCCTCAGCCTCAGGTGACACAGGAGGTTGATCCTTTGGAGAATGAACAAGCTAAGGTAAATGCAGTTGATGATGAAGAAGAAGATAACGAGTTATAGTTTGACGAAATGGTGAATGATGATTCCGACGATGATGGCATCCCAAGTATTCCTGCAAACAAAATCTACACACCACCTCCGCACATGACAAACTTCAACATGGGCGGAGATGAACCTTCTACTGACTTATTTTTCAATCCGTATATGCAGTCGGATGAAAATTTAAAAGAGAAGGACAAGTTTCGTAACAGAGAGGAATGCATCAGGGCCATTAAAAAATTCTACATGCTCAACTCGGTTGATTTTAAGGTTGATCGTGTCAACCCGGAAAGGTACAAGATCAAGTGTGTCCACCCTGACTATATGTTCAAGCTGACTGCATCATACAGATTAAGGGGTGACTGCTGGGTCATAGGTTCCATGACTACCCACACTTGTGTAAGTTCCACTCAATCACATGACCACCGAAAACTCAACTATGATCTAATCTGTCAAGAAATCCTACCCCTGGTCAGCAACGACCCATCTTTGAAGGTGAAAACAATCATCTCCCACATCACCACGATTTTTAACTACACTCTGTCTTACCGTAAGGCGTGCTTAGCAAAGACTAAGGCGATTGAAAGGGTGTACGGAAATTGGGAGGAGTCATACCAAGAACTTCCCCGCTACCTGAATGAACTCAAGACGTATTCTCCAGGTAGTGTTTACGTTCTGGAAACACTGTCAGCATACGCCCAAGATGGTAGTTTACTAAATGGCAACGGAATATTCAATCGCGTGTTTTGGGCATTTCAACCATGCATCACAGGGTTTGCATCATGCAAACCAATTATACAAATTGATGGGACTTGGTTGTATGGGAAGTACAAAGGCACGCGATTGATGGCAGTTGCACAAGATGGCAACAACAACATTTTCCCCATTGCCTTTGCCCTTGTCGAGGGGGAGACCGGTGGTGCTTGGAGCTTTTTCCTGAAAAATCTGCGGACACACGTGGCTCCTCAACCAGATCTCTGTTTGATCTCGGACAGACATGCCTCCATTGAAAGTGCCTACAATACCAGCAAATGGTTGGCATGACCCTCCTTCTACGCATGTCTATTACGTTAGGCATATCGTCCAAAATTTCTTGAGGGAGATCAAGGATAAAACATTGAGGAAAGCGGTTATGAATGCGGGATATGCATTGACACAACCCACATTCAAATATTACTGCAACGAGATCCGTTTGTCTAATCTGGAAGCCGGTAGGTGGATCGACAATATTCCGGTGGAAAAATGGACTAGGTCATACGACAATGGCCAAAGATGGGGGCATATGACAACGAATCTTATTGAATCAATGAATGGGGTATTCAAAGGCATACGAAACCTCCCAATCACTGCCTTGGTAAAATCTACGTATTTTAGGATGACTGCGTTATTTGCCAAAAGAGGTGAAATATGGAATGCGGTGTTGCAATCTGGACAACTATGGAGTGGAAGATGCATGAAATACATTAAGGCTGAAAGTGCTAAAGCCAACACTCACATGGTTATACGGTTTGACCGACACAGCCACAACTTCATTGTGAAAGAGACAGACCACAATGAAGGCCTGCCAAGACAAGAATATAGGGTCATGCTACCTTCTCAATGGTGCGATTGTGGCAGGTTTCAAGCATTTCGTATGCCTTGCTCTCATGTCATTGCCGCTTGTGCTCATACCCATCAAGACGCGCTGCAACTTCTGTCGAACATTTACAAATCTGAAACGTTGCTCAATGTTTACAACAACAACTTTCCTTTGGTAGCAAAACCAGATTATTGGCCTGAATACGATGGCGAAATAGTGTGGCACAATGACCAAATGCGAAGGAACAAGAAGGGTCTTCCCAAAAGTAAGCGCATCACAACAGAAATGGACGATCTTGACAGGTTGGAAAGAAAGTGTGGTTTATGCCGTCAGGTCGGACACAATCGCAAAAACTGTCTGAATCGGGCGTCTGCCTCGACCACATAAATATTGTAATACATAAAATCTTTTCATAATTGTGTTGTAAACATTTGGGTTTTCCATTAACAGATTTTTCTACAATTAATAAAACGCGTACAAGAATAATTAACGATATTCCATCTAGGAAATTACAACTGTTAACACAATTTCATCTGACCCATGCATCATCAACATTACATCGCTGTCTGTTTTGACTTCCTCCAACCACACATTAGGTCTTCCTGTTGCATGTGAGGTTGTTGTTCGTTTTCGCTGGATCCTTCGAATTTTCCCCCCCTCTGCAATGTCTCCATCTAGCCATCGCATCAACTCCCGCTTCAGACGCTCCATGGAGTGAATGTGCCAGAATTTCATTTTCATCGCAGGTTTCGTGGCGGAGAAGATAACGTAACCATCTATGCTAAAAATCATAGGCGACGTCATGACGCAAATAACAGAGTACAAAATAAAAATACAGTGCGAGAAAGTGTGAGAAATTTCAGAGAAACGGACGAATTATTTATAAAACAGCATTTTGCCCTAGTTTTGCCCTAGGAGCCAAGTGAGATGGCGCCTCCTCTCACTTTTAAGGAGCATGCGCCATCTCACTTGGCTAAAAGCCAAGGGAGGCGCCAAGTGAGATGGCGCCTAGGGCAAAATGCTAGGTGCATGCGCCATTTCAGATGGCTCCTCCTTTAGGGAGTCATCTGAAACATGGTTATTTGCGTAATTTTTTCCGAAACCCGGTTATTTGTGAAATATTATTTTAATACATAGTTATTAATATAAAAAATTCGTTTATCTGAATCTTAGAAAATTGAATTCATATTTATAAAGTTTTCTGTTTAGTCATATTTTAAAAATTAAGATAGTTTATTAAGTACTTTAATCAAATATATAGGAGTTTGTTTGAATCAGTGTTTTAAAACTCAGCCCGACCTGGTCGGTTGGACCGGTCTGACCGAGAACTGGTGGGTCAGGCAGTCCGATTAAGGGATAAGATCGCAATTACATTTAGACCGGATGAAATCGGTATGAATCGGCCGGATCACCGGTTAAACCAGTGAATCGGTGGTTTTTATTGAACCGGCGGGTTTGACTATTTATTTTATTTTTTAGGGCTTTTGAAAAAAAATTAACATAAACGCTTTGCTTCCTCGTTTCCTAAACCTAGGCATTTGAAAGATTTTCTTTTTTATTCTGTCTTTTCTTTTTCTAATTGAAGTCATATTCTCAATTTTCTCTACCAACAAAAACTCCCACTTGCTGCTGTTATTTGATATTCCTTGTTTGCCGTAAAAAATTTCATCAAAACATCAAAAACAGGTTATTTCTTTTTTACTTGGTCTAATTTGCATTAATGTTTTTCAATATGAATATTATTGTTTCATTTTGTTGATTAATTGATATAGAAAATAAATGATTAAATTTGATTATTTTCTATAAAATTGGGTCTTTTAGCTTAACAAATTGAGATAGAATTTGTATGAATGAAGCAGTTTTATACTTTTATGAATTAACTTATTATAGACTAGTAATGAAGTTGTTGTATATTGGAGATAGAAATTGGGATAGATATATATTACTGTAATAGTCGTTGTATATATTATGGAGATAGAAATTGGGTTTAAAACTATGTAATCTAAATTATATAGTAAGACAAAGTTTTCTATTTTTTATTAATTTAAATTATATAACAAAGAAAAGTTTTAGGATTTTATTAATCTAAAATATATAACAAAGGCTGGAAAGCAAAGTTTCTATTTTTTTATTATATATGATGATGCACAGTAACGATGCTTGGTAGCCTATATGTAATATACAACAACATATTCATATATTTTGGATTTAGATATGCTACATATTTAATGTTTCTTATAATGTTGTTATAAATTCAATAATTTTTGTTTAGAATTGTGTTTTGTTAATATTTTTGTAATATAGTTTTGTATTTTTAAATTTTGATTGATATTAGATATGGCATCACCCGCTGAAGTAATAACTTCGGAAGAAGTTGCATCTCAAAATCCAACCCAACTCCAGAGCAGTAGGGGAAAAACTGATATAGCTTGGGGTCATTGTAAACAAATTGAAGAGAAAGGAAAACTTCTTAATTTGTGTATTTACTGTGATAAAATTATTAGAGGAAGGGGGATTAATAGGTTCAAATTCCATTTGGATGGAATAAAATGTCAAGTTGAAACATGTAAAAAGGTGCCTCCAGAAGTTCAATATCAAATGAAACAAAATCTTGATGAAGGTGCAAATAAGAGAAGAAAGACCCAAGCACAAAATTTTGATGTTGATCTTACTACTCAAGAGGGTGATGTAGTAGAAATGGATGTAGAACAATCAAGATCAAATTCGGTGATTGTGTCTCAAAAGAGAAAGAATACTAGTCGTATTGGTAATTATTTTATGCCTAGAACAACTCCTGGAGCTCAACCTTCTTTAAAAAGTGTGTTACAAAGTAAGGAATTGGTGGAGAAGTGTGATCTAACTATTGCAAGATGGTTCATTGATTCTTTTGTGCCATTAAATGCAGCTAATTCTGCGTATTTTCAATATATGGCTGATGCACTTTGCAGCATGAGTCTGGGGTATAAAGTTCCAACTATGCATAGTCTTCGTGGCTATTTGTTAAATAAATGGGTTGAAGATGTGAACAAATTGATAGAGGAGTATCGTGAGATTTGGAAGAAAACTGGTTGTACTCTAATGGTCGATGGATGGACTGATCGAAAAAGAAGAACTCTTATAAACTTTCTAGTTTATTGTCCCAAAGGTACTATTTTTCTAAAATCCGTTGATGCTTCTCATGCTTCAAAATTTGCAGATATGTTGTATAACATTTTTAGAGAGGTGGTTTTATTTGTTGGGCCTGAAAATGTAGTTCACATAGTGACAAATAATGCTGCAAATTATGTTTTTGCTGGAAAGTTATTAGAAAATGAGTTTCTTACTTTATTTTGGTCTCCTTGTGCGGCACATTGCATTAACTTGATGTTGCAAGACATGGGAAAATTAGAGGAAGTAAGTGAGACAATGTCACATGCTTCTAATGTTACCAAATATATTTATAACCATTGTTATGCATTGTATTTAATGAGAAAGCAAACAGGTGGAAGAGAAATCCTTCGTCCTACTCCAACTCGGTTTGCCACTAATTTCATTGCTTTGCAAAGTATTTTGTCTCACAAAAACTCACTAAGAGCCATGGTAACATCTAAAGAATGGACAAGCTTAGCATATGCCAAAGAAGAAAAGGCAAAACAGTTTGTGGATCAAGTTTTAGATTATGGATTTTGGAGTAAATGTGCTGATGTAGTTAAACTCACTGAACCACTTGTGCGTGTGTTGTGTATTGTTGTTGATAGTGAAGATAAATCTGCTATGGGAATTTGTGATCGGTGGATCTGGAACTGACTGTTTTAAAGCTGGTTCGCGAAATGTCGCGGAAGCAAGAGTCGCCACCGTCTTTTATTTTCTCCAATTGGAAAGGACAAAAGCACAGAAAAATTCCTTTAAAGAGATTGCTCTCGGTTCGGGAGGTAGGTTATAGAAAGGGAAGGTATTAGCACCCTTTCTATCCATGGTTATCCATGGGCTCTTAGGTACTTGCTCAATGTGTTTTCAAAATGTGTGCTTGCTTTTCAATTGTGGGTTTCAAAAATATTCTTTGAAAAGTTTCAGATCGACTCGTACGTCAGAGTGTTTGAAAAGTTTGTTTTGAAAGTTTTTTTGAAAGTGTGTTGGTGTGAAAAGAGTTTTGATTTGTTTGAAATTAGAGCAAGTACCCTTGAGAACCTACCTACCCTAAGGAATTCGTCTGTGTAAATGTCCTTTAAGGTAGTGCCATCCCACCATTGAGAGGTAGGTAGCACCACCGTTGGAGGTGTTCGGGTCAATTCGAGTTTTAGGGACGTGGTGATCACCGGAGCAATGGGAAAACACCTTAGAAGCTACCCTCATGCCAGGTTCCCGGACCATGAGGACTTACTAAGACGTTTTCTACTCGACGACCACCTTTCGAAAGGCAACAGTGAGGCGTACCCTAGGAGTGGTGTGTGCGAATTGTGTGTCATTTTCAGTTCATTGTTTGTCTTGTCATGCAATGGTGATCTAACGATTTGATTTTATTTTTCGGGCATTCATTCTTTCATGCATATTTATTAACAGTTATATTTGCGAGAAAATAAATCTAACTATTACAACTGGCGCGGGTCCACATCGCCAAAAAAACCGAACCCGATTTGACTGAAAGTAAAATAAAGCGAATAAAATAAAAGTCCGAGAGTCTTCAATTACATGGCTTTGGGGCATATACAGAGGTATTTAAACAATGTAAAATAAATGCGCGAAATAAAGACTAAACAAAATTAGGGCGTTGGACCCTTTTACAAATAATTAAAATTAATCAAGGAAATTAAAAATTAAATGAAAAATAATGTTTTTGTGTTTTTTAGGTTTGAAAGAAAAAGAGAAAAGTTAATTAAAATTAAAATCCTAGTTCTATCATTTTTTTAAGTTTATTATGAAAAAAGATTTAATTTCTAACCTAATTTAATTCTAAACTAATTTATATACAATTTTTGATTTATAGAAAATAAATAATAAATAATAATATTGTGAGAAAAAAAAAATTAAAAAAAAGAAAAAAATTAATAATTACCCTAATTCTACATTTTTTGGATTTTTATTATGAACAAAGAATTAAAATTAAAACTAAGACCTAATTAAACTAAATGAGTTATATTTTAATTTATTTAAAAAAGAATCAAAATTAATTATATTTTTTTTTGTCCTTTCTGTATTTTTTAATGTTTTTTTGCATTTTTGTAAGAATTAATTAAATAAGAAAATAAAACACAAGTAAATTAAAAAATAATAAAATATAAAGAAAATTAGAAAAGAAAGAAAAAAGATAGAACCAGGGGGTGTGGATTTGAATTTGGAGGTGCAAATTTTGAAAAGCATGGCCCAATTGCTGGCCATTTGTTGACTTTTTCCATTCAAGTGTGCGCCTGCTGACTTGCATCCATCCTATGCCTTTGTTCTGGACCCTTGGATGATCACCTGGGACACGTGGATGAACTGACTTTGCAGTGCATGGTGAGTCCTCATGTGAGCGCTGCATTGAACCTTGAAAGAAAAAATAATATGAGAAATTGCAAGACCTGGGACTTGAACCCAGGTCTTTGAGGTTAACACGCTTATCCCTTGCCACTGAGCCAGTTATATTTCAATTAACATATAATAGTTAACAAATAATAAAAAGAATAATTAATGCATAGTGGTCAAACGCGCGCGAACTTTGAATGGACAAGTCACTGGTTGACACGTCTTCTTCTTCCTCATGTTCCCTGTAACACAAATACATAAAGCAACGGTTTTGAAACGTGGGGTTAGGGAAGCTACAAAAAAATAGCGAATAGCTCGTTTCCTAATATAAATTAGGCGCGAGCATCTCATTCTCTTCGTCCAGATGCCAGGAATGCAATGGTCATGGTCTTGAGGACCAATTTTGCAGTATGGTGAAAACCCCAAAATCAAAACTTGAAAACCCTAGAACGTGGGCATGGCAGATTCGCGTAGGATGGACAAAAATGCAATTAAATATAATCAACAGCTTGGAAACTTCATCATGAGTATGAATATGTAATTAAAAATGCAAAAAGAGGCTTAGAATCAAGAACACGAATTCAAAAAATTTGATGTACAGTCTCACTTGTAACTACCAGTTTAAGGAGCTTTGAGTGTTGTTATGAATTGAAATGCCTTTAGAGTTATCTCAGAATGCTAATGGTATAAAAATTTTGGCTTGAAAAAAGATCCCTAGCTTTGAAATCAGTTTTGCCTTTTATGTCCAAATTTTCAAATTGTCAAATGGCCTTTGAACGAGTTTCTTGCTGCACTAGGGTTAGGGTTTGACTCAATGATCATTATGGAATTGAATAGGCTTGATAACTCTCCTTAATTCATGCTTGAGAAAGAATTGGCATTAGGGTTTGTCCATTAACCATTTTTTCCTAATTTCTAGCCAAAACCTAGACTTAGTATGAAAATGAACCTTGGCCTGATTTTTGAGTTGGTTCATGATACATAGAACTTGTCCAAATTCATATGACACCATTTCATTGATTTTTAAATTTTATTTGAATTTTCAATGAATTAAAATGAATTAAATCATCAAAAATTAAATAAAATGAAAAAGTCAACATTTGGTCTTGAAATCAACCATGGGCCACGTGTGTGGCATGACAAGGATGGACAAAGTGAGAAAAATGGGGCCCTTTTGTCAAAATTGGACTTTCAAGGATAGTTGACTTTTGCCATTTCACAAAATTTTCCCAACTTCTACAAGGCATAACTTGCTCAATTTTTAAGCTTTTCACATGTTCTTGGACATTTTGGAAAGGTCTTTGAGTCCTTTAACCAATGCCTTTGGTCCCATGTCATTTTGATTTACCAATCTCAAGTTATGGTCTTTGACTTAAAGTCCCTTTTTGTTGACTTTTGAAAATGACCTATAATGTTGAAATTGATAACTTTTTGTGAGAGCATTTCTTGGACTTGAAGTATGAAGATGAGTTGTAGGAAATGTCTTTCTCTTCAAAATGAGCTTTGGATGGAATTTTTCTGATAATCCATGTGAAAGTTATGCCCTGGTCAATTTCAGTTGACTTTTTCAGCTGTCCAAACATAGCAACTTTTGCATCTCTGATGATTTCTGAGCCAAATTTTGAGAATCATGATCAAGCATTGATCAAATGATGTTTGTGGCTTCAAAATGATATGTTGACCAAAAATTTGAACTTTTGACTGCCAAATGACCATTTTGCCCCTACAGTTGACTGTAGTGCAATTTAGGGTTTTGACTGTGCAATCTTGAGCTGAATGCCTTGAAACTTGATATGAGGATGCTTGGCCATGTTTGTAAGCCTATGAGACTTGATTGAGCCTTTGAAAACTTCCTTTCCTTGATCAGAACCCAAACCCTAATTTTGACTGTATAGGAAACAACTGATCTGCACAACCCTTGGGGAATTTTGTGACCTTGACTTGGCAATTTCTTGAGGAATATGGGAGGGCAAATTTTGGGGTATAACAGTTGCCCCTGTTCAATCTTCTTAGACCTGAGGATGTAGATTGGCTGACGCGCCTTTCGTAATCCGAGGGTAAAAGATGATTGGACACTAGAGTGCCCGGAAATTTGCGCTCACATGTTGGCAATGAGGGGGAATGGGCTTATAGATGCCATCTGGATGTTTATCGCGCAGGAGATTTCTTGGCGAGAACCTGTATACCTGCAAAACAGAAAATGAGTACCTGACACGTTGCAGGGATGATTACTTCCTTAGCATGAATGGTAAGAGAGCCTTGAGCGACTTTAACCTCAACAACGCTCGTTGAGAAAAATCTGGGATGTCTTCTGCTGGGATAAGAATCAGGGAGATCTTAAGGTCGATCTGACTGAACCAGAGAGGCCTTTGACAGAATCAGGAAAATCTTGGGACGATTTAACTGAACCGGTCTAGGTCTTGAAATGTCTTCCACTGGATAAGCAATCAGGAAAATCTTGGGACGATTTAACTGAACCAGAGGAGGCCTTTGACTGAATCCGTCTAGGTCTTGAAATGTCTTCAAAGGGATAAGCAATCAGGAAAATCTTGGGACGATTTAACTGAACCAGAGAAGGCCTTTGACTGAACCAGTCTAGGTCTTGATATGTCTTCAAAGGGATAAGCATCAGGAAAATCTTGGGATGATTTAACTGAACCAGAGAAGGCCTTTGACTGAACCAGTCTAGGTCTTGATATGTCTTCAAAGGGATAAGCATCAGGAAAATCTTGGGACGATTTAACTGAACCAGAGAAGGCCTTTGACTGAACCAGTCTAGGTCTTGATATGTCTTCAAAGGGATAAGCATCAGGAAAATCTTGGGATGATTTAACTGAACCAGAGAAGGCCTTTGACTGAACCAGTCTAGGTCTTGATATGTCTTCAAAGGGATAAGCATCAGGAAAATCTTGGGATGATTTAACTGAACCAGAGAAGGCCTTTGACTGAACCAGTCTAGGTCTTGATATGTCTTCAAAGGGATAAGCATCAGGAAAATCTTGGGATGATTTAACTGAACCAGAGAAGGCCTTTGACTGAACCAGTCTAGGTCTTGATATGTCTTCAAAGGGATAAGCATCAGGAAAATCTTGGGACGATTTAACTGAACCAGAGAAGGCCTTTGACTGAACCAGTCTAGGTCTTGATATGTCTTCAAAGGGATAAGCATCAGGAAAATCTTGGGATGATTTAACTGAACCAGAGAAGGCCTTTGACTGAACCAGTCTAGGTCTTGATATGTCTTCAAAGGGATAAGCATCAGGAAAATCTTGGGATGATTTAACTGAACCAGAGAAGGCCTTTGACTGAACCAGTCTAGGTCTTGATATGTCTTCAAAGGGATAAGCATCAGGAAAATCTTGGGACGATTTAACTGAACCAGAGAAGGCCTTTGACTGAACCAGTCTAGGTCTTGATATGTCTTCAAAGGGATAAGCATCAGGAAAATCTTGGGATGATTTAACTGAACCAGAGAAGGCCTTTGACTGAACCAGTCTAGGTCTTGATATGTCTTCAAAGGGATAAGCATCAGGAAAATCTTGGGACGATTTAACTGAACCAGAGAAGGCCTTTGACTGAACCAGTCTAGGTCTTGAAATGTAGCTTGAGAACTTAACTGAATTTTTCCTGAAAGATAAAAGTCAGTCATATGCAATGCATGATATGAATCAAGCAATGATGTTCTCAACATAAATGAGATTTGTATGATGCAGTGCGTTATGCATGCTATAATGATGTATGTGATGTTTTATGTATGTTTTCGTCTAGGAAAGTAAATCCTTGACGGGTGCCGGGAAGTCGTATCCTGGGCTGATGTCGAAGAATAGATTTTGCTTCCGCTGGGGATGATAATTGCAAGGATACCGGTAGGAGAAGATGACTCCGTTGCGGAATAAACTTGGCAAATGGAGGATTCTGCGGGGAGAAAAGATACTCTAGCGACCATGCTGGGAGGCAATACTCCGTGGGGAGAGTGATACCTTGCTGAATATTGATAGTAACTCTATTGGGGATACCGTTGTTGTATTGGAAGTGTGAATAGACTTCGCTGAGGATAGGAAAGAACTACGTTGACGACGACTTTCCCTTGGCTTTAGGCTGAGGATAACCCAGTTATATCCTGTTAAGGAAATAACTCTCTAAATCAAGCCGGATGACGCGTTCGTGTCCTGTGAAGGATAAGCTTCCAGAATTTACTGGGGATAAGCTTACTGCTTGGGGAGATGAATTCCACCTTTCCTGGGGAACTTGGATGGGACTCTCCTGGGGAAGTTTTGATATGCTGGGGAAGAATGCACTGACTTGCTGTATCACTCTCTGGGGAATTTAAGATGTCTGGTTAGGTTCTTTAGCTGCACCTACTTTGGCACCTTGGATAGAACAATTAGACTGCTCAGACAACTCTTTATTGCCCCTGTTTCTAGTGTCACCTGCAATTAATTCTTTGTTTCGTATGCAAATATTTATGAGCTAGCAAATTATTGCCAATGCATATATCACAAATTGAACCTTGGACGTTCTTCGCAAAACAAAACAAAAAAGAAAAACACTTGGCACTTTTAACTGAAAAGTATATTTGTATTGATTTTGAATAGCCTGTGAATAGGCGTTTTGTGTACAAGAGGCGGGCGTCCTAGTAAGAGGTACGTCGCCGAACAAGAGAGTTTATACAAGTTTTGTACAAAAGAAAATAAACAGCTGTGTGAAAGATGAATGATCCACTGGGTTTCAACTCTGCTATAGCCTTTATAACTCTGAGCGTCTCATCACTTGATGACCTTGGTTGAAGGTGAAGCTGACTGATCGATGCCGTCTTGATGTAGATACCGGATTCTGGATACAAAGTGATCCAATGAGACATAGTATTACGCTTTTATCCCTAACTTTTGCCTGGACTGCCTTTTCGGGTTTTCAGTCCACCGGGATACCCATTTTTGCCCAAGCCGCCTTTCCAGGTTTTCGACTTGTCGGGTGTACAGATTTTTCATTTTCATCCCTTCATTTTGCCCGAACCCTTTTGGTTCGACGGGAAGCCCTAATTTTTGCCTAGGCATGTCAGCCTAGCGGGTCTTTTTTCATGCGTAGTATTTTTTAACTATGTCTGCATTGGCGGGGTGAGGAAGGTCGTCACCATCCATGTTGGTTAATATCATTGCTCCTCCTGAGAACACATGCTTAACCACAAATGGCCCTTCGTACGTAGGGGCCCATTTGCCCCTTGGATCACTCTGAGGAAGGATGATTCGCTTGATCACCAGATCCCCGACTTGATATTCCTGTGGTCTGACCTTTTTGTTAAATGCCCTGATCATTCGCTTCTGATACGTCTGACCATGGCAGATAGCAGCAAGTCTCTTTTCGTCAATAAGGTTGAGTTGATCAAGTCGTGTCTGGATCCAATCATCTTCGTTCAGATTTGCATCCTTCATTATCCGGAGAGAAGGAATTTGTACTTCGATTGGCAAGACGGCCTCCATGCCATAAACCAGAGAGAAAGGAGTTGCCCCGGTTGACGTCCTAGCTGAAGTACGATACCCATGCAGAGCGAACGGTAACATCTCATGCCAATCTTTATACGTTACTGTCATCTTCTGCACAATCTTCTTGATATTTTTATTAGCTGCTTCTACAGCCCCATTCATCTTCGGTCTGTAAGGAGAAGAATTATGGTGCTGTATCTTGAACTGTTCGCAAAGCTCGGTGATCATCTTATTGTTCAGATTGGTACCGTTATCCGTAATAATCCGCTCAGGGACGCCGTACCGACAGATCAGGTTGTGCCGAATGAACCGTGCCACAACAGTCTTGGTTACCGTAGCATAGGATGCTGCCTCAACCCACTTCGTGAAATAATCAATCGCCACTAGGATGAAGCGATGTCCATTGGACGCTGTTGGTTTAATCTCACCGATCATGTCTATGCCCCACATTGCAAATGGCCAAGGCGCAGTCAGAACATTCAGGGGAACCGGAGGAACATGCACCTTGTCTGCGTAGATCTGGCACTTATGGCATGTCCTAGAATGTTGGTAGCAATCAGCTTCCATGGTGGACCAGTAATACCCTGCCCGTAGGATCTTCTTCGCCATGGTATGTCCACTGGAGTGTGTACCAAAGGTCCCGTCATGTAGCTCCTCCATGATTCTTCCCGCTTCAATCTTATCTACACAACGCAGTAGGGTCGAATCCTGGTTTCGCTTGTACAAGATGCCATTGCTAAGAAAGAACTTGGCTGCAAACCTCCTCAGGAATTTCTTATCATTGACAGATGCTCCCTCAGGGTATTCCTGTGCTTCCAGATATCTCTTCACTTCGTGGTACCAAGGCTTCTCAGTCACCAGTTCAGTTTCGAGATCACAACAGTATGCCGGTTCGTCCAGTTTCCAGATGATGATCCGGGGAGCTTCATTATCCCATTTAACCTTGAACATTGAAGACATTGTAGCTAACGCGTCCGCCAGCTGATTCTCTTCTCTTGGGAAGTGCTCAAATGTTATCTCTGTGAAGTGGGGGATCAGGGCCAACACGCATTCTCTGTAAGGAATCAAGTTTGGGTGTTTCGTATCCCACTCTCCTTTGATCTGATTGATCACGAGAGCGGAATCTCCGAAGACACTTAGAAATTTGATCCTCAGGTCAATCGCAGCTTGAAGACCCATAATACACGCTTCATACTCCGCCATGTTGTTGGTACAGTTGAAACACAGCCGGGCGGTGAGTGGAGTATGAGTACCTTGTGGAGATACGATTATGGCGCCGATACCATTTCCCAAAGCATTGGAGGCTCCGTCAAAGTGCATAGACCATCGGGATCCTGGTTCAGGTCCTTCATCCGGTCCGGGTATTTCACAGTCAGTTACTATCATAATGCTTTCATCCGGAAACTCGAAGTTCATTGATTGGTAGTCATCCACAGCTTGATGTGCTAAGTGGTCTGCCAATACACTTCCCTTGATGGCTTTTTGGGTCGTGTACTGAATGTCGTATTCCGTCAAGATCATCTGCCATCTTGCAATTCTCCCAGACAGAGCAGGCTTTTCGAATATGTACTTTATAGGATCCATTTTTGAGATTAACAAGGTAGTGTGAGTCAGCATATACTGTCTCAGCCGGCGAGCAGCCCATACCAAAGCGCAGCAAGTTTTCTCAAGCAGTGAGTATCGGGTCTCACAGTCGGTAAACTTTTTGCTAAGGTAATAAATGGCATGCTCTTTTCGGCCAGACTCGTCATGCTGCCCCAGCACACACCCCATTGCATTATCAAGCACTGTCAGGTAAAGTATCAAAGGTCTCCCTTCAACTGGTGGCATAAGGATGGGTGGTTCTTGGAGATATTCTTTGATTCTGTCGAAAGCAGCCTGGCATTCATCATTCCAACGTACTACCTGATCTTTCTTCAGCAGCTTGAAGATTGGTTCACAGGTAGCAGTTAAATGTGAGATGAACCGAGCAATGTAATTCAGACGTCCTAGAAAGCCTCTGACTTCCTTCTCTGTCTTAGGAACTGGCATCTCTTGAATGGCTTTGACCTTAGCAGGGTCCACTTGAATTCCCTTGTCACTGACCACGAAGCCTAGCAACTTCCCAGATCTTACCCCGAAGGTGCACTTGTTCGGGTTCAATCTCAGCTTGTACAATTTCAACCGGTCAAACAACTTCTGCAGATGATCCAGATGCTCTTCCTCAGTTTGGGACCTAGCGATCATGTCGTCCACATACACCTCTATCTCGTGATGGATCATATCATGAAATAAGGTAACCATGGCCCGTTGGTAGGTTGCCCCAGCATTCTTTAACCCGAACGGCATGACCTTGTAACAGAAGGTGCCCCACTGAGTAACAAAGGTAGTCTTTTCCATGTCTTCAGGTGCCATCTTGATCTGATTGTAGCCTGAAAAACCATCCATGAAAGAGAACACTTTATGCTGAGCTGTATTATCAACAAGGACATCAATGTGGGGTAGAGGGAAGTCATCCTTGGGGCTGGCCCTGTTCAGATCCCTGTAATCAACACACATTCTGACCTTGCCGTCCTTCTTAGGTACCGGCACCACATTGGCAACCCACTGAGGGTAAGAAGTTACTGCAAGAAACCCGGCATCAAACTGCTTCATAACCTCGGCTTTAATCTTCTCAGACATCTCTGGACGCATACGGCGGACCTTTTGCTTAACCGGAGGGAAATCTTCTTTAGTTGGTAAGTGATGGACCACAATGTCGGTATCCAATCCGGGCATATCTTCGTAGGACCAGGCAAAGATTTCTTTGTAATCCTGCAGCATCTGAGTCAACCGTTGCTTCACGCTGAGTTCTAGGTTGGCACCAATCTTCACCTCTTTCTTGTCTTCCTCAGTACCCAAGTTTATTATTTCCACTGGCTCTTCATGGGGTTGAATTGCCCTCTCTTCCTGTTGTAACAATCTTGCAAGTTCACCAGGCACTTCGCAATCATCTTCACCTTCGTCTACGGCCAAATTGATCGGATTTTCGAAGTCATAACTGGCAGTAGCAGAGTCGTTACCAGTGAGATCCAGAGTGGATTGAAACCTGTAGGAGTGAGTGTGTGTGTAAATACAGCTGTTTTGCAATATGTAAAGAAAGGAAAGGAAAGGAGCGCAAAATTTGAAATGTGAAAAACGTCCAATGCTTTTATTCATGATTTATGATAGTGACAAACAAAAAGCCCTCATAAATAAAACCACGGTGCCCCGGGTAAGACACCGGGCCATATAGTCTCAAATTATTGTTTATTACAAATCAAAAACAAAGAAATTCATTACTGGGGAACAAAAGTTATGGGAGTAAAATCTTTAGCAGTCCAATTGGTCAATCCACCGTCGGCCGTTGGGTAGATCCAGCTATCGAACTCTGACTCTCCCACTTCATCTTCCTCTCCAATAGCATTCACTCCATGCTGAGTGATGAGCACCGGAGGTCTTCCAATTCTTGCCTTGCGCACCGCTTTCTGAGCTTCTGTGGTGAAACCCAGCCCAAACTTGTTAGTCTTAGGAGTAAGATCAGGGAGCCTGCCCCAGTTTGCACATTCGCCTTTTTCGATCGCAGCCCGGGCGTCCTTTAAGGAGGCCATCTTCAGAGGAGAAACCTCTTCATCTTCTGCTGTTGCCAAGGTTGGTGGTACCTCCTCAAAATGCTGAAAGGGGGTTTCAATGAACTCCCCATCCATTTCTACGTATCTGAAAGAGTTGAGGTGGCTGACCATGTATTCCTCCTCCCCTTGCACTGTTACGATCTTCCCCCTGACCGGGTATTTGAGCTTTTGATGCAATGTAGAAGTCACAGCTCCAGCTTTGTGGATCCATGGGCGACCCAGCAAACAAGAATAGGACGGATGGATATCCATCACATAGAACTTCGAATCGAATACCTGTGACCCAACCCTGATTGGGATGTCCACTTCACCATGCACCATTCTTTTGGACCCGTCAAAGGCCCGGACAACAATGCTACTTGGTTTGAGTTCTAGACCTTCACAATCCAGCCTATCCAGAGCCTTCTTGGGCAGCACGTTTAATGAAGAACCTGTGTCAACCAGCACATGAGCAAGAGTAGTGCCCCTGCATTCAATGGAGACATGCAGGGCATCATTATGGTTCTTCCCTTTTGCTGTCAGATCGGCATCAGAGAAACCCAGGCCATTATCAGCAGTTAGGTTGGCCACACAATCAGTGAACTGGTCAGCAGTCGTATCTTGGGGTACATGGGCAGTCTTTAAGAAAGCAATCAGAGCCTTTGCATGGGCCTCTGAACACAGCAGCAGTGACAACATGGAGATTTTAGAGGGGGTGTGCCCCAGCTGTTCCACAACATTGAAATCACTTTTCTTTATTATCTTGAGAATTTCTTCCATTTCCTGCTTGGAAGCCTCAACAATGGTCTTTGGTGCCTCCGTCCTGGCAGGCACATCAGCAGCAGTTCCCTTGCCCCGAGTATCAGATGACTCAGCAGCAGGGGTGGATACTTGGTCAGAAGGAGAAACAGGCACTCTGGCAGGTGTGAAGATCAAAGGCCTATGAATTGCCGGAGGAGCAATGTCTGGCGAGAACAGTCTTCCACTACGAGTGACCTTAGCAGGCCCGGTGATGTTGGAGACACCAGTATCAATGTTGCACTCTTGTTTCACACCCAGAACATAAACATCCGCCCCATAGTGCCATGGGACGGCCTTATCAGATTTATAGGGTATAGGCCCCGGAACAGTAATGGTGATGGGAACATTCTTGTGAACTGACAAAACTTGTATAGGCTTCTTTGAAGGAGCCTCGGAATAGTTGTTGAAGATGGTAACGATGGACACTTCTTCAACAGGAGCAGCAGGAACAACAGTCTTTTCAAACAAAATCTCTCTATTATCTATCAGGTTTTGGATGCCTGACTTCAACAGAGGACAACCAGCAGGGGAAGCAACACATAGAGGGCAACTTTCACTACATCCCGGAAATAAACCGGCTAGCAACAGATTCCTCTTGACCATCAGCAACGGAGTAGCAACATCATCCACCGAAGCTACATACAAATTATCCTCAACAGCATTCACTCCATGCTGGGGCATGGGAGCATTTACAACATTCGGCTTTTCAGGCGCCTCAAACTGTATCTCCTTGGCATCAATGAGGTCTTGAACCTTATTTCTTAGGGCCCAACAATCATCTGTGTTATGCCCCGGGCTATCAGAGTGATAAGCACAGCGAGCATTTGGATTGAACTTGGGAGATGCAGTGTTGGGAAATTTTGGAGCCTCCTTGACAGTCACTAAATTGGTGGATAGCAACTGTGGCAGGATCTGTGATAAGGTCATGCTTAACCGGGTAAACTCTCTCCGGGGTCTTTCAAACTTCTGAGGATTAGTTGGCCGAGGAGCGGCAGCAGGTTTGGCAATCATTACCGCACTGACAGATTGGCGGTGTTCAGGTCGCTCTGTTCTCCGGGAGTTATATACAGCACTAGCCTCCTTTTTGAAGGGCTTCTTCTCAGTACTGGAGGAGGCAACTTTCTGTATCTTCCCCGATTTTATACCGGCCTCAATCCTTTCACCAGTCAGGATTAGATCGGTAAACCCAGCAGAGGAATTACCGATGAGATGGTTGAAAAATGGACCAGACAGGGTCCCCAAGAACATATCTACCAGCTCCCGATCCGTCAACGGTGGCTGCACCCTGCCAGCCAGGTCTCTCCATTTCTGAGCATACTCCTTAAAACCTTCACCCGACCCTAGCGACATACCCTGGAGCTGGGTACGCGTAGGAGCGAGGTCGGCATTATACTGATACTGCTTGTAAAAAGTAGTGGCCAGGTCCTCCCAGTTACGAATGCTGATTCCATCTAGCTGATAGAACCAATCGAGGTGAGTCCCTGAAAGACTCTCCTGGAAGAAGTGGATCCAAAGGTTCTTGTCTGCTGTGTAAGGCTGGATCTTCCTTACATAAGAACGGAGGTGCATCTTGGGACAGGAAGCCCCATCATACTTCACGAAGGCAGGTGTTTTGAACTTGTGCGGGATCACCACTCCAGTAGATAACCCCAAGTCTCCGAAATCCAATCCAGGTACCCGTTGAACTTCCACAGCCTTTAATCTGTCTTCCAGCTGTTTGTACCGGTCTTCAACAGGAGGGTACTGGTCGTCATTGAAGTCTGTTTCAGTATCAGAGCCCACAGGAGTAGTGACCTCCCTTTCATGATGACTACCTTCCGTCACAGATGGATGAGTCCTTTCAGCTTCAACAACCAAAGTGTTCCCGAGTCTGCGCCCAGTGTTAAATAGCACAGTCCTCCTCTTCTTCTTAGTCTTCTTCAACAGCATGGTCTTTAACTCTTGTTGACCCTGAGACAAGCCCTTGATCAGCTCCTGAAATTGGGCGTTTTGCGCCTGAAACTGGGCGTTCTGCGCCTGAAGAGCCTTGATAGCCGCATCGGTTGATGATTCAGGAGGGTTCATGATGCTGAAATAAACAGCGAAGAACGGTAAACAACCTGAAAAGAAGAGTATTTATGATGCACATGATGAATGATATGTGTTTATGCAATGCATTCAAGAGTTCGAAAATTCAAATTTGTTGTAGACCAAAAGGAACACACTTTATTATTAAGAAAATCATTGTTTTAATACATCAAAGCCTCATGGGCAAAAATACAAAAAGATCAAGTCACATCCAAAATATGTTGCGCATCTTCTCTGGAGCTATGTAAGTGTTGAGATTCCTTTCCTCGTGCAACAGGCGAGTGAGCTCCAAAACCTTCTTTTCACTGGCATGCAAACTAGTCTCAAGAGAATTCCTCTCTTCTTTAAGCTGGATCCAACTCTTCTGCATCTCTTCCCAGGATGTGGGCATATCAGGGTGCTGAATAACATGAGACACCTCTCCCTCCAAGGCAGGTTCTTTGATTACTGGAAGCATGTGAGGATAAGGCATTACTAGCTTCTGAGAGCGGGCTCGTACCCATTTGAGGTAAGGCTCCAAAGGGATGGAGTTCTTGTGCCCCAGTGTCTTGCTGTCTATCCTACTAGGCATCCTCCAAGCTCTGATAAACCTCTGGCGAAGTCCTTGAGTATCGTTGTCGAAGTCAAAAACTATGTCAGGAATCAACATGTCATGAGGACCATCCCTCCGAGCATAACCAAACTGTCTCCAAGCCAGGCATGGACTATAAGTAATACCCCCTCTGATTCCAAGTAAAGGAACATTAGGATACTCCCCGCAACGATCAATGATAGTGACATCTTCCCTGGACCTAGGGCACCAATGTATATCTGCATGTGTAAGAGTCATCAACCGTTGTGACCATCTCAAACCCCGCTCATTCTTCAGGACTGATTGTGGAAGGTGCGAAATAAACCACTTTCCCAGGAGAGGAGTGCAACACATTAGGACACCTCTTTTTCTCATGGTTCGAGTGTAACATGAGTGAAGGATGTCCCCCAGCAACGTAGGTAGGGGATTCCTGGACATAAAGATCTGGACGGCACTGATATCAATGAGCTGGTCTGGGTTAGGGAACAACACCAAACCATAAACAAGGAGGGCCACAACCTCTTCAAAAGCTTGCAAGTCAAGGGAGTTCCAACAATCATAGGCCTTTTCAAACAGAAACCTGGCTAAGAACCCTTTGATACCACTTCTAACTTCCCAGTGTCCCTTGAGGTCAGATGACTGCAGGTGCAAGGCTTTAGCAATCTCTTCAAGCTTAGGTTCCTTTTCTGTACCGTTGAAGGGTAGCTGATCAAGGATAGGGATCTTCAGGAGTCGGGAGAACTCCTCCAATGTAGGTACCAACTGATAATCCAAGAAGGTGAAACAGTGATGCAGAGGGTCAAAGAATTGGAACAGGACTTTTATCATATCTTCCTCAATGTTGGTGTTGACCAAGCTGATGAGGCTTCCATGCCTTTCACTGAATGAAGAGTTCTCGGGAATCCTGGATATAAGCTCCTTAAGCTGAGGAGGGATCCTTACAAGACTGATTGGAATTGTCTTTCTACGAACAGTTTCCATGTCCTACAAAACAAGAACAAAGATGAAAATTCGAACCCCTGAAATGGTTAGTTAATGCATATGATGCTGGATGATGTCATGATGCTATGATTAAACACAGATATTTACAAAGACAAACATGTAAGGCACACAAGGCACACAAGGCAGGCCCTTAAGGTTTAAGGCCAGCATGGGGTCTGGGTAGTACCCTCTTGAAGTTGGTGGGTTCAACCTGTCCTAATCAAAGTAACCGGGTTCTAAGGTTCCCAATATCACGGGATTGCTTTCATTGTTCATCGTTTCGATTTAGCCACTGAACTGGCGACCGAAATATTCCAGGAAAGCAACCCTCAATTGAGTGTAGTATCGAGTATCAACCAACCTCGGACTGCACCAAAGTCAGTTATCTCACTACCCTAAAGAGGCCAAGATGGTTCAATTAAGGTTCCTAAGGTCTGTTGATGCTTCATGACACCACATGGAGGCCCCGTACTCTCCTTGACTGACTCAAGGGTTACCGGTACACACCAAAGTGCCACATCAACGTAGCAGACTGTTTCAACCATGTCGGTATACCCCGCACAGTTCCCTCACAGCCTTGTTGCTACTTTCTAAAAGGGTATCCCCCAGATCCGGGTTAGGATCTATAGAACTCCCAAGATGGTCCCACAATTTTAAAGCATACAAGGAAAGCAATTGAAAACACAGTGATCTTAGTCCTAAGGTACACCTCACTTTAAGTTTGTTCCCCAGCAGAGTCGCCAGTTCTGTGATCGGTGGATCTGGAACTGACTGTTTTAAAGCTGGTTCGCGAAATGTCGCGGAAGCAAGAGTCGCCACCGTCTTTTATTTTCTCCAATTGGAAAGGACAAAAGCACAGAAAAATTCCTTTAAAGAGATTGCTCTCGGTTCGGGAGGTAGGTTATAGAAAGGGAAGGTATTAGCACCCTTTCTATCCATGGTTATCCATGGGCTCTTAGGTACTTGCTCAATGTGTTTTCAAAATGTGTGCTTGCTTTTCAATTGTGGGTTTCAAAAATATTCTTTGAAAAGTTTCAGATCGACTCGTACGTCAGAGTGTTTGAAAAGTTTGTTTTGAAAGTTTTTTTGAAAGTGTGTTGGTGTGAAAAGAGTTTTGATTTGTTTGAAATTAGAGCAAGTACCCTTGAGAACCTACCTACCCTAAGGAATTCGTCTGTGTAAATGTCCTTTAAGGTAGTGCCATCCCACCATTGAGAGGTAGGTAGCACCACCGTTGGAGGTGTTCGGGTCAATTCGAGTTTTAGGGACGTGGTGATCACCGGAGCAATGGGAAAACACCTTAGAAGCTACCCTCATGCCAGGTTCCCGGACCATGAGGACTTACTAAGACGTTTTCTACTCGACGACCACCTTTCGAAAGGCAACAGTGAGGCGTACCCTAGGAGTGGTGTGTGCGAATTGTGTGTCATTTTCAGTTCATTGTTTGTCTTGTCATGCAATGGTGATCTAACGATTTGATTTTATTTTTCGGGCATTCATTCTTTCATGCATATTTATTAACAGTTATATTTGCGAGAAAATAAATCTAACTATTACAACTGGCGCGGGTCCACATCGCCAAAAAAACCGAACCCGATTTGACTGAAAGTAAAATAAAGCGAATAAAATAAAAGTCCGAGAGTCTTCAATTACATGGCTTTGGGGCATATACAGAGGTATTTAAACAATGTAAAATAAATGCGCGAAATAAAGACTAAACAAAATTAGGGCGTTGGACCCTTTTACAAATAATTAAAATTAATCAAGGAAATTAAAAATTAAATGAAAAATAATGTTTTTGTGTTTTTTAGGTTTGAAAGAAAAAGAGAAAAGTTAATTAAAATTAAAATCCTAGTTCTATCATTTTTTTAAGTTTATTATGAAAAAAGATTTAATTTCTAACCTAATTTAATTCTAAACTAATTTATATACAATTTTTGATTTATAGAAAATAAATAATAAATAATAATATTGTGAGAAAAAAAAAAAATTAAAAAAAAGAAAAAAATTAATAATTACCCTAATTCTACATTTTTTGGATTTTTATTATGAACAAAGAATTAAAATTAAAACTAAGACCTAATTAAACTAAATGAGTTATATTTTAATTTATTTAAAAAAGAATCAAAATTAATTATATTTTTTTTTGTCCTTTATGTATTTTTTAATGTTTTTTTGCATTTTTGTAAGAATTAATTAAATAAGAAAATAAAACACAAGTAAATTAAAAAATAATAAAATATAAAGAAAATTAGAAAAGAAAGAAAAAAGATAGAACCAGGGGGTGTGGATTTGAATTTGGAGGTGCAAATTTTGAAAAGCATGGCCCAATTGCTGGCCATTTGTTGACTTTTTCCATTCAAGTGTGCGCCTGCTGACTTGCATCCATCCTATGCCTTTGTTCTGGACCCTTGGATGATCACCTGGGACACGTGGATGAACTGACTTTGCAGTGCATGGTGAGTCCTCATGTGAGCGCTGCATTGAACCTTGAAAGAAAAAATAATATGAGAAATTGCAAGACCTGGGACTTGAACCCAGGTCTTTGAGGTTAACACGCTTATCCCTTGCCACTGAGCCAGTTATATTTCAATTAACATATAATAGTTAACAAATAATAAAAAGAATAATTAATGCATAGTGGTCAAACGCGCGCGAACTTTGAATGGACAAGTCACTGGTTGACACGTCTTCTTCTTCCTCATGTTCCCTGTAACACAAATACATAAAGCAACGGTTTTGAAACGTGGGGTTAGGGAAGCTACAAAAAAATAGCGAATAGCTCGTTTCCTAATATAAATTAGGCGCGAGCATCTCATTCTCTTCGTCCAGATGCCAGGAATGCAATGGTCATGGTCTTGAGGACCAATTTTGCAGTATGGTGAAAACCCCAAAATCAAAACTTGAAAACCCTAGAACGTGGGCATGGCAGATTCGCGTAGGATGGACAAAAATGCAATTAAATATAATCAACAGCTTGGAAACTTCATCATGAGTATGAATATGTAATTAAAAATGCAAAAAGAGGCTTAGAATCAAGAACACGAATTCAAAAAATTTGATGTACAGTCTCACTTGTAACTACCAGTTTAAGGAGCTTTGAGTGTTGTTATGAATTGAAATGCCTTTAGAGTTATCTCAGAATGCTAATGGTATAAAAATTTTGGCTTGAAAAAAGATCCCTAGCTTTGAAATCAGTTTTGCCTTTTATGTCCAAATTTTCAAATTGTCAAATGGCCTTTGAACGAGTTTCTTGCTGCACTAGGGTTAGGGTTTGACTCAATGATCATTATGGAATTGAATAGGCTTGATAACTCTCCTTAATTCATGCTTGAGAAAGAATTGGCATTAGGGTTTGTCCATTAACCATTTTTTCCTAATTTCTAGCCAAAACCTAGACTTAGTATGAAAATGAACCTTGGCCTGATTTTTGAGTTGGTTCATGATACATAGAACTTGTCCAAATTCATATGACACCATTTCATTGATTTTTAAATTTTATTTGAATTTTCAATGAATTAAAATGAATTAAATCATCAAAAATTAAATAAAATGAAAAAGTCAACATTTGGTCTTGAAATCAACCATGGGCCACGTGTGTGGCATGACAAGGATGGACAAAGTGAGAAAAATGGGGCCCTTTTGTCAAAATTGGACTTTCAAGGATAGTTGACTTTTGCCATTTCACAAAATTTTCCCAACTTCTACAAGGCATAACTTGCTCAATTTTTAAGCTTTTCACATGTTCTTGGACATTTTGGAAAGGTCTTTGAGTCCTTTAACCAATGCCTTTGGTCCCATGTCATTTTGATTTACCAATCTCAAGTTATGGTCTTTGACTTAAAGTCCCTTTTTGTTGACTTTTGAAAATGACCTATAATGTTGAAATTGATAACTTTTTGTGAGAGCATTTCTTGGACTTGAAGTATGAAGATGAGTTGTAGGAAATGTCTTTCTCTTCAAAATGAGCTTTGGATGGAATTTTTCTGATAATCCATGTGAAAGTTATGCCCTGGTCAATTTCAGTTGACTTTTTCAGCTGTCCAAACATAGCAACTTTTGCATCTCTGATGATTTCTGAGCCAAATTTTGAGAATCATGATCAAGCATTGATCAAATGATGTTTGTGGCTTCAAAATGATATGTTGACCAAAAATTTGAACTTTTGACTGCCAAATGACCATTTTGCCCCTACAGTTGACTGTAGTGCAATTTAGGGTTTTGACTGTGCAATCTTGAGCTGAATGCCTTGAAACTTGATATGAGGATGCTTGGCCATGTTTGTAAGCCTATGAGACTTGATTGAGCCTTTGAAAACTTCCTTTCCTTGATCAGAACCCAAACCCTAATTTTGACTGTATAGGAAACAACTGATCTGCACAACCCTTGGGGAATTTTGTGACCTTGACTTGGCAATTTCTTGAGGAATATGGGAGGGCAAATTTTGGGGTATAACAGAATTCTATACAAATCCATAGTCAAAGCTAGAGAGGAGATGGTGAGGAGGTTTCAAAGAAATAAGAAGAAAGTGGATCCTTACTTGAAAATCTTAGATAAACGTTGGGATTCACAGCTCCGCAAAAATTTTCATGCTGTCGGTTATTGGTTGAATCCAGCTTGTATATATAATGATGTAGAATTTGAAAAACATGCATCCACGACATTAGGACTTTTATATGTCATTAAAAAGCATGCTAATGGAAATTCTGAACTTCGATTGAAGTTAACAGATGAGATGAGAATATTCAAAGACGGTGAATTAGATTTTGGAAGGAAATTAGCCGTGGATGAACGATGTATTGTGAGGGCAGGTAATTTCATAACTTCTAACTCTTGATATATATTTTATTTTATATTTCAATATGTTTATAAATTTATTTAATCACATGGTATAAACAGATCAATGGTGGGAAACTCATGGCACTTGTACATCAACTTTGTAAAGGTTAGTTATTCGTATTTTAAGCTAAACTTATAGTGCTTCGGGTTGTGAACGCAATTGGAGTATATTTGAGTATATTCATTCCAAAAAAAGAAATAGATTGGAGCACCAAAAGCTTAATGATTTAGTGTTTATTCGTTACAACTTGAGACTTCAAAATAGGTATTATTATGGTTATTTTTCTCTGATCATTATATTTTTATATTTAAATACATATACTTAGATTTAATTCATGTGTGCTTAGGAAAATAAGAAATGGGAGTTATGATCCTATCAATATTGAAACAATTGCCGACCATTCTAGTTAGGTATTAGAGGATTCACCACCTCTCTTAACCAATGAAGAGTTGGAAGCATTGTGGAATTACCTTGCAAATATGACCATCCAACCAATTTCAAGTGATATTGGTATGTTCTAATATGAGCATAATATAGTTTGTGGTTGTGAATCAATTTAATGTGTCATATTTACCATCTCTAAATTTTTTTTGTTAATTATTTTTTAAAATATTGTTATAGATCAAATAGATTTAGATGAGGATGAAGATGAAGATATGGGTAATGCAGAAGATACTATTGTTGATACTGTGAATCAAGAAAAAAGCAACACCAGAGAAGATGAAGTTGGTGGAGAAGACAATGAAGTTGAAGATGGATATGAATATCAAGATTATGACAATTTGACTTCATGGACATAAAAAATTATGGATCGTTGAGTATGGATTTTTGTGACTTATTATAATACTATAACTTATGAATTGTTAAGTTTCTATCACTTCTTTGAATTTATAATTTGCTACATTAAGTTTCTATCACTTATTTTGATTGGTACTAATACTTTTGTTTATTCTAAATTATTTGAATTTATAATTTTCTATATTATTATAGTTACAAATTTCAGGTAATGAATATATTTTTTATAGAAACCGGATCAAAAGTCATGCGGTCTGATCAGTGACCCACTGGTCCGACCAGTAACCCAGTGACCCAGTAACTTTACCGAGTCGATCATCGGTCTGGGTTTTAAAACATTGGTTTGAATCAATTTTTATTTTTATTTTTTTAATTTTAAATTTCATTTTGTAAATTATTTTTTTTAAAAATAACTTAACTAGAGATCACTCTGATCTTGTATCATTACAATTATAATTAATTATATAATTTATATATTAAAATATTTAAAAACATTGAGTAAACAATAATGACATATTTAAATTATATATAAAAATTAAATCCTTCAAACACAATAAAAACTCCTAGATAATAATTATAATGAAATTAGTAAATCAAATCTAAACATTTTCTCATTTCTTCATTCTTCTTATGTTTCTCTTTTAATGCTATTAATTTTTTTACAAATAAACAACGTCTTTACTTTTATTATAATTAATATATGATATAATTAACGTTTTATTCCGCTATCATGAAAGAACGATCTTGTCCCTCATGTTAGTGTTCAAGCTCTCAATGTTTCTGAAAATTCTAAGATGTCATACCCCAAATTTATTTTACTGATTTCTATCTCTTATTTTCTAGAATTATCATTAAAAAGTCATGAGCCTTTCTAAATCAGAGAAGGTCCATGTGAATTATTAAAATCTATTCGTTTCGCAATGGGGTGTATTTGTTAAAGTGTAATAGCCATTTTCAAATGCTAAAGGAGGGGGTTCACGCTATTGAGAAAATACTGGGTCATTTCTAAACCAGAATGGCCCATTTAAGTTTTAGATAAGTTTGAGGGTGTATAAATAATTTATTTTGTTAAGGCTCATTAGATTAGTACAATATGGTCTGTTCATCTTTTTTGTTTGTTTTAAAAAAATTGTTTTGTTTTAATTACAACATTATCATTATTTTTATTAACATTACTATTATTTTATTATAATTAGTTTTATTAATTATTATTATTATTAAATATTAATTCTTTTTTTACATCTATTATTATTATTATTTTCGTATATACTATAATCATTATTATCATTATTATTAATATTACTGTTATTTTATTACTATTATTAATTATATTTGTACTATATCATTATTTTATAAATTTAATAAAAAAATCTGATTCTTTTATTAAATAAAACATTGACTAATGAAGTCAGATTGAGAAATAAAGAGGCTCTTTTTTTCACACGGTCCAATCTTTGCTTTCAAAAGCCCAAGCCCAGTTCAAGTGAGGAAATAACATGCATTGTACAAATTAATAAAAAAATGCATGCTTTATTATTCATAATACGTTCTGTACGAATTCAAGAGAAAAAATGCATGTCTCAATAAACAGTTACTATTTAGATCTTCATTCATCAAACAATCATATCTTTGCATTGAATCAAAACAAATCTTCACATAACAAAATCAATGCAGAAATGGAATTGAATCATAACAGAGTCAATACAAGATCAAACTAATCAAAACTTATACAAATGAAGTACAACTGAATCAAAAAATTTCTAATTCTCTAAATCAATCAAAAAGTAACGATAAAAAATTAAAGATGTTTCCTAATTTATAAACCCTAAAACACTATAAAAACCTAAAATCAAAAAGAAGAAGGGACGGAAAAAATAATTACAGAGAGAAGAAAATTGGAGAAGGAGATACTATAGAAGAAGAAAAGAGAAGATTCAGAGCCTTGTCGCGTCCTCGCTTGAGATTTGGGTTTCGAAATTCGAAACCCTAAATTTGTTGAACTGTCGCCTCTACCTTCATCTTCATCACCGTCCGTCTTCGTCATTATCTTTGCCGTCACCCTCACCTTCAAAACAAACGATTGAGATTAACGAAGAACTCACTCAGCAGAACAAAGATATATCGCGATCGAAGGCGACGAGGTAACGAATCACTTAGCTTCTTTTTTTGTTTTCTTTGTAATAGATGTAGCTGGGTTTGATTTTTGGGGTTGGGATTGGAGGATAGGGTCACCGCCGATTAGGGTTTGCGGAAGCAACGACGGATTAGGGTTTTTGTTTGTGATGGTGTTGTGCTAAGACAAAGGCAGAGATGGGATAGAGAGAAAGGAAGAGAAATGAAGATAAAAACGTGTAAAAAACAAAAAATAATATGTCCTGTGATCCAGTATACATCACCATATATTCCTTACCACGCGCCTTCGAATCATCACTACACGATCACCATTTAACGGTCTAAAAGTGCACCCCCACCATATTACTGTATGACCACATGCATAGAATCCAAGCGGACTCCCCAAACCTCTTGGGCCAGGCCCATTACCAAACGCCCCCCTTTTAATTTTGTTTTCACTAATCAGCACAAAAAATATACCCCCAACCTAATGGACCAAGTCCAAAATCTGGACTTGGGCCCCCCTACTGCTTGCACCCCCCGAATTTACTAACATGCGCAAATTCAAACCCCCTATCTTTTGGATCAAAATTTAATATCTGAATTCAGGGCCCTAATGCTTGCACCTCCCATTCTTACTAGCTTGACTAAACCTACACCCCATGCGTTTTATTTAATTTTCTTTATTATTTTTATTTTATAACTTTTATATTTTATATTTTCTATTTTATAATTATAATATTATATTAATTATTACTATTATTAAATTAAATATTTATTTTTCTAAATGCATCTTGTAGTTGTTTAGTTATTGGCATGCATTTTTGGTAAAACCAGGTGTGTGAATGTCATGACTGATGTCATAACATTCTAGTTTATTAGGTACTGATTCATTAGGTACCTTTGCAGAAAAATATTGTCATACAGGTGCTGCTGTTCATGAGTGTGTATCTGAGCATTTTGCAAAAAGATCACATTTACCAAAATCAGTAGACAGGATTTCAGATGTCATAACAAATGTTAAGACATCCTGTTCTGAACTAACAGTTATGCAGTTTGGGTAATTCTGAGTTTTTTCAGGAAAATAACTCAGTCTTTCCAGAACAGAAAATCTCGTGGACTTGGGGTTAACCTAGCTCAACCCTAACCTGGTTGATAAAGTCCTGTGACCAAGTCTTAAGGTCAAACGGAATTAACCCTATCTTTTTGTGGAAACCCTAACTGAAGATGCAGTTGCTATATATTCAACAGGGCTGCTGTTTGGAATCAACCATTTTCCTGACAGAAGATCATTTAGAAGCTGTATAGTTTTAACTATTGTAATCCAAGCAAGTATCATTGTGATAAGTGACTTGGAATAGGTTTTATTTGTAAGGGTTGTGTACCACTCAAAGCTTTGAAGCAAGAGTGTTTTTGTGTCTCTTGACTAAAGCTTTGAAGCAAAGTCAAGTTAGGTTTATGTATCACTCAAAGTTGTGAAGCAAGAGTGTTGTGTTGCTTGATTAAAAAGCCGTGAAGCATAATCAAGTGTATGTTCTGAAGAGTGTCTTCATCAATTCATTAGTCAAATTGTTTTAAGTAGCACTGCTGTGATTGAGGGGGAGTGAGTAGGAACTCAGGTTTAAGTTGTACTTAGATTGAAGTTGCATTGGGTAGGTCTTAAGTGAAGGAGATAAACTGGTTGGTTTATTCCTGAATTAATATCTCTTATAGTGGATTTCCTCCCTGGCTTGGTAGCCCCCAGAGTAGGTGTTATTGCACACTGAACTGGGTAAACAATTGACTGTGTTCTTTACTGTTTTTGTATTTATTGTCTTATAGAAAGTCAGATACGGTGTCATAACATTGAACGTGACATTGAGTATCTGCAGCCAGAATTTTAATTGGCATCAGAGCAGGCACCCTGCCTGTATTACTGGGTGAGATCTAGGGATATCACTTTCTGGCACTATGGACAAAGAAGGAGTTTTTGGAAATAGACCACCCATTCTGGATGGAACAAATTATGACTACTGGAAACCTCGTATGATTGCCTTCTTAAAATCTCTGGACAAAAAGGCTTGGAGAGCTGCTGACAAAGGATGGAACCATCCCACCATAATTGAGAAAGATGGGACAATCAGTCTGAAGCCTGAGGAAGATTGGAGTAAAGAAGAAGATGAGTTAGCCCTGGGAAATTCCAAAGCTTTAAATGCCTTGTTCAATGGAATTGATAGAAACATTTTCAGACTAGTACATCAATATGAACTGGCCAAGGAAGTTTGGGACACTCTCAAAACTACCCATGAGGGCACTTCCAAAGTAAAAAATGTCAAGGCTTCAGATGTTGACTACCAAGTTTGAGAATCTAAAAATGATGGAAGATGAAACCATTCATGAGTTTCACATGAACATCTTGGAGATTGCCAACACCTCAAGAGCACTGGGAGAAAAGATGTCAGAAGAAAAATTGGTGAGAAAGATTCTCAGATCCTTGCCTAAAAGATTTGCAATGAAGGTAACTGCCATAGAGGAAGCCCAGGACATCAGCAAGTTGAAAGTGGATGAACTTATTGGGTCTCTTCAGACTTTTGAGATGGAGATCACTGAAAATGGTGACAAGAAGAACAAGAGCATATCACTTGTATCCAACACTGATGTTGAAAACAAGGAGGATGAAGAAGAAAATATTTCAGAAGCTATTGCCATGCTTGGAAGACAGTTCAACAAACTCATCAAAAGAATAGATCCAAAGTCAAGGTCTAATGTTCATAACATTCCCTCTGACATTGACAGTTCTAGCAGAAGACCAAGGTCAGAAGAGAAGGGAAATCAAGGCAGAGGAATTCAATGCCATGGTTGTGAAGGATATGGGCATATTCGAGCTGAATGTCCTACCTTTCTTAAGAAACAAAAGAAAGGAATGACTGTTACCTGGTCCGACTGTGATTCAGAAAGTAATTCTGAAGAAGAATCTGCCAAACTAGTTACTGCTCTAACTGGTGTTTGTACCTCTGAAAGTGACACTAGTGATGAAGAAGTGACATTTGAAGAACTGGCTGATACTTACAAGAAATTGTGTATCAAAAGTGCTGAAGTCTGTGTGCAGAATGAGAAACAATCAAAACTCATCATAAAGCTGGAGGCTGAAAAAAGGGCAGACCTTGAAACTATAAGTCATCTAGAAGGGGAAGTTCAATTGCTGAACTCACAACTGAATCAAATGACCAAATCTGTCAAGATGCTGACAAATGGAACAGACAAATTGGAAGAGATCCTTCAGGTTGGACAAAATATGGGAAACAAATCTGGACTAGGATTTGTGGAAGCTAAGAAATCTGGTGCAGACAAGAAGATCAGGCCTGTTAAACAAATGTCAAAGCAGATGTCTCAACACAACTCTCAACATCAGAAACAGAGATATATGAAGAAAAAGTACCAAAGATGGAGATGTCATCATTGTGGGAGGTATGGTCACATTAAGCCTTTCTGCTTCAGATTGTATGGATACCCTAGTCAGAGTCCAAGTGTTAAACCTAAGTCAAAAAGGGTACCACATACTCCTCAATGGAAGAAAAAGGCTACTGCCCTGATAGCCCACACCTCTCTGAGAGTCTCTGCAAAGGAAGGCTGGTACTTTGACAGTGGGTGTTCTAGGCACATGACTGGAATCAAGAACATTCTCAATCATGTTAAACCTCACACCACTAGTTATGTGACCTTTGGAAGTGGTGCCAAAGGTGAAATCAAAGGAGTTGGTAATTTGGACTGTCCTGAAGTTCCAAATCTGAATAAAGTACTATTGGTAAAAGGCTTGACTGCTAATCTCATTAGTATCAGTCAACTGTGTGATCTAGGATTCAAAGTCATCTTCTCAAAATCTGAATGTCTTGTATTAAATGAAAAACAAGAAGTTGTGATGAAAGGAATCAGATCTAAAGACAACTGTTACTTGTGGCAGCCTGAGAACACCAATAAATCTACTATGTGTTCTATTACCAAAGAAGAAAAAGAGGTGAAACTGTGGCACCAAAAACTTGGCCATCTTCATCTAAGAAGAATGAAAAGAACTATCTCTATGGAAGCAGTCAGAAGGATTCCAAGACTGCAAATTGATAAAAGGAGGGTTTGTGGTGAACATCAAATGGAAAGGCTTGGTAAAAAGAGATATGTATATGATGTGGTGAATAACCTTGAAGTTTCTAGAGAACTGTGCAAAAGAACTCAAAAAGAAAGATGTATTGTTAGAATCAGAAGTGATCATGACAAGGAATTTGGAAACAACAAGTTTAAGAAATTCTGTTTCTCAGAAGGAATGAGTCATGAATTCTCTTCTCCTATAACTCCTTATCAAAATGGAGTTGGCAAAAGGAAAAATAGGATCATTCAGAAATCTGCCAGAGCTATGATTCATGTCAAAAGAATGCCTTCTCAACTCTGTGCTGAAATAGTTGCAGCTGGTGGTAGCTGTTCTCAAAATATCTGGACAAAACAGATGCTCACTGAGTATAATGTCTCACAAGATGTTGTGACATTGTATTATGACAATCTGAATACAATCAATATTTCCAAGAACCCTATTCAGCATAGCACGACCAAGCACATTGACCTTGTAGAGAAGAATACAATTAAACTGGAACATGGTATCATTAAGCTTCAGCTGGCTGATTTTTCTACCAAGGCTTTTGATGAAAATCAACCCGAAAACTTGAGGGGCATGATGGGTATTTGCCAACATGAGAAATTATAGCAATTAATTTTGCTTAAAACAAGGGTTGAAGGAGTTATTTGTGTTAAGTCTATTTTTAGTAGCTTAATCATATGTTTTTCCAATACTTTCAAAATTATTAAGAAGTTGAATAGACTCTCATTTGCCCCCTACCTCTCTCATCTTTGCAACCTATTCCTTTCTCTCAATCAAAGTTCTCTCTCAAATTGCCACTGGTGCTCTAAGTCAATCAAAATGTCTCAAACATCATCTTCAACAAAGGCGACCTCTTCATCTTCATCATTTGACCGAGATTCTCGAGCAATCACCACATGCATAGATTCTGAAGTCCTGGAGATCACTCTTCTCAGAGAAATGGCAACTGACCCCTCCAAAGTCAAAAAGCTGAGAACTAGGCATGCAGGAAGAGCTCAAGCTACTGCTTCTGGTAATCCTTCTCATCCTTCTTCCTCTGTACCAAATAAGGAAGGATCAGCTCAAGTACATCAAGCAATTGCTAGGCTTGTTACAAGAATACTAAGCGGAAACCAATCTGTACCAGTGATTTCTGTCCCATTAAATCAAGAATCAGCAAGCCCAAATGTTGAAGCAAATGTAGATGTCTCTGAGAATGTTGTGACACAAAATGACAACATTCAGAACCCTTCAGAGAAGACTGTTGATCCACCTATCATTGATGTGGATGAGGAATACTCAGACAATGATCTGATTGCCAATGTAAACCCTAGCATAGTTAGGAGAATGATGAAAAGAAAGGGTAATCAGAATGCTGCAAAATGTATAACCAAAGATAAACCTGCTGATAAGAAATCCAAGGCTGAAGGCAAGACTGGGGTAGAATCTGTGAAAACTGGTCAGTCCAAAGGGAAGGTGAAAGGCCAAGTGCATACTGGTAGACAACCAATTACAAATAAGAGAAAAGAACCCGAATCTTCTGATTCTGATGAGGAATCAGAGTTTGAGATTGATGCTGAAGAAATTCCTATCAGAAGGAAACTCCCCTCCAGCAAAATGGCTAGAGTGCCTGAAGTCCCAACAGACAACATCTCTTTTCATCATCCTGACTGTTGTACCCCAAAATTTGCCCTCCCATTTCCCCAACATTTTCTCATCACAAGACCTTTGAAGATCAAGATACAGTTAGGGTTTCCTCTACTCAAAGCTTCTCCTTGCACTATGGACTCAAATTAGGGTTTGTGTTTGCCCAAGGATGTTTTGACCTAAGATGCCTAAGATGACTTTCATGCTTCATGTTGGACTCCCAAGTTTACCCATGCCAAGTTTCAAGTCTTGATTCCAAGTTTTACCCAGTCAATTGGACAGTTGACCTAAAAATCAGCTGTATTGGAGAAAAAGTCAACTGTGGCCAATTGACAGTCAAATCTCATGAAATTTGATCCACATCAACATTATGAACTCATATGGACCATTTGATCAAGTTTGGATCACAATTCCACAAGAAATTTGATCAGATCACCAAAAGGGCAAAATGGTCATTTTTAGGGTTTTTGACTGCACAAAGGCAATTTTTGACTGTTTGACCTAGCCAATGGTAAACCAAGCTCACATATGGCCTCAAGGACTCAATGGAATTATCTTGACATGTTCATCAAGCTCAAAAGATCCCAAATACACAAGATTGACAGTTGAATTTTCCAGTCAACTGATCAATTTTGACTGTATACTGAAAAGTCAAACTTTGACTTTTTGGTCAAAATCAAGAGTCAAGATTCATTTTTCATCAAAACATGCCAAATCATGAAACTTGTTCACCAAGAAATCACAAAATGCAAATTAGGGTTTGAAAATGGAATTTTTCATAACTTAGAATTTTTCTAAGTTATGAAAAACCCTAATTTTTTCCCAACTTTGCCCCATCTTTTCACCATGATCCATTTGGATTCAAACAAAAGTCAAAACATGAAAGTTGTAGCTTGTTGCATAGTCTACAACTTTGATTCACAAAGTTTTCTCATTTGAAGCTTGTATCTCAAGTTATAATTTTTTGAATAAGGGCACTAAACCATCTTTTAACTTAGTGAAATTTGACCTATTTTGACAAGGTTTTCTACCCTACTTCAAGGCCACTTTTCATACCCTTCCACTTGGAATTTTGATTTGCATTTCAAATATGGATTGTAGTACACATTCCAAGCTTTCCAAAATGTCCAAGAACTCATCAAACAACCTCATAACTTGAGATATTCGAATTTCACAAGTTGGCAAAAATTCACTTTTGTTCTTCATCAAGACATGTTCATAATCTTGCCAATTTGAAATCAGTTTGCTTTATGCTTGATTACAGGTCCTTGAACCATTTCATACTCAATAATTTAATGCATATTCAATGTGTTAAGGTCATGTTCTTTGTGTTCTAACATTGCATAATGGTTTAATCCTAAACTAGATAAAGTGAAATTTCCATTTTTGAAAAGTTTAGCTTTATGTCAAGTTTGTAATCCAACAAGTACATGAAAGATCTGCTTTGCACAAGATTATGTGCATAACACACTGATCAAGAGAGGCTTATGCAGCACATTAGGAGGCCCCCTACTAACCTAAAACAACCAACTTGCTTTTGTTGCTTAAGATAGAAGAAAAGTCCATAACTTAGGCTATCTCTCATCCCAGCTTACACACACAACAAAAAAGCTATCAAACACATTCCATAGAAAAAATCCAAGCTAACACACGAGCCCTTGCCATCTGAAACACTCCCATTGCTCTAATCACCTCAAAACTGCACAAACAGGGGAGCCCCTGCAGTTTGAGTGCAAACTCCCAGTCCCTTCGAGCATTTTGATCCAAACCTTTTCCTCTACCTTCCCTACAACATATGCAAGCTAACCATGTCCTAAAATCAGACCTGTAACACCTCCAAGCCACTTCACCATTTTTAATTTTCTGTTTTGCAGTTGGAGTTCACTAGCTCGATTCAGGGAGTTTCAAGACAAAGTAGGGATTGGAAAAGCATCCTTACACTTCAAGGAAGCTGTACAAGTCATCATTTCACTCTGAAACACCCTCCATTGCAAAGCTCGACTCCAACTGAACAGGTACATTCATGGAGTTCTATCTCCCTTGTTAGGCATTGTTAGCTTTAGATTTTTGAAGAAAACATGTCACAATCATAGCCCTGAACATGCTCATATGTTTAGATTTCATTTATATTTCGTGTGCTTAGAGAATTTCATGTCTGAACATTGATGAAAAGTTAGGTCAGAAATGAGGGGGAGAGAAATTCTCCCTCATCTTAGAGAGATAGGTCATGTTCTTTATATGGTTGAAACCGTCTCTTAATGCTCTACACTTTTCATGTTATGAGTTTTGCTTGAAAGTCCAGGAATCCAGAGATAAAAAACGCGTGTTTTTGCTTGAAGAAGGCTGTACAGAGGTTGAAGAAGAAGTGGTCTGGGCTGGGCCTGGATTTATTTTCTTTTCACACCCCATTTTCATGTTTACACCCCCCTGAGCCCATTTGTTCATTTCTTAACATTTTTGACTTTTTCTTTTTTGATTAACTTTGTTTATTTTTTCTCATGACATTTAAAAATTAAAAATATTTTTTTTTAATCATTTTTGTATTTATTTGCATATTTATTTGTTTATTTCTTTTGTTTGTATATAAAATATATATATGTACTATTATTAAAATAAATAGAAAATAGTGTAAATACAATTTTTATTTTTGTTTACATTCTGAAAATATTTCACACAAAAAATACTCTTTTTTATTTATTTTATTAAAATATTAAATAAATATTTATTTTTGTGCATAATACATATTTAGGGTTTAATATATATATATATGTGATTATTAATATATTTAAGACAAAATATAAAAATACTTGATTTTTTCATTTTTATTAATATTTGATATAAAAATACCTTTTTCCATAATACACTTCATTTTATTTTATTTTTATAAATAATGAATAAATAGTTGTATTAAATTAGAAAATAACACCTTTTTTTCTTTAAAAATTAGGGTTTTTACCCTAAGTTCAAAATACCCCAAAAAATAATACATTTTTTATTTTCTTTTCTCTTTTACATAAATAATATTTTTTCATACATATACAAAACATTTTTGTGCATCTTGCATTTTTATTTAATCTTTTTACATTATTTAAATTGCAAATACTCAATTGATGTAATAATTTAGATTTAAATTCTTGTCAATATCCCCATTTGAACATTTGTACCCCCCTTCCCATATTTGGTTTTGTAATAGCTTAGTAGTTTTAATTTCGCACTTTACTGCTTTCTAATGATAACATGCTAGAATTAGGGTTTGTATGCGAAAAAACGATAAAAAATAGTTTGACCTAATACAAGATAAACAAGCATGAAAATGGACACACAAATCACACTTGCACCCCCTAGGGTATTCCACTTGTTGCCTTCAAGTAAATGGGCCATATTGCATGTTGAACTTCTTTGGGCAAAGCAAACAATTTGAATGATCATAGTCCCTCGACAAAACTTTTCAAAACAAACAAAAACAAATGATCAAGTCCCTTAGAGAAATTGCTCAAAGACATTTAACGCCGTTGCAATTATGGTCCATACGATGACCCGCGCCTGTCCCTTTCACATCCTAACACAAGGTTGCCCACCAAATACGATGGTGGAGCAAACTCGTTAAAAGGGTTAAAGTATAGCAATAATCTTTTGAGAAATTTAGGAGTAGATAACCTCTTAGTTACTTGAATTAACTTGCAAAACAAAACACTTGCCTAATTTCAAAATCACACATCACTACATTTTCAAAACAAAACTTCAAGAAAACAAATGAAAACTTTTTCAAAAGACATACATCTTTGTATACATCCCCACATGGATCATTACAAAGGTTGCCACCACATTGGCCTCTTTTCAAAAACATTTTCAAAACCCACACACAAAGCACCATTTAAAACAATTGAAAACAAAAGGCAAGTGATCTAAGCAAGTAACTAAGAGCCCATGGATAACCATGGATAGAAAGGGTGCTAATACCTTCCCTTTCTATAATCTACTCCCCGAACCCAAGAAACATCTCAAAAGGTTTTTGCTGTGCTTTTTAACCTCTCCTTAGGATAAAATAAAAAGTCGGTGGCGACTCTTGCTAACCGCAACATTTGCGAATACAAACGCAAACCTCAAGTCAGTTCTCCCACCGTATCACAGAACTGGCGACTCTGCTGGGGAGTACTTTTAAAAGTGGAGTAACCTTAGGGCTTAGATCACCTTTGTTTTCAATTGTTTGCTTTGTTTGCTTTTATATTTGTGGGCTTTGCATCGGAGTTTCATAGATCCTAACCCGGATCTGGGATGTACCCTTTTTAGGTAGCATAATCTGTGAGGGACCTGTCCGGCGTAGACCGACATGGGTGAAGCAGTGGCTACGTTGGTGTGGCAACTTAGTCTGTACCTATATCCCTTGTGTTGTAACAGGGAGAATATAGGTCTTCTAAGGGGCCATTAAACACCAACCAACCTTAGAACCCTAAATTGACCAACTTGGCTATTAGGACAGTAGCAGTATGCTACACTCATTGAGGCTAAACTCTCGAGATGGTTCTGGCCGCGAGAAAAGATTGCGATGCTGGAGTTATGACCGATTGAGGGTAGCCAATGATTTGAGATCCTCTAGAACCCGGTTACTTCTGATAGGACAGGTTTTAACCAACAAAACCAAAAGAGGGTAATACCTGAAATTCATGCTGGCCTGAAACCTAAGGGTGTCTTGTGTGACTTGTGTGCCTTATCTGTCTATGTGAATATTTGTGGTGTGCTTCATCATAGCATCATTCCATCATACCATTGCATGCATCCTGTATAAAGGGCTAACCCATTTCAAAGACAAAAAAGGTTTCATCTTTGCTCTGTTTTGTAGGACATCATGATGCCCGTGCGAAGAAATACTGTCCGGCTCAACTTTGTTCAACCACCAGTTTTACTCAAGGATTTGGTTGGAAGGATTCCAAACACTACCTCCTTCATCAACAGACATGGTTCTCTCCTTGGCTTGATCATTGCAAAATGGGACCAACAACTGATAAGTGTTCTGACCCAGTTTTATGACCCTCTGCACCATTGTTTCACCTTTCAAGACTTCCAGCTGGTTCCTACCCTGGAAGAGTTCTCTTATTTGCTTGGGATCCCTGTCCTGGAACAAACTCCATTCACTGGTTTGGAAAAGACTCCTAGGCCTGAAGAGATTGCTGCAATTCTCCCCTTGACCAAAGAAGAGGTATTGTCCAACTGGGAAACTAGAAATGGGGTCAAGGGCTTTTTTGGTCAAATTTCTGGTTGGCAAGGCTAATGATTTCTGGAATGACTTGGACTTCAAGGCATATGAGGATGTTCTAGCTCTTTTGATCTATGGTCTGGTGCTATTTCCCAACCCTGACACCTTTATCAGTATCCATGTCATAAGGATCTTCATGTCTCGGAATCCGATACCCACTCTTTTGGGTGATATTCTACAACAACTCTATGCTCGTACTGCTCGAAAACGGGGAACTCCGTGGTGTTGTGCTCCTTTGCTAGTAAGGTGGTTTATTTCGCACCTTCCTAAGTTCGTGCTGAAGAATGAAGAAGGAAAAGGTTGGGCTCGGAGGTTAATGTCTCTCACTGATAATGACATCACCTGGACTCTCAGAGGTTTGGATGAGGTAGCTGTTATCGACCGTTGCGGAGAATACCCTAATGTCCCGTTGATTGGTATCCAAGGAGGAATCTCTTACAATCCGTGTTTAGCTCTCCGTCAGTTTGGAAGAGCCAGAGGAGATGGGCCTCATGAGATGCTGGTTCCTCACTTCCACTTTGAGTTTCAGGCAGACAGTGACAAACTACGCCAGGGATTCATTAGGGCTTGGGACAGAATTCACAAAGCTGATCCACATGAGTTAGGACCAAAGACTTCTCTGCCATTGAAGCCCTATTGCAAATGGGTCCGCATCCGTGCTCAGAAGTTGGGTATGCCCTACGAAGCTGTTAGACCTCTCATTCTTGAGTCTCCTGTTGAAGATGGGGTTCCTCCAACTGTCCTCCCTCCTCAGATACCCACTGATTTTGATACAATGAAGAGATCTTGGGCACAGCTAAAGGAAGAACGGGATTTCTATCGGGAGAAGTTCAACGAGCAGGAAAGGAAGATCCAGAGGCTGACTAAGCAATTGGAGGAAGAACGGGTCCTGAACAACTACATCAGCACTGAAAAGAGGAGGCCATGGGAGCATTGATAAGCTTTGATGTTTCCTTTGTAGTTTTATTTCCTTTTCAGTATTTTTCTTTCCTGTAATGCCTAAGGGCAAGTTGTTGAACAATTGAAAATTTTAATCTAATGAAGTGTGTTTCCCTTTTTTGTCTACAAAGTTGAATCTTGTTTGTCTTTGAAAACATAAAACATACGCATTCCATTACACCATATGCATAGCAGGTACCCTATTTCACAGGTTTCTTAATCTTCTTCGCTGTTTGTTTGAACAGTCATCATGAATCCAGACTCCTCCAGTGAGCAAGCAATCAAGGCCCTTCAGGCCCAAAGTGCACAGTTTCAAGAGATGGTCCTAAGCCTAGCCCAAGGTCAGCAAGAGTTGAAGACTCTACTCATGAAGAAGAAGAAGAAAAAGAGGACTGCATTGTTCAACACCGGACGCAGATTTGGGAACACACTCCACAATGAAGCTGATCCAACTACTTCTTCTGCTGAGAAAAACAGTCCCCAAGGGGGAGGAGCTCCTAGTCCCGCAGTCTCCGACAACGAGACGGACTATAATGACGAACAATACCCACCTGCTGCTGACAGATACAAGCAATTGGAGGACCGCTTGAGCGCCATGGAAATTCAGAATGTGCCAGGGCTGGATTTCGGAGATTTGGGGTTATCTTCTGGGGTGGTCATTCCACACAAGTTTAAGGCGCCTGCCTTCGCCAAGTATGATGGGGTCTCCTGTCCCAAGCTACATCTAAGGTCGTACGTAAGGAAAATCCAACCTTACACGGCGGATAAGAACCTCTGGATTCACTTCTTCCAAGATAGCCTCTCGGGGTCACAACTTGAATGGTTCTACCAATTGGATGGAGCTAGCATCCGGCATTGGGAAGATTTGGCAACCGCATTCTACAGACAATACCAATACAATTCTGATCTCGCTCCTACGCGTACCCAACTTTAGGGTATGTCTCTAGGGACGGGTGAAGGGTTCAAAGAGTACGCTCAAAAATGGAGAGATTTGGCTGGCAGGATGCAGCCTCCATTGACTGATAGAGAGCTGGTTGATATGTTTCTGGGGACGTTGTCTGGTCCGTTTTTCAATCATTTGGTTGGTAACTCCTCCGCTGGGTTCACAGATTTGATATTAACAGGAGAGAGAATTGAAGCTGGCATCAGGTCAGGCAAGATACAGAAGGCTGCCTCTACAAGTGCTGAGAAGAGGCCGTTTAAGAAAGAAGCAAGTGCCGTCTATGGTCCTAGAAGACAAGTCAAGCCCGAAAGTCGCCAAGTCGTCAATGCTTTGGTCATCTCCAAACCTGTTGCTGCTCCTCAGCAGTACAATCAACAAAGAAGCGAAAGGCCCAAGAGGCAGTATACCCGACTAAGTATGACATTATCTCAAATTTTACCCCAACTGTTATCCACCAACCTGGTGACCCTCAAAGAAGCTCCTAAGGTCGTCAACACTGCATCTCCTAAATATAACCCAAATGCCCGGTGCGCTTATCATTCTGATAGTCCCGGGCACACTACTGATGATTGCTGGGCCTTGAGAAACAAAGTGCAAGATCTGATCAACGCAAAGGAAATTCAGTTTGAAGCGCCGGAAAGACCAAATGTTGTAACGGCTCCTATGCCCCAGCATAGGGTAAATGCCATTGAGGAAGAAACGTATGCTGTTTCGATAGATGAAGTTGTTACCCCTCTGAAGACTGTTAAGAAGAACCTACTGCGGGCCGGTTTATTTCCGGGTTGCGGTGAAGGTTGCCTGTTCTGTGCTATTTCCCTTTCTGATTGTCCCTTGCTGAGGTTAGGCATCCAAGGCCTAATGGATAGCAAGGAGATTCTATTCAAAAAGACTGCTGTTCAATTGGTTCCGATGAAAGAAGTTTCTGTGATTACCATCTTCAAAAATCCAATCAAGGCTCCCCCGAAGAAGCCTATTCAAACCATGACAGTTGCGCCTGTGATCATTACTGTTCCGGGGCCCCTCTCCTACGTGTCTGATAAAGCTGTCCCCTGGCATTATGGGGCAGACGTGTATGTAAATGGAATCAAACAAGAATTCGACGCTAGTGCCAGTATCTGCGATATCACTGGTCCAGCTAAGGTCACCCGCAGTGGCAGGCTCTTCTCGCCTGACATTGCACCGCCCGCTATTCGAAAACCCCTCCTCATAAAACCTACAAGTTTACCTGGTCCTGTTGCTGATCAAATTGTTTCCCCTGCTGCCGAGTCATCAAATGCTCGGGGCAAAGGGATTGAAGAAGAGCCTGCCCGGATGGAGGCACCAATACCCTTAAATGCTGAGGCCTCCCGACAAGAAATGGAGGAGATTCTGAAAATAATAAAGAAGAGTGATTTTAATGTTGTCGAGCAGTTGGGGCATACGCCCTCCAAGATCTCCCTGCTCTCCTTATTGCTATGCTCCGAGGCCCATGCTAAGGCCTTGATCTCATTTCTCAAGACGGCCCATGTGCCGCAGGAGACGTCTGCAGTCCAGTTCACTGATTGCATAGCGAATCTAACGGCGGACAATGGCTTGGGATTTTCAGCTGCTGACCTGACCGCGAAAGGGAGAGACCACAATGATGCCCTGCATGTCTCTATTGAATGCAGGGGCACTACTCTGGCACATGTATTGGTGGATACTGGTTCTTCCTTGAATGTTCTACCGAAAAAGGCTTTGGATCGTCTGGATTATGAGGGCCTGGAGTTGAAACCCAGCAATATCATCGTCAGGGCCTTTGACGGTTCCAAAAGGATGGTTCATGGAGAGGTTAACATCCCTATTCGTGTGGGCTCTCAAGTGTTTGACTCTACCTTTTACGTGATGGATATACGTCCATCGTACTCTTGTCTGTTGGGTCGACCTTGGATCCATAAAGCTGGGGCAGTGACCTCCACCTTGCACCAGAAGCTGAAGTATCCCGTCAGGGGGAAGATTGTCACTGTGCAAGGAGAAAAGGAGTATATGGTGAGCCATTTGAATTCCTTCAGGTACATCGAGATGGACGGAGAGTTTATTGAAACCCCCTTCCAGCATTTCGAGGAGGTGCATCCAATTTCAGCAGCTGCAGAGACAATGGCCGAAGAGAATGATTCCTTGAAGATGGTTTCCCTAAGGGATGCCCGGGCTGTGGTTCAGAAAGGCAATTGTGCACACTGGGGTCAGCTTCCTGACTTCACTCAGAAGAACGACAAGTTTGGGCTAGGCTTTACTGCAGAGGCTCAGAAGGCGGTGCGCAAAGAGAAGATCGGAAAGGCTCCGGTATTTATTTCCAGCTCAAGGGTGAATGCTATCGAGGAAGATGTGGAAGAAGCAGAGTTTGATAGTTGGATCTACCCGACTGCCAGCGACGGACCGAGCAACTGGACGGCAAAGGATTTTACCCCTATCACATTTGTCACGCAGTAATTAATTTCTTTTGATTTCCAAATTTGTAACAAACAATATGTTAAAACTTTGTTGGCTCGGTGTCCTACCCGGGGCATCGTAGCTCCATTTGTGAGGGCTTTTTGTATGACATTTTCATATATCATCAATCAAAACATTGGACGTTTGTTGCATTTCAAATCTTGTGCTCTTTTTCCTTTCTGTGTTATATATATTGCAAAACAGCTATATTTACACACACTCACTTATACAGGTTTCAATCCACTCTGGATCTTACTGGTAACAGCTCTGCTACCGCCAGTTATGACTTCGAAAATCCGATCAACTTGGCCGAAGACGAAGGTGAAGATGATTGCGAGGTGCCTGGTGAACTCGCAAGACTGCTACTCCAGGAAGAGAGAGCTATTCAACCACATGAAGAGCCGGTAGAGACAATTAACCTGGGTACTGAGACGGATAGGAAAGAGGTCAAGATTGGTGCCAATCTAGAGCTCAGCGTGAAGCAACGATTGATCCAGATGCTACGAGACTACATGGAGATTTTTTCTTGGTCCTATGAAGATATGCCTGGTTTGGATGCCGACATTGTGGTTCACCACCTGCCAACCAAGGAAGATTGCCCTCCGGTAAAGCAAAAAGTCCGACAGATGCGTCCAGAGATGTCTGAAAAGATCAAGGCCGAGGTTATGAAGCAGTTTGATGCTGGGTTCCTCGCAGTGACTTCTTACCCTCAGTGGGTTGCCAATGTGGTGCCAGTGCCGAAGAAGGACGGTAAAGTCAGAATGTGCGTTGACTACAGGGATCTGAACAGGGCCAGCCCCAAGGATGACTTCCCCCTACCTCACATTGATGTCCTTGTTGACAATACGGCTCAACACAAGGTGTTCTCCTTCATGGATGGTTTTTCAGGGTATAATCAGATCAAGATGGCTCCAGAAGATATGGAGAAGACTACCTTTGTAACTCAGTGGGGCACCTTCTGTTATAAGGTCATGCCATTCGGATTGAAAAATGCTGGGGCAACCTACCAACGTGCCATGGTTGCCTTATTTCATGATATGATCCATCATGAGATTGAAGTATACGTTGATGACATGATAGCGAGGTCTCAAACTGAGGAGGAGCACCTTGACCATCTGAGGAAGTTGTTTGACCGACTCAAGTTATACAAGCTGAGGTTGAATCCCAACAAATGCACCTTTGGGGTAAGATCCGGAAAGTTGCTAGGTTTCATTGTAAGTGATAAAGGTATTCAGGTGGATCCTGCCAAGGTAAAAGCCATACAAGAGATGCCGACTCCAAAAACAGAGAAAGAAGTCAGAGGTTTCCTAGGACGACTGAATTACATTGCCCGATTCATCTCACATCTGACCGCTACTTGTGAGCCAATCTTCAAATTACTGAAGAAAGATCAAGTGGTACGCTGGAATGATGAATGTCAGGCCGCCTTTGAAAGAATAAAGGAATATCTCCAAGAGCCACCCATTCTTATGCCACCGGTGGAAGGAAGACCTCTGATACTATACTTGACAGTGCTTGATAATTCAATGGGGTGTGTGATGGGGCAGCATGACGAGTCTGGCCGAAAAGAGCACGCTATTTATTACTTGAGCAAAAAGTTTACCGACTGTGAGTCTCGTTACTCACTGCTTGAGAAAACTTGCTGCGCTCTTGTATGGGCTGCTCGCCGGCTGAGACAGTATATGCTGACTCACACTACCTTATTGATTTCAAAGATGGATCCCATCAAGTACATATTTGAAAAGCCCGCTCTGTCAGGAAGAATAGCGAGATGGCAAATGATCTTAACAGAATATGATATCCAGTATACAACTCAGAAAGCAATTAAGGGAAGTGTACTGGCAGATCATCTGGCACACCAACCTGTGGACGATTACCAATCACTAAACTTTGATTTTCCGGACGAAGACATCATGGTGGTAACTGACTGTGAAGTGCCTGGACCAGATGAAGGACCTGAGGAAGGATCCCGATGGTCTATGCATTTTGATGGAGCCTCCAATGCTTTGGGTAACGGCGTCGGCGCTGTAATCATATCTCCCAAGGGAACTCATACTCCCCTCACCGCCCGATTATGTTTCAGCTGCACCAACAATATGGCAGAATATGAGGCATGTATCATGGGTTTACAAGCTGCAATCGACTTAAGGATAAAATTTCTAAGTGTCTTCGGAGATTCCGCTCTCGTGATCAATCAGATCAAAGGCGAGTGGGATACGAAACACCCGAATCTTATTCCTTACAAGGAGTATGTGTCGACCTTGCTCCCTCACTTTGAAGAGATAACTTTTGAGCATTTCCCCAGAGAGGAAAATCAGCTAGCAGACGCACTAGCCACGATGTCTTCAATGTTCAAAGTTAAATGGGACAATGAGGCTCCCCGAATCATTATCTGGAAGTTGGATGAACCGGCATACTGTTGTGAGCTCGAGGTTGAGAAGGTCACTGAGAAACCCTGGTATCATGAGGTGAAGAGGTACTTGGAAACTCAGGAATACCCTGAAGGTGCATCCGTCAATGATAAGAAGTTCATGAGAAGGTTTGCTGCAAAATTCTTCCTCAGCAACGGCATTCTCTACAAACGGAATCATGATTCAACTCTGCTACGTTGTGTGGATAAGGCTGAAGCAGAGAAAATCATGGTAGAACTTCATGAAGGTACGTTTGGAACCCATTCCAGTGGACACACCATGGCTAAGAAAATCCTTCGGGCAGGATATTTCTGGTCCACAATGGAAGCCGATTGTTACCAACACGCCCGAACTTGTCATAAATGCCAGATCTATGCTGACAAGGTGCATATCCCTCCGGTTCCTTTGAATGTCCTGACGGCACCTTGGCCTTTCGCAATGTGGGGCATCGATATGATCGGTGAGATCCGACCGACGGCATCCAATGGGCATCGCTTCATCTTGGTAGCGATCGATTACTTCACGAAATGGGTTGAGGCAGCTTCCTATGCCACAGTAACCAAGAGCGTCGTGGCACGTTTCATCCGGCATAATCTGATCTGTCGGTACGGCGTCCCAGAAAGAATCATTACGGATAATGGTACCAATCTCAATAACAAAATGATCACTGAACTCTGTGAACAATTCAAGATACAGCACCACAATTCTTCTCCCTACCGGCCGAAGATGAATGGGGCTGTAGAGGCAGCCAATAAGAATATCAAGAAAATTGTGCAGAAGATGACAGTGACCTATAAAGATTGGCACGAGATGTTACCGTTCGCTCTTCATGGGTACCGCACCTCAGCAAGGACATCAACCGGGGCAACTCCCTTCTCCTTGGTCTATGGCATGGAGGCAGTCTTGCCAATCGAGATCCAGATACCCTCTCTCCGGATAATGAAGGATGCAGACTTGAGTGAAGATGATTGGATCCAGACTCGACTTGATCAATTAAATCTGATTGACGAAAAGAGGCTCACTGCTATCTGTCATGGTCAAACGTATCAAAAACGGATGATCAGGGCATTTAACAAGAAAGTCAGACCGCAAGAGTATCAAGTCAGGGACCTGGTAATCAAACGCATCATCCTTCCTCAAAGTGATCCCCGGGGCAAATGGACCCCTACATACGAAGGGCCATTTGTGGTTAAACGTGTGTTCTCGGGAGGAGCCATGATCCTAACCACCATGGATGGTGACGACCTTCCTCACCCCGCCAATGCAGACATAGTGAAAAAATACTACGCATAAATAAAAGACCCGCTAGGTTGACATACCTAGGCAAAAATAAGGGCTTCCCGGCGAACCAAAAGGGTTCGGGCAAAAATAAGGGATGAAATGAATAAAAAAAAAAATCTGTACACCCGGCAAGTCGAAAACCTGAAAAGGCGGCTTGGGCAAAAATGGGTATCCCGGTGGACTGAAAACCCGAAAGGGAGGTCCAGGCAAAAGTTAGGGATAAAAGCGTAACACTATGTCTCATTGGATCACTTCGCATCCGGAACTCGGCATCAACTATCTGGCTCCAGATTTCGGCATTGACCAATCAGCTTCATTTTCAAATTAGGCAGCAAAGCGATGAGATGTTCAAAGACATAAAGGCGATAGCAGAGTTGGAACCCAGTGGGATTGTTCACATAGCTGTTTTGTTTCCTTTTTCAAATTGTAAACTCTATACTATTTGGCGATATCCTCTTACTAGGATGTCAGCCTCTTGTACAAAAACGCCTATTCACAGGCAAAGTTTAAATCAATACAAATTCACTTGTCCATACAAATTACCATTGTTTTCCTTTCTTGTTTTGTCTTGCGAAGAACGTCCAATGTTCATTTTTGATATATGCATTTGACATTAAATTGCTGATTCATAAATGTTTGCATATGAAACAAGAGATTAATTACAGGTGACATCAAAGACAGGGGCAATGTGGAGTTGTCTAATGCAGTCTGGTTGTTTTGTCCGCCAAGGCACCAAGGTAGGTTCAACTGAAGAATGTGGCCAAATCACCTCAATTCCCCGCAGAATAAGACAGGATGCGACAATACTTTCCCCAAGCGGAGTTGATTCCCCGTCGATCCTGAAAAGGCACAACATTCCCCGGCAGGTCTTAAAACTCATTCCCAGTAGATTCTACAAGCTTATCCCCTGCGAAGAACGGACGTCTCGCCCGAGTTTTATTTAGAGTTATTTCCTCACAAGGACTTATAACTGGGTTATCCTCAGCTAAAAGCCACGGAAGACCGCTCTCGGCAAAGTTCCTTCAAATCCCCAGCGAAGTCTATCTTTGGTATGCCCAAGCAGAGTTTATCTTTGGAGTTCCCCAGCGGAGTTTATCATCATCCTCAGCGGAATCCATCGTTAAAATCCTCAGCAGGCCTTTCATCAAAACTTCGGCCAAATATCTCTTCCACAGAGCATTTCTCCAGTCGTTCGTCAAGGATTTATTTTCCTAAGATGAAATTACACTCATAAACATTTCACATTTTCATACATCTTGCTTACATACATGACGAAACGCATACAACATCTCATGTTGAACATCATGATATCATGCATATCATACATCATGACATTGCATACAACTTACGTTTTTGCCTTTTCAGGAAAAAGACAATCTCGAAAACGACTACCTTCAACTGTCACAATTCCAGATTCGATACCTGTATCTAGCCAGGGCACATCTGAGAGTGATTAATTTCTAGACTCGACTTCTGTATCTAGCCAGGGCACGTCTGAAGAGTTCGAAGATTCGATTCCTGTATCCAGCCAGGGCACATCTATCAACTACAACAGCTCCAGATTCGATTCCTGTATCCAACCAGGGCATATCTGTTGACCACGTTTCCAGACTCGACTCCTGTATCTAGCCAGGGCACGTCTGAAGAGTTCGAAGATTCGATTCCTGTATCCAGCCAGGGCACATCTATTAAAACGACTATTTCCAGATTCGACTCCTGTATCCAGCCAGGGCACATCTGTGAGCAACCGATTGTAGATTCGATACCTGTATCTAGCCAGGGCATATCTGCATAAGGAGACTGAAGATCAAACACCTGTAACAAGCCAGGAAAACATCCTCCTTCCTCAAATACACAAGTTTCTCGCAAAGGAATCTCTTATGCGACCGACACTTCCAAATGGCATCTATAAGCCCATTCCCGACGAGGTTCCGTCACTTCTCCAGATGGCATCTAAAAGCCCATCTCCCTATCCACCATCTCTCCAAATGGCATCTATAAGCCCATTCCCAACACCACATTGTTAAGACTCCAGCATGCGAGTGCAAATTTCCGGGCACTCTAGTGTCCAATCTCCTTTTACCCTCGAGTCACGAAAGGCAAACTTGCCAATCTAACTCTTCAGGTCCAAGAAGATTGAACAGGGGCAACTGTTGTACCCCAAAATTTGCCCTCCCATTTCCCCAACATTTTCTCATCACAAGACCTTTGAAGATCAAGATACAGTTAGGGTTTCCTCTACTCAAAGCTTCTCCTTGCACTATGGACTCAAATTAGGGTTTGTGTTTGCCCAAGGATGTTTTGACCTAAGATGCCTAAGATGACTTTCATGCTTCATGTTGGACTCCCAAGTTTACCCATGCCAAGTTTCAAGTCTTGATTCCAAGTTTTACCCAGTCAATTGGACAGTTGACCTAGAAATCAGCTGTATTGGAGAAAAAGTCAACTGTGGCCAATTGGCAGTCAAATCTCATGAAATTTGATCCACATCAACATTATGAACTCATATGGACCATTTGATCAAGTTTGGATCACAATTCCACAAGAAATTTGATCAGATCACCAAAAGGGCAAAATGGTCATTTTTAGGGTTTTTGACTGCACAAAGGCAATTTTTGACTGTTTGACCTAGCCAATGGTAAACCAAGCTCACATATGGCCTCAAGGACTTAATGGAATTATCTTGACATGTTCATCAAGCTCAAAAGATCCCAAATACACAAGATTGACAGTTGAATTTTCCAGTCAACTGATCAATTTTGACTGTATACTGAAAAGTCAAACTTTGACTTTTTGGTCAAAATCAAGAGTCAAGATTCATTTTTCATCAAAACATGCCAAATCATGAAACTTGTTCACCAAGAAATCACAAAATGCAAATTAGGGTTTGAAAATGGAATTTTTCATAACTTAGAATTTTTCTAAGTTATGAAAAACCCTAATTTTTTCCCAACTTTGCCCCATCTTTTCACCATGATCCATTGGGATTCAAACAAAAGTCAAAACATGAAAGTTGTAGCTTGTTGCATAGTCTACAACTTTGATTCACAAAGTTTTCTCATTTGAAGCTTGTATCTCAAGTTATAATTTTTTGAATAAGGGCACTAAACCATCTTTTAACTTAGTGAAATTTGACCTATTTTGACAAGGTTTTCTACCCTACTTCAAGGCCAATTTTCATACCCTTCCACTTGGAATTTTGATTTGCATTTCAAAGATGTATTGTAGTACACATTCCAAGCTTTCCAAAATGTCCAAGAACTCATCAAACAACCTCATAACTTGAGAGATTCGAATTTCACAAGTTGGCAAAAATTCACTTTTGTTCTTCATCAAGACATGTTCATAATCTTGCCAATTTGAAATCAGTTTGCTTTATGCTTGATTACAGGTCCTTGAACCATTTCATACTCAATAATTTAATGCATATTCAATGTGTTAAGGTCATGTTCTTTGTGTTCTAACATTGCATAATGGTTTAATCCTAAACTAGATAAAGTGAAATTTCCATTTTTGAAAAGTTTAGCTTTATGTCAAGTTTGTAATCCAACAAGTACATGAAAGATCTGCTTTGCACAAGATTATGTGCATAACACACTGATCAAGAGAGGCTTATGCAGCATATTAGGAGGCCCCCTACTAACCTAAAACAACCAACTTGCTTTTGTTGCTTAAGATAGAAGAAAAGTCCATAACTTAGGCTATCTCTCATCTCAGCTTACACACACAACAAAAAAGCTATCAAACACATTCCATAGAAAAAATCCAAGCTAACACACGAGCCCTTGCCATCTGAAACACTCCCATTGCTCTAATCACCTCAAAACTGCACAAACAGGGGAGCCCCTGCAGTTTGAGTGCAAACTCCCAGTCCCTTCGAGCATTTTGATCCAAACCTTTTCCTCTACCTTCCCTACAACATATGCAAGCTAACCATGTCCTAAAATCAGACCTGTAACACCTCCAAGCCACTTCACCATTTTTAATTTTCTGTTTTGCAGTTGGAGTTCACTAGCTCGATTCAGGGAGTTTCAAGACAAAGTAGGGATTGGAAAAGCATCCTTACACTTCAAGGAAGCTGTACAAGTCATCATTTCACTCTGAAACACCCTCCATTGCAAAGCTCGACTCCAACTGAACAGGTACATTCATGGAGTTCTATCTCCCTTGTTAGGCATTGTTAGCTTTAGATTTTTGAAGAAAACATGTCACAATCATAGCCCTGAACATGCTCATATGTTTAGATTTCATTTATATTTCGTGTGCTTAGAGAATTTCATGTCTGAACATTGATGAAAAGTTAGGTCAGAAATGAGGGGGAGAGAAATTCTCCCTCATCTTAGAGAGATAGGTCATGTTCTTTATATGGTTGAAACCGTCTCTTAATGCTCTACACTTTTCATGTTATGAGTTTTGCTTGAAAGTCCAGGAATCCAGAGATAAAAAACGCGTGTTTTTGCTTGAAGAAGGCTGTACAGAGGTTGAAGAAGAAGTGGTCTGGGCTGGGCCTGGATTTATTTTCTTTTCACACCCCATTTTCATGTTTACACCCCCCTGAGCCCATTTGTTCATTTCTTAACATTTTTGACTTTTTCTTTTTTGATTAACTTTGTTTATTTTTTCTCATGACATTTAAAAATTAAAAATATTTTTTTTTATCATTTTTGTATTTATTTGCATATTTATTTGTTTATTTCTTTTGTTTGTATATAAAATATATATATGTACTATTATTAAAATAAATAGAAAATAGTGTAAATACAATTTTTATTTTTGTTTACATTCTGAAAATATTTCACACAAAAAATACTCTTTTTTATTTATTTTATTAAAATATTAAATAAATATTTATTTTTGTGCATAATACATATTTAGGGTTTAATATATATATATATATGTGATTATTAATATATTTAAGACAAAATATAAAAATACTTGATTTTTTCATTTTTATTAATATTTGATATAAAAATACCTTTTTCCATAATACACTTCATTTTATTTTATTTTTATAAATAATGAATAAATAGTTGTATTAAATTAGAAAATAACACCTTTTTTTCTTTAAAAATTAGGGTTTTTACCCTAAGTTCAAAATACCCCAAAAAATAATACATTTTTTATTTTCTTTTCTCTTTTACATAAATAATATTTTTTCATACATATACAAAACATTTTTGTGCATGTTGCATTTTTATTTAATCTTTGTACATTATTTAAATTGCAAATACTCAATTGATGTAATAATTTAGATTTAAATTCTTGTCAATATCCCCATTTGAACATTTGTACCCCCTTCCCATATTTGGTTTTGTAATAGCTTAGTAATTTTAATTTCGCACTTTACTGCTTTCTAATGATAACATGCTAGAATTAGGGTTTGTATGCGAAAAAACGATAAAAAATAGTTTGACCTAATACAAGATAAACAAGCATGAAAATGGACACACAAATCACACTTGCACCCCCTAGGGTATTCCACTTGTTGCCTTCAAGTAAATGGGCCATATTGCATGTTGAACTTCTTTGGGCAAAGCAAACAATTTGAATGATCATAGTCCCTCGACAAAACTTTTCAAAACAAACAAAAACAAATGATCAAGTCCCTTAGAGAAATTGCTCAAAGACATTTAACGCCGTTGCAATTATGGTCCATACGATGACCCGCGCCTGTCCCTTTCACATCCTAACACAAGGTTGCCCACCAAATACGATGGTGGAGCAAACTCGTTAAAAGGGTTAAAGTATAGCAATAATCTTTTGAGAAATTTAGGAGTAGATAACCTCTTAGTTACTTGAATTAACTTGCAAAACAAAACACTTGCCTAATTTCAAAATCACACATCACTACATTTTCAAAACAAAACTTCAAGAAAACAAATGAAAACTTTTTCAAAAGACATACATCTTTGTATACATCCCCACATGGATCATTACAAAGGTTGCCACCACATTGGCCTCTTTTCAAAAACATTTTCAAAACCCACACACAAAGCACCATTTAAAACAATTGAAAACAAAAGGCAAGTGATCTAAGCAAGTAACTAAGAGCCCATGGATAACCATGGATAGAAAGGGTGCTAATACCTTCCCTTTCTATAATCTACTCCCCGAACCCAAGAAACATCTCAAAAGGTTTTTGCTGTGCTTTTTAACCTCTCCTTAGGATAAAATAAAAAGTCGGTGGCGACTCTTGCTAACCGCAACATTTGCGAATACAAACGCAAACCTCAAGTCAGTTCTCCCACCGTATCACACTGACAATGCCAACAGATGGAAGTATGTTTGATTGAAGAGAATAGCTTTAGAAAGAGAGCTAAACAATGATGCCATGGAGTGCAAGGAAATCATGGACCTGATTAAACATGCTGGACTGATGAAGACAGTGGTAAAATTTACCAAGTGCTATGAAAATCTGGTCAAGGAATTTATAGTAAACTTGTCTGATGAATATGCTGATGGAAGGTCAGCTGACTTTGAATGTGTTTATGTTAGAGGAAGAAGGGTTAATTTCTCTCCATCAGAAATTAAAAAATTTCTTGGAAGATCAAATGAGGATTGCCCTGAATTGGAAGTCACTGACAATGAAGTGTGTCAAACCATCACAGCAAGACAAGTCAAGTGCTGGCCCTTGAAAGGCAAGCTGAATGCCAGTAAACTAAGCATGAAATTTGCCATCCTGCACAAGATTGGTGCAGCCAACTGGGTCCCTACAAACCATAAATCTACTATCTCCACAGGATTGGGGAGATTTATTTATGTTGTGGGAACCAAGACTGAATTTGACTATGGCAGGTACATTTTTGAACAAACTCTAAAACATGCTGGTAGCTTTGCTGTCAAAGGCCATATTGCCTTTCCCTCCCTTCTATGTGGAATTATCCTTGTACAGTACCCTGATATCCTGGTGGCAAGAGATACTGCTTGCAAAAGAGCTCCTGCTCTTGGGTTACACTACAAGCTGTTTTAGGGATCTCATGCTCCTGATATTGTCATAACATCAGCTGAGACATCTTCTGTGAAGACTCAGTCCAAAACATCTGATGTTATAGTTGTATTGAAAGAGACCTGCAAAGAGCTAGAGACTAGGAAAAAGACCCTAGAAAACCTAATTGCCAGGTTAGAAAAGGAGGAAGCTGAAGGAAACAGAAGGGAAGAGGGTGCAGAAGCTGAAGATCAACTCAATACTGAAGAAACTAGCTCCTCTGAAGGGGACAGTGCTTGAAGGTTGGTGGAGTTGATGCTGGTCCCTGGTGGAGTTTGCAAGTGTGTTCAGTTTTTAGTTGTTGTTATTATTTTTTCTGGATGACTGTATAATCTTTTAAGAACATATATCTTTGACCCATTTGTGGCTAAAGAGGGGAAGATATTATTCTGTGGTCAATTACTGTCAATTACTTGATAGACATTCTATTTTTCTGCAGTCATATTTATTCTGCTGCTATCTATCTCTGATTGCTTAGGGTCTTTAGCCAAAAATCTGCCAAAGGGGGAGTTTGTAGTTGTTTAGTTATTGGCATGCATTTTTGGTAAAACCAGGTGTGTGAATGTCATGACTGATGTCATAAAATTCTAGTTTATTAGGTACTTATTCATTAGGTACCTTTGCAGAAAAATATTGTCATACAGGTGCTGCTGTTCATGAGTGTGTATCTGAGCATTTTGCAAAAAGATCACATTTACCAAAATCAGTAGACAGGATTTCAGATGTCATAACAAATGTTAAGACATCCTGTTCTGAACTAACAGTTATGCAGTTTGGGTAATTCTGAGTTTTTTCAGGAAAATAACTCAGTCTTTCCAGAACAGAAAATCTCGTGGACTTGGGGTTAACCTAGCTCAACCTTAACCTGGTTGATAAAGTCCTGTGACCAAGTCTTAAGGTCAAACGGAATTAACCCTAGCTTTTTGTGGAAACCCTAACTGAAGATGCAGCTGCTATATATTCAACAGGGCTGCTGTTTGGAATCAACCCTTTTCCTGACAGAAGATCATTTAGAAGCTGTATAGTTTTAACTATTGTAATCCAAGCAAGTATCATTGTGATAAGTGACTTGGAATAGGTTTTATTTGTAAGGGTTGTGTATCACTCAAAGCTTTGAAGCAAGAGTGTTTTTGTGTCTCTTGACTAAAGCTTTGAAGCAAAGTCAAGTTAGGTTTATGTATCACTCAAAGCTGTGAAGCAAGAGTGTTGTGTTGCTTGATTAAAAAGCTGTGAAGCATAATCAAGTGTATGTTCTGAAGAGTGTCTTCATCAATTCATTAGTCAAATTGTTTTAAGTATCACTGATGTGATTGAGGGGGAGTGAGTAGGAACTCAGGTTTAAGTTGTACTTAGATTGAAGTTGCATTGGGTAGGTCTTAAGTGAAGGAGATAAACTGGTTGGTTTATTCCTGAATTAATATCTCTTATAGTGGATTTCCTCCCTGGCTTGGTAGCCCCCAGAGTAGGTGTTGTTGCACACTGAACTGGGTAAACAATTGACTGTGTTCTTTACTGTTTTTGTATTTATTGTCTTATAGAAAGTCAGATACGGTGTCATAACATTGAACGTGACATTGAGTATCTGCAGCCAGAATTTCACATCTAAATATTTATTATTTTTATTGCATTAAATATTTTTAAACCATGCATTAATTAGATATTTTTATAATTAATACACTAAAAAATATTCAACCAACACCAAGTCGTTTTCATAATCAAATTAATTCAACAATTAATTTTCAAAAAGGGTTACGAATATATTTAAATCGATTGCGCACTTAGTCTAACAAACTTCGTTATTCGTACACCTAGACTAAGTATGCGAGAAGTTCAAATATCTTCGTAATCCATAAAAAATACAAATCAATCGCGAACTACGAATCGAGACTCTGATTCCTCATAAGAGGATACGTAGGTGTGATACGATGGAAGAACTGACTTGGGTGTTTTGCGTTTGATCTTAAATGTTGCGGTTAGCAAGAGTCGCCATCGAATTTTCTTTTATCCAAAAGAAAAGGTGAAAAAACACAGGAAAGACCTTTGAGATTATTTCTTGAGTTCAGGAGGTTGATTATGAAAAGGGGAGGTATTAGCACCCTTTTCATCCATGGTTTTCCATGGGCTCTTAGTTACTTGCTAGATCACTTGCTTTTGTTTGAAATTGTGCTTTATGTGGTTTTTGAAAGTATTTTGTAAAGAGGTCATTGTTTAGGCAATCTTTGTAATGATTCTCGTTCGTAAGAATGTATACAAAGATGTTTAATCTTTTGAAAATGTTTTCAAGTTTGTAAGATGTTTGAAAGTGTAGGTGTTTGTTTTGAAAGTAGCAAGGATGTTTTGTTTGAAATTGAGCAAGTAATTAGGAGCATTCTACCTACTCAAATGTCTTTCATGTTCAATTCCTTTTTCCTTTGACATTGTTATCTTACCATTGATTTGGTAAGTAACCCTATCTTTGGATGTAAACGGGACGAACGTGGGTCATCTTAGCATTATCTTTTAGGGACTAAGATAATTTGAAAGGCAACTTAGATAGCGCCGTCGAGGGACTATGATCTTATACTTTGCTTGTTTTTGCTAAGATACCTCGCATGCGTAATATGGCCATTTTGTAAAGGCAACCAAGTGGATTTACCCTAGGGGTGCTTGTGTGCAAGTATATTGTTTTCTTTCTTGATTTTGTCTTGAATTAGGGTTTTCTAAGTATTGGTTTTAGTCTTTCCATACAAACCCTAATTACTAGCATGTTATATAGAAAGCGATAAATTGCGGAATTTAAAGTTACTACACTATTACAATACTAGGGGGATGGGGATACAGTTTGCAAATAGGTGTCTAATTATTACAACCATATCGAATAAGTGGACAATAATAAAGAATATATATATATATATATATATATATATATATATATATATATATATATATATATATATATATATATATATATATATATATATATATATATATATATATATATATATATATATATATATATATATATATACACACACAATGCAAAAACAGTGTAAAAAGAAGGAAAATTGCATTTTGAACTATTATGTGTCGACACATGCTGTTATGCATCGACACATAACTTTCCTTGCCCCTGCCAAACCAAATCAACTCGGTATGAGTCGACGCATAATGGGATGTGTCGACTCATTTCCTCCTTGTGTTGACATATACATGTTTTGTGTCGACTTGTGCACCTTCTATCTTTCTGCTTTGGGACCATGATAGGAGTATGAGTCGATGCATAAGGCCATGTGTTGACTCATACCCTGTTTTACCACTAGAATGAGTCGACCCATGTGGGTATGTGTCGACTCATGTTGTAGTTTTTTGCCTCTATCACCATTCTTTTGCATGTATCAGTCAGTTTTTAACATATAAATGATAAAAATGAATAGCAAGTAAATGATTAACTTTAAGAGTAGTGATTACTACATCTTATCTTCAGAAATAAACCAAAAATGTTGTATGGAAAACGCAAGGTTAAGATGACTTACCTTGAAACTGCACTTTAGGTTTTGAGTCTAAATACCATTCAAGATGTTGCATGGACCTTAATGAAACTCCAGGAAGCTGCTAGACTCCCTTTGTGTTGAAGGTTGCTGAACCAACTCCAAACAGTCAAGTTTGCATAGTATTATCTTTTGTTTAGAAGTTGAGAATAAGGGCACTACAGAAACTGTTCTTGTGCTTGAACAATATCTATGTGATATTAAGTGTTTAAAGGGTTTATGGGAGAGTTTGCAAGGTTGTACAATAATGGGTTGGGGATTTTTCTGTTTTGTGAGTGTAAGCAGAGTTGAAGACGAGCAGAGTCTTATGAAAATGAGCTGAGTTTTTACAAAAGTTCTGTTTTTCTCCTCTTTTTTTTCTCTCAGAAAAATCCCCCCTTATGTCTTATGAAACAGTCCCTTTTGTAGATCCTTGACTAAGGTTTAGGAGGGAAATAAAATAAGTTATTTTTAAACTATTTCTGTCTACTGCTTTGATACTTTTTCCATACAATTTCCTTTTGCCATTTTGGTGCAATTTTGTGGCTGTTATGATGCAGGTTGGAGCAAACTGCATAGAGCAATTTTTGACTGGTTTTCTGGACAGATTTTGGACTGTATATGACAGCATATACGGGTTTTGTGACAGGTTTGTGGTGCAGCATAGCACAAGGTTTTATAGGACAACAATTGAGCATGGTTTTGGAGTGTTGTGCCAATGTATAGAAGTAGCATATCATTTTTTGTTCAGCAATAACTTGGACAACATAGTTTGCAACATGAAATAAGTTTGGTTTGTGGAGCAATTTATGCACATTGTATCAAAGACAAAGCATTGTGGCAAAGGTTTGAGTCAAAGGAAAAAGTCCAAGCAATACAAAGTCTAGGATTTGTAAACTTGCACAAATGCCACTTTGTAATAACTTGAATTATTTGTAACATCTTGAACTATTTTGAATTGTAGTGACAAGATGTTATGAAGCAATGAACTTAACTTAGAAAATTTCCAAGTCTTGTAAAGGTTGGATTTTTAACTTTCTTGATTTTTGATGATCAAATTTCATATGTCTTGATGAAATATGACTTTTGGGACTCAACTTTAGTCAAAAAGTCAAAGTTTGACTTTTTAGTGTACAATTGACTTTTCCCACCAAATTGACCGAATTTTGTCTATCAATCCACTAATCTTAGGAGATGAATCAAAATGTGAAATTAGGTCAAAATGACGCGCTCGTATCCTTGAGATCATGCTTCCAACCAATAAGCCAAGTATTAGATCGAAAATCAAAGTTCAGTCATTTTCAGTCAAAAGCCCTAACTTTGCTCATTTTGCCCTTTTTAAACAGCTTCCTCTTTAACTTGATGCTGAAAAATCCAATTGTACTTGTGTAAGCTTGAATTTTTTAGAATCTTTGTGAGAAATTCCTTGAGAAAAGAGAGGGCAAATTTTGGGGTACAACAGTTGCCCCTGTTCAATCTTCTTAAACTTGAAGAATTAGATTGGCGAGTCTGCCATTCATGACTTGAAGGTGGAAGATTATTGAACACTAGAGTGCCCAAGAATTTGCACTCGATGATGTCGTAGTTGATTGTGTAGGGAATGGGCTTAAAGATGCCATTTGGAGAGATGATGGAGAGTTATCGGAGATGGGCTTATAGATGCCATCCAAAGGCGATTGGTAATAGAAATTAGACTAAGTATAAGTTTGACTGTAACTGGGAGGAGTGTCAGACTAAATCTCTGGTTGATTTAACTCTGAAGGATATGTTAGAACGGACCCCTGTTAAGCCGTGTCTGGAAATGTATTAGAAGGAATCTGTGTAAGATTGCTTTATGGTGAGCCTGTGTAGGGTTGCCTTAGAAGATATATGAGAGGGAAGCCTGGGTAGGGCTGCTTTAGGATGGATCCATGTGAAATTTCATCTAGAAATTAAGAGAAGGAACCTGGGTATGGTTGCTTCAGGATAAGTCTGTGTAAAACTGCACCTGGGAATGAGAAGGAACCTGGGTAGGGTTGCTTCATGATGAGTCAGGGTAAAACTGCATCTGGTAATGTATGAGACGAAACCTGGGTAGGGTTTCTTAATGATGAGTCCGTGTAAAACTTCATCTGGAATTTAAGAGAAGGAACCTGGGTATGGTTACTTCAGGAGGAGTCTGTGTGAAACTGCATCTGGAAATGAGAAGGAACCTGGGTAGGGTTGCTTCATGATGAGTTCGGGTAAAACTGCATCTAGAAATAAGAAGGAACCTGGGTAGGGTCGCTTCATGATGAGTCCGGGTAAAACTGCATCTGGGGATGAGAAGGAACCTGGGTAGGGTTGCTTCATGATGAGCCCGGGTAAAACTGCATCTGGAAATAAGAAGGAACCTGGTTAGGGTTGCTTCAGCTGGTCGTGTAGATAGTTGTACTGGTTTGTTTCAGGTATTGATCTTTGACCTTATAAAGCAAGATAGCTTTCCTGGCTTGTTACAGGTAATAATCTTCAATCTGCTCCTGTAGATAGCTTTCCTAGATTGTTACAGGTATTGATCTTTGACCTTAGAAAGCAAGATAGTTTTCCTGGCTTGTTACAGGTAATAATCTTCAATCTGCTCCTGTAGATAGCTTTCTTGGCTTGTTACAAGTATTAATCTACAATTGGTCATCCACGGATAACTGTCCTGTCTTGTTACAAGTATTAATCTGGAACTGTTGAAAATTGTTGACGATAGTTATTTGTTGTTTGATCTTTCCTGAAAAGGTTAAGAGTTAGCTATATGCAATGTCATGATGTATGAAATACATGGCGTAATGATGTTCTCAAAATAAATAAGATTATGTTGTATACATGTATGTGTGATATGGTGGGAGAACTGACTTGAAGGTTTTGTGTTTGATCGTAAATGTTGCGGTTAACAAGAGTCGTCACCGACTTTTCTTTTATCCAAAAGGAAAGGTGAAAAAGCACAGGAAAGACCTTTGAGATTATTTCTTGAGTTTGGGGGGTAAATAATGAAAAGGGAAGGTATTAGCACCCTTTTCATCCATGGTTATCCATGGGCTCTTAGTTACTTGCTAGATCACTTGCTTTTGTTTAAAATTGTGCTTTGTGTGATTTTTGAAAGTATTTTGTAAAGAGGCCATTGTTTAGGCAATCTTTGTAATGATTATTGTTTGTAAGAATGTATACAAAGATATTGATCTTTTGAAAATATTTTCAAGTTTTATAAGATGTTTTAAAAGTGTAAGTGTTTTGTTTTTTTTTTTGAAAATAGCAAGGATGTTTTTTTTGAAATGGAGCAAGTAATTAGGAGCAATCTACCTACTCAAATGGCTTTCTTGTTCATTTTCTTTTCCTTTAACATTGTTGTCTTACCATTGATTTGGTAAGCAACCCTATCTTTGGATGTAAACGGGACGGGCGTAGGTCATCGTATAACCATAATTAGCAATGTTGCAAGTTATCTTAGCATTCTTTTTGAGGGACTAAGATCATTTATAAGGCAACTTAGATAGCATCATCGATGGACTATGATCTTGTATTTGCTTGTTTTTGCTAAGATACCTTACATGCGTAATATGGCCATTTTGTATAAGGCAACCAAGTGGAATAACCCTAGGGGTACTTGTGTGCAAGTGTATTGTTTTCATGCTTATTTTTGTCTTGAATTAGGATTTTCTAGATATTGGTTTTATTCTTTCCATACAAACCCTAATTACTAGCATGTTATATAAAAGCGATAAATTGCGAAATTTAAAGTTACTACGCTATTACAACATTCGTGGGGAGGGGTGTACAATTTGTAAATGGGGATTGCAAGAATTTAAACCTAATTAGTCTATTACAACCATATTGAATTGATATGAATATACAAGGAATTAAATAAATACAAAGTATACAAATGAATAAATATACAAGGATGCAAAATGTAAAGAAAATGAATTTGTTTGATTTTTTTCATGAAAAAGATTTATCTGTCTTAACCTAATTTAAATAAAGAGAATAGTTAATTAAGTTTGAATTTATTAAGAAAAGATTTTAGATGAAAACCTAGTTCTAGTAATTAATCAAAAGAAAATAAATTTAAGAAAAGTATTTTTGGTATTTTTTATCTTGAGAATTTTTATAGCATTATAAAATAATTTTTGGCCCTTTTTTAATATTAAAAATAATGTATTTTTATTGGTGTGAAGAATAAATAAATAAAAACATAATATTAATTAAGTTTACAAGGTTTAATTAATAAAAATAAATAAAGTATAATAAATGAAAATACTTTTTTGTGGAAAAATAGAATAAAATAAGTCAAAATATAAATATATCATTTTTATTTTTATTTTTATGATTTTTTGGTATTTAGAAAAATATATTTAAGAAAAGATAAATGAAATAAATAAATAAATAACTTGGGTCAGGGGGTGCCAAGAGGAAACAAGGAGGTTAGTGAGTAAAAAAAAAAAAACAAGCCAGGCCCAAAGGGGCCCAACGTCTGTAAAAAAAAAAACAAAGTCAGAAAAATGTCGAACCCAGGTCTCATAGGTTACAGGCACGCGCTTCTACCACTGGGGTGACTATACATCCGTTAATACAAATGAAACAATAAATATGTAAGGAAAAACGTGTTCTGAAGACTTCATCTTCAACCTCCAGCCATACCAACTGTAACTTGCTCATTTCTCATCAAAAATGAAAACTGTAAACATGAAACTTGTAGCAAATTTTCTCACGATTTCAGAAATGTAAAGTATTAAAACTATAGATCAAAGATAAGCAAGAATTTTAATGGCCCCAATCTGAACCCTAAAAATTTCAGAAGTTTCAGTTTCAAAATTCTCTAAGCTCAAGCAAAATTAATGGAAACTAAGGACATAGTTAGCTTCAAGGCAATGATATCTACATATTTTATTCACAAATAAACTATTGATGATGCCTGTATGAAGAGTTCCAAGTTGAGAAAACTTACCTCAAAACTGGAAATCGTGTTTGGAGTTTGAGCTTGTTTCAAGTGATGGTGATGATCAGGTTAGCTTCCTTGAGGTCCTAGGAAGCTAATGCAATGGTTTGCTTGAGTTGAGAGTGGCTGAAATGACTTGGAGAAGTCAATGTGCAATGCTCTGTTTTTGGTTATAGAAGATAGGGTAAATGATGTTACAGAAATGAAACAGGTACAGGGATAAGTTACACTTGATGTAAGGAAGCTTTAGAAACTAAAAGGCCAAGAAATGCACGAGGGAAATGTGAGTTTGAGGTTCAAGGTCAGAAACTGTGCAACAATGGAGTTTTTGAGTAATTTCTGAATTGAGAGAGTTTTGGTGTATTTCAGGGTGCTCAAGCTCGTCTCCTAGCTCACAAATAGTGATTCTATTTATAAGCTACAAGTTTGGAGTGCTCTAGTTGATCAGAATTCAAATTTGCATCTTTAAGTTATACATGTGATTTTTTGACAAAACAAGTTTCCATGCCTTGTGTACTGCTAAGATAGAGTGGTTATGCTTTAAACAAGCTTGCTTCTGACTTTGTGGATGGAGTGTAATCAGAGGGAACAAGTTAGAGGCTCAATGTGAACTTTATGCAAAAAGCTTGCTTTACAAGAATGACAATGTTACTTTGTGCCATTAATGGAAATACAACTTAGATAATAGCTCAAATGCTTGGATCAAAGCTCTAACAGCTGTGTAAACATTTAATTATGGAGTGACAAATAATGAACGAAGAAGTGAAGTCCTTTGAAGACAACAATACTTGGTCACTTATCGAATTGCCTCAAGGCAAGAAGGAAATTGATGTCAAGTGGGTATACAAGCTGAAGAAGAATCCCAAAGGGGAAGTAACTCGACATAAAGCAAGGCTCGCCGCGAAAGGATTTCTCCAAAAAGAAGGAATAGACTTCAATGAAGTTTTTGCACCTGTGGCTAGAATCGAAACAATCTGGTTGGTTGTTGGTCTTGTAGAAATAAATAGTTGGCACATATGTCAGATGGACGTGAAGTGTGCATTCCTGAATGGACCCTTAGACGAAGAGGTTTATGTTAAACAACCAGTTGGGTTTGTAAAACACGACGAAGAGAGAAAGATGTACAGGCTGCATAAAGTCCTGTATGGATTGAACTAAGCTCCAAGAGCTTGGAGTAAGAAGATTGATAGTTTAGACACAATGAATTAGGTGGTGTCGAGTTGTGTTAGCTGTCGAAGTAGGTTGTTTCCCATAGGATTTTGACTTAGATCCAAAATAGGTATTTTGTGATTTTATAGTTTTTGAGCTTTTTGGCTTATGGAGAAAGCTAACCTAAAACTATAAATAGAGGGAGTAACCTCTATTTTTGTAATCAATTCATAACAATTTATACTCAAAGAGTTTTACAACTGCAAAGTGAATAAAGATTTTTCACAATTCGTGCGCGGAGAGTTATTTTATAGAAATCCAAAATCTCTTTTCTTTTTTAATTTTCTTTTCTTTTCATTGTCATTTTGTGGTGCAAACAATTTTATTCATCAAGAGATATATAAATTCCCCATAAATTTAAGTGGATTTTCAACACAATGAATATTAAATTATAATGTTTATATTTATAAATAACTTAAAATTTATTAATTTTATAATTTAAATGAAATTAATCAGATTTTCATCCTATAATTATTCTCATATAGTATTCAATCTTCAAGCATGCCTTTTTTTAAATATTAAAAGAAAAACTGAAAAAGTATCGTAATGTTTTTCCCCTTTAAAAATTACTATACTTAAAGAGTAGGGATTAATGTTAAGATTTTTAAAATAGCATCTAATTTTTCATTCTTTGAAATGATAATATAATGAACTATTTAATACTACTAAGTATAAAGTTTTCAATGCCACCATTATGGTTTCCAATGTGAGCGAGAATTTGAAATTTCAAAACACAAAAAATGGAGATGCGGGGTATCGATCCCCATACCTCTCGCATGCTAAGCGAGCGCTCTACCATCTGAGCTACATCCCCTTGTTGAAATCTTTTGTCTTTGTATCTATTAAGATTCACTATAATATTTAGAAAAGGTCAAATAGCTAGTACGTTGACTCGTGGATTGAGCTAGAAAAAACAAAGTTTTTGTTTTAATCTCTTTATAATTCAAAATTTTCATTTCAAGCATCGTATAATCAGTCCAACAAAACCAAAACCATTTTTATTCTTAAAACACAACAACCTACGCCAACATCATCCTCGTCATCCTCAAAACCATGTTTGCCAAGAAGTTGTTGCACAAAGCTGTCCACCACCATTTCAACGTATATATCAAAAAAATCATTTCTTTCTTTCTGGGTTTCTCTTCTTTCGATTTCGATTTTTAAAGTTTGATTCTTTATCATTTTGGTTTTTTTTTCTTTTTTTTCAGCACAAGTTTCAGCAGCATGGTAGTTTGCAATCACCTGAATTGGATCCGAGAATTGTGATTCACTATGGCATTCCGTCTTCTGCTTCACTTCTTGCTTTTGATTCCGTTCAGAGGCTCTTGGCTATTGGGACTTTGTCTGTTCATTTTCTTTCTCTCTATGATTCGTTTGTTGATTCTGTTGTTACTGTTTTGTTTAGTGATTGCAGTCTGAAATGTTCCCAATGCATGTAAAACACTGACACCAACACGACTTGTGATTACTTTTTTTCAAATTATTACTCGTGTGGATGTGCCAGTGTTGGTGTCGTGTTTGATGTCTGTGTCTGTGTTGTAATGGACTCGGCAATTTAGTAAAAATGTTATCTTGGGTTATTCTAATGATCCATAATGGGTAAAGGGTAATTTAGTTCCTTTTGATTCTGGAAAATGAGGCTTTGTTTATGTTGGTCAGTAAATTAGGTTTTTTTAGTTGCTGGGTAGTGTTTAAGTTTTTTTCTTTTCGGTCGTAATGATATTCATTCGGACTGTTACGGTAATAAACATACATTTGAAAGTTATAAGGTGCAGTTGTTTTGTTAACAGAATGTATAACCAATATAATCCTTGGGCATGATTAGGAAGACATTGTGGTAATGACAGGACCATTTTTATTACCATAATTTCTGATTCTTCTTATTTGGTGTATTTGGTGTATCACGTCGAGTTATATATCGACGGAAAATGCATGTAATATTAGGTTGTCGATTCTTCAATTGCTTGAATTTGTTTAGTTTAATGGCAGGGATGGAAGACTTAAGGTGATTGGCGGTGATAATATTGAAGGGCTTTTGATTTCTTCTAAGCAATTGCCTTACAAATACTTGGAGGTACGCAGCACTTGCAGTTCTTGGATTGATATAGAGTTAGATGTTCTTGGATTTTCTATTATGTGAATTATCAAAATCAAAATGTTAGCTAGCTAAGCTTCTATATGAATGTAATAATGATGTTTGGATTCTTTGACACTTGCAGTTCCTACAAAATCAGGGTCATTTAGTTGGCGTCTTAAATGATAATGATATCCAGGTAAATTTATTTTTCTAGATTTTATTTTCTGTCTATGTCAATACCGATTTCTAATAGAGGCACTGTGAAGTGATTGATTTTGATTCCCTTTGCTTATTATAGGTTGTGATTTATATCACTAAATGAAAACTATTCAATTTACTTTTTGGCAGGTTTGGAATCTTGAGACTCGGAGTCTTATTTGTTCATTACAATGGGAATCAAATATTACCGCATTTTCCGTAATCAGCGGCTCACATTTCATGTATGTTTTACCTCTTATTGCTACTAATCATTTGCAAATTGATGACTATATGATTATTGATATTATTACTCTACTATAATGTGCAGTTATGTCGGAGATGAGCACGGCTTGTTTTCTGTGATAAAGTTTGATGCCGAGGAAGGAAAACTTTTGAAGTCATCTAATCATTTATCGGCTAAATTTCTAAGGGGTAATTTAGTATTTATGTTTAGATGATGATCGATAATTAATACGTATCTTGCTTTCTATAAAGTCATAAATGCAAGCTGTCAATCTTTTGCGTTAAGAATTACTCATTACCATTGTTTTGTTCCTTTTGATAGAAGCTGCCGGATTTCCAGAGTCCAGCGATCAACCAATTGTCGGAATTCTTTCGCAGCCTTATTCTTCTGGGAACAGGTAAGATATAATTCCATCGCCGAGCTTTTCTAAGTCTACTTCTCTGCCCTTGAATTTGGTATAATTCTACATTTTTATGTTTTTGCAGATTGTTGATTGCATTTCAAGATGGACTGCTAATTCTTTGGGACGTTTCCGAAGCTAAAATTGTGTTCCTTGGTGGTGGAAAGGATCTAGAATTGAAAGATGACGGTGGTAACACTTCTGAAATGGACACTAATCTTCCAGCCGATATTTTAGAGCAAAATCTCGGAGACAAAGAGATAAGTGCTCTTTGCTGGGCATCTTCTGATGGCTCCATTCTCTCCGTTGGATACTTAGACGGAGATATCCTTTTCTGGAACTTGTCATCTGCCGCACCTTCCAAAGGTCAACAAACCACTTCCTCTAAAAATGTCGTTAGGCTACAACTGTCCAACGCAGAAAGAAGAATCCCTGTCATTGTTTTACAATGGTCCAATAATCACAAATCTCACAACGATTGTACTGGTCAGTTGTTTGTCTATGGCGGTGACGAAATTGGTTTGGAAGAAGTTTTGACTGTGAGTTATTTGTTCATTAATGTTTATTATCATTTCATTTTGAATTGATTTTACTTAGTTTATCTTTATTGGTCCTCTAACCTTTAACGTGTCTCGTCATTACAGATTTTAACTCTTGAATGGTCATCTGGGATGGAGTCATTAAGATGCATCGGTCGTGCAGATCTTACACTAAATGGCACTTTCGCAGACTTGATTTTACTTCCGAGTCTAGGAGAAAGGGATTTGAATAGCAAAGATGATCTTTTCGTGCTGACAAACCCTGGACAAATACACTATTACGATAATGATAGCTTGTCTGCATTATCGACTCAGAAGAATAGGACATCATCTGTATCTGCGCAGGAGTTTCCGGTGCTAATACCTATGGCCGATCCATCTTTGACTGTTGCAAAACTTATCAAGTTGCCGAGTCAGTTAAACTCATCAAAAACTCTAGCCGAGGTGATTTTCTGTCTGCCAGTACTTTATACTTTATGCAAAACCTGGTTGCTGATCTTTGTTCATCTTGTGGTTTCGTTTATCTTAGGTAGCCTCAATTCTGAAAACTAGGTCTTCACCTGGCTCAGCTAGTTTCGCAAATTGGCCCTTAACTGGGGGTGTTCCCAGCCACTTGTCCACAGTTAAAGGTGCTGGGATTGACAGAGTTTATTTTGTCGGCTATTCTAACGGATCTGTTCTTTTGTGTGATGCCACACATCCAATCTTGTCTTATATTTGCTACATAGAAGGAGAGGTATGAATTCTACAACGTTATTGACAAAATTGAACTGTTCCTCTATTTTCACGAATCTCGTGTGTTTTGTAGGTTAATGGTGTAAAAGTGGCAGGGTCAACTGCTCCGGTGACAAAATTGGACTTTTGTTCTGTTTCCCTACTTCTGGCTGTGGGCAATGAATGCGGTCTTGTCAGAAATCTTTCTTAATTGGTTACTTTATCTGAAGCAATGCATTATTATTCTATATTAACCCTTGGCTGTGATGACTTTGTAGGTTCGTGTTTATGACCTTAAAAATTTCTCCGATGAAAAAAAAATTCAGTTTGTCACAGAAACTAAAATTGAAGGTGATCTATTCTATCACAAGCTAATGATGTTTGTGCATAAAAACAATTAGCAGTGACTTATGCTGTGAAACTTGTGTGCAGCTCACGACGCTCCATTGGGAAAAGGACCTCATTGTAGTGCTATTTTTTCGCTTCTCAATTCTCCAGTACAAGCGTTATCTTTTGCAAATTCTGGAACCAAACTTGCTATTGGATTTTTAAGTGGTCGTGTGGGTATCATCTGACTAGTTAATTCACATTTCCTTTCTTGTTAGAAAATTTTAATCATACGCAGATGTGTCAAACTTTCTTAATTGATTAATCTTGGATCAATTGCTTCTTTGCAGGTTGCAGTTTGTGATATGAAATCGTTGTCGGTTTTGTTCTTGATTGACGGTGTACCTAGCTCAAGTTCACCAATTACTACAATGGTTTGGAAACAACAAGCATGTTTTCAAAGTGCCGTCAATAGTCCAAAGAAACTAGAAACACCTTCAGAAAAATCTCTTGAAGAGATACTATTTATCTTATCTAGGGATGGAAAAATTAATGTAGTTGACGGTGATACCGGTAAAACTATCTCAAGCCGACCGTTCCATGTGAAGGAGTCAACTGCAATTTCAATGTATGTTATAGGCAAGTACAAATTTCATCACGAACACAATATGGATTCAGTTTTATTGCATTTGGCATATCATTGAAATTATAAGCTATGTGGGATCAACACTTCAGATTAAAGGCGTGTCAGGTGTCCGACATGTGCAGGTGTCAGACACTAACACGACACCAACACATGTGGTTATATTCAATTACTTCCATTTTCTCAAATTATTACCGCTGTCGAGGTGTTTCATAGATTCTAATAGATTTTTGTATCCAGATTATATCATCTCAACCTCAGATGTATCAAATGACAAACAACACGAGGAGCCCTTGAAGAGTACTGTCGGTGCTCACCCAGAAGAGCCCGTGCAAGAAAGTAGCTCAACCGTGGTAAATTCATCTGAGGCTGAAGTTTCCTCTTCAGAAACTTCACCCTCCGGGGAAATCCTTTTGGATCCACTTGTCCTGCTTTGCTGTGAAAATTCATTGCATTTGTTGTCTGCAAAAGCATTGATGCAGGTCTTCTACTTCATTATCAATTTATCACCAAAAATCCGTATTCACATTGTAAGTCTTATTGCAAATGAATTTGATCGATATGATATATTCTTACAGGGAAACAAAAAACCGATTAAAAAAGTGGAGCATTCTAAATCTTTCTATTGGACTACAATTTTGAAGAAAGATGACAAAATTTGGGGGATTCTATCATTGCTTCAGACCGGAACATTTGAAATAAGGTGAGAGCGCTAAGACAATACGAATTCTAGCAAATTAAATTCACTTTGCAATATGTACTAAGTTTATCGGTTTTGTCTATTTGTGCAATTGATAAATATGTGATTGGCTGTGTACAGATCCTTACCAGATTTGGAACTGGTCACGGAAAGCTCTCTATTATCGATTTTAAAGTGGAATTATAAAGTGAACATGGATAAAACCATGTGTTCCGATGATAATGGACAAATTGTACTGGTAAAATCTCTCAAAAACTTTCAAATTTGTGAGGAATTCCATGGTCAATGATATTCTCTCAAAAACATGCATCTTTTGATAAATTACAGGCTAATGGTTCTGAATTGGCATTCATCTCATTACTAGCCGGCGAAAACGAATTCAGGTATGTTTGTTATTCTGCAACGAAGGTTAACACTGTAAATCACTGTGTAAAACGTGCATACGACGAAGAAAACGTTGAACGGATGATTTTATTTTGTTTTAGGAGTCTCGAGCATTTGCCTTGTCTTCACGATAAAGTTCTTGCAGCCGCTGCTGATGCGGCATTTACATTCTCTACGGATCAGAAGAAAAAACAGGTTTTAGTTTCTCTGATTTGTCACATTTTGGATATTAAAGTTCCCCGCGATTGGAAAGCAGTTTAATAAGGCTAACTATTTTGCCACAGACAACAAAACCGGGGATTCTAGGTGGTATTGTCAAAGGATTGAAAGGTGGAAAAACCACTCAACCAGTTTCGCCTAAAATTCAAACCTCAAATTTTGATCATTTGGAAGACATTTTTTTCAAGCCCTCCTTTCCAGATTCACGTCCAACGGGGGTAGTGGTCGATGAAAAAGAAGTGGAGCTTGATATAGGTTTTCTTCTGAAATGCCTCTTCATTTTTTCCTTTTAAACTCAAACGGAAACCTCACAAACATGCTTTATTTTGGTTCAGATGACATTCAAATAGACGAGCCTAAAACCGTAGCTTCTACTTCTTCTCCTAATGTTAAAAACAAACAGAAAGGTAAATTACTTGAGAACTTATCTCATATTTTAATCACAAAGATTAGTTTTAAAGTTTTTTTTTCTTCCTTCACGCGCGCAGATAAGTTACAAAATGACAGGGAGAAACTATTTCAAGGTGGGAGTAATGACGATGTAAAACCAAAAATCAGAACGGCCGAAGAGATTATGGCTGCTTATAGAAAAACAGGGGTAATGTCAACTCTTCTATCTTTTTCCACTTTTTAATAAGCCAAAAATATCTAACTGATTTCTGATTTTAGGATGCTGCTTCAACTGCTGCACAAGCAAGAAACAAGCTTATGGAGAGACAGGAGAAATTGGAGGTAGAAATTTATAGTCATGCATAATATTAGTACATAAAGTCATCGAACTCATGCGTTTGAAATCGTGTTAAACTGCATTTTTTTACCGGTTAATTTGATTCAGAGAATAAGCCAACGCACCGCGGACCTGCAAAATGGAGCTGAGAATTTTGCATCATTAGCAAATGAACTTGTCAAGACCATGGAAAGGAGGAAATGGTGGCAAATATAGACACAAAATAGTGGGGGGAAAAAACATACTCATGAATTGTTGTATTTATTGTCTTGTATATTTATAAGATTTTTTGCCATTTTTGTAGCATTTTAGTGGTAATGTTGAGTTCTCATGCATTTGACTTGAAATTTCATAGCCATTACTACACTTTCTTTGATTCACAATAGCCACTAGATATTTGATTCTTTCAACACCTACTTTATCAATTTTCTCAACAAGTATATACAGCTTCTATGGTTGAGAAATCAACATAAGATCAAATTGATTTTATCTTCGTTTATTCGGTCCTCAAAATTTTGTAATATGAACCTAAATTTGATTACTATATATCTAAAAGAAAAGAAAGTACAAGCAAAGAAAAAAAAAACTAAAATTGTCTAAAAAACAAATTGAAGAAGCCTCCTTCTACAAGGACTTGGAAATATGGTCTCTTTGTTACCCTTCTTTTTACATTATCATATATTTTTTTTAAAGAGAAATTATTAAAAAAGACTTTACATAAAAAAGTATTTACAATTAGAAGTTGTTTTGAATTTTTTTTTTATAAAAATCCTTTGTTTTGTAAGTTTTTTTTTAAATGTAATTTTTATTATGTTAAAATTTCTAAGAATAAATATTTAAATTATTGAATTATAAAATTATTTTTTAATATATAACAAATGAGTTTGAAATACTATTACTTTTTGTGTGTAAATTCTCATAAAATATATATATTTTTAAAATAAAGTAAAATTCATTTTTTTAAGAATCTATAAAAAAAACATACAAAAGCTTAATGTTAGATTGCGTTCATATACCTTATAATTTCTATTAATATAGAAATCAAGAACAGAACTCTAAATAAAATTTTTAATCACGTATCCGAATATAATTATGAGAATGAAAGCAGAAGCGTATCTGAATTTGTCATTGGGAATCACTGAAGGTTTGTGTGTATTTGATCTTCCAATTTATAGAGTTCTTTATGGTTTCTTGATTCTCCTCTGATAGGAATGAAGAGAGAAATTCTGATAAGCCGTTTTGTCGTTATCTACAAATGGAGACCATAACCCCTATAAATAACCTTAGGGTTATTTCTTAGTATTCAATAATCTAATTTGACCCCTCATCAAATTATATATTGACTTAGGTATCTACATAATAATCTGACCTTTCATGACATTTATGCTTTTAGCCACAAACTTAATATTATATTAATTAGACCCCCTTTAAGTCTTGACTAATTAAAATAATGACACTAACACCTTAAATGTTATATTTGTGACCCAAAATTCTAACATTCCCCCACTGGTCATATAGGTAATCATATACATGTGTTACACTTAATGAGCTAAAAATTCACCATTATATTCCTTAAGCATATTCAAATTATCTCGTCCATTAATCATGTCACTATTCAGAATCAAAGTGATTTTCGTTATAACAATCATAATTAAGTCCATCAATGATCACCAATAGTGACACAACTAAATGACATAGATCCATCAAGAATTTTGTAGCATGAAAATCACATGAATTTGGTCCGTATATGTCGATTTTTAACTGGTCTAACTTTACTTTAGTGAGATCATTCAATAACTTTATTGTACAAAAAGTAAACTGCTGAATATCAAAACTTAAATAATTTGAAAAATATCCAAAATCATTGTATGCATACATAATACTAAAACATAGAATATAAAATTCATAATTGACTAACTCCCACTAAATCAAAGACTCCTCTAAAGGTATAACACCCATGCGAGCAATGTGCTCATGAAAGACCTTGGGTGGAAGACTTTTTGTAAGAGGGTCTGCTATCATGGAGTTTGTCCCCAAGTGTTCTATAAAAATCTGTCCACTTTGTACCCTTTTATTTAATAACTAGGAACTTGATGTCAATGTATTTTGACTTGGCCGAGCTCCTATTATTGTTACAGGATGGCTGATTTATTGTCACAATATAACTTAAGTAATATTTCAATTCTTTCCATAATTCACATCCCAATAGTAATATTCCTCAGCCGAATCTCATGGTTGGATGCTTCATAATATGCTATAAACTATGCTGCTATGGTGGATGAAGTCGTAAGAGTTTTCTTGACATTGCGCCAAGACACTGCACAACCAGCCAACATGTATATATAGTCTGAAGTGGATCTTTTGTTGTTTTGGCATCCAACAAAATTTGAGTCATATTATCCACTAATCTCTAACTGGTCTAACCTCCTATATGTGAGCATATAGTCTTTTGTTCTCTTTAAATATCTTATAATCTTTTGGTTGCTTTCTAATGATTCATTCTTGGATTTCTCAAATATCTGCCTAACATCCATTGAGAAATATCGTCTTGACATTCATTTGACGGATTTCCAAATCATAATGTGCAACAAGAGCCATGATCGTCCTAAAAGAGTCTTTCAATAAAACCGGAGAGAAAGTATCTTTAAAGTTAATCCATTCCTTTTGAGTATAGCCCTTAACCATAAGATGAGTTTTATACACTTTCACATTAGCGTTAGAATCCCGTTTGGTCTTAAAATTTCATTTGCAACCAATGGATTTCACACCTTCTGGTAATGGGACAAGTTCCCAAATTTTATTATCTTGCATGAACTTATACTCCTACTTTATTGCTTCAATCCACTTACTATTATTTTCCTCATGTTCTTTAAGAAATACTATATTATCATCCAGAATAACATTTCTCTTTTCTCCAATAGATCTTTGCAAAGGTATTGGTTCTTGTAACACTTGTTCTTGAGGATTTTTGAGTTTGTTCTTCATGAATTACGAAAATCATCTTGAGTAGGAGAAAAATAAATAATGTCTTGGGGAGGTTTCATACTTGCTTGATCAAAAGCAACTGTATGAATCGGTTCTTGAATTGTTATCGATTCTTCCTCTAAAATAAAGTCTCTAATCTTATTCTTCCCCCAAACTCAATATCCTAAAAAATGTGGTTGTTCCCGTCTCAAAAATTGAATTGAATTTGGGATCATAAAATTCGTAGCCCCTAGATTTTTAAGAATAACCAATAAAGTAGCTGCTCACCGTTCGAGAGTCCAATTTATTTTTATTTGACTTATAAGCCTTTGCCTCAGCTATTCAAGAATTTTCTATAGGAAGCTATTGTGTCAACCAAATATAGATTATCATGACTCATAAGTGGATCAATTCCAACAAAATTTAAATAAAAAGACAACTTAAATATATTATTTGTAACACCCCAAATCTACCCCACAGTTATATTAAAATCAGAGTGCCAAAATTTCCGCAAACATGGGGCATTGCATTCTCATTTAAAAAATGAACAACATAAAAATCTATCATAATAGATACATAGCACATATTAATCCAAAGAACTTATAACAATTAATTAGTCTTCTAAAATGTTTCAACTTGATTCCATAAATACGCAGCGGATTCACAACTTTAAAACTTCAAAAGAACATATCATCTTTTAAACAACTTATTTCAAAGAAAACAACTTCTCAAAACAACAACTTGGATTAAACTGAAAACATCATAAAATCAAATAAGCGTTCATCCCCCCCGAGTGCTACGTATCAGAGCGACGACACCAACAAGCAATTAAGTCTCTACTCCTCGTTACCTGCACGTTACCAGTATAAAGGCAACGACGAAACAAATAAAGGGGCGAGATATCAAATAATATAAATAAGATTATGATAATTAATATATTAGACAAGAACATTATGAATTTCACCGCTTCTCAACAACACACAACAATCAATAAACATTCACAATTATCATTAGCGATTCAAAATGCAATTCGAATGCGACACAACTGTGCATATGCATGTGGTACCAACAGGGCTTCAACCCTCTTCACTAATTGCCAATTAATAGAGGCACAAGACATAAGCCTACTTCACAAATCCGCCAATACAGACCTTCACAAATGCAAATGTATGAATGTACAACCCATACAACAATATCATTAAAACGCTTCATGAGGTAAACGCCTATATCACTACTTCACTGGCCATAGGCCTACAACGTCACTAACGTAATTAACAACAATTCATGACAACAACATCAACAAGAAACAACATTGGCCATAAGCCTATATCACTGTTATTACCAATTAATAGAGGTAAATCTTCGCCATAACAATTCCTGCATCTTCACAAAATATTCGCAACATCATAGCATCAATGCACTTCACAAAGGAAAACACAAACATGATAGTCGTTCCCAAAACACTCCCATAAGTCTCTATGTATTAATTCTTTATTATTTAATTATTCTCCTAATATTCACTTCTAAATAACTAACTGACAATATATCTTTTCTTCTACTATTTAATCAATCCTCTAAAATAGTTACTACAACTTTACTAATTATTTCCAACTTTGTCTTATTTCTACCGGCTGTTAAAATTATATTATAACTACTAACTTAAGATTACTGACATAAGGGCTACTTCTATTAATATTTTCCTGCTATAACATACTACTGATAAGAATTGATCAATTTGTTCCCTAACTGCTTTGCTTTTGTATCAATGAATTCTATACTGATACCATAAAAATTTATATAACATATTGCTACAGAAAGAGACAAGTGCTTTTGCACCTAACAGACAGTGCCAAACGGCACACTTCTTCCCTCTCAAGACTGTCGATCGGCAACCTCTACCCACACACCCTTCCGATCGCCACTCTCCATCCCCACCTTGTCGACCGACATCCAACAACAAAGAACAGCCTGACGATCGGCATGCCCCATTATGAATAATTTTCTGCAACTTTCTGTTAGTTTCATTCTATTCACAGAACCAACGTATAACGATTCACAGACTAACCAACGCGTAACACAGGAACATGAAATTTCACTAATAATCAACACTAATTAATTCCTAGCATCCATTGCCATAAACAAACACAAACAACAATAAATTCACGCCCTAAATCCCCACATACTGACCATCATATTCCCGGTTATAAAATCCGAACCCCACCCTTACCTTTTGGTTTTCCAGTCGGTCGAATTCTCCGGTTGAAACTGCAAAACTGCAACTGGTTTGACGGTGAGTTCTCTAAATTTTCTTGCCTCCCACTTGGTGCCTCCAAACTCTTGTTTCTTCTACTGCTATGTGATAATTGTTTTTCTTTTGGTTTTTGGCTGCTAGCTTCTATATATCATAATCTAATATAATAATAATAGGTCTACTAGTAATTTTAATGGGCTTATTAATGTTATTCTTAATCTTGCTATTTCACACACCCAACTTGACCCAACTAATAAAATAATTTTATATTAAAATCAACATTATTTTCAATATTAATTTCTCTTGACTAAATTGACTAATTATTCAATTATCAATTCTAACAATATGTATTTAATCCAATAATGCTCCTTATAATTATTCCAATAATTCCTTCTTCGACTAAATTCCAACAATTAAATCCTCAGTAATTCATTTAAATAATTTGATGAATTTCCGGGTGTTACATTATTCCCAAATAAACACAAATAACTCGATTTGTCCAATTAAAAAACTGAAATTAAATTCCGTCTAAATGACGACACAACAAAAATGTCTTTTAAATCTAAATAAAATTCCAGTACATATTAATAATCTAAAATGTCCTACAGCTTCCACCTCAAACGACTTGCTATCTCCAACATAGATGTATCTTTCAATATTATTTGGCTTCCGATAGTTCAGGTAATCCTGCATTGAAACACTGATGTTAGTAGTTGTACCTGAGTCTAACCACCAAGTGTTTCTAGACACTGAAGCTTAATTGACCTTAGGACATACCAAAGTAAGAAATATACCTTTCTTTGCACGCCAAGCATGATATTCCGGACATTTCTTCTTTACATATCCAAACTATTTGCAAAAGAAATAATTATCATGCTGTTTTTTCTTCTTTTGTGCTGGAATAATTGCAACTTCATTTTCGCGCTCATAAGTTTTCTTTTTGCCCTTATCTTTAGAGGTGCTAATAAAATGAGCACTTTCAATCTTATCTTGCTTCATCCTTTCCTCTTCTTGCACACAAAATGAAATGAGCTCATTAAGAGATCATTTCTCCTTCTGACAGTTATAAGATATCTTAAATTGACTATATTGTGAAGGAAGAGAAAGTAATACTAAATGAATGAGTAAGTCTTCAGACAACTTAAGCTTTAATGCCTTAAGTTTTGAAATAATGTTTGACATGCTCATAATGTATTCCCTTATATTTTCTTTGCCTTGATACTTCATGGAAATCAAGTTCTGAAGGAGAGTACTTGTTTCCGCCTTATCACTTTTTTTAAAGCGCTTCTCAATCTCAGCAAGGAAATCTTTGGCATTAGTTATATCTTTCGATATAGTACCCCTAAAGACCCCATGAATGACGCGCTTAATGATCATGAGACACATGCGATTGGAGCGACCCCACTTCTCATAATCTTTCCTCTGATCATAGGTAGTAAATTCCGTAGGAGAAGCAGGTTGTTCGTTTCTTAATGCAAGGTCAAGATCCATGCAACCAAGAACAATCTCTATGTTCTCTTTTCAGCCCTTGAAATTTTTCCCATTAAGGACCAGAACCGAATTCAGATTATCAGATATTGAAGCACTTGTAGCTGAAAAACAAGAACAAAATTAACAATTTTAAATACACTCACTAAAAAAAACTGAATTATCAATTTGTTCAAATAAAGACATAATTCATCTTAAGATACATAGTGCATCATCAATATTGAGTCTTTGAACACTAATATTAACTGCTAATGGTACTCTTGTTGTAACGATCAAACATTGATAATAAAAACATGTAGAATATAAATTCTCCTTGGATTGATTTATTATTCACATGTAAGACCTTATAATTATCACATGTTCACCATCACATGCGCGTATGAAAATCGGCCAACCACCAATTGTCCTTTGAGTCAATTGATACTCGCATGGACAAACATACACACAACCAGAGAATTATTTAATATTTTTCATAAACAATTTCCATAAAAATGTACTTTAGCGACCTTTTCATTTCAACTACTCACTTAAAAAGATTAAATTACTGTAAAATTTCAATCCCGTAATCAAAATCGAACAAAATTGAACCAAAAAAAATTATATCAAAATTGTTTACACTATAATTTACATGTAGCAAATTAAAATCCAAAATGAATTAATAAATAAAAGAAAAAGCTAACATGTGCTACAAGAGCATAAGCTAATAATTATTTGAAGAAATATTTTCTTAAAACACGTGCATTTAATATTTTAAAATTTTAAATATAACTTCATTATATTTAATTATATTTAAAAAAATTTAATTATAATATCCTTAACATGTATTTTAGCATAACTCATAAATAAATAATATCACAATTCATATATTTGTTAATTCATTTATTTTTTCAAATAATATTCTAACAGTTAATTTCCAGAATTTAGATTCGATTTCCAATACAAATCTTAATATTATGTATTGCGGAATTAAAAAGATATATTAGGGCAACCGGTATCATATGAATAACTCTTAAATAAAACAACTTTAGAAAAAAACTGAAAAACTCTTAAATAAAACAACTTTAGAAAAAACTGAAAGAATAAAAATAACACATTCATACATACACATTCATATAAAAATGTCATATTTTTACTGTAACATGTATTATTTCACTTTCATCCCAATGACCCTTTTTCATTGTTTTCAAATTGTCATAATGCCAGTATTATTACGGTTAAGTCTTAAAGGGAATATCTTACCTTCATGCTTACAACAACTAATCTCAATGTGAGATATCATGTAGCATGAAATTCCTTAACATGAAAACCAGTTTATACAAGCTACCTTTGAAGTGTATTATCCATATTAAAATCATCAAACAGAATCGATAACAAGATTTACCGCATAAAAAAATAATCTCTAAAATAAAAGGGAAGATGAAGATAAATCATAATTTTAATTGAATTAAATAGGTAGTTCTGATATCACTTATTATATTCCATTCATAAATCTTATAATTTTTATTAAGGAAAAAATTTAGATCTATTTCTCTTTAGGTGTGATTTATATTTTTTTTCAAATAAAAATATGATAAATGTATAATTTTTTCATACACATGTAATTTCTTCCTATTTTTACTTCCTAAAAGATATTTTAGTATATTTGTCATACTTTTATGCAGAAAAATATGAACCACGTCTATAGAATTGTATCTAAGTATTCTTCTTATATCAATATAGAAATCAAAAATATAATTCGAAATAAAACCATTAAATTATAATGCATTTTATAATATTAAATAAATTCTATATTTTAAATTATATAATTAAATATTTATAATTCTTTTCTCTTACCTTATCTTTCTCATTATTAGATGTATTATTAGATAATAGCTAGTTATATGTAAGAGGATTGTTATATAACTAACTATGTTAACCCACTCTATATAAGCGTGTCTGCCTTTTTATATAACTAATCAATAATAATATAAGAGGATTGTTCATGTCATCTTTAATGGTTTTTTCACATCTTATAAATTTTTAAAATTCCCCCTCTTACTTCTTATGAGTAATATAACTTAAAAGTATTCAATTCACTATTATCTGAACACGCTTCGCTTCATATAAGTTGGAAGTGGGGGAAGGTAAGGATTTGCTTATGCGGATATCTTTAATAGAAATTTTTTGAATTGTGAAAGAAGAGAATCTAGATAAAGTGAGTCGAATTATCACTAAGAGCTGATTTGATCTTTTTAAGAGCATCTTTAGTTTTTACTAATTCTGCAAGTGATTTCATATCATTGATTTCTAAATAGGATATCTTGCGCGTCTGTTCTTTGATGTGCATCTTTATGTTATAATCAACTTTCAAACACTCTTTTATTAAAAAAATGATTATAACATTTCAAGCATCCATTATAGATTCTAATATTTGAGTAGGTTTGACCACTTTTTTGTATTCACAGACTTGTTGCATTTCAGTTCTTAGACCCTTAATCGCCTTGTTATTTTCGTGTTAAACATTATAAACTTATTTAATATTTGTGACACTTTATGCCTTTTATGTTTTAAAGTTGTGAGTATGTTTTCAGACTGAATCATGTTCATTGTCATCTCAACAACAATTCTTTTCTCTTCAAAATCTAAATGATTGACTATCGAATGACCAACTAACTTCTGATTCAATCCATCATTATCACTATCACAAGTCTGGTACCAAGAATGAGATCAATATCAAACTCCACCTCTCATCCAACATCACCACGCGACAACTAAATTAATTTCAGGTGATGAAACCATTTTTAAAATAAGTTTCATTACGTTAGCTTTCTAACACCTCAAACGGAACTCGAATCGGAGCCACAGTTCAAAGGTTATGAATTTTTGAAGTTTTCACAAAATTTTCGACACAGTAGAGTAACAGGTTACTTGAATCCAAGTAACCACTTACTTCAACCCATAATTGCCCAAAACACATTTTAACAGTAGAGTAACGAGTTACTTCATTTCAAGTAACTGGTTACTTGCTGACAGAATCACTTTTTTTACAATTTTTGACACGAAAATTACTTTTTCTCTACATCCAAAACCTCATTCTTCTTATAATTTGAGAGACACATCAATTTGTCAAAAATCCAGATTTCAAAACACCAAAAACTCAAATTATTTTGACAATACCACCCATATCTTCAAGTTCTGTCTCTGACTCGCGATTCACAATTACCTAATAATATTAACAACATTCAACAATTACCTATATGATTCCAAAACAAAATTTGTGGCAATTCCTCGCTCTATCATCACTCGAAATATCGACATCATACACAACTCATCAATTATGCAACATATAGCAACATCAATTTCACACTCTGGAGGCAAGTCACTGATATCCTCAGGAAAAATGTCAGGAATTACACACCCTTGGCATATCACTAACCGACACATTGCTCTATATTCCCAAGAAGCAACCATCAATAATGCCTGATCGTTCTCCCTCAAAGACATTCTAAACTTGACCAACAAACAAGAATCACGAATCCATACTCTCGTTGGGTTTGAGAAACAACACAACTCCAACAACACTTGCACCATTGCCATCAATAGCACACTGAACCAACTCTTCACACCAGAAACATCTCAGGGAAGCAAAGATTCTCCCCCACTTATTTCATTCGTAATCCTACAACCAAGTGGTTTAGAAAAGTAAGCAAGCACTGATAGTGTTTCACATACATGTCGCATACTAAAGAACAAACAATATTAGACAACCTGGCCGAATAGACCGACCTGCTCTGATACCACTATGTAATACCCTAATTTAACCCTGCGTAATTATAAACTAAATCAGAGTAAATCAAATAATCAAATCATAATTAGGATTCCATATATTACAAAAACATGCACGGCTACATGGAAAATATAAACGATACATAACACCATCATAGATGAACCAAAATAACACAACATATTGTTCAACTTCAAATTTTATTAAGCAGCAGAATGAAATCATAATTTAGAATATAAATGAATTCTTCAACAAACAACAATAATTCATGTTTTCTCAAAACATAAAGAGTTCTTAAGACTCCGACAACAAATTAAAATAAACAAAATGCAAGTAGCGTTCATCCCCCCTAGTGTTACGTATCAGAGCACATCATCGACTCAAAATAAATGACGAGTAACTTCGTCTACTGCAGATCACCTACATGTTACCCATGTAGAGGACACATTTAAACAGAAGGGGTGAAATATCATAACTATATAAAAGAATGCATAATAATAAGTAGATAGCAATTTATTACGTATAATCAAATATCATTTGTTTCACAATTCCACATCATTTTACTACAATCATTTGGAATATAAAAATGCAACATTGTCATAATACAACATCATCATACATCCTCTACACAACACAACTTCAACATACATCATCTACGTAATACAACTGCAAGTTAATAATGATAATGCAATGCAACGAGACCGACACCGACTAAATGCATGTGGTACCAATAAGGCATAAACCTTCATCATTATGCTGAATAGGGCAGCAACAGGGCATAAGCCCTCGCCATATAGGGCATAAGCCCTTACTATACAGGGCATAAGCCCTCATCATAATTCTAATACAAGCCATCAACAGGGTATAAACCCTCACTGATGAATGCATGCAACACCAACATGCAACAACATAATTATGCAACCACATGCATAAGCCCTCAATGTTTACGCATTTCAGGACAACAACATCAGCCTCATCATGCAATATATTATGTAATTCATCCATACATCATTAGTATAACATCATTATGTTTAATCACCATAATATGCATCACATATCATAACACACTGACACACAAGGAATAAGCCTCCAACAAAGATAACCATATACTGTCATCAAAATTGTTATCACCGCATAGAAAATATTTTTATCTTTTTATCATTTCAAACAGTGTATCAAACGGATACCCGAGTCAAAAATTATGGATTTTTAAAGTTTTAAAAATTGTCAACTTCAGCAAGGTAACCCGTTACTTTAGCTAAGTAACATGTTACTTATTAGCTTTACTATACTTAGAATAGTTTTATATACATTAAGTAACCCGACTCTAATATCATGTTAACAAGAGGATTTAAAGGAAAGAAAGAACTCATTGTATATTGAATAATGGAAAGAAATGAATTCAACATGTTACAGTAGTGAGGCTTTGCCTTATATACATAGTTGTACAAACAGTAAATATTGCTTTAGCTAAACTAGTAGTAACAGACCCAAGTTAATTAATGTATATACAACTATTCTAAGTATAGTAAAGCTAATATTACTTCACCTTTCAAAGGTCGTGTTACACGAAAAATACCCTGAGGTAACATGTTACTTCAGCCAAGTAACAGATTACTTTAACTTTCAGTAGCCACATTTGTTAATTTTTGGTTCAGGTAACGGGTTAGCTCAGTCAAGTAACGAGTTACTTCGCTGTATCCGTGGAAAATTTTGCTATTTTCTAAATACGAAAACCAGTCCCCTTAATCCCAAAAACTCAAATTTTCTAATCAAAACAGTACCTTATAACTTCATAGGTTATGCACTTATATTATTCATCATTCTAATCTATATCACATCATCAATTTTGCCAATTTCATCAAAATCAACCACAAATTCATCAACATACAATCACACCAAAAACAGAAATTGTAGAACACAAAGATATACAACCATGATAACCTAATTACTACCATAACCTATCATTATGCAGTCTGTTATAGAGCTTAAGAAAATATGTTATACGATCATGAGTTGCAAAAGTTTATGGAATTGAATTACTAAAAATGTGGCGCTCCATATGTTACAATTCATATATATATATATATATATATATATATTATATATATATATATATATATATATATATATATATATATATATATATATATATATATATAGTCATGTGATCATTCAAAATAAACGACATGGTGTGTTGTATCGCTAGTACGTCTTGTACTGTATGGGTTCGAACAAGGTGAGATAAGCATTTTAAAAAATTCATAGGGTTTATGAGAAAAATACAGGGTGCAATGCGAAAGACATTGATATAATTCTCTTTTTTCCATTCAGATTCATCGTGGGTTAATATTTGATTCAATCGTAACATGACATGAAATGGCATTTGGTTTGGCCTTTTGCTTTTCCATTTTTTTTCCATTTCAAGTCAAACAAATTGACTTTCAACTACATCAATTCGCTTTATCTTTTTTTATCTCCGTTAGGGTTTCAAAACCATGAATTCCTTATCCTTCACATGCAAGACCCACAACAAGAAGATCTAATTATCGTAAACAACAATATGATCACTTCCACAAACTCTCACCGTTAAAGATATCACCCAAGTGAAAGGAAATCTTGATATAAAATACAGGAGAAAACAAAAATTCCCGTTAGTCAATCCTTAGGAATGAGAATGATCAATGACTGATTAATTATCTCTTATAGAGATTAATTGTTGATGCAAAACCAAAATAACAATCACGAGCGTTGAAAAACAACGTTTGTACTTAACCCACACAAATAGAGTGTCTTCAATCTCAATGATGGCTCTTATAAATGAATACTTAGAGAGAGAGAGAGAGAGAGAGAGAGAGAGAGAGAGAGAGAGAGAGAGAGAGAGAGAGAGAGAGAGAGAGAGAGAGAGAGAGAGAGAGAGAGAGAGAGAGAGAGAGAGAGAGAGAGAGAGAGAGAGAGAGGAGAGAGAGAGAGAGAGAGAGAGAGAGAGAGAGAGAGAGAGAGGAGAGAGAGAGAGAGAGAGAGAGAGAGAGAGAGAGAGAGATTATGGATAGGGATTCACAAACCAATTTCATCAAATGAGAAAAGTTCAGCACAAAGGTTCTATTTATAGAATTGTTTGTGTGGGTTGTAACACCCCATTTTGCTTATTTAATTATTCTAGTCGAGTTAAAATGAGTTATTTTAATTTAATTGAATATTGCTATGCTTTGATTACATTATTTGATTTTGTTGGAAATTATTGAGATTTATTATAATTTTAATGAATTAAACAGTTAAAAAAGAGAAATTAGAGAGTTGGGGTAGAAATAGAAACCATGAGGAATAAAGGATAATGAAGTGAAAACAGATGTAAGTTGGGCCAAGGTGTAATTATCAAAATATTACATTATTATTTTTGATTAAAAAGAGATTAGTGGACCTTAGAGTGTCAGTAAGTGAAAAACCAAGAGAAGTGAAAAGAGGCAGCCCTAGGATTGAGAAGAAACCACCATTGTTGGAGCTTGCTTTGTTGGAAAACTTAGGTAAGGGGGAAAATTACTCTACTATGGGTGTGTATTATACGAAGGGTAGAAAGGGATCCTCACCCTCCTCTAGGTTTTCCTCGTATTTCACCATTGTTGATGCTTTAAGTATTTTGAGAAAATTATACGTTAAATGTAATCTACATGATGTGATATATGTGATTTCATGCACTGATTTTAATGCTAAAATTCATATGTCTTTGTATGCATCCATTTATGGAGTTGTTAATCATGTTTAGGATTTTAGGGTTATGAACATAATCATGATTTTTGTGATAATTGAATGAATTAATTGTGTAATCTGCGGTGTTTTCGATGTTATAAACATGATATAATTATGGGGTTTTATTTCTATTCGAACTCGGTAAATCAGGGTCAAAATCAGACTTTGGGGGAGCTCCATTGGTGAAAAATTCTATTATGAATTTTACAGGTTCATGCATTTTCGCCTAGAGAGAGAAGAGGCTCGCCTGGGGAGTTGTCAGAGAGAAGACAGGTTTTGGTTTTGTGAGCTCACCTGACAAGTAGGGACTTCGCCTGGAGAGAGCTCGCCCAGTGATCTGTTGTGTCTCCTGGTGAGTCTGACAATGCAAAGTCGATTCTTTTCGACCCGATTTCTTTGACAGATTTTTGTTGTTATGATTATTTGATTCTATTGAGTATCAATTATTACTGTTGGGTACTGTTTGATGTTGATCGATGTGTTATTAATTATTTTCTGTGATTTTTAATAAGTAATGTTAATTTTCATGGAGAAGTATCCATGGAAGGGTGAGTTGTTGAAGCGGGTTTGTGCACGGTTCAAAGTGGAACTAGTGGTGGTTATTACACCTGAATGTTGTTGTTGCATTATCATTATATCATATGTGTCTCTATTGTGACGTGATAAGTTGTTGATTTATAAGAGGGGGTCAATGATGAGTTTTAAATTCAAAGAGGGACCTGGTTCGAAGAGGAACCGTCGTTTAGTGGACGAGATCGGTAACAAACCTTTAATGTCTAGAATTGGTACCACATGCATATAGTTGAGTCGTGAGTCACATTGCATACATAAAGGTTATGAGAGTTGATTGTTGAGTTACAGTGTAAATTGCATGTGTGGTTGATTATTATTATACGAATAAATTATCTATTTGATAATTCTTGTATTTGTTTATGCTACCCTTTCCGATCTTTTGCACCACTAACATATTTGAGCGTATTCTCACCCATTTGTTGTTTTGTTTGTGTGTTAATGTACAATGTGTATAGATACTCAGGAACATCAGTAGTGGTTGTTGTAAGTTGGAAGAAGCCATAAAGACCTTACTTCATTTGTTTATCTTTTTAGCATTTAGTTCCGTTCTTCTAATCTGCAACACTGGGATACAAGTCGATTGTTAGTATTTTATTGATTTGATGTTTTTCCTGAATGATGTAGCATTTCAGACACATTATTTTGTTTAACTATTTTGAAGTATGTTTTACTTGATGATTTTTTGCTTATTTTCTAAATAAATTGGAATGAGTTGTTGTGGCGAGCACATGTAACAACTTATGTGTGATAATTATTAATTTATCTCTTTAAAATTGAGAGTTGGGGTTTCAGGGTGTTACATGGGCTGCAAGCTAAATAGGTCCACTTAAGTTCACCGTACCTTACAGTGTATTATATTCCACTTAAGTTAATTATACCTTAAAGTGATCCATATTCCACTTATGATTTTCTGTATTCCACTTGAGTGCATCATACCTTATGATATTTCATATTCCTACTTAAGCTCACAGTACCTTATGGTGTACCAGATTTCTTTAATTAATGTTAGTGCTTCACAAGACCACATAATTGAATAAGCTTCACTTATTCATTTTATCTCTCGTTGATCTGTCCTTATGTGTGTATCCCTGTAAGTTCTCATGAATTTGACAATTATATAAAACCATATATTTAACATCATAAATAATGAGATCTATCTAGGAACACACCACTGCTACCCAATTCACAAAAGTATCACGTGATCTATCAAAAACTTTCAGTAAGAATGTTTATGTGTATAATTACCTTTTTGCTCTCATGTCTATATTGAACACACTGCATAAACCGTATCACCTTTATCCAGTTCAATATTATACATATATCTTGTTATGAATGATAGGCAAATTCCATCTACCTCAATATGATTTGTGCAGTACCCATTACCATCTTTATGGTCATCCTGTTACACACAATATTTGATTGAAAATAAAATACTCAACTTCACATCTAAGATTCATAGTGGTTTCAGTTTAAATGGTGATATACACCGCTATAACCTTGAGAATAACCTATGACACTTGCATAACATTATATACAGTACATTTATGGTGGGTCAATCCAATATAAATATTACTCCTAATATTTAACATATGTGAAGACTTGATAACTCTTTATCCATGATTCATGAGATGTGACTTAATGCTTTAATGTTATCCCACAGTTTAATAAAGCTTGACTACAAATACTTTAAGAGTAATATCCTTATGTTTAATGAAATCTCATGATTAAGTCACACTTAATGTTTCATTAAACATACTAGTTATTCTAGGAATTTTTTTTTTTTGCAAAACAAGCACATCAAAGAAAAACCGAATTATTATTAAAAGATAATTTGATACAAGTATCAAGTTCTAATAAAACTATTGGCCTCTAAAGTTTACACCAATACCAAGACCCTCATAACATTTACTTACTTCATCCTAGTGAAAACCCTGACACCATTCTTGTTACTCTACCGCTCTCTGAATCTAACTACCACAACTAGAGCTGAGCCATGAAATGAGCGATATCCTCCAAAAACAAAATAATCTTCAAAAATATGTATGCCAACAAAAATATACTTTGGACCTACTGACTGATACATGAACACTTGCATCAAAACTTCTCACCACCCTTATGCAAATAGGAGTAATGGTTTCATAATCAACATGTCATCCATTACTTGATCTAGAGCCTTACAAGCGTCTGATTGAAAGGTTAATTTACCTTACTAATAATATATTTGATTTGACTTATGACACACAACAATTAAATCAATCCATGTTGAAACCTACACAAGATCATAATGATGTTGCAACAAAAGTAATGTTGTACCTCAAGTCTTGCCCAACACTCAGTCACTTCTTTCCTTCAAATTCTCACATGTAACTACACGCCTTTTGCGAGTCTGACTGGGCAACTTTCCTTGATACAAGATGATCAATCAACGGGTACTACATATTCGTTGGACATTCTCTCATTTCTTGGAAGTCTAAAACGCAACAAATTGTCTCAAAGTATTCCTATGAGGTCGAATATCGAGCCATGGAAACCAATGTGTGTGAGTTAAAATGGCTTGCCGATCTGCATGATTTTCAGGTCAATTTCAAGTCTCCTGCCATGGTCACCGCAACAATCAATTTTCCTGTCACATCACCTCTAATTACTCCTTTCATGAACAAACCAAGCACAGAGATTTAGATTGTCATATACATGTGATTTTTTCTCCAAGTATCCGGAAGTTAATTTCCAAACAAATCCCTTTAATGATTTTCTAAGTAAAATCATATAAATAACATGATATATATATATATATATATATATATATATATATATATATATATATATATATATATATATATATATATATATATATATATATATATATATATATATATATATATATAAAACATGATATATGATGAATTTATAAAATAATTTTCAAACAAAAATATTTTTAAATATTAATAGAGTTTAAAAAAAATATTTAGGTGTAACGAATAACTAGGGGTGTAATCTGATCGGTTCGAACCGATTTTTGATCAAAAAAGGTTCGAATCGATGATATCTTTTATCGCTTTGGTTTGGTTCGGTTTTTAACGTGTTTTGAAAATTCAACCAAATCAAACTAATATGTTTGATTTAGTTTGGTTTGGTTCGGTTCGTCGGTTTACGATGTTTTTTTTAAATATTATATTCATCATTGTATTTTTCACTATCATGTTTTTTTTATATATTTTATGCATTATTTTTTAAAATAATGCATTTCATGTAATTTATTTCTTGCTCTATTTTTTCAAACAAATTACAAGTTGATCTTAATCCATACAAAACAAGGATATGATTTCTATTACATCATAAAATAAGTTTATTATCAAATATAAAAATTGACAGTTGACATCAGAAACTTAGGAAGGAATTTGAAAGCTTAACAAATAGAATACTACAAAATACACATCAATTAACATATTTCACACTTGATACACACATAAAAACTATTTTGTAACAACACTAGAATGAAATTTTTGAAGAAGAATAAACAAAAAAGGTAAAAAAAAATGAAAATTAATGAACAAAAACTTGAATACGAAGAAGGCAACTATAACATATCAGAACGACAATATAATGAACAACAATAATGGCGGACAACAAGAACTGCAATTCAGCAAAAGCAAGTTTTTGTGACTTATGATTTCTACTTTCTATGTTTTTCGAGTTTGATTCTAGATATGTATTTTGATAAAAGGAATGAAGTGTAAACAAAGATGAAGAATGATCAAACTTATACAAAATTTGGGCTTAATAATGGGTGGAATAAAAAAATTTAGAACGTAATTAGATTCATTAGTTCGGTTCATCGGTTTAGTGGTTTCTAAAAATTAAAACCGAGAACCGAACTAAACCACTTAAGTTTTCATTGATTTAGTTTGATTTTTGAACCTAACCACAAACAATCGATTTTATTTCGATTTAGTTTAATTTAAATTATCAATTTAATTGATTTTTTTTATCCACTTACACCTCCCTACGAACAACTACCTAATATAATTCCCTCTGTTATATTCAAATTTATGATGGTCCTATATATTGAGTCCAATCGTGTTCATGATATCCTTAATAAATAATACTTTGTAAAAACTTATAATTTAGTTTATATTTTATATAAAATTTATATTTTATATAAAATTTATATTTTTTAACATATACTCCTATAAAAGTATCAAATTGATGATGTGTAATAAAGAAAAACAAGAGAATATAAATTTTATTCTCCACAAAGAAGTCTACTGTGCCACTATGTTAGCTATGTGATTTGTGCAAAATTAAATGACATTTTAATTTCTAACGATAAATTTGAAGGAAAAAAACTAAGGAATCATGTAACAGTAAAGCAAACTACTAAGGGCATCTTTAATGTAGGTAAGTTAAACATTTGGTTTCTTATAATTGATTCTATTTATAGTGTATCGACCTTGCATAAAATCTATATCGCAGTAGTTATAGATTACTGTGTTTTCCATAGTCAACGGTAATTAACACTGTTGGAATAATATTTGGTATTAAAAAAATGTTCAAGTGTCATTCTGCATCATAACATTAATTGGAATTCAAATATATAGCATTAATTGGTAGACATTAATTGAAATTAATTCAAATATATGGCAATAGTAAAAAAAAATTAACATATATATATATATTTTGTATAATTTTACTATAAATATGTATAAATTGATGTTATAGTGTAATATTAATTTTTTTTACATAATATTTTCTCCAATCATATTTTATTTTTGCTATCAAATAGATTCCAACAAGTGGAACTCATATCAAAATTATTATAATTTTTTACAAACTCCTACCGATGACACTTTTTAAAATCTTCAACATTTTCTGTTTTCACGACCACCACTCCCTATCGGTGACGGTTCTCAATATCCCTAACCTGTTATGTTTCAATCACCACCATTCCAACATCACTCACTACGCCAAAAGTGAGTTTTAACAGCGCACATTAGACAGTTGTTGTACCCCAAAATTTGCCCTCTCATTTCACAAAGGATTACCCTGGATTCCAGGTTTGCTTCTATCAAGTTTTCAGGCCTTGAACTATCAATTTTTCCAAGCAAGTCATTCACAAGGGCAAAATGGTCATTTGCATACTGAGAAGTCTAACTTTGACTTTTGGATCAAAATCAAATCTCAAAAATCATATTTCATCAAGACATGTTGGAATATGAAGTCTGTTTCATCAGGAAATTTAAAAGTCAATTTTTTACTTTGGAAAAATCAAATTCTAAAGTACTTAGAAAATTTTCTAAATGTTTAAGGGTTATGACAATTTCAGAACTTCTGACCAGATTATCACTAAAGCACTCAGCAAATTCTGGATATTCTCAAGACAGAGTTTGGTCAGAACTTCTGGGCAAGTTTTCACAAAAGCTTCAGACAGAGTTTGCCAGGGTAATTCAAAGAAGGTTAAGAAGCATGCTGCAAGCTTTCTAGAAAGTCTGAAAGTTCCTTCAGAACATGCTGGAGTCAGAAGATAAGAGGATCAGAAGGTTAGATGCTACGCTGAAGCAGAACTTTTAATCTAGAGTCAAGCGAGGATGCAGAGTTTCACATGACAGGATTTCTGATTTGATAAATCTCATCATCATTTAATGCTCACAACCACTTGTGAGTTGTTATCCAAAGGATTTCCCCCACGTGTACCCCTACTGTCTTGGGAAGACAAACTGTTGTGCAAAAGTATGCTAGGCCCATGCGCTGTTTCTACTTTTCCTTAATTCATGCTGACAAATCCAGCTCAGGCGTTGTTAACCATCCTACTTGATGCATTGAACCACACTTGTTTAAGCTTACTTCAAGAGTAAGTCAACATCTAGCATATGATGTTGGTGCCACTTGACCCCTCCAAACTACAAAACCTTTGCCTATAAATAGAACACCTTTGGCCATTGAAAAGAGGTCGAAAAAAATTTGAGAGAAAGGTGTGAAATTTGAGAAAGAAAAGCCTTGAACCCCTGCAAAAATTCCAAGAGTCCAAAAAGATTGCAAACACAAAAATACAAAACCTTAGCATTTGATTCTTGCATTAAAACTCCATTTTTTCTCAAGTTGTTTCCTGACCAAAACCACCCATACAGTTCCTAATATACATTCAAAAGCCATCCAAAATTCGGTAATCAACAGTGACACATTGTGATACGGTGGGAGAGAACTTACTATTTTTTGGAATGCTGGTTTGCGTTTTGCGTTTGTTTTCGCAAAATGTCACGGTAAGAAAGAGTCGCCACCGTCTTTTATTTTATCCAACAAGGAAAGGAAAAAGCACAAAAAAATTCCTTTTTCGAAATGTTTCTCGGGTCCGGGGGGTAGATTATAGAAAGGGAAGGTGTTAGCACCCTTTCTATCTGTGGTTATCCACGGGCTCTTAGGTACTTGCTCAAAGTGTTTTCAAAATTGCTTTTCTTTGTGTTTGTGGGTTTGAAGAAGTTTTTGTTTGAAAGGTGTAAGTGTGAAAATTTGTTTTTGAAAGAGCAAGTACTTAAGAACCATATACCTACTCAAAAAAGGAATCAATCTGTGCTAATGTCCTTTAGACAGTGCTATCCCACTATGAATGAGTAGGTAGCACCGTCGTTGGAGTTTAAGGGTCAATTCGATTAAGGGACGTGCGGTCACTAAAGCAATGTTAGGACGCCTTAGCGGTAACCCTAATGTCTTAGATCATTTTTCCGAGGCAATCGTTTCGAGGCAACTATGATCTTTGGACAAGAGGGCGACCTCTAAAACTTCCTATACTCAATGACCGCGTTCGAAGGCAACCAAGTGAAGTGTACCCTAAGGGTGCGCATGTGCGAGTGTGTTGTTTTCAGTTAATTTTGTCTTTTTACATGTCAATGGTTATCTATGTTGATTTTAAGTTAATCATTTGATCTTGTCATGCATTCCCTATTATCAAACATCTAACAGTTTATAAGTTGCGGAAATTAAATTGCAGAAATTAAACTAATTATTACAAGGCGTCGGGTATTTACATCGCCAAAAGCAACCCTTGAAATTAAAATGCGGAAAATAAATAAAACGGTAAAAATAGTAAAGTCCTATTAAGCTATTACATTCCAGGAAACAAATACAATATTGAAATAAAATGGATCGCGTGCGGGAAATTAGATCGGGCGCAAGTTTTTTAGGGTTTTGACCCTTTGATTATTAAAGAAAGGATTTTTTTTGTTATTTTTTGAATTAAGAAAGAAATTAAACTAGATTAAGCATTAAATTAATAAATAAATAAATTAATTAATAAAAATCATATTTTTGGATTTTTGATATTTAAAGAAATAAAAATAATTTGATCAATGTTAATAAAACCTAATTATCTAAGTTGATTTTAATTATTGCAAAAAAGATATTAAAGTTGTTCCTAATTAAAACTAAATTAATTAATTGATTTTGTTAATAAAAATAAAATACTGAAATTTAATTTAGTAAATAAAATATTTTTTGGTTTTTAATTTTATGAAGAAAAAGATTTAATTGGTTAGTTAATATAAAAATAATAACAAAAATTAATTAAAAGAAATAATAAAAATAGAGAGAGTTTAGGGTTTGGGCCTGATTAGGGAGGCTTGCTTAGCAATTTCCATGACCCAATTGAATTGGCCTGTGTTGACCTTCCTGATTCTCTATGCGTCCATTGACTCAATCCCATGGTGGACATTCAACCTGAAGCGCCAGATCCGGCCTTGGGTCATCTGGTGCTTTGATATTTGAGGGTATATGATAGGTCTTAAGCATTGGTTTGTACTGGATAACCTATGAAAAAATAATAACAACGCATATGGGGACCTGGGATTCGAACCCAGGTCCTGTTGGTACTTGAACGCATGCCACTACCACTCAGCCACTATGTCTCAATTGTCAATATATTAGATAATAATAATAATAATAATAATAAAACAAACCGAATTTAATGGATCAGAAAATAAAATTATGCACGCCATATTTGAATGGACGAATGAGGATGCAACACGCCATCATCCCTGTTATTGAACCGTGGCTAGAAATCAAAACACTTATACCAACGGACAAAGGTCCGTCGCTATAGGCCATGTCTGTTCCAAAATCTTGCATAGGCCATATAAATGAAAGGTGGCACCATGGTTGAACTCGTCTTGTTCCCCTGAACAAGATGGTACCCTTCACACAAGCCAATTGTTCCTGTAATGGAAAGCCCTAAAAAAAAACCTAAAGAACCCTTCAATGGCGTTTCACGATACAAAACATGAAAATAAAATTGGTTATTGCAGAAAGTTAGCAAATGATGTGAGGAATCAGAATATGCAATTGTTTTTGACAATGGATGCGAGAATAAAGATTTAAGATTTCATGAACATGGCGGATTCGTGAGATGCTTACAGTGCTCTAGGACGCTGGAGAATGAGTGATTCTGATTGGTTTCGCTTCTGAGAATTGCCAGGAAGCGATTGTGATGCTTGCTACGTCCTGAAAGTGCCTCCAAGCTTGATTTCAGTTTCACACTTTTTTGCCAACTTTTCAAGTTTTGTTCTTGGTCTTCTTGCAGCCTCTAGGTCTTAAATTCGTGTGCTTTGGATTGTATATGTATTCTGCAAAGTATTAGGTCAACAAATTGGTCTTGAATCTTTGCACATCAATGCTTTGAGATTGAATTTGATCCTCCGTTGAAAACTTGCTTAATTTGCCAAAAATCCAATATTTTTGCACATGGAATGATTGATACGAATTTGATCATGACATTGGTGATGATTAGGTCCTGAAAATAGAAAAAGATCTCATGTAATCAAGTTTTGGGATTTTATTTAATTTAAATTGATTAAAAATGAAATAATTCAATAAAAAATCCAATAAAATAGAAAAATTGATAAACAGACACAAGGATGAAACTAGGACACGTGTGTAGTGTGACAAGATCAAATCAAGTGGAAAAGAATGGGCCCATTTGACAAAATTTGAAGTTTTGGGGATAGTTGACTTTTGGCAATTTTGCAAAAATGCCCAACTTCAACAATGCATAACTTCTTCAATTTTGAACTTTTGGAGGTGTTCTTGGACTTTTTAGAAATCTTGATATGTAATATAACCAACCCTTTTGGTATCATCTAATTTTGATATTCCATGCTCAAGTTATAAGCTTTGGAAAAAAAGGTGTTTTTGTTGACTTTCAAAAATGACCTATAATGTCCAAATTTGTAACTTTTTGTGAGTGCATTTTATGATCTTGGGGTATGAAGATGGATTGTAGTAGATTGAATCCTCTTCAAAATGAGCTTTGGATGGGTCATTTATCATAAAGTATGAGAAATTTATGCTTGGTCAAAGTTGAGTTGACTTTTCCTCCAAAACCCTAATTTAGCAACTTTTGAGTCTTGATGAATTTTGAGCAATCCTTGATGAATAATGATCAACCCTTGATCAAATGATGAAATATACTTAAAAATGAGAATGTTGACAAAAAATATTGAAGTTTGACTGTATTTAGGTCACAGTTGACTTTTGCCCTAGCACAGTCGATTTTTGGACACTTGAGCAATTGACTGACCAAACTTCCTCTGCAAGGCTTGAAACTTGACATGGATGATCTTGAGAACATATTAGGACTTTGGGGAGCACTTGAGGTCATTTGGATCCAAGGACCTTGATGCAACACAAAACCCTAATTTGAGGTTGACTGTCATAGGAGATAGCTTGACTGTCCAACTCTTGAGCAATCTTGAGCCACTTGGAGATTTTTCTTGCCATGTTTTGAGAAATATGAGAGGGAAAATTTTGGGGTGCAACAGCTTCCCCTGTTCAATCTTCTTAAACCTGAGGATATAGATTGGCTTTCGGTCCTTTCGTGATCCGAAGGTGGAAGATGATTGAACACTAGAGTGCCCAGAAATTTGCACTCGCGTGAAGTGGTATCAGCCTGGTGATGTCGGGAATGGGCTTACAGATGCCATTTGGAAACTGTTGATAGGTGGTTTGAACTTCGACTGGAATGGGAATCAGGGAGATCTTAGGGGCGATCTGACTGAACCAGAGAAGGTCTTGGATTAACTTTAACTGGATCGACATCAGAAAAATCTTAGGGTCGATTTAACTGGACCAGACAAAAGTCTTGGAATGTCTTCAACTGGAATACGAATCAGGGAGATCTTATCGTCGACCTAACTGAACCAGAGAAGGTCTTGGATTAACTTTGACTGGATCGGCATTAGAAAAATCTTAGGATCGATTTAACTGAACCAGACAAAAGTCTTGGAATATCTTCAATTGGAATACGAATCAGGGAGATCGTATCATTAATCTGACTGAACCAGAGAAGGTCTTGGATTAACTTTGACTAGATCGGCATCAGAAAAATCTTAGGATCGATTTAACTGGACCAGACAAAAGTCTTGGAATATCTTCAACTGGAATACGAATCAGGGAGATCTTAGGGTCGATCTGACTGAACCAGAGAAGGTCTTGGATTAACTTTGACTGGATCGGCATCAGAAAAATCTTAGGATCGATTTAACTGGACCAGACAAAAGTCTTGGAATATATTTAACTGGAATACGAATCAGGGAGATCTTAGGGTCGATCTGACTGAACCAGAGAAGGTCTTGGATTAATTTTGACTGGATCGGAATCAGAAAAATCTTAGGATCGATTTAACTGAACCAGAAAAAAGTCTTGGAATATCTTCAACTGGAATACGAATCAGGGAGATCTTATCGTCGATCTGACTGAACCAGAGAAGGTCTTGGATTAACTTTGACTGGATCGGCATCAAAAAAATCTTAGGATCGATTTAACTGGACCAGATAAAAGTCTTGGAATATCTTCAACTGGAATACGAATCAGGGAGATCTTAGGGTCAATCTGACTGAACCAGAGAAGGTCTTGGATTAATTTTGACTGGATCAGAATTAGAAAAATCTTAGGATCGATTTAACTGAACCAGACAAAAGTCTTCCATAGATGTAGTTTCTTTTTGAGGGGACTACCAAGTCATATGAATAGTCGACGGTGTTTATTGATTTGTCTTTCCCTGAAAAGGTAAAGAGTTAGTCATATGCAATGTCATGATGCATGATATATATCAAGCAATAATGCTCTCAGAATAAATGAGATTGTGTGGTATGATGTGTATTTTCCTGTATCATGATGTATGGAAATGTAATGTTTCTAGCTGGGGAAAATAAATCCCGGATAGCTGCTGGAGAATAGAGTTGAATTCTTCGTTTTTGCTGGGGATGACGAACGAAGATGATTGTGAGAATAGACCTGCAGGAGAGGATAACTCTGTTGGGGAATATACTGATGAGGAGATTACTCTGTGGGGAAGAGATGCTCTGTTGAGGATTCCACTGATAAATTCCGTCAGGATGAATTATCGTTGCTGGTGATATTAAATCTTGTTGGGGATTGAATTCTTGTTTGTGAAAGGAAAGGACTCTGCTGGGGATGATCTTTCAGTTGCGATTTGCTGGGGATAACCCTTTAGACTCTTATGGGGATAATCCTGAGTTTGCTAGGAATGATCCTTTGAACTCGGCTGGGGAGATTTATTTTTGTACTCCGCTGGGGAAACTTCCAGAGTCTACTGGGGATGATGCTTCAACTCCATTGGGGAAGCTTTTTCAGACTGCATTGGGCAAATTTTAACTCCATTGGGGGTATCTTGTATTCTGTCGGGGAAAATTCTTATACTCCGCTAGGGAATATTAAGACTGTCGGGGATATCAAGCCTTTTTAGTGCTGATGGTAGATCAACTCTGCTTGGGGAGAGTATTGTTGATTCGTTCATAGTTGCAAGTCTCAGCTGGGGAGAGCTATCATTACTGTCTTACTCTGTGGGGAGTGAAGGTATCTTAGTCATATTCTTCAGCTGAATCTACTTTTGTACCTGGTGGACAGAGCAACTATACAGCTTGGACACTTCTTATTTGCCCCTGTTTCTGATATTACCAGTAATCATTTTTTGTTTCGTATGTAAATATTTATGAGCAGCAATTAATGTCAAATGCATATATCAAAAATGAACATTGGACGTTCTTTGCAAAACAAAACAGATAAAGGAAAAACAGTTTGAAATTTCTTTGAAAATGAATTGTATTGATTTTGAAGTTTGGCCTGTAAATAGGCATTTTTGTACAAGAGGCTGACGTTCTAGTAAGAGAACGCCGCCGAACAAATAGAATTTATACAATTTGTGAAAAATAAACAAAACAGCTATGTGAATAATCCCACTGGATTCCAACTCTGTTGTTGCCTTTATGTCCTCGAGAATCTCATCACTTTGCTACTGGTTGAAGGTAGATCAGATTGATTAGTGTCGTCCGAGCTTAATAGTTGATACCGAAGTCTGGATGCAAGGTGATTCAATGAGACATAGTGTTACGCTTTGATCCCTAATTTTTGCCTGGACCGCCCTTTCGGGTTTTCAGTCCACCGGGATACCCTTTTTTGCCCAAGTCGCCTTTTCAGGTTTTCGACTTGCCGGGTGTACAGTTTTTTCATTTTCATCCCTTATTTTTTCCCGAACCCTTTTGGTTCGCCGGGAAGCCCTTATTTTTGCCTAGGCCAGTCAACCTAGCGGGTCTTTGATTTATGCGTAGTATCTTTTCACTATGTCTGCATTGACAGGGTGAGGAAGGTCGTCACCGTCCATGGTGGTTAGAATCATAGCTCCTCCTGAGAAAATGTTCTTAACCATAAATGGCCCTTCATAAGTAGGGGTCCATTTTCCCATGGGATCTCCTTGAGGTAATATGATGCGCTTGATAACCAGGTCCCCAACTTGATACTCTTGTCGTCTAACTTTCTTGTTAAATGCCTTGATCATCCATTTTTGGTACGTCTGACCATGACAAATAGCAGTAAGTCTCTTTTCGTCGATTAGGTTTAGATGATCAAGCCGGGTCTGAATCCAGTCATCTTCGCTCAAACCTGCATCCTTCATAATCCTAAGAGAGGGTATCTGAACTTCGATGGGTAGGACTGCCTCCATACCATATACCAAGGAATAGGGTGTTGCCCCTGTTGACGTTCGCGTTGAGGTACGGTACCCATGAAGAGCAAATGGTAACATCTTGTGCCAATCTTTGTAGGTCACCGTCATCTTCTGCACAATCTTCTTAATGTTTTTATTAGCCGCTTCAACAACCCCATTCATCTTCGGCTGGTAGGGAGAAGAGTTATGATGCTGTATCTTGAATTGCTCGCAGAGCTCGGTGATCATTTTGTTGTTAAGATTGGTACCATTGTCCGTAATGATCCTCTCCGGTACACCATATCGACAGATCGGATTATGTCGAATAAACCGTGCCACGACGTTCTTAGTTACATTAGCAAAGGAAGCTGCTTCAACCCATTTCATAAAGTAATCAATTGCTACCAGGATGAAACGATACCCGTTAGATGCCGTAGGTCCGATCTCGCCGATCATATCAATGCCCCACATTACAAAAGGCCAAGGAGCTGTCAAGACGTTCAGAGGAACCGGAGGTATGTGCACCTTATCAACATAGACTTGGCACTTGTGACATGTCCGAGAATGTTGATAACAGTCTTCTTCCATTATGGACCAAAAGTATCCTGCCCGAAGGATTTTCTTTGCCATGGTGTATCCACTGGAATGAGTCCCGAAAGTACCTTCATGTAACTCTGCCATGATCCTCTCTGCCTCGTTCTTATCCACACATCGCAGTAAGGTCGAATCATGGTTACGCTTGTAAAGAACGCCATTGCTGATGAAGAACTTTGCTGCGAACCTCCTCAGAAACTTCTTGTCATTAACAGATGCACCCTCGGGGTATTCCCGAGCTTCAAGATACCTCTTCACCTCATGAAACCAGGGTTTATCCGCTACCTCTTCAGTCTCAATATCACAGCAATGTGCAGGTTCTTCCAATCTTTCAATGATAATCCGGGGAGCTTTGTTGTCCCAATTGACTTTGAACATAGAAAACATCGTAGCTAGCGCGTCCGCCAACTGATTCTCCTCTCTAGGGAAGTGTTCAAAGGTTATCTCCTCAAAATATGGAAGCAACGTCAATACATACTCCTTGTAAGGAATAAGATTTGGGTGTTTCGTATCCCACTCGCCTTTGATCTGACTCATCACGAGAGTGGAATCTCTGAAGACACTTAGAAACTTAATCCTTAGGTCAATTGCTTCTCTAAGACCGATAATGCATGCCTCATACTCCGGCATGTTGTTGGTGCAGTTGAAACATAGTCAGGCGGTGAACGGAGTATGAGAGCCTTTAGGAGATATGATCACGGCACCAATGCCATTGCCCAAAGAGTTCGAGGCTCCATCAAAGTACATAGACCATTGGGATCCTTCCTCAGGTCCTTCATCCGGTTCGGGTGTCTCACAATCAGTTACCAACATGATATTCTCGTCTGGGAATTCAAAGTTCATAGACTGGTAATCATCCACTGCTTGATGTGCCAAATGGTCTGCCAACACACTTCCTTTGATTGCCTTTTGGGTCGTGTACTGGATGTCATACTCAGTCAAGATCATCTGCCATCTTGCTATTCTTCCGGATAAGGCAGGCTTCTCGAAGATATACTTAATTGGATCCATTTTTGATATCAATAAGGTGGTGTGAGTCAACATATACTGTCTCAGCCGGCGAGCAGCCCATGCCAAAGCGCAACAAGTTTTCTCGAGCAACGAGTATCGGGTCTCGCAGTCGGTAAACTTTTTGCTAAGGTAATAAATAGCATGCTCTTTTCGGCCAGACTCGTCATGCTGACCCAGCACACACCCCATTGAGTTGTCGAGTATTATCAAGTATAAGATCAAAGGTCTCCCTTCAACTGGAGGCATCAGAATGGGTGGCTCTTGGAGATACTCTTTGATTCTTTTGAAAGCGGCCTGGCATTCATCATTCCAACATACTACTTGATCTTTCTTCAGCAGCTTGAAGATTGGCTCACAAATAGCAGTCAGGTGCGAGATGAATCGGGCAATGTAGTTTAGACGTCCCAGAAAACCTCTGACTTCTTTCTCTGTTCTGGGAGCTGGCATCTCTTGTATGGCTTTCACTTTTTCCGGATCCACTTGAATACCTTTATCGCTTACGACAAAACCCAGCAGCTTACCAGATCTCACCCCGAAGGTGCACTTGTTCGGGTTTAACCTCATCTTGTACAACTTCAACCTGTCAAATAGCTTCTGTAGGTGGTCAAGATGTTCTCCCTCCGTCTGGGATCTTGCAATCATGTCGTCGACGTATACCTCAATCTCATGATGGATCATGTCATGAAACAAAGCAACCATAGCACGCTGATACGTTGCCCCAACATTCTTCAATCCAAAGGGCATGACCTTGTAGAAAAAAGTACCCCACTGAGTAACAAAGGTTGTCTTCTCCATGTCTTTGGGAGCCATTTTAATCTGATTATAACCGGAGAAGTCATCCATAAAGGAGAAGACTTTATGTTGGGCGGTGCTGTTAACCAGAACGTTGATATGAGGTAGAGGGAAGTCATCCTTGGGGCTTGCCCTGTTCAGATCCCTGTAGTCAACACACATTCGAACCTTACCATCCTTCTTCGGCATGGGAACCACATTGGCCACCCACTGAGGGTAAGAAGTAACTGCTAGAAAACCGGCGTCAAACTGTTTCATAAATCCAGCCTTGATTTTCTCAGACATCTCTGGGCGCATTCGGCGGACCTTCTGTTTCACTGGAGGACAATCTTCCTTGGTAGGCAGACGGTGAACCACAATATCAGTATCCAAACCAGGCATATCTTCGTAAGACCAGGAAAAGATCTCAACATAGTCACGCAACATCTGAATCAACTGTTGCTTCACACTAAGCTCCAGGTTTGCACCGATCTTGACCTCTTTCTTGTCCTCGTTTGTACCCAGATTCACTGATTCCACTGGCTCTTCATGCGGCTGTATAGTCCTCTCTTCTTGGAGTAGCAGTCTTGCAAGTTCACCAGGCACTTTGCAATCATCTTCACCTTCATCTTCGGCTAAGTTGATCGGATTTTTAAAGTCATAACCGGCAGTAGCAGAGTCGTTACCAGTAGGATCCAGAGTGGATGTAGACCTGTGTATGTGAGTGTGTGTAAAATAGTTGTTTTGCAATATATAATAAAAGAAAAACAAGGAGTGCAAAATTTGAAATGCAAGAAACGTCTAATGCTTTTATTAATGATATATGTAGATGACACACATAAAGCCCTCACAAATGAAGCCACAGTGCCCCGGGTAAGACACCGAGCCATAGAGTTTAAAACATTGTCTGTTACAAATTCAAAACAAAAGGTTTCATTACTGGGTAACAAAAGAAATATGGATGAAGTCCTTTGCTGTCCAGTTGCTTGGTCCACCATCAGTAGTAGGATAGATCCAACTGTCGAACTTAGACTCTTCAACGTCGTCTTCAATGGAATTCACTCCTGAATTGCTAATGAACAGGGGAGGTCTTCCGATCCGTGCATTCCGAACAGCCCTTTGAGCTTCTGTAGTGAAACTCAAACCAAACTTGTTAGTCTTCTGTGTAAAATCAGGGAGTTGGCCCCAATTCACACACCCACCTTTCTCGATGACAGCCCGGGCATCCCTAAAGGAAGCCATCTTCATAGGAGGATCATCAACAACGGTCTCAGCTGATGCCAGCGTCTGGGGAACCTCTTCAAAATGCTGAAATGGGGTCTCAATGAACTCCCCATCCATATCTACATATCGGAAAGAGTTGAGGTGGCTCACCATGTACTCCTCCTCTCCTTGTATTGTCACAATCTTCCCTTTCACTGGGTACTTCAGCTTCTGGTGGAGCGTTGATGTTACTGCCCCAGCTTTGTGGATCCATGGACGACCCAGCAAACAAGAATAAGATGGCCGAATGTCCATCACATAGAATGTAGAGGCAAAAACCTGAGAACCAACCTTAATCGGGATATCAACTTCTCCGTGCACCATCCTCTTAGACCCATCAAAGGCCCTGACGATGATGTTGCTTGGTTTCAGCTCCAACCCTTCACAGTCCAACCGATCTAGAGCTTTCTTAGGCAAAACGTTCAACGAGGAACCAGTATCCACCAATACATGAGTAAGAGTGGTGCCCCTGCATTCAATGGAGACATACAGGGCATCGTTGTGATTCTTCCCTTTAGCAGTCAAGTTGGCGTCAGAGAAAGCCAACCCATTATCAGCAGTCAAACTAGCCACGCAATCTTTAAACTGATCAGTTGACGTTTCTGGCGGTATGTGTGTAGTCTTCAGGAATACAATCAGAGCCTTGGCATGGGCCTCTGAGCATAGAAACAGTGACAACATAGAGATCTTGGACGGGGTTTTCCCCAGCTGCTCGACTACATTGTAGTCGCTCTTTTTGATGATCTTCAGAATCTCTTCCATCTCTTGTCTAGAAGCATCAACACTAACCGTCTTCGGTGCCTCCGTCTGGGAAGGCTCATCAGTGGTCCCTTTGCCCCGAGCGTCAGAGGACTCGGCGACAGGGGTAAGAATAGGAACTTGAACAGGAATAGTAGCAGGTACACTGGCAGGTGTAATAACAACAGGTTTTCGGGTAGTGGGTGCAGAGATATCAGGTGAGAAAAGTCTTCCGCTGCGGGTAACTTTGGCAGGTCCAACAATATTGCTGACGTCAGTATCATCATTTAACTCTTGTTTAACTCTATGAAAATAAACATCAGCCCCATAGTGCCAAGGGATAGATTTATCAGAGGTGTAGGGGATAGGCCCCGGAACATTGATGATCAGTGGTGCGATTCTTGGAACAGATGTAATTCTAACAGGCTTTCTCGAGGAAGCCTTGGAAGAATTGTCGAGGATGGTGATAATAGCAACTTCTTCAGTACGAACTAAAGGAACAACAATCTTCTTAAACAAAATTTCTTTACTATCCATCAGGAGCTGGACACCTGACTTCAAAAGATGACAACCGGTAGGTAGAACATAACACATACGACAACCTTCGTCACAACCCGGAAATAAACCGACTAGCAAAAGGTTCTTCTTCACAGTCATCAAAGAGGTAACAATGTCGTTCATAGAAACCACAAACGAGTCTTCATATATAGCATTCACTCCATGCTTGGGCATAGGAGCAGTCACAACATTAGGTCTTTCGGGCGCTTCGAACTCAATCTCCTTAGCATCAATTAAGTCCTGTATTTTGTTCTTCAAAGCCCAACAATCATCTGTATTATGTCCCGGGCTATCAGAGTGAAAAGCACAGTGGGCATTAGGGTTGTACTTTGGTAATGTTGTATTTGGATTCTTCGGGGCCTCCCTTGGAATCACCAAGTTGGTTTTTAGTAATTGTGGAAGAATCTGAGACATAGTCATGTTGAGATGGGTGAATCGCCTTCGAGGTCTCTCGGCCTTTGACTGATTATTGTGCTGAGGAGAACCAGCAGGTCTTGAAATAACAACCGCATTAACAACTTGGCGGTGTTCAGGTCTATTCTGGCTTTTCGAACTGTAGACAACACTGGACTCTTTCTTAAAAGGCTTTTTCTCGGTGCTTGATGAAGCACCCTTTTGTATCTTACCGGCCTTAATACCAGCCTCAATCCTTTCATCGGTCATAATCAGCTCTATAAACCCAGACGAAGAGCTTCCAATCAGATGGTTGAAAAATGGACCAGACAAGGTCCCCAGAAACATATCCACAAGCTCCCGATCAGCCAAGGGTGGTTGCACTCTTCCGGCGAGGTCCCTCCACTTCTGAGCATAATCTTTGAAACCTTCGCCCATTCCCATTAACATACCCTGGAGTTGGGTACGCGTGGGAGCGAGGTCAGAATTGTATTGGTACTGCCTGTAGAAAGCAGTAGCCAAATCTTCCCAACTGCGGATACTGGCTCCGTCTAACTGGTAAAACCATTCAAGCTGAGTCCTTGAGAGACTGTCTTGAAAGAAGTGGATCCATAGGTTCTTATCAGCGGTGTACGGATGAATCTTCCTTACATATGACCAGAGGTGCAGCTTCAGACAAGATACTCTGTCATACTTAGCAAAGGCTAGTGCTTTGAATTTATGGGGAATCACCACCCCAGATGATAGACCCAGATCACCAAAGTCCAGACCAGGCACTCTCTGAACTTCCATCGCACTCAACCAGTCTTCCAGTTGTTTGTATCTATCCTCAGCAGGAGGATACTGGTCTTCGTCGAAGTCCGTCTCATTGTCTGAGACCACAGGTGTGATCGATGGATCTGGAACTGACTGTTTAATGCTGGTTCGCGAAATGTCGCGGTAAGCAAGAGTCGCCACCGTCTTTTATTTTCTCCAACATGGACAGGACAAAAGCACAGCAAAATTCCTTATGAGATTGTTTCTCGGTTCGGGAGGTAGATTTATAGAAAGGGAAGGTGTTAGCACCCTTTCTATCCATGGTTATCCATGGGCTCTTAGGTACTTGATCTTATGTTTTCAAAATGTTTGTTTGCTTTTCAAAATGTGAGTGGGTTTGAAAAAGTTTCATTGAAAACTTCAATTCGACTCTTGTATCAGTCCTCAAGAGTGTTGTGAAGCGTTTGTTTTGAAATCTTTTAGAAAGTGTCAGTGTGAAAAGTTTGTTTTGTTTGTTTTTTGAAGAGAGCAAGTACCCAGGAGTTGTCTACCTACCCTAAGGAATTAGGCTGTGTAAATGTCCTTAAGGTAGTGCCATCCCACCATTGAGAGGTAGGTAGCACCACCGTTGGAGGTGTTCGGGTCAATTCGGGTTTAGGGACAGTGTGGTCACCAGAGCAACAGTAGGACACCTTAGAAGCTACCCTTATGCCATGGAGCATGGACATAAGGACTTACTAAAACATCCTATACTCGACGACCACGTTTCGAGGGAAATGCAACAGTGAGGCGTACCCTAAGAGTGGTGTGTGAATTCGTGTGTTATTTTCAGTTTAATATTTGTCTTTGATCATGCCTTTGGTGAGCTACGCATTATTTTTAATTTAGGCCATTCATTCTTTCATGCAAAGTTTAGCAGTTAAAAGTGCGGAAATTAAAGTGCGGAAGGTAAAATCCTACGCTATTACAAGACGCGGGTCTATACATCGCCAAATTAACAAAGACCCGTTTTGAATAAAAATGCGGAAAGTAAATAAGTTCCTAATTACTATTACAAGGCTTGAGCAATTACATAATATTCACAATAAAATAAATGCGCGAAAAGAATAAAGATAGGACGTTCGAGGGCGTTGGACCCTTTTGGAATTAAATTGAAATTAAAAGTTAATTAATTATTTAATTAAGACAAGAAATGTTTTTTTTGGTTTTTTGTATTTAATGAAAATAAAGAAAGATTAAAAATTAAAAGAAACCCTAGTTCTAAGTTATTTTTAATTATTAATAAAAAATATTCAAGTTTGACCTAATGTACACTAATTAATTAATTACATGGGTATTTACAAAATAATTAATAATTAATAATAATAATATTGATGAGAAAATTATTTTAAAAAAAGGAAAAGATGAAAAAAATATCAAAACCCTAATTTCTACATATTTTAATTTGTTAAGAAAAAGATTTAAAATTGAAAACCTAATTTTACTAAATTAATTATTTAACATTTATTTACAAAATAAATTAATAGAAATTAATATTAATAAAAATAAACATTTTTTGTAGTTTCTGATTTATTATTGAAAAAATTATTTTTGGTAAATTAGAGAAAATAATTAAAAACAACTAAAAGAATTAAGGAAGAAAATCAAATAAAAATAAAAAATGTGCAAACCATGGGGGTATTCAGACCCAAATGGAGGTTTTATTTGAGAAATTTGGCCCAAGAATGCAAGCCCTTTTGACTTTCTGGAATTACGTATGGAATGGTTGACCAGCGTGCATGGTGGACCTCCATTCATAGCCTTCAGATAGATCATCCTGCATAGGTGGCAAGCTTGGGCGTGTGTGTGCATGGTAGGACGTCAGGGGTATGCTGCATATGAACACGTTACAACAAAAAATTATCAAGTATATGGGGGACCTGGGAATCGAACCCAGGTCCCAATGCCTGTAGGACAGCACACCAACCAACTGAGCCATTGAGTCTCTTTGTCAATTAAATGGAGCATTAATAACATATATGAAAAAACAATATTACGCTGAACCAAAACAAAAACGCGCTAACATTCAAACTGTCCAATCACGTTCAACCACCTCAGCGTCTTCTTTCTTTTGTCCCTGTAATATAATTAAATAGCGGGGGTTTTAAACCCCCACTAACTGCAATTCAGAAAAAATAGCGATTAGCATATGGTTTATCATAAATTGAGCGCGAGGTGTGGATTAGTCTCGTTTGGAAGTCACGATTTCAATGGTACCAGTTTGGTGGCCCAATTTTTCCATATACGTAAAGCCCTAATTCAAAGCTTCTGCAACCCTAGAAAGCGTTGATGGTGAATCATGATACAGGGCTTGATAATCCAATTGAGTTATGTCATTAGCTTCAGAATATCCATATTAGTGTAAATCAACAATTAAAATGCATGAACAATGCCTGGAAATTAAAACACGATAATGAAAATATTTAGGAAAAGTGTGATGTCGTTCTACCACTTCTGGAGGTCTGGAGACTTGGTTTCGATTGCAAAAGCTTCCTGGATCCCTTGGCAATGTGTTGGAATGCGTTTGGAGCTTTGAATCGTGCTCTAGATATGTTTTCATTTTTCAATATTTTGTGAAAAAATGCAATCTTGTTCTATGGTTTTGAGCGCGGCTTTTTGTGTCCCTTGCATTAGGTTTCAGTCTTGCATATGTATGTGGATAGAATTAGGTTAAAAAACCAGCCCAAAGTCAATTGATTTAATGATTCAATATTTGATTTCCAATCCAATCTTTTTCAATCTTTTTCATGCCAATCATGCCAAATTTGGATGATTTTGTCCTTGTTGATTGGTACACGAGATATTGAGCTCATAATGGACATATTTGCTGCATAAAAAGATTTAAAAAACATGATTTAGTATTTTTCTCATAATTAATTTTAATTAAATGAATTAATAAGATTAAAAATTCAATTAATTAATTAAAAATAAGAAAATAACTCCCTTTTAGCTTAATGGGTCGTGCATAGCCTTTGGGTAATGATTCATGAGAGAAATTGTGGCCCATTAGCATTTTTGAAACCTTTTGTGCAAAGTTGACTTTTCAAAATTCCCAAAAATTTCCCAACTTCTACAAGGCATATCTTGCTCAATTTTTAAGCTTTGATCATGTTCTTGGACATTTTGGAAAGGTCTTGAAGTCCTCTAACCAATTGCATTGGTCCCATGTCATTTTAATTTACCAATCTCAAATTATGGTCTTTGACTTAAAGTGCCTTTTTGTTGACTTTTGAAAATGACCTATAATATTGAAATTGATAACTTTTTGTGAGAGCATTTCTTGGACTTGAAGTGTGAACATGAGTTGTAGGAAATGTCATCCTCTTCAAAATGAGCTTTGGATGGAATTTTTCTGATAAAACATGAAGAAGTTATGCCTTGGTCAATTTGCAGTTGACTTTTTCAGCTGTCCAAAAATAGAAACTTTTGCATCTTGAGACTTTTCGAGCCATGCCTTGAGAATCATGATCAAATGATGTTTGTGGCTTCAAAATAAGATGTTGACCAAAAATTTTGACTTTTGACTGTCAAATGACCATTTTGCCCCTACAGTTGACTGTGAAGCATTTAGGGTTTTTGACTGTGCAATTTGATGCTGTGAGTCTTGAAACTTTGCATATGGATGCTTGAAAATGTATGTAGGCATGTGGGACTTGATTGGACCCTTGGAAACTTCAATTTCTTTGCAAGAACCAAAACCCTAATTTTGACTGTGTTAGGAGGCAATTGGACTGTGCAACCCTTGAGGGATTTTGAATCATCTGGAGATTGATCTTGACAAATATTTAAGAATATGGGTGGGCAAATTTTGGGGTACAACAGTTGCCCCTGTTCAATCTTCTTAAACCTGAGGATGTAGATTGGCTGACATGCCTTACGTAATCCGAAGGTGGAAGATGATTGAACACTAGAGTGCCCAGAAATTTGCACTCACATAGTAGAGTGTCAGCAGTGTGATGGTGGGAATGGGCTTACAGATTCCATTTGGAGACTGATGAATAGGAGGATGGGCTTATAGATGCCATCTGGAAGTTTGACAGTACCTTGTCGGGAATGGGCTTATAGATGCCATTTGGAGACTGTAGTGGTAGTTGTGGAGAGATGGGCTTATAGGTGCCATCGGGAGATTGTCGATCGCGTAAGAGATTCCTTAGCGAGAACTTGCGTACCTGAGAGAGAAAATAATTACCTGGCCTGTTACAGGAGCTGATCTTCAAACTCTTTATGTAGATGTGCCCTGGCTGGATAAAGAAATCGAATCTTGAAAACTCTTCAGACGTGCCCTGGCGGGATACAGGAATCGAGTCCAGAGAATATAGTCGTCAATAGATACACCTTGGCAGGATACAGGAATCGGATCTTCGAACTCTTCAGACGTGCCCTAGCAGGATACAGGAATCGAGTCTGGTAATGTATAGTCGTCAACAGATACACCCTGGCAAGATACAGGACTCAGATCTTCGGACTCTTCAGACGTGCCCTGGCAGGATACAAGAATCGAGTCTGGTAATGTTAGTCGTCAACAGATACACCCTGGCAGGATACAAGAATCGGATCTTCGGACTCTTCAGACGTGCCCTGGGAGGATACAGGAATCGAGTCTGGTAATGTTAGTCGTCAACAGATACACCCTGGCAGGATACAGGAATCAGATCTTCGGACTCTTCAGACGTGCCCTGGCAGGATACAGGAATCGAGTCTGGTAATGTTAGTCGTTAACAGATACACCCTGGCAGGATACAGGAATCGGATCTTCGGACTCTTCAGACGTGCCCTGGCAGGATACAGGAATCGAGTCTGGAATCAGTCGTCAACAGATACACCCTGGCAAGATACAGGAATCGGATCTTTAGTCGCGACCGTTGATAGTAATTATCTTTGTATTGATCTTTGTCCTGAAAAGACAAAACGTTAGTTGTATGTGATGCCATGATGTATGACATGCGAGATGTTCTCAGAATAAGTGAGATTGTAGGTTCATGATGCGTGTATGCATGCTATAATATATAAAGATGTGATGTTTATGGAATATGTTTTTGTCTAGGAAAATAAATCCTTGACGGGTGCCGGGAAGTTAAATCCTGGGCTGTTGTGGAATAGAGCTTCGCTGTTTCCGCTGGGGATGATAGTTGCAAGAATACCGGTAGGAGAAGATGACTTCGTTGGGGAATAAACTTGGCGATTACCCTGTGGGGGAAAATTACTCTAGCGATCTTGCTGGGGAACAATACTCTGTGGGAAGAGAGATACTTTGCTGAGCTGTTTGATGATAACTCCGCTGGGGATACCGTTGATGTGTTATGTTGAAGGACTTAATAGACTTCGCTGGGGATATGAAGACTTCGTCGAGGACGATCTTTCCATGGCTTTTGGCTGAGGATAACCCAGTTATATCCTGGTGGGGAAATAACCTTTGAATAAAGCCGAGAGACGCGTTCGTGTTCTGCGGGTGACGAGCTTCCAGAATCTACTGGGGATAAGCTTCCTGTTGGGGATATGGATTTCACTTCCCTGGGGAAACTTTTGGACTGGACTCTCCTGGGGAAATTTTGAATTGTACGGGGGGAGTGGCTCCACTGAATGTCTGTATACCGCCAGGGAACAATCTTAGATCAAGACTGCCGGGGATGCTTGTTATGGAATATTTGTAATATCGTTGGGGAATGTTGAGATCTGCTGGGGATACCCAACTTCCTTAAGGCTGATAGAGTAGGCTAACTCTGCTTGGGGAGAGTGTATTGACTTGCCGGCTCACTCTCTGGGGAATTAGGATATCTTGGTTATGTTCATCAGCTGAACTTACCTTGGTACCTTGGTGGACAAAGCAATTAGATCGCTTAGACGACTCATTATTGCCCCTGTTTCTAATGTTACCTGTAAGTAATCCTTTGTTTCGTATGCAAATATTTATGAGTTAGCAATTATTATCAAATGCATATATCACAAATTGAACCTTGGACGTTCTTCTCAAAACAAAACAAAAAAAGGACAAACAATTGGCAATTTGTCTGAAAAGTGAATTTATATTGATTTTTGAATTGCCTGTAAATAGGCGTTTATGTACAAGAGGCTGACGTCCTAGTAAGAGAACGCCGCTGAACAACAGAGTTTATACAATTTTGTGAAAAAGGGAAAACAAAACAGCTATGTGAAAAGAATGATCCCACTGGGTTCCAACTCTGCTATCGCCTTTATATCTTCGAGCGTCTCATCACTTTGCTGCTCAGTTGACGATGAAGCTGATTGATCAATGCCGTTTGAACTTGACAGTTGATACCGGATTCTGGATGCAAGGTGATCCAATGAGACATAGTGTTACGCTTTTATCCCTAACTTTTTCCTGGACCGCCCTTTCGGGTTTTCAGTCCACCGGGATACCCATTTTTGCCCAAGCCGCCTTTTCAGGTTTTCGACTTGCCGGGTGTACAGATTTTTTTTATTTCATCCCTCATTTTGCCCGAACCCTTTTGGTTCGCCGGGAAGCCCTAATTTTTGCCTAGGTATGTCAACCTAGCGGGTCTTTTATCATGCGTAGTATCTTTTTACTATGTCTGCATTGGCGGGGTGAGGAAGGTCGTCACCGTCCATGGTGGTTAGGATCATGGCTCCTCCTGAGAACACATGTTTAACCACAAATGACCCTTCGTACGTAGGGGTCCATTTTCCCCCGGGATCACTTTGAGGAAGAATGATGCGTTTGATTACCAGGTCCCCGACTTGATACTCTTGTGGTCTGACCTTCTTGTTAAATGCCCTGATCATCCGTTTTTGATACGTCTGACCGTGACAAATAGCAGTGAGTCTCTTTTCGTCAATTAGGTTCAACTGATCAAGTCGTGTCTGGATCCAATCATTTTCGCTTAGATCTGCATCCTTCATTATCCGGAGAGAGGGTATCTGCACTTCAATTGGCAAGACTGCCTCCATGCCATAGACCAAAGAAAAAGGAGTTGCCCCGGTTGACGTTCTTGTTGAGGTACGGTACCCATGAAGAGCAAACGGTAACATCTCGTGCCAATCTTTATAGGTCACTGTCATCTTCTGCACAATCTTCTTAATATTCTTATTAGCTGCTTCGACAGCCCCATTCATCTTCGGCCGGTAAGGAGAAGAGTTGTGGTGTCGTATCTTGAATTGCTCGCAGAGCTCAGTGATCATCTTGTTATTGAGATTGGTACTGTTGTCTGTAATGATTCTTTCAGGGACTCCGTATCGACAGATCAGGTTATGCCGAATGAACCGTGCCACGACGTTCTTGGTTACTGTAGCATAAGAAGCTGCTTCAACCCACTTCGTAAAGTAATCAATTTCCACCAGGATGAAGCGATGCCCGTTGGATGCCATAGGTTTAATCTCGTCGATCATATTTATGCCCCACATTGCAAAAGGCCAAGGTGCAGTCAAGAAATTCAGAGGAACTGGAGGAACGTGCACCTTATCTGCATATATCTGGCACTTATGACATGTCCGAGAATGTTGGTAACAATCAACTTCCATTGTGGACCAGAAATATCCTGCCCGAAGGATCTTCTTTGCCATAGTGTGTCCACTGGAATGTGTTCCGAAGGTACCTTCATGCAACTCTGCCATGATCCTTTCTGCTTCAGCCTTATCCACACAGCGCAGTAAGGTCGAATCATGGTTTCGCTTGTACAGAATGCCGTTGCTGAGGAAGAACTTTGCTGCGAACCTTCTCAAGAACTTTTTGTCGGTTACAGATGCACCTTCAGGGTATTCTTGAGCTTCCAAATACCTCTTCACCTCATGATACCAAGGTTTCTCAGTTACTACCTCAGCCTCAAGATCACAACAATATGCCGGTTCGTCCAGTTTCCAGATGATGATCCGGGGAGCCTCATTGTCCCACTTGACTTTGAACATAGAAGACATCGTAGCTAACGCGTCCGCCAACTGATTCTCCTCTCTCGGGAAATGTTCAAAAGTTATTTCTGTGAAATGGGGAATCAATGTCAACACACACTCTTTATAGGGAATAAGATTCGGATGTTTCGTATCCCACTCGCCTTTGATCTGATTGATCACGAGAGCGGAATCTCCGAAGACATTCAGAAACTTGATCCTTAAGTCAATCGCAACTTGAAGTCCCATGATGCATGCCTCATACTCCGCCATGTTGTTGGTGCAGTTGAGACATAGCCGGGCAGTAAGTGGAGTATGAGTGCCTTGAGGGGATATGATCACAGCGCCAATGCCGTTACCCAAGGCGTTCGAGGCTCCGTCAAAGTGCATAGACCATCAGGATCCTTCCTCAGGTCCTTCATCCGGTCCAGGTACTTCACAATCAGTCACAATCATGATGCTCTCGTCAGGAAATTCAAAGTTCATTGACTGGTAGTCGTCCACTGCCTGGTGTGCCAAGTGGTCTGCTAATACACTTCCTTTGATAGCTTTCTGAGTCGTGTACTGGATGTCGTATTCTGTCAAGATCATTTGCCATCTTGCTATTCTTCCAGACAGAGCAGGCTTTTCGAATATGTACTTTATTGGATCCATCTTTGATATCAACAGGGTAGTGTGAGTCAGCATATACTGTCTCAGCCGGCGAGCAGCCCATACCAAAGCGCAGCAAGTTTTCTCGAGCAGTGAGTATCGGGTCTTACAGTCGGTAAACTTTTTGCTAAGGTAATAAATGGCGTGCTCTTTTCGGCCAGACCCGTCATGCTGCCCCAGCACACACCCCATTGAGTTGTCAAGTACTGTCAGGTATAGTATTAGAGGTCTCCCTTCAACCGGTGGCATAAGAATGGGTGGTTCTTGGAGATACTCTTTGATTCTGTCAAAAGCGGCCCGACATTCATCATTCCAACGTACTACCTGATCTTTCTTCAGCAGCTTGAAGATTGGTTCACAAGTAGCAGTTAGGTGCGAGATGAATCGAGCAATGTAATTCAGACGTCCTAGAAAGCCTCTGACTTCTTTCTATCTTGGGAGCTGGCATCTCTTGTATAGCTTTAACCTTGGCAGGGTCCACTTGAATACCCTTGTCACTTACGACGAAGCCTAGCAACTTTCCAGATCTTACCCCGAAGGTGCACTTGTTCGGGTTCAACCTCAGCTTGTATAATTTCAGACGGTCGAACAGTTTCTGCAGATGATCAAGGTGTTCCTCCTCAGTTTGGGACCTTGCAATCATGTCGTCGACATACACTTCAATCTCATGGTGGATCATGTCATGAAATAAAGCAACCATGGCACGTTGGTAGGTTGCCCCAGCATTTTTCAACCCAAAAGGCATGACCTTGTAGCAGAAGGTGCCCCACTGAGTAACAAAGGTAGTCTTTTCCATATCTTCGGGAGCCATATTGATCTGATTATAACCTGAAAAACCATCCATGAAGGAGAACACCTTGTGCTGAGCAGTATTGTCAACCAGAACGTCAATGTGAGGCAGAGGGAAGTCATCCTTGGGGCTTTCCCTGTTCAAATCCCTGTAATCGATGCACATTCTGACCTTACCATCCTTCTTTGGCACTGGCACCACATTGGAAACCCACTGAGGGTAAGAAGTCACTACAAGAAACCCGACATCGAATTGCTTCATAACCTCAGCTTTGATCTTCTCGGACATCTCTGGACGCATACGGCAGACCTTTTGCTTAACCGGAGGGCAGTCTTCCTTAGTGGGTAGGTGATGGACCACAATGTCAGTATCCAACCCAGGCATGTCTTCGTAGGACCAGGCAAATATCTCCACATAATCATGCAACATCTGAACCAACTGTTGTTTCACGCTGAGCTCCAGATTGGCACCAATCTTAACTTCCCTTCTGTCTGTCTCAGTACCCAGATTTACCGTTTCCACTGGCTCTTCATGTGGCTGAATGACCCTCTCTTCCTGGAGTAACAGTCTTGCAAGCTCGCCAGACACTTCGCAATCATCTTCACCTTCGTCTTCGGCTAAGTTGATCGGATTTTCGAAGTCATAACTGGCAGTAGCAGGGTCGTTACCAGTGAGATCCAGAGTGGATTGAAACCTGTATGGGTGAGTGTGTGTAAATACAGCTGTTTTGCAACATATAAAGAAAGGAAAGAAAGAAAGGGATCACAAGATTTGAAATGCGAAAAAACTTCCAATGTCTTTATTCATGATATATGGAAATGACAGTTAATAAGCCCTCACAAATGAAGCCACAGTGCCCCGGGTAAGACACCGGGCCATAAAGTTTTTATTGTTGTTTATTACAAATAACAAAAACAAAGGAATTCATTACTGCGTAACAAAAGTAACAGGTATGTGATCTTTTGCGGTCCAATTGGTCAGTCCACCGTCGGTCGTCGGGTAGATCCAGCTATCGAACTCTGATTCTTCCACTTCATCTTCATCCCTAATAGCATTCACTCCATGGTCAGGTAGGGGAGCTGTCACCACATTAGGCTTCTCAGGCGCCTCGAACTGAACTTCCTTAGCATCAATAAGGTCTTGAACCTTATTTCTCAGGGCCCAGCAATCATCAGTAGAATGCCCCGGTGTTGTACCCCAAAATTTGCCCTCGCGCTTTTCCACAAGAAATCTCAGCTTCAGACAGTTCCTGACTTTTCAAACTGGCTCAAGAATCGGACAAACGGACTTTTCTTGACAGTCAAGTGAAATTAGGGTTTTTACTGACTTTCAGAACTCCGGATTGTTTCATACAGTTGGCTTAGGGTTTTGGTTGATTTTGGTTCAATTTTGATCAGGCGAGCGTTATTCGACATTTAATCAGGAATTAAAGTTTTATGGGCATATTCTCAGAAGAATTTAAATTCCACAGCACCTTGCAGTTTATTCTGAGATCAGGTTTAAGTTCGCATTGTTTTGATTTAATCAGTGAAAGAAACAATGGTTGGAATTCATGTTGTTTTCTTTGAGCCAGTCAAATACGGTATGTGCAGTAATGGATTCACAGTGTTTATGGCAAATCAGTGAAGAAGGAATGCGTTGGTCAGTTCATTTTGGTTGACTGCTGCTTTGCTTTGGATATCGGAAGAGACAGGATTAATTGATCAATATTGTTATTATTTAAGTTATTTATTATTCTAAAAATTGAATGATTGAAATTTATTTTTCAATTGTTTTAATTCTAAGAATTTTGAATAAATAAATAAACAATAAAGAAAATTAGAATTATTTGGATAATTTAGATTTTATTGATATTTGAATTATTTGTACAAATTGTTGTTTATAATTTAAATTATGAACAATAATATACATTAATTTAAATATTACATAAAATAAAAACTATCCTATTCCTAATATTCTTCATTCTTCACTCCGCTCCGGTGCTCCATTTTTTTTATCTGCAAAAAAGAAGCAAGAAAAGTCAGAAAGCAGTTAATTAAAGACAGTTAAAATTGCTCATCATTAGGGGCCACTGACTGGGATCAGTTGACCCTCTCTGCAAATCACGGGATTTCTCCCGGTTCATAAAGAGGGAAGAATTCCATTTTTTTATTCGTGAATGTCAAATGCATAATTTCTAAAAATTCAAACTGCAAACTTCCAATTCAAACTAAACTGAAAAGTCCAATTCCCACTTAAATGCCAAAGATATCAAAGAAAAGCAAGAAGTACAATTGCTGTCAAAAGTGCCAAGCTGTCAAAGAAGGATTTGAAAAAGATATCAATGCAAAGTCAGCACACAAAGCTGTCAAAAGAAAGGAAAAGATGCAGGGAAAAATGTGTTATGCAAGCAACTTAAACCTTAATCATCATTTCCCATTAGGGCCCCTTCAGAAAAAGTACAAAAAAGAATCATATAATAATCTTCAGCTGTACTATAGAGAGAGAAAAAGAGAGAAATGGAAGCAAGTTTCCAGGGTTCAGGCCTTAGGCAGAAAAGACACAGAAAAAGATATACAAAAAGAGACACGGTTCAGCAAGCAGGATAGAGGAGGGAGCAGAACTTCTTACCAAAGGCAAGGAAATATACAAAAACTTGCTAAGCATTTCACATACCAGGAACTTTGACCAAAACTCTGTCAAGGCCAAACCTCACACAACCTCAAGCTTCAAACTGATAACCTGCAGTCCATAAAAAAACTGAACAACAAAACACAGTACCTACAAAACTGAAGCCTCACAACAAAAACTCAAAAAAAAAAACTACTCAGAACCTACACCTAACATAAACACACTAAACCTTCTGCAAGCATCAAAACTGCTCCAGCCCTTAAAACAACCATCAAACCTGAACAACCATCAAACTTCATCAACCCTGCCTCAACCTTCAAACACTAAAAAAAAACCTGATAAACAAAGCACGAAGCCTGCTAATGCCCTGAACTTGCCTAACCACATAAAACACATACAACCAGCACCCTGATTCAAACACCCAAAACCTCACATAACCTGCATGTTCTAAAACAAATCCAGAATCACCTTAAAACCAGAACCAACAACCATGAAACCATGATCCTGTCAATAAACCATCAAACATACAAACACATAAGCAAAATTACCAACCTGCAGTAGCCTTAACTGCTACCCTGTCAAACGAATGAACCAACAACCATAAAAGTCCATACACAACCTGCCTAATCAAAAAAGGCACCACTACTGTCAAGGCCTAATCACATAAACCAGATAAAACCCTTGCAAATTCAAGCCTCACCATTTTGTAAAACCAACTCCTAAGCCCTCAGTATACACATCATGGGGCCAGCTCAATAATAAACTTCCCAAAGGCATCCCACTCAAGACAAAGCAGAAGCAACTCAGGGACATAGAAGAAAACAATATTTCCATAGGCAACAACTGTTCAAAAAACGTTCAATACAAGCAGAAGTAGCATCTCAAAGCAAGCCAAATTTCCCAAACCCACCTTAGGCCTCAGAAGGGAGGCTTCATCATAGGAAAATCAGAAAGACGTATCCAACAACATACTCAAGCATACCAGATACACAAGTCCTCAGAATCCTGGATTCATCATAGGACGAAGAAGAAACATGTCAAATTAGGCAAGCAACTCAAGTCATTCAGAGACAATATCAAGGCAAATCCATCAGGCCCTCAGTGTACACATCACTGGGCAATAAAGCAGTCAAACAAGAAGCATACAAATACTCAGGCAACAATACATAGGCAACAGTGGCATGGAAGAAGAAGATAAAGAAGTGAATTAGAAAGAAGGGTTTTCAGGCAAATCTAGAATCATCATAAAACCCTCACACAGCAAGAGGTAAGAACGAAAATACCAGGAAAGCATCAGAAGCAAAGCAAGCATCCAGCTTCGTCACCGAATCGCCGTTCCGGCCTCCTAAGCGTCACGCCCTCCACCTCTCCTCCTTCTCCAAGATCAGGTAGTGAGTTTTCTCCCTCTCTTTCTCCACCACCTCACAATAGCACAGATTTAAGAATCAAAAATTCAAATCAAAAGCATGCAATTCGTAAAAGAAAAGAGATAAGAACATAAAACGTTGGAACGAACCCTAAGTCAAGAGGACGCGAAGCTTACGCCTTGGAGGGAAAAGAGGTTGGGGAGCAACACCGGTGGCCGGACGGAGGAGCATTGGTCAGAGGGCGACGAAGACGAACGTACGAACGCGGCGCCATTCAAACCCTGATGCGTTCTGAACAAACAAACGCCTAACCCTAAACTTGTTTCCAGCATTGGGCCTGACCCGTTCTCATTTTTCTCTGAAGCCCAAGTTAATGTTTTACAATTAATCATTTATCTCTTACTAACCTAAGTTAATATTTCACAATTAACCCTTTTTATAACACTAACTTCATTTCTTTTTTTTATATATTAATAAAAAAAAAACTTCTTATACTAATATAATCAAGAAGAGATAATTAAAATGTTAAACCCTTTTTTATGATTTATTCTTATCATTTTATTAAAATACCTTCTTACAAACTAATACTTTCTTTTTCTAAGATTAATCCTTTTTTTTTTATATACACTTTATACATAAATTTCGAAATATTAATTTTTGCACATAAAAATACATTTCCACATCATATAATAAAAAATTGAAAATACTTCTTTTTATTCCTTTTTAATTAACATACATATTTGTACATAACAATATATACATTTTTCTAATATTAAATTCACAATATTTAATCAAAATACTTTTTTGCAAATAAAGAAACATTCTTAATTAAAACTTGAACATTTTCTTTTGTACATAATTAAACATATAAATCAAAGATTCATTTAAAACATTCCTCTAGGTCAAAAACCCTAATACGTTTCAATTCCACAATTCACACTTGTAAATAATCACACAATTCATATACATATACACTTGTACACTTACACAAATACATTCACATTGCCCTATACACACTTTTATCTTATATTTGTATATTCGATATTTACATTTTGATCGCACATTCGATTTGGTTGTAACTTATTGGATACTATAAGTCTCATCCCTCTTGTACATTTATACCCCCACTCCCGGACACTATTTTGTAATAGCGTAGATTTTACATTCCGCAATTTACAGTTTTCCAATTATACCATGGTTAGACCTAGGGTTTGTATGTACATAAAATCAAACGCTAGATAACCTAATACAAGACAAATACATGTAATCAATACACAATCACACTTGCACCCCCCTAGGGTAATCCCACATGTTGCCTTCCAAAATGGGCCATGCTTGCACGTCGAGTATCTTTGGCAAAACAAAATCAAATGATCATAAGTCCCTCGATGACGCTTTCGAATGTTGCCTAAAACGGAATGATCATAGTCCCTTCAAAACAAAATTGCCAAAGACACTTGGCATCATTGCATTCATGGTCCATACGATGACCCGCGCCCGTCCCGAATAAACTTCCTAAACGCAAGATTGTCCACCAATTTCAATGGTGGAACAAAATTGTTAAAAAGGGTTCAAACATGACAAAAACCTTTGAGTACAATAGGGTAGACAAAACTCTTAGTTACTTGAGATCAAAATTACAAAAACACTTGCCTTCTTTTCAAAAACCATAATCCACAACACTTTCAAACAAACTCTCAAAAACATTTGAAAACATCTTTTCGAAAAGATCCACACTTTTGTAAAACACTCAAACACGAGTCAAATACATTAGTTGCCTAAGACAAGGCATCTTTTTTCCAAAAACATTTTCAAAAAGCACCCACACACACACCATTTTCAAAGCAATCGAAAAACAAGGCAAGTGATCTAAAAAACCAAGTAACTAAGAGCCCATGGATAACCATGGATGAAAAGGGTGCTAACACCTTCCCTTTTCATAATCTACCCCCCGAACCCACGAAATATCTCAAAAGGTTTTTGCTGTGCTTTTTTAACCTTTCCTTTAGGATAAAATAAAAAGTCGGTGGCGACTCTTGCTCAACCGCACAAGTGCGAATACGAACGCAAAACACTAGTCAGTTCTCCCACCGTATCACAGAACTGGCGACTCTGCTGGGGAAATTACTTTAAAGTGGGGTTACCTTAGGGTTTAGATCACCTTTACTTTCAATTGATTGCTTTGTTTGCTTTACATTTGTGGGCTTTGTATCAGAGTTTTATAGATCCTAACCCGGATCTGGGGAAACCTTTTTAGGTAGCAACAAGGCTGTGAGGGAACTGTGCGGGGTATACCGACATGGTTGAAGCAGTCTGCTATGTTGATGTGGCACTTTGGTGTGTACCGGTAACCCTTGAGTTCAGTCAAAGAGAGTACGGGGCCGCCGCGTGGTGTCGCGAAGCATCAACTGACCTTAGGAACCTTAATCGAACCATCTTGGACTTTTTAGGGTAGTGAGATAACTGACTTTGGTGCAGTCCGAGGTTGGTTGATACTCGATACTACACTCAATTGAGGGTTGCTTTCCTGGAATATTTTGGTCGCCAGTTCAGTGGCTAAATCGAAACGATGAACAATGAAAGCAATCCAGTGATATTGGGACCCTTAGAACCCGGTTACTTCTGGTAGGACAGGTTTCAACCAACAAACTGAAAGAGGGTAGTACCTGAACCCCATGCAAGCCTAAATCTAAGGCCTTGTGTGCTTTGTGTGAATATGTTTGCCTGTATATACACTTACTTGCTTGTGCATACATGTACATAACATCATGGCATCATACCATAGCATTCTAGCATTTTCAATAACCATTTCAAGGATCTCGAGGGTTCTGTTGATGCAGGATTACGTTGAGCCAGACGTCTATCAAGAGGCAAGAGGTTTCTCCTCTAACCAATCCAGTCAAAGTTCAAGTGCAACAACTTGAATCAGTGGCTATGACCCACTCGACATGGTGAGCTTGATTCTCGTGGAAATACATCCACCGACACAAAGCTCTCCAATAAAAATTCAAGTGCAACAACTTGAATCATTGGCTATGACCCACTCAACATGGTGAGCTTGATTCTAGTGGAAGGACGTCCACCGGTACAGGGATCTCCAATCCAAGAGCAGAGTTCAACCTCTAACATTTTCTTGTGTTTACCCCAAGAGATCCTCGAAAGCATGCATCCACATATCATGCATTGCATCTTGACAATCTTTCCTTTTTCAGGTTTCCTTACTCTCCTGCTGTTTATTTCAGCAAGAGATGGCTCTAGAACGGTCTGTCAAAGACATCCAAGACCAGACTGCTCAGCTGCAGGAGATGTTCCTGAACTTGTCTCTGGGGCAAGAAGAGATGAAAGCTCTCCTCACCAAAGGCCTGGGGAGTTCCAACAATGCCAGGAATGATCAGATTGCGGAGCTGCAGTTTGATCTGACAACACTGAGGACTCAAGTGATGGGACAGTTGGTGGGCCAGATGGCTCTCATCCAAGACCTATCTCAAAGACAAGAGGAACTCAGGGTTCTTGTCCGCCAACTGCTTCCAAACAACCAACTGGGGCAAACATCTGAGGTCGAAGAGCAAGTCACCGCTCAGCCTCCATCCACTCAAGAAGACAAGGGGAAAGCTCCTTTGCTAGCTTCAGGGTCACAATCTCATCAACAACCTCGCCAGCATCAACGGGGCAATCGGCGTAAACAAGAAAAGTCGGGAAGACAGTTTACAGAGACTGAAATACCATCATTCTTCATACTGAAGCGCCTGTTGGAGGTCAATTTGCTTACCGTAAAGGATCCTCCTCAGAAGCTCAACATCTCCTCTCCTCACTTTAACCCCGACGCATTCTGTGTTTACCACTCCTACAGCCCGGGACACAGCACCAACGACTGTTGGGCCTTGAAGAATAAGATTCAAGATCTGATCGACATTGGGGTGCTGGAATTCATGCCAGACGGCGAGATGAAGATCTTCCGTTAAAGGGTTCTCCGCTTGAAGTGACGAAGCTCGAAGCTGAAAGACTTTTGCTTCTTTTTTGAATTTTCAAAGTTGTAATTTCTTTTGCTATCAAACAATTATTTGTTGATGTTAAACTCTGTTTTCATTAATGCATTGCATATGTTTGTCTTGAATTCATCCATTCGTTTCACTACTCTTATGCCTTTCTTTATGATATGTGACTCTTGATAAAAAGCTGTAAGCCTTTAGAGGGAGGATGACGAAACAATGCCGTGATCTTATACAGTATGCTTTTGAACAGACCTTGCTGATGATGTACAGGCATTTCTTTCAATTCCCAAACACTGGAGTTATAAGGAAGTTAATCCCTAGTCAACCCCTTCGAGCCAAAGAAGTAGGAGTTTCCTGTTCTAAACAATCGAAACCTTTGATATAAACCCGGGGCAGGGTAGTATCTCAGTTAATTCAAAAGAAAATGCGCATTGAAGTCGCAAACTCTCAGTTCGTAATACGACGAACGACGTCAAAAAAAAAGAAGAAGAAAGCATTCCTTTGGAATCAAAAGACAAGGGTGGTTCCCTATCACATAGACAGTCAATCTCTCAAAAGAGAAAAGCCCACCAAGCCAAAACCTATAAAGGAGGCTTAAGAAAGCTGGGGCATCCCGCTGACAGTAATCCCGAAAACGGTAACAGTCAGGCAAAAGTTAGGGATAACAAATCAAAATCAAAATAGTGTGGTCATTACAAAATCCTCAACAACATGAAAAATGCTGAGAAAGAAAAAAGGAGATGATGACTGTCTCTCAAAAATCAACTGATGAACCATCGCCCAAAAGTCGTTCCAAACTCAAAAACAGAGTGCGACGCACAATTAACTGAGCTTAGGTTGAAGAACATCACGAAGAGCGGGTGGGTACAAATATACTTTGAGCTTTTATCCTTTGTTTCTTAAACCGTGAACCAAGCCACGTTACAACCCTTCAAAAGTCCTAATTGAAGCATGGGTTAGCTCGAAAGCATACTGTTACAAAAGGTATCCTGACTCCTGTAGGGCTTTGCTCTAAATCTTGTGTTAACTTGTCTTATGAAAAGTTTTCTGCTAAAAAACGCATTTTTCAAAACTTCAAAGACAAACATAAACTTTGCATTATTCGAATATCACTGTCTGCATTTGACCCTATTTGTTTGACAGCGAAGAAATTCATACAGCGAATGTTCGGAGGAACGAAAACTCTCTCAATGAGCAAAATCACTTCAAGAGGATGACACTTCCATCAAATCTCCTATCAGCAAGGGGCATGACATGTCACCATTCAATTAACCTGGGGCAGTCCAGTCAAGGTCCAACAGATCTTTCAAAGTTCAATTAACCTGGGGCAGTCCAGTCAAGGTCCAACAGATCTTTCAAAGTTCAATTAACCTGGGGCAGTCCAGTCAAGATTTCAAGAAATCTCTCAATATGCAGAGTAATCTGATTCAAGATTCCTTCATCACCACTTGGGGCATTCGAATGTCAAAAGTGTTTAACAAATCATTTCCAGATTCGATTCCTGTATCCAGCCAGGGCATATCTGTTGACAACATTTCCAGATTCGATTCCTGTATCTAGCCAGGGCACGTCTGAAGAGTTTGAAGATTCGATTCCTGTATCCAGCCAGGGCATATCTATCAACTACAACATTTCCAGACTCGACTCATGTATCTAGCCAGGGCACGTTTGAAGAGTTCGAAGATTCGATTCCTGTATCCAGCCAGGGCATATCTGTTGACCACATTTCCAGATTCGATTCCTGTATCTAGCCAGGGCACGTCTGAAGAGTTTGAAGATTCGATTCCTGTATCCAGCCAGGGCATATCTATCAACTATCACCTTTCCAGATTCGATTCCTGTATCCAGCCAGGGCATATCTGTTGACTACATTTCCAGACTCGACTCCTGTATCTAGCCAGGGCACGTCTGAAGAGTTCGAGGATTCGATTCCTGTATCCAGCCAGGGCATATCTGTTGACTACATTTCCAGACTCGACTCCTGTATCTAGCCAGGGCACGTCTGAAGAGTTCGAGGATTCGATTCCTGTATCCAGCCAGGGCATATCTATCAACTACAACATTTCCAGACTCGATTCCTGTATCCAACCAGGGCATGTCTGAAGAATTCCAGATCAACACCTGTAACAACCCAGGAAACATCTGTGAACGACCGATTGTAGACCAACACCTGTAATAAGCCAGGAATTTCTCTACATCACCACTTGGGGCATTCGAATGTCAAAAGTGTTCAAAACCCGATGCAGTTTTTACACAAGCTCATCTTCAGGAAGCCCTACACCGGTTCCTCTTTAAGACTTCTGAAACAAGTTTACGGATTCTTCCCAACAACGGAAGTCAATCTACCAACTTGTTCAGACTCTTCTCAACCTTTGAAATTAGTTTACGGACGCTTCCCAACAACGGATGCGGCTCTATTGCTGATTCAACTTCAAGATTTCTGAAAATAGTTCACGGGTTCTCCAAGTAACGGATGTTAACCTATCGCTTGTTCAGATTCTTCTCAAGCTAACCACCACGGAAGATCGCGCTCGCCAAAATTCTTCCTACCCCCAGCGGAGTTCATCAAAATTCCCCAGCAGTAACTTATCTTTACAAATCCCCAGCCAGAGAATACTCCGGAATTCAATTCCCCTCAGAGTTTAAGCTTCAATATCCCCAGCGGGGCCAGACCATTGAACCTTCTCCCCACAGAGTTTTGGAGAGGGCAAATCTTGAGTTCCCTAGTGAAGCCGCCAGGGTTACTTCCCATCAAGCCGAAGATTCTCAATCTGGCCTCCCCAGCATGAGTCTACTAGTTTGGAGCTCCCCAGTAGAGGTCATCAGGAATTCTCTTCTCCAGCAACAGCCAAGGATTTATTTTCCCCGGCAGCAGTCAAGATGCTTTTATCTTCAGCCATCTCGGATTCATGTATCCTCGGCAGGATTAGCTCATCAGCTTACATGCGCATTCATATCATGAACATTAATGTCACATGCATTGCATCATGCATCATAACATTGCATACAACTGACCCTTTGCCTTTTCAGGAAAGATCAGTCGACAGACACAGATCATCTCCCAAGATTCCTCCAGAAATAGTTCAGATGTGACCCAGACACGGCGACATTCTGATACTTATTCCAGATTCATTCAGACGCATCAGCAGAAACCCTACACCTGTTCCTCTTCAACTTCAAGACTTCTGAAACAGTTTACAGATTCTTCCCTACAACGGATGTCAATCTACCGACTTGTTCAGATTCTGCTCAACTTCTGAAAACAGTTTACAGATTCTTCCCTACAACGGATGTCAATCTACCAACTGATTCAGATTCTGCTCAATTTCTGAAAACAGTTTACAGATTCTTCCCTACAACGGATGTCAATCTACCAACTGATTCAGACTCTTCTCAATTTTTGAAAATAGTTTACGGACATGTCCCAACAACGGATACTGCTCTATTGCTTATTCAGCCTCAGATAGTTTACAGATTCTCCAGACATGGACGTCAATCTGTTGCTTGTTCGGACCCCAATTCAGAGATGTCCCAAAACATGGAGACCCTTCTGATACTTGTCCACTCACCATTGACATACAGTTCAACATATCCAGATGGCATCTGTAAGCCCATCCTCCTACCAGCAGTCGCCGAATGGCATCTGTAAGCCCATCCTCCTACCAGCAGTCGCCGAATGGCATCTATAAGCCCATTCTCAGATGGCATCTCTAAGCCCATCCCCCGACAAAATTCTCTCGCACCAGATGGCATCTTTAAGCCCATCACCAAATGGCATCTTTAAGCCCATTCACATCTACCATCAGATCGCCGAGTGCAAATTTTCTGGGCACTTTAGTGTCCAATCTCCTTTTACCTTCAAGTCGCGAAAGGCAAACTTGCCAATCTAACTCTTCAGGTCAAAGAAGATTGAACAGGGGCAACTGTTGTACCCCAAAATTTGCCCTCGCGCTTTTCCATAAGAAATCTCAGCTTCAGACAGTTCCTGACTTTTCAAACTGGCTCAAGAATCGGACAAACGGACTTTTCTTGACAGTCAAGCGAAATTAGGGTTTTTACTGACTTTCAGAACTCCGGATTGTTTCATACAGTTGGCTTAGGGTTTTGGTTGATTTTGGTTCAATTTTGATCAGGCGAGCGTTATTCGACATTTAATCAGGAATTAAAGTTTTATGGGCATATTCTCAGAAGAATTTAAATTCCACAGCACCTTGCAGTTTATTCTGAGATCAGGTTTAAGTTCGCATTGTTTTGATTTAATCAGTGAAAGAAACAATGGTTGGAATTCATGTTGTTTTCTTTGAGCCAGTCAAATACGGTATGTGCAGTAATGGATTCACAGTGTTTATGGCAAATCAGTGAAGAAGGAATGCGTTGGTCAGTTCATTTTGGTTGACTGCTGCTTTGCTTTGGATATCAGAAGAGACAAGATTAATTGATCAATATTGTTATTATTTAAGTTATTTATTATTCTAAAAATTGAATGATTGAAATTTATTTTTCAATTGTTTTAATTCTAAGAATTTTGAATAAATAAATAAACAATAAAGAAAATTAGAATTATTTGGATAATTTAGATTTTATTGATATTTGAATTATTTGTACAAATTGTTGTTTATAATTTAAATTATGAACAATAATATACATTAATTTAAATATTACATAAAATAAAAACTATCCTATTCCTAATATTCTTCATTCTTCACTCCGCTCCGGTGCTCCATTTTTTTTATCTGCAAAAAAGAAGCAAGAAAAGTCAGAAAGCAGTTAATTAAAGACAGTTAAAATTGCTCATCATTAGGGGCCACTGACTAGGATCAGTTGACCCTCTCTACAAATCACGGGATTTCTCCCGGTTCACAAAGAGGGAAGAATTCCATTTTTTTATTCGTGAATGTCAAATGCATAATTTCTAAAAATTCAAACTGCAAACTTCCAATTCAAACTAAACTGAAAAGTCCAATTCCCACTTAAATGCCAAAGATATCAAAGAAAAGCAAGAAGTACAATTGCTGTCAAAAGTGCCAAGCTGTCAAAGAAGGATTTGAAAAAGATATCAATGCAAAGTCAGCACACAAAGCTGTCAAAAGAAAGGAAAAGATGCAGGGAAAAATGTGTTATGCAAGCAACTTAAACCTTAATCATCATTTCCCATTAGGGCCCCTTCAGAAAAAGTACAAAAAAGAATCATATAATAATCTTCAGCTGTACTATAGAGAGAGAAAAAGAGAGAAATGGAAGCAAGTTTCCAGGGTTCAGGCCTTAGGCAGAAAAGACACAGAAAAAGATATACAAAAAGAGACACGGTTCAGCAAGCAGGATAGAGGAGGGAGCAGAACTTCTTACCAAAGGCAAGGAAATATACAAAAACTTGCTAAGCATTTCACATACCAGGAACTTTGACCAAAACTCTGTCAAGGCCAAACCTCACACAACCTCAAGCTTCAAACTGATAACCTGCAGTCCATAAAAAAACTGAACAACAAAACACAGTACCTACAAAACTGAAGCCTCACAACAAAAACTAAAAAAAAAAAACTACTCAGAACCTACACCTAACATAAACACACTAAACCTTCTGCAAGCATCAAAACTGCTCCAGCCCATAAAACAACCATCAAACCTGAACAACCATCAAACTTCATCAACCCTGCCTCAACCTTCAAACACTAAAAAAAAACCTGATAAACAAAGCACGAAGCCTGCTAATGCCCTGAACTTGCCTAACCACATAAAACACATACAACCAGCACCCTGATTCAAACACCCAAAACCTCACATAACCTGCATGTTCTAAAACAAATCCAGAATCACCTTAAAACCAGAACCAACAACCATGAAACCATGATCCTGTCAATAAACCATCAAACATACAAACACATAAGCAAAATTACCAACCTGCAGTAGCCTTAACTGCTACCCTGTCAAACGAATGAACCAACAACCATAAAAGTCCATACACAACCTGCCTAATCAAAAAAGGCACCACTACTGTCAAGGCCTAATCACATAAACCAGATAAAACCCTTGCAAATTCAAGCCTCACCATTTTGTAAAACCAACTCCTAAGCCCTCAGTATACACATCATGGGGCCAGCTCAATAATAAACTTCCCAAAGGCATCCCACTCAAGACAAAGCAGAAGCAACTCAGGGACATAGAAGAAAACAATATTTCCATAGGCAACAACTGTTCAAAAAACGTTCAATACAAGCAGAAGTAGCATCTCAAAGCAAGCCAAATTTCCCAAACCCACCTTAGGCCTCAGAAGGGAGGCTTCATCATAGGAAAATCAGAAAGACGTATCCAACAACATACTCAAGCATACCAGATACACAAGTCCTCAGAATCCTGGATTCATCATAGGACGAAGAAGAAACATGTCAAATTAGGCAAGCAACTCAAGTCATTCAGAGACAATATCAAGGCAAATCCATCAGGCCCTCAGTGTACACATCACTGGGCAATAAAGCAGTCAAACAAGAAGCATACAAATACTCAGGCAACAATACATAGGCAACAGTGGCATGGAAGAAGAAGATAAAGAAGTGAATTAGAAAGAAGGGTTTTCAGGCAAATCTAGAATCATCATAAAACCCTCACACAGCAAGAGGTAAGAACGAAAATACCAGGAAAGCATCAGAAGCAAAGCAAGCATCCAGCTTCGTCACCGAATCGCCGTTCCGGCCTCCTAAGCGTCACGCCCTCCACCTCTCCTCCTTCTCCAAGATCAGGTAGTGAGTTTTCTCCCTCTCTTTCTCCACCACCTCACAATAGCACAGATTTAAGAATCAAAAATTCAAATCAAAAGCATGCAATTCGTAAAAGAAAAGAGATAAGAACATAAAACGTTGGAACGAACCCTAAGTCAAGAGGACGCGAAGCTTACGCCTTGGAGGGAAAAGAGGTTGGGGAGCAACACCGGTGGCCGGACGGAGGAGCATTGGTCAGAGGGCGACGAAGACGAACGTACGAACGCGGCGCCATTCAAACCCTGATGCGTTCTGAACAAACAAACGCCTAACCCTAAACTTGTTTCCAGCATTGGGCCTGACCCGTTCTCATTTTTCTCTGAAGCCCAAGTTAATGTTTTACAATTAATCATTTATCTCTTACTAACCTAAGTTAATATTTCACAATTAACCCTTTTTATAACACTAACTTCATTTCTTTTTTTTATATATTAATAAAAAAAAAACTTCTTATACTAATATAATCAAGAAGAGATAATTAAAATCTTAAACCCTTTTTTATGATTTATTCTTATCATTTTATTAAAATACCTTCTTACAAACTAATACTTTCTTTTTCTAAGATTAATCCTTTTTTTTTTATATACACTTTATACATAAATTTCGAAATATTAATTTTTGCACATAAAAATACATTTCCACATCATATAATAAAAAATTGAAAATACTTCTTTTTATTCCTTTTTAATTAACATACATATTTGTACATAACAATATATACATTTTTCTAATATTAAATTCACAATATTTAATCAAAATACTTTTTTGCAAATAAAGAAACATTCTTAATTAAAACTTGAACATTTTCTTTTGTACATAATTAAACATATAAATCAAAGATTCATTTAAAACATTCCTCTAGGTCAAAAACCCTAATACGTTTCAATTCCACAATTCGCACTTGTAAATAATCACACAATTCATATACATATACACTTGTACACTTACACAAATACATTCACATTGCCCTATACACACTTTTATCTTATATTTGTATATTCGATATTTACATTTTGATCGCACATTCGATTTGGTTGTAACTTATTGGATACTATAAGTCTCATCCCTCTTGTACATTTATACCCCCACTCCCGGACACTATTTTGTAATAGCGTAGATTTTACATTCCGCAATTTACATTTTTCCAATTATACCATGGTTAGACCTAGGGTTTGTATGTACATAAAATCAAACGCTAGATAACCTAATACAAGACAAATACATGTAATCAATACACAATCACACTTGCACCCCCCTAGGGTAATCCCACATGTTGCCTTCCAAAATGGGCCATGCTTGCACGTCGAGTATCTTTGGCAAAACAAAATCAAATGATCATAAGTCCCTCGATGACGCTTTCGAATGTTGCCTAAAACGGAATGATCATAGTCCCTTCAAAACAAAATTGCCAAAGACACTTGGCATCATTGCATTCATGGTCCATACGATGACCCGCGCCCGTCCCGAATAAACTTCCTAAACGCAAGATTGTCCACCAATTTCAATGGTGGAACAAAATTGTTAAAAAGGGTTCAAACATGACAAAAACCTTTGAGTACAATAGGGTAGACAAAACTCTTAGTTACTTGAGATCAAAATTACAAAAACACTTGCCTTCTTTTCAAAAACCATAATCCACAACACTTTCAAACAAACTCTCAAAAACATTTGAAAACATCTTTTCGAAAAGATCCACACTTTTGTAAAACACTCAAACACGAGTCAAATACATTAGTTGCCTAAGACAAGGCATCTTTTTTCCAAAAACATTTTCAAAAAGCACCCACACACACACCATTTTCAAAGCAATCAAAAAACAAGGCAAGTGATCTAAAAAACCAAGTAACTAAGAGCCCATGGATAACCATGGATGAAAAGGGTGCTAACACCTTCCCTTTTCATAATCTACCCCCCGAACCCACGAAATATCTCAAAAGGTTTTTGCTGTGCTTTTTTAACCTTTCCTTTAGGATAAAATAAAAAGTCGGTGGCGACTCTTGCTCAACCGCACAAGTGCGAATACGAACGCAAAACACTAGTCAGTTCTCCCACCGTATCACACCCGGGCTATCGGAGTGATAGGCACAGCAGGCATTTGGATTGTACTTAGGAGATGCAGTATTCACAACCTTCGGAGCCTCTCTGACGGTTACCAAGTTGGTCGATAGCAGTTGCGGCAAGATTTGTGACAAGGTCATACTAAGCCGAGTGAATTCTCTTCTGGGTCTCTCACCCCTTAGTTGGTTAGGTTGCCGAGGAGCGGCAGTAGGCTTTGCAATAACTACCGCGTTGACAGCTTGGCGGCGCTCTGGTTTATCTTGCCTCCTAGGCCCATACACAGCACTGGCTTCTTTCTTAAAAGGTTTCTTCTCAGAACTCGAGGACGCACCCTTCTAAATTTTCCCTGATTTCATACCGACCTCTATCCTTTCCCCAGTTAGAATGAGATCTGTAAACCCTGCAGATGAATTGCCAATAAGATGATTGAAGAATGGCCCAGATAGGGTCCCCAAGAACATATCTACCAATTCACGGTCTGTTAATGGTGGCTGCACCCTGCCAGCCAGGTCCCTCTACTTCTGCGCATACTCTTTAAAACCTTCTCCCGATCCTAGCGACATACCCTGGAGTTGGGTATGTGTAGGAGCGAGGTCGGCATTATAATGATACTGCTTATAAAAATCAGTAGCCAACTCCTCCCAGTTATGAACCTTGGTTCCATCCAGCTAATAGAACCATTCGAGATGAGTCCCTGAAAGACTCTCCTAGAAGAAGTGGATCCACAAGTTCTTGTCCCCGGTATACGGCTGAATCTTTCGCACATAAGATCTGAGGTGTAGCTTAGGGAAGGACGCCCCGTCATACTTCGCGAAAGATGGTGCTTTAAACTTGTGTGGGATGACCACACCAGAAGATAGGCCCAAGTCTCCGAAATCCAAGCCAGGCACCCGTTGAATTTCCATGGCATTCAGACGGTCTTCCAGCTGCTTGTACCTGTCTTCAGCTGGAGGATACTGCTCCTCATTAAAATCAGTCTCGTTGTCAGAGACCACCAGACTTGGAGCCCTTCCCCCCTGGGGACTGCCTTTGCCTACAGAAGAACCCGCTTGATCAACCTCGTTCTGCAGTGTGTTACCAAACCTCCGGCCCATGTTGAATAGTACAATTCTCTTCTTCTTCTTCTTCTTCTGCTTGACCAGCAGAGCCTTCAATTCCTCTTGACCTTGCGCCAAACCCATAATCAGCTCTTGAAATTGGGCGTTCTGAGCCTGGAGGGCCTTGATGGACTGCTCGGTAGATGATTCAGGGTTCATGATGCTGAAATAAACAGCGAAGAACATTAAGCAACCTGAAAAGAAGAGTACCTGTGATGCATATGATGCATGATATGTGTTTATGCAATGCATTCAAGGGTTCGAAAGTTCAAATTCGTTGTAGACAAAAAGAACACACGTTATCATTAAGAAGTAATTGTTCAGTACATCAAAGCCTCATGGGCAAAAATATTACAAAGTAAATCAATCCCAGAAGACACTACGCATCCTCTTTGGAGCAATGTAAGTGTTGAGAGTCTTTTCCTCGTGCAGTAGGCGGGTGAGCTCCAAGACCTTCTTCTCACTAGCATGTAGACTGGACTCAAGAGAATTCCGTTCTTCCTTAAGCTGGATCCAGCTCTTCTGCATTTCTTCCCAGGACGTAGGCATGTCAGGATGTTGAATGGTGTAGGACACCTCTCCTTCCAGAACTGGTTCTTTGATCACAGGAGAACATGAGGATAAGGCATCACTAACTTCTGGGAGCGGGCTCGTACCCACTTGAGATAAGGCTCCAACGGGATGGAATTCCTGTGCCCCAGTGTCTTGCTATCTATCTTGTTGGGAATCCTCCAAGCTCTGATAAATCTCTGGCGAAGTCCTTGGGCATCGTTTTCGAAGTCAAAAACTATGTCAGGAATTAACATGTCATGAGGGCCGTCCCTCCGAGCATAACCAAACTGTCTCCAAGCCAGACACGGGTTGTAAGTAATACCTCCTCTGATTCCAAGTAAGGGAACATTAGGGTACTCCCCGCAACGATCAATGATAGTGACATCCTCTCTGGACCGAGAACACCAATGTATATCTGCATGTGTAAGAGTCATCATTCGTTGTGACCATCTCAAACCCCGCTCATTCTTCAGAACTGATTGTGGAAGGTGCGAAATAAACCACCTTCCCAAGAGGGGAGCACAGCATATAAGAATACCTCTTTTCCTCATGGTTCGAGTGTAACATGAGTGAAGGATGTCTCCAAGCAACGTAGGTATAGGATTCCTGGACATGAAGATCTTGACAACATTGATGTCTATAAGCTGATCGGGATTCGGGAACAAAACCAATCCATAGACAAGGAGGGCCACAACTTCTTCAAAGGCTTGTAGGTCAAGGGAATTCCAACATTCTTGGGCCTTCTCAAACAGAAACCTGGCCAAGAACCCTTTGATACCACTTCTAACTTCCCAATGTCCCTTGATGTCAGAGGGTTGTAGGTGTAAGGCTTTAGCAATCTCTTCAAGTTTGGGTTCCTTTTCTGTACCGTTTTAGGGTAGTTGACTAAGGATAGGGATCTTCAGAAGCCGGGAGAACTCTTCCAATGTAGGCACCAGTTGATAATCCAAGAAAGTAAAGCAGTGGTGCAGAGGGTCAAAGAACTGGAAGAGGACCTTTATCATATCTTCCTCAATATTGGTGTTGACCAAGCTGATGAGTCTTCCATGCCTCTCACTGAAAGAAGAGCTCTCGGGAATCCTGGATGTAAGTTCCTTAAGCTGAGGAGGGATCCTTACAAGGCTGATCTGAATTGTCTTTCTGCGAACAGTTTCCATGTCCTACAAAACAAGAACAAAGATGAAGATTTGAACCCCTGAAATGGTTAGCCAATGCATATGATGCTGTATGATGTCATGATGCTATGATAAAGCACACCACAAATATTCACAAAAGCAAACATGGAAAAGCACACAAGTCACACCACAGCCCTTAGAGTTTAGGCCAGCATGGGGTCTGGGTATTACCCTCTTGAAGTTGGTGGGCTCAAAAACCTGTCCTATAAGAAGTAACCGGGTTCTAAGGGTCCCAATATCACTGGATTGCTTTCATTGTTCATCGTTTCGATTTAGCCACTGAACTGGCGACCGAAATATTCCAAGAAAACAACCCTCAATTGAGTGTAGTATCGAGTATCAACCAACCTCGGACTGTACCAAAGTCAGTTATCTCACTACCCTAAAGAGGCCAAGATGGTTCAATTAAGGTTCCTAAGGTCAGTTGATGCTTCACGACACCACGCGGAGGCCCCGTACTCTCCTTGACTGAACTCAAGGGTTACCGGTACACACCAAAGTGCCACATCAACGTAGCAGACTGCTTCAACCATGTCGGTATACCCCGCACAGTTCCCTCACAGCCTTGTTGCTACTTTCTAAGAAGGTATCCCCAGATCCGAGTTAGGATCTATAGAACTCCCAAGACAGTACCCACAATTTAAAGCAAACAATTCAAAGCAATTGAAAACACAAGTGATCTTAGTCCTAAGGTACACCTCACTTTAAAGTATTTCCCCAACAGAGTCGCCAGCTCTGTGATCGGTGGATCTGGAACTGACTGTTTAACGCTGGTTCGCGAAATGTCGCGGTAAGCAAGAGTCGCCACCGTGTTTTATTTTCTCCAACATGGACAGGACAAAAGCACAGCAAAATTCCTTATGAGATTGTTTCTCGGTTCGGGAGGTAGATTTATAGAAAGGGAAGGTGTTAGCACCCTTTCTATCCATGGTTATCCATGGGCTCTTAGGTACTTGCTCTTATGTTTTCAAAATGTTTGTTTGCTTTTCAAAATGTGAGTGGGTTTGAAAAAAGTTCATTGAAAACTTCAATTCGACTCTTGTATCAGTCCTCAAGAGTGTTGTGAAGTGTTTGTTTTGAAATCTTTTAGAAAGTGTCAGTGTGAAAAGTTTGTTTTGTTTGTTTTTTGAAGAGAGCAAGTACCCAGGAGTTGTCTACCTACCCTAAGGAATTAGGCTGTGTAAATGTCCTTAAGGTAGTGTCATCCCACCATTGAGAGGTAGGTAGCACCACCGTTGGAGGTGTTCGGGTCAATTCGGGTTTAGGGACAGTGTGGTCACCAGAGCAACAGTAGGACACCTTAGAAGCTACCCTTATGCCATGGAGCATGGACATAAGGACTTACTAAAACGTCCTATACTCGGCGACTACGTTTCGAGGGCAAGGCAACAGTGAGGCGTACCCTAAGAGTGGTGTGTGAATTCGTGTGTTATTTTCAGTTTAATATTTGTCTTTGATCATGCCTTTGGTGAGCTACGCATTGTTTTTAATTTAGGCCATTCATTCTTTCATGCAAAGTTTAGCAGTTAAAAGTGCGGAAATTAAAGTGCGGAAGGTAAAATCCTACGCTATTACAAGGCGCGGGTCTATACATCGCCAAATTAACAAAGACCCGTTTTGAATAAAAATGCGGAAAGTAAATAAATTCCTAATTACTATTACAAGGCTTGAGCAATTACATAATATTCACAATAAAATAAATGCGCGAAAAGAATAAAGATAGGACGTTCGAGGGCGTTGGACCCTTTTGGAATTAAATTGAAATTAAAAGTTAATTAATTATTTAATTAAGAAAAGAAATGTTTTTTTTTGGTTTTTTGTATTTAATGAAAATAAAGAAAGATTAAAAATTAAAAGAAACCCTAGTTCTAAGTTATTTTTAATTATTAATAAAAAATATTCAAGTTTGACCTAATGTACACTAATTAATTAATTACATGGGTATTTACAAAATAATTAATAATTAATAATAATAATATTGATGAGAAAATTATTTAAAAAAAAGGAAAAGATGAAAAAAATATCAAAACCCTAATTTCTACATATTTTAATTTGTTAAGAAAAAGATTTAAAATTGAAAACCTAATTTTACTAAATTAATTATTTAACATTTATTTACAAAATAAATTAATTGAAATTAATATTAATAAAAATAAACATTTTTTGTAGTTTCTGATTTATTATGGAAAAAATTATTTTTGGTAAATTAGAGAAAATAATTAAAAACAACTAAAAGAATTAAGGAAGAAAATCAAATAAAAATAAAAAATGTGCAAACCATGGGGGTATTCAGACCCAAAGGGAGGTTTTATTTGAGAAATTTGGCCCAAGAATGCAAGCCCTTTTGACTTTCTGGAATTACGTATGGAATGGTTGACCAGCGTGCATGGTGGACCTCCATTCATAGCCTTCAGATGTATTATCCTGCATAGGTGGCAAGCTTGGGCGTGTGTGTGCATGGTAGGACGTCAGGGGCATGCTGCATATGAACACGTTACAACAAAAAATTATCAAGTATATGGGGGACCTGGGAATCGAACCCAGGTCCCAATGCCTGTAGGACAGCACACCAACCAACTGAGCCATTGAGTCTCTTTGTCAATTAAATGGAGCATTAATAACATATATGAAAAAACAATATTACGCTGAACCAAAACAAAAACGCGCTAACATTCAAACTGTCCAATCACGTTCAACCACCTCAGCGTCTTCTTCCTTTTGTCCCTGTAATATAATTAAATAGAGGGGGTTTTAAACCCCACTAACTGCAATTCAGAAAAAATAGCGATTAGCATATGGTTTATCATAAATTGAGCGCGAGGTGTGGATTAGTCTCGTTTGGAGGTCACGATTTCAATGGTACCAGTTTGGTGGCCCAATTTTTCCATATACGTAAAGCCCTAATTCAAAGCTTCTGCAACCCTAGAAAGCGTTAATGGTGAATCATGATACAAGGCTTGATAATCCAATTGAGTTATGTCATTAGCTTCAGAATATCCATATTAGTGTAAATCAACAATTAAAATGCATGAACAATGCCTGGAAATTAAAACACGATAATGAAAATATTTAGGAAAAGTGTGATGTCGTTCTACCACTTCTGGAGGTCTGGAGACTTGGTTTCGATTGCAAAAGCTTCCTGGATCCCTTGGCAATGTGTTGGAATGCGTTTGGAGCTTTGAATCGTGCTCTAGATATGTTTTCAGTTTTCAATATTTTGTGAAAAAATGCAATCTTGTTCTATGGTTTTGAGCGCAGCTTTTTGTGTCCCTTGCATTAGGCTTCAGTCTTGCATATGTATGTTGTTGTACCCCAAAATTTGCTCTCGCATTTTTCCTCAAGAGATCACAGCTTCAAGCGTTTCCTGATTTTTCAAACTGGCTCAAGAATCGGTCAAACAGACTTTTCTCGTCAGCCAGACAAAAATTAGGGTTTTCATTGATTTCAAAACAGTTCAGGCAGTTTGCTTAGGGTTTTGGTTGATTTTGGTTCAGCTTCGATCAGGAAAATGCTTCTTTGGCATTTGATCAAAATTAGGGTTTTTATGCACGCGTTCTCAGAAATAATTAAATCCCCACAGTGCTTTTCAAGTTATTCCGAGATATGGGCTGAGACATTTGAATTGAATTCGCATTGTTTGACTTAATCAGTGAAAAGATGCACTGGGATTGGATTTGCAATGTTGGGTTAAAATCAGTAAAAGGAAAATACGTCTGGGCAATTTGTGTGATTAACTGTTGTTTTGCTTTGGATGTTGGAAGCGCCAAGTTTATTAATTGATCAACACTGAAACAATGTTTAGTTAATTATTTATTATTCTAAGATTAAATAGTTGGAATTTATTTTCAATTATTTTAATTTAAAGAATTATAAATAATAAAGTAAACAATTGAAAAGAATAAGAAGAATTAATCAAATAAAAGGATTTTATTTCATCTTTAAATATTTGTTACAATTGTTATTTAAATACAAGTATTCATTTACAAAGTATTTATAATAATGGTATTACATTTATTTAAATTTAAATAAACTATCCTAATATTTTTCTAAGTCTTCAATTCTTCATCCTCCATCTTTTTCTATTCCTCTCTGTTGTACCCCAAAATTTGCCCTCCCATATTCTTCAGGGTTTGCTAAGGGCATGCTTCAAAATCTCCCAAGGGTTGCACAGTTCAATGGCCTCCTAACAGTCAAAAACTAGGGTTTTGGTTCTGGCAAAGAAATTGAAGTTTCCAAGGGTCCAATCAAGTCCCACATGCCTACAAACATGGTCAAGCATCCTCATTCCAAGTTTCAAGACTCACAGCACAAAATTGCACAGTCAGAAACCCTAATTGCTCAACAGTCAACTGCAGGGGCAAAATGGTCATTTGACAGTCAAAAGTCAAAATTTTTGGTCAACATCTTATTTTGAAGCCACAAACATCATTTGATCAATACTTGATCATGATTCTCAAGGCATGGCTCAAAAAGTCTCAAGATGCAAAAGTTTCTATTTTTGGACAGTTGGAAAAGTCAATTGTAAATTGACCAAGGCATAACTTCCACATGGTTTATCAGAAAAATTCCATCCAAAGCTCATTTTGAAGAGAATGACATTTCCTACAACTCCTCTTCACACTTCAAGTCCAAGAAATGCCCTCACAAAAAGTTATCAATCTCAACATTATAGGTCATTTTCAAAAGTCAACAAAAAGGCACTTTAAGTCAAAGACCATAACTTGAGATTGGTGAATCAAAATGACATGGGACCAACGGCATTGGTTAGAGGACTTCAATAACTTTCCAAAATGTCCAAGAACATGATCAAATATTAAAAATTGAGCAAGATATGCCTTGTGGAAGTTGGGAAATTTTTGGGAATTTTGAAAAGTCAACTTTGCTTCAAATGCCTCAAAATTGCTAATGGGCCACAATTTCTTCCAAGAATCATCACCCAAAGGCTATGCACGACCCATTGACTTTTAAGGGAGTTATTTTATCATTTTTTATTAATTATTTGAATTATTATTATTATTATTAGTTCATTTAATTAAAATAAAATATGACAAAAATAACAAATCATGTTTTCCAAACCTTTTTGTGCAGCATATCCACTCATCATGACCTCAATATTTCGTGCATACTCAAAAAGGCAAGAATTGGCAACGATTGGTATCAAAAAGGAATGAAAAAGATTGAAAAAGATTCATGAAAATCACAAATTCAAGAACATTGATTGAATGGATTTTGGACTTGTTTTGTGAAGCTAATTCACTCCACATATAAGCAGAAACCTAAACCTAATCACAAGAACACAGAGGCTGCGCCCCAGATCAAGAACAACATTGGAAATTTTGCCAAAAAGCTTGAAACTGTTTTCACATCAAAAGCACTTTTCCAAGCCAAAGAACCATTCCATTACATTCCTGACACCTCCAGGAAGCTTTCCCAATCAAAATCGCACCCCCTAACCTCAAGAACTGGTAGAACACAGTCGCCCTGTTCATGATATTCTTCATATTCGTATTTTGATTTGCACGCATTTTCCATACATTGTAATGCTTGATTTATACTAACCTGGTCATTCTAAAGCTGATGGTATCGTCCAATTAAATTATAGACACTTGTATGCAAAGTTACCATGGATGCAGGTTAGGGTTTCAGAAGCTTCCATTTAGGGCTTTGAGTATATGGAAAAATTAGGCAACGAGACCTATACCACTGGATTCAGAATGTCCAAACGAAGCAATTCCCCCCATCGCGCCTTTTTTATATTTACATATGGCCTAATCGCTATTTTTGTGTTCTGCACTTAGTGGGGGTTTAAAACCCCCGCTATCTGTTTGTATTTTCAGGCAAAAGTGAAGGCATAGTGGAGAAGACGCTGAGGTGTAAGCACAAGACTGGGCAATTCAAACATTGCGCGCGTATTTTTGTTTTCTACCAATAACTCTTGTTCTCTTTCATAATAATTGTATTCCATATTAATATCAAAGAAGCTCAGTGGTTCAGATGGTTAGTGCGCTTGCTTACAGGTATTGGGACCTGGGTTCGATTCCCAGGTCCCCCACTTTATTCCATAATTTTTCTTGCAATATATTTCTATGCAGTGCTTCATCAAGGGACCACCATACAACTCCATCTCCTGGCGCGCCACATGTCCCCAGGGATCAATCCAAAGGTCAGGATCTGGAGTCTACCATATGCATTGGTCAATAGATCCACACGTGATCATTGAAAAGTCAAAAAGGCCAGATTTCAGTGGGCCATATTACTCACAACATATCTCCAAATTGGGCAGACACCCCCCAATGTTTGTATATCTTTTAATCTCTTTTCTTTTCTTTTTCTTTTTTTTTTAATTCTTTTGATCTTTTTTTTTTTTATTTAATTTACTTCAAATAATTAATTTTCATATAAAAATACAAAAAAGTCAGAAAAGTCAAAAAAATAAAATATATTTATTTATCATTTAATGCATTAACATTATTTTGTAAATAAATTTAATAATCAATTTAGCTTTAATTTAGGGTTTAAATTTTAATTTGTTTTCTAAATAACTAAAAAAAGGTAGAAATTAGGTTTTAGATTTTTATTCTTTTTCTCAATAAAATAATTCCATCTCGTTCTTATTATTAATAATTAATTATTTTTGTAAATAAACTTGGCATTAAATAATTAGGTTAAATTAGGTCAAACTTAAACATTTTTCTTTAATAAATTAAAAACAATTTAGAACTAGGGTTTTATTTAACTTTTAATTCCAATTAATTCTCTTTAATTTCATAAATCCAAAAACATAAAAAATAAGTTATTTTTCTCATTTAATAATCAAATCAATTTTCAATTCCAATTTAATTTCTTTAAAGGGTCCAACGCCCTCGCACTCTCGATTCTTAATTCTTTTCGCGCATTTATTTTTTTTATTTCTTTTATAAGTTTTATGTAATTGCCCCAAAGCTTTGTAATAGATAATTAAGACATTTACTTTCCGTATTTCTATTCAAATCGGGTCTTGGTTTAATTTGGCGATGTAGACCCGCGCCTTGTAATAGCGTAGGACCTTTATTTTCCGCATTTTAATTCCCGCCTGTGATCGGTGGATCTGGAACTGACTGTTTAACGCTGGTTCGCGAAATGTCGCGGAAGCAAGAGTCGCCACCGTCTTTTATTTTCTCCAAATGGAAAGGACAAAAGCACAAAAAAATTCCTTATAGAGATTGCTCTCGGTTCGGGAGGTAGATTATAGAAAGGGAAGGTGTTAGCACCCTTTATATCCATGGTTATCCATGGGCTCTTAGATACTTGCTCACTTGTGTTTTCAAAAATGGTTTGTTTGCTTTTCAACTGTGGGTTTTAAAAAGTTTCTTTGAAAATTTCAGTTCGACTCTTGTATCGGTCCTCAAGAGTGTTTGAAAAATTGCTTTCGAAAGCTTTTTGAAAATGTGTTGGTGTGAAAAGTATTTTGTTTTGTTTTGAAATTTAGAGCAATTATCTAGAGTCGTCTACCTACCCTAAGGAATTCGTCTGTGTAAATGTCCTTTAAAGTAGTGCCATCCCACCATTGAGAGGTAGGTAGCACCACCGTTGGAGGTGTTCGGGTCAATTCGAGGTTCGGGACATGGTGATCACCAGAGCAATGGGAAGACACCTTAGAAGCTACCCTCATGCCAGGTTCCCGGATCATGAGGACTTACTAAGACACCCTCTACTCGACGATCACCTTTCGAGGCAAGGCAATAGTGAGGCGTACCCTAGGGGTGGTGTGTGATTTGTGTGTCAGATTCATTTATTTTTGTCTTGTCAGGTTATGGGTGATCTATGCGTTTGTTTTTATTTTTTTGTCATTCATTCTAGCATGCATTTATTTAACAGTTAAAAAAGATGCGGAAATTGAAAGTTCTAAACTATTACAAAGGCGCGAGTCCACATCGCCAAAATTAAAATCCAGGACCCGATTTGACGGAAAGTAAATAAAGAAATAAAATAAAGTGCGAGAAATTAAGTTTACAAGGCTTTGGGAGAGTTACATAAATATTTAAAAGAAGGAAATAAATAAAAATGCGCGAATAGGAATTAAAATTGGAAACGAGGGCGTTGGACCCTTTTTAATGAAATTAAATTAAATGATTAAACTAATGAAATTAAAGAGAAAAAAGAAATTTTTTTTTTTTTTGAGTTTTTGGTATTTATGTTTTTTATGTATTTTTATGAGAAAGATTAAATGAAATTAAAATATTAACCCTAATTCTATTTTTTTTTATTTATTAAGAAAAACATGTTAAAATTAAACCTAAAATTAATCTAATTATTTACATGGAATTTTGATTTATAAAAATAAATAATTAATTATTAGTGAAATTTATTTACAAAAAATATTAATTAAATAAATATATTTTGATTTTTATGACTTTTCTGTTTTTTACTATTTTTTATATTTTATGAAAATAAGTTAAATTAAAGGAATTAATTAAAAAAAGAAATAATTGAAATAAATAAAATAAGGAAAAGAAAGAAAATACAATACCTTGGGGGGTTTCTGTCCCCTTTTTGGAGGTGAATTGGAGTGGTTTGGCCATTTGTGTTCTGGCCTCATCATGCATAAGTTGTTCTACTTTGGCCATTTGACTTTTGGCTTTTGGCCATTTGCGTTTTGGCCTCAACGTTCCTTAATCTTCTCAGGATGTCTGTCTAGCCATGTATTGGTGTCATGCATAAGTTTTTCTACTTTGGCCATTTGGCTTTTGGCTTTTGGCCATTTGGCTTTTGGCCTCAACGTTCCTTAATGAACCTGGGATCCTGTCTAAATCTGCAGTTGAATCTCACGAACACATTAAATAAAATCATAAAATGCAAATAAAGCCAATATATGAAGAAATTTAATGTTTAGGCACAATATGACATGTATGAATGATTATATCCTTTTGATCATGGAGATCAAATCAATCTTACCCTTACTGGAAAATCAGTGGCCTGAACGCTTTTATGCCTTACTGGAAAATTAAGATCATGGAGATCAAGCCAGCCTTACCCTTACTGAAGAAGTAGTGAGGTGTTGGTTTGTAATTGTGATGGCTTGTTTGTAGTGAGAGAGGGATTTGTAATAAGGATTTCAAGGTTTTAGGGTTCTTGAAAGAGTTTGATATTCTAACAGTGTTGTGGCAAGGTTTTTTCTCTCTTTTCCTCCTCTTTCGTTTGTGTGAAAAGAAGGTGATTATATAATGAAAATTAGGGTAAAGCAAATGGGCTTTGAATGTGCAATTGGGCCTCCAATATTCACTTGAATTCGTCACTTTCCAGGCTAAATTGCAGGGACTTAAGTGCATTTTTTGAAGTTGAAATGTGAAAACAAAATGTAGCCGACATCGAGAACTAACTCCTGTCCGAAAATCGACTCAATCGGATAAACGGTGAATTAGTTATGAATTTTTGAAGTTTCAGCTCAGACAAACTTATTTTGGGCTTCAGTGTCGACTCTGACACGTTCTTCAATAAAAAACTGGTATTGATCAGTGCATAATTTGGTCTCTACTTTTGAAGAAAAGTTGTAGATCTATGAGTCAGTAACCTTGTGTAAAAATATGAGTCCAATCCGATAAAAATTGACCGAGTTATGAATTTTCGAAGTTTCGGCCCAGATGAAATAATATTCAGCATTCAGGATTTTCAGCGTGTCACGCATTCTGAGCAAAAAACGAAGGCCTTTTGAATACCGTTTGAACTCAATACCTTCTGTGAAAATGTAGCCAACTCAATTTGTGAAATTTTGGCGCCAGAACCAGCTCGATACGATGAAAATCGACCAAGTTATGATTTTCTGAACATGACGCAAATAAACTTCTGTCACAAATTTTCTGCACGAAAATACTTGATAAATCCACATTTTTGAAGACCTTCTGATCGAAATTGGCTTCCAGCCGTGAGAGATGAAAACGTAGATAATGTCAAGACGGAATTTTGGCCACCAGAACGGGTTCAAAACGAGTCACGATCTTCAAGTTATGAATTTTTTAGCGCGTAAAAACTGCACTTTCAGCACACTTTTTCACCATATTTCTTCAAGAAAACTCGCACATTCGGATACCTTCTTTAAAGAATTGACTCTTGAGCCGAACCTGAATTTGATAATACGTTATCAGAGATATCTTGGCGAAAGAACACCTGAATATAACGCGCCGGGTTGGACTTGTGAATTTTTCTTGAAATATTTTGAGAAATATGGGAGGGCAAATTTTGGGGTACAACAGTTGCCCCTGTTCAATCTTCTTAGACCTGAGGATGCAGATTGGCTGACGTGCCTTTCGTAATCCGAAGGTGGAAGATGATTGAACACTAGAGTGCCCAGAAATTTGCGCTCACATAGTAGTGTGACGGGGGAATGGGCTTATAGATGCCATTTGGAGATTGATGGATAGGATGATGGGCTTATAGATGCCATGCTAAGAGATGATGGAAGGTGGATGGGCTTATAGATGCCATCTGGATGTTGATCGCGTAAGAGCTTCCTTAGCGAGAACTTGCATATCTGCAAAAGAAAAATGATTACCTGACCTGTTACGGGAGCTGGTCTTCAAACTCTTTGTGTAGATGTGTCCTGACTGGTTACAGGAGCTGAATCTGGAGCTTCAAACGGTGATGAATGGACCAGGGATGGTTACTACCTCAGCAGGAATGGTGAGAGAACCTTGGATGACTTCAACTTCAACAGCAATCGTTGAGCGAAATCTGGGATTACCACCTCAACAGCAAACATTGAGAGAACCTTGGATAACTTCACTTCAACAGCAATCATTGAGCGAAATCTGGGATCACCACCTCCGCAGGATCGGGGAGAGAACCATAGGCGATTACCACCTCAACAGCAAACATTGAGAGAACCTTGGATAACTTCTATTGAGTCTTTATCAGGAAAATCTGTTTGGGGTCGATTTAGCTGGACTAGAGAAGGCCTTGGACTGGATAAGAAATCTTTGGAGTCGATTAACTGAACCGGTCTAGGTCTTGAATGTCTTCAACTGGATAAGAGACAGGGAGATCTTTGGAGTCGATCTGACTGAACCAGACAAGGTCTTTGGAGTCTTCAACTGAGTCTTCAAAAGAAAAACCTTTAGGAGTCGGTTTAACTAGACCAGAGAACGCCTTTGACTGGATAATAACCAGGAAAATCTTTGGAGTCGATTTAACTGAACCAGACAAAGTCTTTGGAGTCTTCAACTGAGTCTTCAAAAGAAAAACCTTTAGAAGTCGGTTTAACTAGACCAGAGAACGCCTTTGACTGGATAATAACCAGGAAAATCTTTGGAGTCGATTTAACTGAACTAGACAAGGTCTTTGGAGTCTTCAACTGAGTCTTCAAAAGAAAAACCTTTAGGAGTCGGTTTAACTAGACCAGAGAACGCCTTTGACTGGATAATAACCAGGAAAATCTTTGGAGTCGATTTAACTGAACCAGACAAGGTCTTTGGAGTCTTCAACTGAGTCTTCAAAAGAAAAACCTTTAGGAGTCGGTTTAACTAGACCAGAGAACTCCTTTGACTGGATAATAACCAGGAAAATCTTTGGGAGTCGATTTAACTGAACCAGACAAGGTCTTTGGAGTCTTCAACTGAGTCTTCAAAAGAAAAACCTTTAGGAGTCGGTTTAACTAGACCAGAGAACGCCTTTGACTGGATAATAACCAGGAAAATCTTTGGGAGTCGATTTAACTGAACCAGACAAGGTCTTTGGAGTCTTCAACTGAGTCTTCAAAAGAAAAACCTTTAGGAGTCGGTTTAACTAGACCAGAGAACGCCTTTGACTGGATAATAACCAGGAAAATCTTTGGAGTCGATTTAACTGAACCAGACAAGGTCTTTGGAGTCTTCAAAAGAAAAACCTTTAGGAGTCGGTTTAACTAGACCAGAGAACGCCTTTGACTGGATAATAACCAGGAAAATCTTTGGAGTCGATTTAACTGAACCAGACAAGGTCTTTGGAGTCTTCAACTGAGTCTTCAAAAGAAAAACCTTTAGGAGTCGGTTTAACTAGACCAGAGAACGCCTTTGACTGGATAATAACCAGGAAAATCTTTGGAGTCGATTTAACTGAACCAGACAAGGTCTTTGGAGTCTTCAACTGAGTCTTCAAAAGAAAAACCTTTAGGAGTCGGTTTAACTAGACCAGAGAAGGCCTTTGACTGGATAATAACCAGGAAAATCTTTGGGAGTCGATTTAACTGAACCAGACAAGGTCTTGGAATGTAGCTTGAGAACTTAACTGGATCTTTCCTGAAAGGTAGAGGTCAGTCATATGCAATGCATGATATGGGTCAAGCAATGATGTTCTCAACATAAATGAGATTTGTAAGATATGATGCGTATATGCATGCTATAATGTATGGAAGTATGATGTTTATGAATGTATGTTTTTGTCTTAGGAAAATAAATCCTTGACGGGTGCCGGGAAGTCATATCCTGGGCTGATGCTGGAGAACAGATTTTGCTTCCGCTGGATGATAGTTGCAAGTATACCGGTAGGAGAAGATGACTCCGTTGGGGAATAAACTTGGCGAATGGGTTACTCTGCGGGGAGAAAAGTACTCTAGTGATCTTGCTGAGAAACAATACTCTGTGGGGAGAGAGGTACTCTAGCGATCTTGCTGGGAAGCAATACTTTGTGGAGAGTGAGGTACTTTGTTGAATTGTTGATAATAACTTGCTGGGGATACCATTGTTGTGTTGGAAGTGTTGATAGACTTCGCTGGGGATAAGAGGACTTCGTCGGGGACGATCTTTCCGTGGCTTTTGGCTGAGGATAACCCAGTTATATCCTGGTAGGGACATAACTCTTGAATAAAGCCGGGAGACGCGTTCGTGCCCTGCGAGGGATAAGCTTCCAGAATCTACTGTGGATAAGCTTACTGCTTGGGGAGATGGATTCCAACTTTCCTGAGGAAACTGGATTGGACTCTCCTGGGGAAGTTTTGAGCTGTATCGGAAGTAACTCCACTGAATGTTTGATATACCGCCGGGGAACAATCTTTAGGCCAAGACTGCCGGGGATGCTTGTTAAGAATGTCCGTGTACTGCTGGGGAATGTTGAGATCTGCGGAAGGATACCCAACTTCCTTATGGTTTGATAATAGCTTCGCTTGAGGAGAGTGTACTGACTTGCTGGCTCACTCTCTGGGGAATTAAGATATACTGGTTATGTTCTTCAGCTGAACCTACCTTGGTACTTTGGAGGACAGAACAATTAGATTGATTAGACAACTCTTTATTGTCCCTGTTTCAGTGGGAGAGGAAGACCTATGAGGTGCTGATAGTTGTTGATGGACAAACCTTCTTCTGGTAGACAGGTGACAAGATGATAGGACATAGTCGTACGCTTCGATCCCTAACTTTTGCCTGGACCGCCCTTTCAGGTTTTCAGTCCACCAGGATACCCATTTTTGCCCAAGCCGCCTTTTCAGGTTTTCGACTTGCCGGGTGTACAGATTTTTTTCATTTCATCCCTTCATTTTGCCCGAACCCTTTTGGTTCGCCGGGAAGCCCTAATTTTTGCCTAGGTATGTCAACCTAGTGGGTCTTTGATTTTGCGCAGTATTTTTTTCCGACTATGTCCATGCTCTTGGAATGCAGGGAGGTGCCCCTGGCTGCTTGTGTTGCCATATTACCAGAAGATGTCTGATCGTGCAAGATTCGTTGCTGGAGTGCCCCAAGTGACTCAGGCAGAGATTTGCCCCTACTGTTTGGCTTTTGAGAGATTCTCCGAATCTTGACTGGACTGCCCCAGATAGCGGACCTTGATCATGCCGTGCCCCTTGATTGGAAGTACTTCTGTTCATTAGGCATTCGTCGTGCGAATTTCTATGCTGTTCAAACAAACGTCATATGCAAACAAAGTTATGTTAAAAATGCAAAGCCTATGTTTGTCTTGAAGATTTTGAAAATGCATTCTTTTTTCATAAAACAAGTGAATGTTTGTAAAACGTGATGTCAACTCCGTATTTATCGTAAGCCTTAAGGAGTCAGGATACCTTTCGTAACAATATGCTTTCGAACTAACCCATGCTTCAGCTAGGACTTTTAAGGGTTATAACGTGGCCTGGTTCACGGTTTAAGAAACAAAGGATAAAGGCTCAAATTATTTGTACCCACCCGTTCTTCGTGATGTTCTCCAAACCTAAACTCAGTTGATCATACGTTAGACCTTGTTTGAGTCTTTGCTCTGATTTTCTGGTGATGATTCGGATGTTGATAACTTATTTTGAATAGGCAGTCATTCCTTTTTTGTTGAGGGTTTGTAAGACCTCTTTCTTGTCTGATTTTTGTTATCCTTTTCTTTTTTGCCTGAACTGTTTCCTTTTTTGGAATTACAGTCAGCGGGATGCCCCAATTTTGTAAGTCTCCTTCATGGGTTTCGACTTAATGGGCTTTTCATTTATGATTTTTTTGATAATGACTGCATGTCTTTACGATTGTTCGGAACCATCACTGTCTTTCTTTTTTTCGTAAGGATCTCTTTGGTGCCATTTGTTGCGCACTTGGATCAACTGAGATAACTACCCTGCCCAAGGTTATGATAAAGGGTTTTAATTTTCGAAAAGAAAAACTCCTACTTCTTTGGCTCAGAGGGGTTGACGAGGGATTATCTTCCTTATTACTCCAGTGTTTAGGAATTGAAACAATGCCTGTACTTCATCAGCAGGATCCGTTCAAAAGCATACTGTAGATTATGGTATCATTTTCGTCATCCTCCCTCAAGAGGCTTAGAATTATTGAGAGTTGATCATCAGAAAAAATATGAAAATAATTTGCATATAGTGAATACGAATATATTGCTTCAGAACAGACATATGCGATGCATTAATGGAATAACAATGTTTAATATGAGTAAATGTTTGAACGATCAAAAGAAAATTACAACTTGAAATTTCTAATGAACAAAAGCTTCTTAATTTGAACTAGTCATCTCAGATGGAAGATTCTTAGCAGAAGATTTTTATTTGGCCACCCGGCATGAACTCCAGCACCCTTCCGTCGATCAAGTCTTGGATCTTGTTCTTCAAGCTCCAACAGTCGTCGGTGTCATGTCCAAGACTGTCAGAATGGTAGGCACATCTTTCATCAGGGTTGTAAGTAGGAGCAGAGGTATCGGGATTCTGGGGAGGACCCTTTAAAGTAATCAGATTAACCTCCAACAAGCGTTTCAGCATTAGAGATGATGGTATACCAGTCTCAGAGAAATGTCTTCCAGGTGTATATCGCTTACGCCGATTACCCCGTTGATGCTGGGTTTGTGAAGTAGTAACAACTTGGGGAGGTCCATTCTTCACCATACCAGACTGTTGTCCTCTTGGTAGCTGATCAAAGACTTGGTCCCTGACTCGGACTGGTAGCTTCATGTTGGATTTGCCTTGGTGGAGTTGACTGATCATGGTCCTCAACTCTACTTGCTCCTGAGCTAAACCTTGAATGAGGGCCCTTTGCCCCAGCATCTGGGTTTTCAATGTGTCTACCTCAGCTTGTAGACGTTTCAGCTGTTCGTCCTTGTCGTCCTCAGGACTCTTTCTGATCAGATTCCCCATGAGGAGTGTCCTCAACTCTTCCCGCCCCTTGGATATGCTTAGGAAGATTTCCCTGAATTGAGTCTCTTGAGCGTGAAGGTCCTGGTTATCTTGTTGTGAAGCCATTGCTGAAATAAACAGCAGTGATGGTAAGTGACCTGTCAGAAGGGTACCTGTTATGCAATGATGTGTATGCATGCATGCAATGTTTTCAAGGATCTCGCGGGGTAAACAAGAAAATTTGTTAGCATTTGGATCCGGTAGCTTGATTGAAAGAACTTCATATTTGTTGAGAGTCTTTCTTCCAAGGGTCAAAGGCTCACCATATCCAGTGGGTCATAGCCCATGACAACTTTGGCTAGAGGAAAATAAATCCTCTTTGCCCCTTGCTAGATGTTTGATTCATCATGACCTGCATCACAAGCCCTTGAGATCCTTGAAATGGGTTAGGATGTATGCAATGCTATGATGTCATGATGCATGGGGTAATGTAGGTAACCCTGTTATGAGTCCCTATTAAGGACTATAAACAAAACCTGCAAGCAAACTCAGTAAACCCTGTTATGAGTCCTAATTAAGAACTATGGACAAAACCTGCAAAAAAACTTAGCAAACCCTGCTATGAGTCCCAATTAAGGACTATAAGCAAACCCTGCAAATAGTTCCTGTGTTAGATAACAAGCATGCAAATAGTCCAGTACGAAGGCACACAAGTCACACAAAAGAAGCCCTTAGAGTTTAGGCCAGCATGGGGTCTAGGTATTACCCTCTTGAAGTTGGTGGGCTCAACCTGTCCTATTAGAAGTAACCGGGTTCTAAGGGTCCCAATATCACTGGATTGCTTTCATTGTTCATCGTTTCGATTTAGCCACTGAACTGGCGACCAAAATATTCCAGGAAAGCAACCCTCAATTGAGTGTAGTATCGAGTATCAACCAACCTCGGACTGCACCAAAGTCAGTTATCTCACTACCCTAAAGAGGCCAAGATAGTTCAATTAAGGTTCCTAAGGTCTGTTGATGCTTCACGACACCACGCGGAGGCCCCGTACTCTCCTTGACTGAACTCAAGGGTTACCGGTACACACCAAAGTGCCACATCAACGTAGCAGACTGCTTCAACCATGTCGGTATACCCCGCACAGTTCCCTCACAGCCTTGTTGCTACTTTCTAAGAAGGTATCCCCCAGATCCGGGTTAGGATCTATAGAACTCCCAAGACAGTCCCATAATTTAAAGCAAACAAGGAAAGCAATTGAAAACACAATTATGAACTAACCCTAAGGTACACCTCACTTTAAGTTAAATCCCCAACAGAGTCGCCAGTTCTGTGATCGGTGGATCTGGAACTGACTGTTTAACGCTGGTTCGCGAAATGTCGCGGAAGCAAAAGTCGCCACCGTCTTTTATTTTCTCCAAATGGAAAGGACAAAAGCACAGAAAAATTCCTTATAGAGATTGCTCTCGGTTCGGGAGGTAGATTATAGAAAGGGAAGGTGTTAACACCCTTTATATCCATGGTTATCCATGGGCTCTTAGATACTTGCTCACTTGTGTTTTCAAAAATGGTTTGTTTGCTTTTCAACTGTGGGTTTTAAAAAGTTTCTTTGAAAATTTCAGTTCGACTCTTGTATCGGTCCTCAAGAGTGTTTGAAAAATTGCTTTCGAAAGCTTTTTGAAAATGTGTTGGTGTGAAAAGTATTTTGTTTTGTTTTGAAATTTAGAGCAAGTATCTAGAGTCGTCTACCTACCCTAAGGAATTCGTCTGTGTAAATGTCCTTTAAAGTAGTGTCATCCCACCATTGAGAGGTAGGTAGCACCACCGTTGGAGGTGTTCGGGTCAATTCGAGGTTCGGGACATGGTGATCACCAGAGCAATGGGAAGACACCTTAGAAGCTACCCTCATGCCAGGTTCCCGGATCATGAGGACTTACTAAGACATCCTCTACTCGACGATCACCTTTCGAGGCAAGGCAACAGTGAGGCGTACCCTAGGGGTGGTGTGTGATTTGTGTGTCAGATTCATTTATTTTTGTCTTGTCAGGTTATGGGTGATCTATGCGTTTGTTTTTATTTTTTTGTCATTCATTCTTGCATGCATTTATTTAACAGTTAAAAAAGATGCGGAAATTGAAAGTTCTAAACTATTACAAAGGCGCGGGTCCACATCGCCAAAATTAAAATCCAGGACCCGATTTTGATGGAAAGTAAATAAAGAAATAAAATAAAGTGCGAGAAATTAAGTTTACAAGGCTTTGGGAGAGTTACATAAATATTTAAAAGAAGGAAATAAATAAAAATGCGCGAATAGGAATTAAAATTGGAAATGAGGGCGTTGGACCCTTTTTAATGAAATTAAATTAAATGATTAAACTAATGAAATTAAAGAGAAAAAAGAATTTTTTTTTTTGAGTTTTTGGTATTTATGTTTTTTATGTATTTTTATGAGAAAGATTAAATGAAATTAAAATATTAACCCTAATTCTAATTTTTTTTATTTATTAAGAAAAACATGTTAAAATTAAACCTAAAATTAATCTAATTATTTACATGCAATTTTGATTTATAAAAATAAATAATTAATTATTAGTGAAATTTATTTACAAAAAATATTAATTAAATAAATATATTTTGATTTTTATGACTTTTCTGTTTTTTACTATTTTTTATATTTTATGAAAATAAGTTAAATTAAAGGAATTAATTAAAAAAAGAAATAATTGAAATAAATAAAATAAGGAAAAGAAAGAAAATACAATACCTTGGGGGTTTTTGTCCCCTTTTTGGAGGTGAATTGGAGTGGTTTGGTCATTTGTGTTCTGGCCTCATCATGCATAAGTTGTTCTACTTTGGCCATTTGGCTTTTGGCTTTTGGCCATTTGCGTTTTGGCCTCAACGTTCCTTAATCTTCTCAGGATGTCTGTCTAGCCATGTATTGGTGTCATGCATAAGTTTTTCTACTTTGGCCATTTGGCTTTTTGGCTTTTGGCCATTTGGCTTTTGGCCTCAACGTTCCTTAATGAACCTGAGATCCTGTCTAAATCTGCAGTTGAATCTCACGAACACATTAAATAAAATCATAAAATGCAAATAAAGCCAATATATGAAGAAATTTAATGTTTAGGCACAATATAGCATGTATGAATGATTATATCCTTTTGATCATGGAGATCAAATCAATCTTACCCTTACTGGAAAATCAGTGGCCTGAACGCTTTTATGTCTTACTGGAAAATTAGGATCATGGAGATCAAGCCAGCCTTACCCTTACTGAAGAAGTAGTGAGATGTTGGTTTGTAACTCTGATGGCTTGTTTGTAGTGAGAGAGGGATTGGTAATAAGGATTTCAAGGTTTTAGGATTCTTGAAAGAGTTTGACATTCTAACAGTGTTGTGACAAGGTTTTTTCTCTCTTTTCCTCCTCTTCCGTTTGTGTGAAAAGAAGGTGATTATATAATAAAAATTAGGGTAAAGCAAATGGGCTTTGAATGTGCAATTGGGCCTCCAATATTCACTTGAATTAGTCACTTTCCAGGCTAAATCGCAGGGACTTAAGTGTATTTTTTGAAGTTGAAATGTGAAAACAAAATGTAGCCGACATCGAGAACTAACTCCTGTCCGAAAATCGACTCAATCGGATAAACGGTGAATTAGTTATGAATTTTTGAAGTTTCAGCTCAGACAAACTTATTTTGGGCTTCAGTGTCGACTCTGACACGTTCTTCAATAAAAAACTGGTATTGATCGGTGCATAATTTGGTCTCGACTTTTGAAGCAAAGTTGTAGATCTATGAGTCAGTAACCTTGTGTAAAAATATGAGTCCAATCCGATAAAAATTGACCGAGTTATGAATTTTCGAAGTTTCGGCCCAAATGAAATAATATTCAGCATTCAGGATTTTCAGCGTGTCACGCACTCTGAGCAAAAAACGAAGGCCTTTTTAATACCGTTTGAACTCAATACCTTCTGTGAAAATGTAGCCAACTCAATTTATGAAATTTTGGCGCCAGAACCAGCTCGATACGATGAAAATCGACCAAGTTATGATTTTCTGAACATGACGCAAATAAACTTCTGTCACAAATTTTCTGCACGAAAATACTTGATAAATCCACATTTTTGAAGACCTTCTGATCGAAATTGGCTTCCAGCCGTGAGAGATTAAAACGTAGATAATGTCAAGACGGAATTTTGGCCACCGGAACGGGTTCAAAACGAGTCACGATCTTCAAGTTATGAATTTTTTAGCGCGTAAAAACTGCACTTTCAGCACACTTTTTCACCATATTTCTTCAAGAAAACTCGCACATTCGGATACCTTCTTTAAAGAATTGACTCTTGAGCCGAACCTGAATTTGAGAATACGTTATCAGAGATATCTTGGCGAAAGAACACCTGAATATAACGCGCCGGGTTGGACTTGTGAATTTTTCTTGAAATATTTTGAGAAATATGAGAGGGCAAATTTTGGGGTACAACACCGCCCCTTTTAACTGTTAATAATCACATGAAAGAATGTATGCTCAAATAAAAAACAATGCATAGATCACCAATGCATGACAAGACAAATATTATCTGAAAATGACACACAATTCACACACCACTCTTAGGGTACGCCTCACTGTTGCCTTGCCCCTCGAAACGTGGTCGTCGAGTAGAGGACGTTTTAGTAAGTCCTCATGTCCATGAACATGGCATGAGGGTAGCTTCTAAGGTATCCTCCTATTGCTCTGGTGACCACACTGTCCCTAAAACTCGAATTGACCCGAACACCTCCAATGGTGGTGCTACCTACCTCTCAATGGTGGGATGGCACTACCTTAAGGACATTTACACAGACTAATTCCTTAGGGTAGGTAGATGACTCGTAGATACTTGCTCTAATTCAAAACAAATCAAAAACTTCTTTTCACACCGACACTTTGCAAAAACCTTTCAAAAACAACTTTTCAAACACTCTTGGGGACTGATACAAGAGTCGAACTGAAATTTTAAACGAAACTTTTTCAAACCCACTCACTCTGAAAAGCAAACAAACATTTTGAAAACACAAATGAGCAAGTATCTAAGAGCCCATGGATAACCATGGATAGAAAGGGTGCTAACACCTTCCCTTTCTATAAATCTACCTCCCGAACCGAGAGCTAATCTCAATAAGGAATTTTTCTGTGCTTTTGTCCTTTCCATATTGGAGAAAATAAAAGACGGTGGCGACTCTTGCTTCCGCGACATTTCGCGAACCAGCGTTAAACAGTCAGTTCCAGATCCATCGATCACAGAACTGGAGACTCTGTTGGGGACTCTTATAAAGTGAGGTGTACCTTAGGATTAAGATCACTGTGTTTTCAATTGCTTTGACTTGTTTGCTTTAAATTGTGGGTACTGTCTTGGGAGTTCTATAGATCCTAACCCGGATCTGGGGATACCTTCTTAGAAAGTAGCAACAAGGCTGTGAGGGAACTGTGCGGGGTATACCGACATGGTTGAAACAGTCTGTTACGTTGATGTGGCACTTTGGTGTGTACCGGTAACCCTTGAGTTCAGTCAAGGAGAGTACGGGGCCTCCGCGTGGTGTCGTGAAGCATCAACTGACCTTAGGAACCTTAATTGAACTATCTTGGCCTCTTTAGGGTAGTGAGATAACTGACTTTGGTGCAGTCCGAGGTTGGTTGATACTCGATACTACACTCAATTGAGGGTTGCTTTCCTGGAATATTTCGGTCGCCAGTTCAGTGGCTAAATCGAAACGATGAACAATGAAAGCAATCCAATGATATCGGGACCCTTAGAACCCGGTTTCTTCTAATAGGACAGGTTGATCCCACCAACTTCAAGAGGGTAATACCCAGACCCCATGCTGGCCTAAACTCTAAGGGCTTGTCTGGTGTGACTTGTGTGCTTTATCATGTTTGCCTTTGTAAATATTTGTGGTGTGTTTAATCATAGCATCATGACATCATACAACATCATATGCATTGGCTAACCATTTCAGGGGTTCGAATCTTCATCTTTGTTCTTGTTTTGTAGGACATGGAAACTGTTCGCAGAAAGACTATTCAGATCAGCCTTGTAAGGATCCCTCCTCGGCTTAAAGAGCTTATATCCAGGATTCCCGAGAGCTCTTCATTCAGTGAGAGACATGGAAGACTCATCAGCTTGGTCAACACCAACATTGAGGAAGATATGATAAAGGTCCTGTTCCAGTTCTTTGACCCTCTGCACCACTATTTCACTTTCCTGGATTATCAACTGGTGCCTACATTAGAAGAGTTCTCCCGACTTCTGAAGATCCCTATCCTTGATCAACTACCCTACAACGGTATGGAAAAGGAACCCAAGCTTGAAGAGATTGTTCAAGCCTTACACCTACAGCCATCTGACCTCAAGGGACATTGGGAAGTTAGAAGTGGTATCAAAGGATTCTTAGCCAGGTTCCTGTTTGAGAAGGCCCAAGAATGTTGGAACTCCCTTGACTTGCAGGCTTTTGAAGAAGTTGTGGCCCTCCTTGTCTATGGTTTGGTGTTGTTCCCCAATCCAGATCAGCTTATAGATATCAGTGCTGTCTAGATCTTCATGTCCAGGAATCCTATACCTACGTTGCTGGGGGACATCCTTCACTCATGTTACACTCGAACCATGAGAAAAAGAGGTGTCCTTATGTGTTGTACTCCTCTCCTGGGAAGGTGGTTTATTTCGCACCTTCCACAATCAGTCTTGAAGAATGAGCGGGGTTTGAGATGGTCACAGCGATTGATGACTCTTACACATGCTGATATACATTGGTGCTCTCGGTCCAGAGAGGATGTCACTATCATTGATCGTTGCGGGGAGTACCCTAATGTTCCTTTACTTGGAATCAGAGGAGGTATTACTTACAACCCATGCTTGGCTTGGAGACAGTTTGGTTATGCTCGGAAGGATGGCCCTCATGACATGTTAATTCATGACATAGTTTTTAACTTCGACAACGATGTACAAGGACTTCGCCAGAGATTTATCAGAGCTTGGAGGATGCCAAGTAGGATGGACAGCAAAACACTGGGGCACAGGAATTCCATCCCGTTGGAACCTTATCTCAAGTGGGTACGCGCCCGCTCCCAGAAGTTAGTAATGCCTTATCCTCATGTCCTTCCTGTGATCAAAGAGCCAGTTTTGGAAGATGAAGTGTCCCACACCATTCAACATCCTAACATGCCCACATCCTGGGAAGAAATGCAGAAGAGCTGGGTCCAGCTTAAGGAAGAATGAAATTCTCTTGAGACTAGTCTACATGCTAGTGAAAAGAAGGTCTTGAAGCTCACCCGCCTACTGCATGAGGAGAGGAATCTCAACACTTACATTGCCCCGAAAAGGATGCGTAGTGTCTTTTGGGATTGATTTGCTTTATAATATGTGCCCATGAGGCTTTGATGTACCAAACAATTATTTCCTTAATGATAACGTGTGTTCCTTTTTGTCTACAACAAATTTGAATTTTCGAACCCCTGAATGCATTGCATAAACACATATCATTCATCATGTGCATAACAGGTACTCTTCTTTTCAGGTTGCTTACCGTTCTTCGTTGTTTATTTCAGCATCATGAACCCTGAATCATCAACCGAGCAGTCTATCAAAGCCCTTCAGGCGCAGAACGCACAATTTCAGGAGCTGATCATGGGTTTGGCTCAAGGACAGGCAGAACTGAAGGCCCTGCTGGTTCAGAAGAAGAAGAAGAAGAGAACCGTTCTGTTCAACACGGGCCGAAGGTTTGGTAACACTCTACAGAATGAGGAAGCTGGTTCCTCTGTAGGCAAAGACAGTCCCCAGGGGGGAAAGGCTCCAAGTCCGGTAGTCTCTGACAACGAGACTGATTTTAATGAGGAACAGTATCCTCCGGCTGAAGACAGATACAAGCAGTTGGAAGACAGACTGAACGCCATGGAGATCCAACAAGTGCCTGGGCTGGATTTCGGAGACTTGGGTTTATCTACTGGTGTGATCATTCCTCACAAGTTTAAGGCACCATCTTTCACCAAGTATGACGGGGCGTCTTGCCCCAAGCTACACCTCAGATCTTATGTGCGGAAGATTCAGCCGTACACAGTGGACAAGAACTTGTGGATCCACTTCTTCCAGGAGAGTCTTTCAGGGACTCATCTCGAATGGTTCTATCAGCTGGATGGGACCAAGGTTCGTAACTGGGAGGAGTTGGCTACTGCTTTCTACAAGCAGTATCAATATAATGCCGACCTTGCTCCTACACGTACCCAACTCCAGGGTATGTCGTTAGGATTAGGCGAAGGTTTTAAAGAGTATGCACAGAAGTGGAGGGATCTGGCTGGTAGGGTGCAGCCTCCGTTAATTGACCGTGAGCTGGTAGATATGTTCTTGGGGACCCTCTCCGGGCCATTCTTCAATCATCTTATCGGTAATTCGTCTGCAGGGTTTACTGATCTTATTCTGACTGGGGAGAGGATAGAGGTTGGAATGAAGTCCGGTAAAATTCAGAAAGGTGCGTCTTCAAGTGCTGAGAAGAAGCCTTTTAAGAAGGAGGCCAGTGTTGTGTATGGGCCTAGAAGGCAAGATAAACCAGAGCGCCGCCAATCTGTCAACGCGGTGGTGATTGCTAAACCTGTTGCCGCTCCTCGGCAAAATAATCAACAAAAGGGTGAAAGACCCAGAAGAGAGTTTACCCGGCTGAGTATGACCTTATCGTAAATCTTGCCGCAGTTGCTATCCACCAATTTGGTGACTGTCAGGGAGGCCCCGAAGGTTGTGAATACTGCCTCTCCGAAGTGTAATCCAAATGCCCGCTGTGCTTATCACTCCAATAGCTCGGGACATTCTACTGATGACTGTTGGGCCCTGAGGAACAAGGTGCAGGACCTTATTGACGCGAAGGAGATACAATTTGAAGCGCCTGAGAGGCCAAACGTTGTGACTGCTCCCATGCCCCAACATGGAGTGAATGCCGTTGATGAAGATGTGTATGCCGTTTCTGTGAATGATGTAGCTACTCCTCTGATGACTGTTAAGAGGAACCTACTGCTGGCCGGTTTATTTCCTGGTTATGGTGAGGGTTGCCTTTTGTGTGCTGTTTCCCTTACTGGTTATCCGTTGCTGAAGTTAGGCATCCAAAGCCTGATGGATAGCAAAGAGATTCTGTTCAAGAAGACCGCTGTTCCGTTTGTTCCTGTGGAAGAAGTATCTGTTGTTACAATTTTCAACAATCCAATCAAGGCTCCCCCGAGGAAGCCAGTGAAAATCATGACTGTCGCACCCATTATTATTACTGTTCCGGGGCCTCTCCCCTATGAATCTGATAAGGCTGTCCCATGGCACTATGGGGCAGATGTATATGTACATGGTATAAAGCAAGAGTTCAACACTGGCACCAGCATCAGCAATATCACTGGTCCAGCCAAAGTTACTCGCAGTGGCAGGCTCTTCTCGCCTGACATTGCGCCACCAGTTATTCGAAGACCTCTCATTATAACACCTACAAGTTCACCTGTTTCCATTTCTGATCAAGTTGCTTCCCCTGCTGCTGAGTCATCTAATGCTCGGGGCAAATGGATTGAAGATGAGCCTGCCCGGATGGAGGCACCAAAATCTGTGAATGTTGAAGCCTCCCAGCAAGAGATGGAGGAAATTCTTAAAATAATCAAGAAGAGTGACTTTAATGTTGTTGAACAGCTGGGGCATACGCCCTCCAAGATCACTATGCTCTCATTACTACTGTGCTCAGAGGCCCATGCTAAGGCCCTGATTTCATTTCTAAAGACAACCCATGTGCCACAGGAGACATCTGCAGACCAGTTTACTGATTGCGTAGCCAATTTGACAGTTGACAATGGTTTGGGTTGCTCGGATGCTGACCTTACTGCTAAGGGAAAGAACCACAATGATGCCTTGCATGTCTCTATTGAATGCAGGGGCACTACTCTTGCGCACGTGTTGGTGGACACCGGTTCTTCCCTGAATGTGTTGCCCAAAAAGGCCTTAGACCGGTTGGATTGTGAGGGCCTGGAGCTGAAACCTAGCAACATCATTGTCAGAGCCTTTGACGGTTCTAAGAGGATGGTTCATGGAGAGGTAGACATTTCTATTCGTGTGGGTTATCAAGTATTCGATTCAACTTTCTATGTGATGGATATTCGTCCATCTTACTCCTGTTTACTGGGTCGACCTTGGATTCACAAAGCTGGGGCAGTGACCTCTACCTTACACCAGAAGCTCAAGTACCCTGTCAGAGGGAAGATCGTCACTGTGCAGGGAGAGGAGGAGTATATGGTTAGCCACTTGAATTCCTTCCGATATATCGAGATGGACGAGGAGTTTATTGAAACCCCCTTTCAGCATTTTGAAGAGGTACCTCCAGTATTGGCAGCAGCAGAGACAGTGGTTGAAGAGGACTTTCCTTTGAAGATGGCTTCTTTGAAGGATGCCCGGGCTGTGATCGAGAAAGGTGAATGTACTAACTGGGGCAGGCTCCCTAATTTCACTCCAAAAACTGACAAGTTTGGACTGGGTTTTACTGCAGAGGCTTAAAGGGCTGTGCACAAAGCTAAGATCGGAAGACCTCCTGTGCTCATCACCAATCCAAGGGTGAATGCTATTGGGGATGAAGACGAAGTGGAAGAGTCAGAGTTCGATAGCTGGATTTACCCGACGACTGATGGTGGATTGACCAATTGGACTGCTAAAGATCATACTCCTGTTACTTTTGTTACGCAGTAATGAATTCCTTTGTTTTTGTTATTTGTAATAAACAATGAATTAAAACTCTATGGCCCGGTGTCTTACCCGAGGCACCGTGGCTTCATTTGTGAGGGCATATTAATTGTCATTTCATATATCATGAATAAAGACCTTGGACGTTTTCTCTCACTTCAAATCTTATGCTCCTTTTCTTTCTTTCCTTTCTTTATATATTGCAAAACAGCTGTATTTACACACACTCACTCATACAGGTTTCAATCCACTCTGGATCTCACTGGTAACGACTCTGCTACTGCCAGTTATGACTTCGAAAATCCGATCAACTTAGCCGAAGACGAAGGTGAAGATGATTGCGAAGTGCCTGGCGAGCTTGCAAGACTGTTACTCCAGGAAGAGAGGGAAATTCAACCACATGAAGAGCCAGTGGAAACGATAAATCTGGGTACTGAGGCAGATAGAAAGGAGGTTAAGATTGGTGCCAATCTGGAGCTCAGCGTGAAACAACGGTTGACTCAGACGTTACATGATTATGTGGAGATCTTCGCCTGGTCCTACGAAGACATGCCTGGGTTGGATACTGTTGTACCCCAAAATTTGCCCTCCCATTTCTCAACATTTTCTCATCACAAGGCCCTTGGAGCTCAAGATCCAGTTGGGGTTTCCTCTGCTCAAGACTTCTCCTTGCACTGTTGACCCAAATTAGGGTTTGTGTTTGCACAAAGATGTTTTGACCTTAAATGCCTAAGATGACTTTCATGCTTCATGTTGGACTCCCAAGTTTATCCACATCAAGTTTCAAGCCTTGATTCCAATCTTTGCCCAGTCAATTGGGCAGTTGACCTAGAAATCAGCTGTATTGGGGAAAAAGTAAACTGTGGCCAATTGACAGTCAAATCTCATGGAAATTGACCCACATAAACATTATGAACTCATATGGACCATTTGATTAAGTTTGGATCACAATTCCCCAAGAAATTTGATCAGATCACCAAAAGGGCAAAATTGTCATTTTTAGGGTTTTGACTGCACAAAGGCAATTTTTGACTGTTTGACCTAGCCAATGGCAAACCAAGCTCACACATGGACTCAAGGACCCTATGGAATTATCTTGACATGATCAACAAACTCAAAAGATCCCAAGTACACAGGATTGACAGTTGAATTTCCCCGTCAATTGATCAATTTTGACTGTGTACTGAAAAGTCAAACTTTGACTTTTTGGTCAAAATCAAGAGTCAAGATTCATTTTTAATCAAAGCATGCTAAATCATGAAACTTGTTCACCAAGAAATCACAAAATGCAAATTAGGGTTTAAAATGGAATTTTTCATAACTTAGAATTTTTCTAAGTTATGAAAAACCCTAATTTTTTCCCAACTTTGCCCCACTTTTTCACCATGATCCATTTGGATTCAAACAAAAGTCAAAACATGAAAGTTGTAGCTTGTTACATAATCTACAACCTTAATTCACAAAGTTTTATCATTTGAAGCTTGTATCTCAAGTTACAAATTTTTGAATAAGGGCACTAAACCATTCTTAACTTAGTGAATTTTTGACCTATTTTGACAAGGTTTTCTACCCCATTTCAAGGCCATTTTCCATACACTTCCATTTGGAATTTCAAATTGCACTTCAAATATGGATTGTAGTAAACATTCCAAGCTTTCCAAAATGTCCAAGAACTTCTCAAACAACCTCATGGTTAGGGAGAATAGAATTTCACAATATAGCAAAAAACCACTTTGTTCATGACCAAGTTACATGTTCATAACCTTGCAATTTGAACTCAGCATGCCTTAGATTAGATTACAGGTCCTTAAACCAAGTTACACTCAATAATTTAATGCTTGTTCATTGTGTCAAGGTGTTATTCTATGAGTTCAAGTATTGTACACAAGCCTAATCCATTTTTAGATAAAGTGAACTATCCATTTTTGCTAAAATTCACTTTATGTCAATTTGGAAATCCAAAAAGTACATTGCAAACCTGAATGGCAAAAGTTTATGAGCATAACACACTGATCAAGGAGGGATTATGCAGCACATTAGGGGCCCTCTACATGCCTAGAAACACTAGTTGGCTTTTGTTGCTTAAGAAAGAAGAAAAGTGTCATAACATCACACAACATCCATCTCAGCTTAGACACACAAGAACTAAGTTATCAAACACATTACACAGATCATAACCAAGCTGATACACGACCCTTGCACCTCTCAAACACTCCCATTGCCATAATCACCCTCAAACTGCACAAACAGGGCAAAGCCTGCAGTTTGAGTGCTATCTTCCATTTCCTTCAAGCTCTTTTGCCAAAATCAGTTCCTACACATTCCCTAGCACATATGCAAGCTAACCATGCCTTGAAACACGACCTGTAACTCCTCTAACAAGTTCCACCATTTTCACTTTTTCATTTTGCAGTTGAAGTCCTACAGCTCAGTTCAAGGTGTCTCAAGGCAAAGTAGATATTGGAACAGCATCACCACACCTCAAGGAAGCTATACCAATCAGTATCTTGCACTGTAAGCTCCCCATTTTCCAGTTAGAACTCCAGCTAAACAGGTATTTTGATGAACTCGTATCTCTCTTATTATGCATCATTAGTCTTAAGTTTGTGAAGAAACAATGTCCTATTCATGCCACTGAACATGTACATTCCTTTACTTTTCATTTCTTTTGTCTGAGTAGAGAGAATTTGGAGTTTGAAAATGGCAGAAAAACTAGGTTAGGATTTGGGGGAGGAGAAATTCTCCCTCATCTTAGAGAGTTAGATCAAGTTATGCATATGGTTAGAATCGTGATTTCATGCTTAACATCTTTTGTGTTGGAAGTTTGTTCAAAAAATCAAAGAATCAGGATTTCAAACACAGCTTGAAGGCGTGCGTTTTTTGATTCAGAGGTTGAAGAAGAAGTGGTTTGGGCTGGGCCTGTGTCATTTTTTTTTATTCACACCATGTTTTTGATATTGCACCCCCTGAGCCCATTTTGTCCATTTGCTTGATTTTTTGACTTTTCTTTTTTATTTCTGACTTATTTATTTTTGTTAATAATATTAAAAACATAAAAATATTTTTCCTCACCTTTTTTTTAATTTATTTGATATTTATTTGATTTTCTTCTAATTTATACATAAATAAAGAAATATATATATTTTGTTAAAATATTAAGAAATATGTAAAAACACATTTATTTTCATTTTTATTTTTATTTTGCCTTCTGAAAATATTTATATGAAAAAAATACTATTTTCTAAAATATTAAATATTATTATTATTTATATATATAATACATATTTAAAATAATACATATATACATATACTCATTAATATATTTAGGATAAATATAAAATATATGCCCCTTTTATTTTTCTTATTAAAATTTAATATAAAAAATGCATTTTTGACAAATACCTCATTTTATTTTATTTTTGTATATATACATAAATATTTGTTCATAATAAATAAATGGTATGCTTTATTTAATAGAATTAGGGTTTTTGCCCTAAATTCAAAAATACTCCAAAAAATAATATCCCTTTTATTTTCTTTTTTATTTCACATAAATAATACTTTTTTTTTCATACATATAAAAATTCCTTTTGCATACTTGCATATTTGTTTTATTTACCATTTGAATTATACATTTTTATTTATCTTGTAAATATTCATAAAAATGATGTAATAGTTTTAGGTTTAATTTCTTGTCTAAATATCCCCATTTGAACATTGTACCCCCCTCCCTATATTATTGTGATATAATAGCGTAGGAATTTAAATTTCGCACTTTATCGCTTTCTAAACATACTATGCTAGAATTAGGGTTTGTATGCGAATAAAGAAATGAACAAAATAGTTGGACCTAATACAAGATAAATGAGCCTGAAAAATGGACAACACATTTCACACTTGCACCCCCTAGGGTATTCCACTTGTTGCCTTTTATTATTGGGCCATATTGCATGTTGGACTTCTTTGGGCAAAACAAAACAATCAAATGATCATAGTCCCTCAAAATGTTGCTTAAATGAATGATCAAGCCGCTTTTAAAGAAAATTGCCCCAAGACATTTAACACTATTGCAACTATGATCTAAACGATGACCCGCGCCCGTCCCTTTAATCTCCTAAGACAAGATTGACCACCAAATGCAATGGTGGAACAAAATTGTCAAAAGGTTTAAAACATAAACAAAAATCTTTGAGAAAAACATTAGGGTAGATGAACTCTTAAGTACTTGTCAAACTTTCCAAGAAAACACTTGCCTATTTCAAAATCCACTTCACAAACACTTTCAAAATAAACTTTCAAAAACCTTGAAACATCTTTTTAAAAGACAAAACACCTTTTGTAAAACATTCGAGTAAAGAATTGTTACAAGGGTAGCCTATACAAAGGCATCTTTTCAAAATATTTTTCAAAACCCCACACAAAACACCATTTTCAAACAATTGAAAACCAAGGCAAGTTGATCTAAGCAAGTACCTAAGAGCCCATGGATAACCATGGATAGAAAGGGTGCTAATACCTTCCCTTTCTATAATCTACTCCCCGAACCCAAGAAAAATCTCAAAGGTTTTTGCTGTGCTTTTTAAACCTTTCCGTAGGATAAAATAAAAAGTCGGTGGCGACTCTTGCTCAACCGAAACATTTGCGAAAACAAACGCAAAACCATAGTCAGTTCTCCCACCGTATCACAGAACTGGCGACTCTGCTGGGGATATCTTAAAAGTGGAGTAACCTTAGGGCTTAGATCACCCTTTTGCATGACTAATTGTTTGATTTGTTTGCTTTATACTTTGGCTCTATTGTTTGGGTTTACAATCCTCCACCCGGATTTTGGGAAACATACATAGATAGCAATACATTGTGGAAACTGTGCGGGGTATACCGACACGGTCTAAGCAATAGCTATATTAGTGCGACATATTTGTGAGTACCGGTAACCCTTGAGTTCAATCAAGGAGAGTACGGGGCCGCTGAGTGATGTCACTAAGCACTAATAACCTAGAACCTTACTTGACCATCTTGGCCTTTTATTAGGGGTAGTGAGATGACTGGCTTTGGTGCAGTCCGAAGTTGGTAGATACTCGATACTACACTCATTGAGGGTTGTTTTCTTGGAATATTTTGGTCGCTAGTTAAGTGGCTAAACCAAAACAATGAACATTGAAAACAATCCAGTGATATTGAGCTCCTTAGAACCCGGTTACTATTTATAGGACAGGTTTTTAAGCCAACTACACTCAAGAGGGTACTTACCTATGAAACCCCATGCAAGCCTGAAATTAGGGTTTGGTGTGATTTGCTTGTACATAAGTTTTGTGCATACATCATAAACATCATAAAGCATCATATGCATTCACTAACCATTTCAAGGGTTTAGATCTTCATCTTTGTTCTTGTTTTGTAGGTCATGGAAATTCCTCGCAGAAATACCGTTCAAGTCAACCTTGTGAGAATCTCTCCTCAACTCAAGGAGATCACCTCAAGAATTCCGGAAAATTCATCCTTCAGTGAGAGACATGGTAGACTACTCAGCCTAGTCAACACCAACATTGAAGAAGACATGATGAAAGTGCTATTCCAGTTCTTTGACCCTCTTCACCACTGCTTCACTTTCCCTGATTATCAGTTGGTACCCACTTTGGAGGAGTTTTCTCAACTCCTAAGAATCCCTATCCTTAATCAACTACCCTTCAACGGTACGGAAAAGGAACCAAAGCCGGAAGATGTTGCTCGAGCATTACATCTACAACCATCCGACATCAAGGGGCATTGGGAAACCAGAAGCGGCGTCAAAGGATTCTTAGCAAAATTCTTGTTTGAGAAGGCACAAGAATGTTGGAACTCATTGGACCTACAAGCCTTTGAAGAGATTGTGGCACTCCTTATCTACGGGTTGGTCTTGTTCCCAAATCCTGACCAATTGGTAGATGTCAACGCCGTCAAAATCTTCTTGTCCGGAAATCCAATACCAACATTGCTTGGGGACATCCTTCACTCATTTTACACACGAACAATGAGAAAGAGGGGTGTTCTCATGTGCTGTACTCCTATCCTCGCAAGGTGGTTTATTTCGCACCTTCCACAATCTGTCTTGAAGAATGACCAAGGTACAAGGTGGTCCCAACGATTGATGACTCTTACTCATTCTGATGTGCATTGGTGTTCTCGGTCCAGAGAAAATGTCATCATCGTCGATCGTTGCGGAGAGTTTCCTAATGTTCCTTTACTTGGAATCAGGGGAGGTATCACCTACAACCCTTGCCTAGCTTTGAGGCAATTTGGATATGCACAGAGGGATGGCCCTCATGACATGTTGATTCCTAGCCTAGTTTTTGACTTCGACAACGATGCGCAAGGACTTCGCCAAAGATTCATCAGAGCTTGGGGAAAACTCAACAAGGTTGATAGCAAGACTCTGGGACACAAGAACTCCATCCCCCTTGAGCCTTATCTCAAGTGGGTACGAGCCCGAGCCCAAAGTCTGATGATGCCTTATCCTCATGTTCTCCCTGTGATTAAAGAGCCCGTCAATGAAGGAGAGGTTCCCTACACCATCCTACATCCAGACATGCCTACATCGTGGGAGGAAATGCAGAAAAGTTGGATTCAACTCAAGGAGGAACGAAACACTTTTGAAGCTAGCTACTACGCCAGTGAAAAGAAGGTTCTAGAGCTTACCCGCCGACTCCACGAGCAAGAGGCCCTCAACACCTACATCGCACCAAAGAGGATGCGCAATGTCTTTCTGCCTTAAGAAGTTTATTTTGTAATATTTGGCCCATGGGGCATTTATGTACTAACAAATTCCTTCTTATTAATATGACGTGCGTTCTTCTTTGTCTGAAACAATTTTGAATGTTCTAGATCCTTGAATGCATTGCATACATCAGCATACCATTCATCATGTGCATAAGCAGGTCTCACTCCAGGTTTCCTTATCTGTCTGCTGTTTATTTCAGCAGGATGGATCTCGAGCAAACAGTCAAAGACCTACAAGCCCAGAATGCACAGTTCCAGCAACTCTTGATGACTTTGGTTAAAAGTCAAGAGGATATCAAGGCTCATCTGGAGAATAAGGACCCAGTAAAGAAGAAAAAGAGGGTCGGAGTGGCTACTTTGGGGAGAAGATTTGACAGAGAAGCTCAGAGAGTGCTTGAATTTCCTCCTACTTCTGATGAAGGGACTAGTAAAAGAGATCGAGTTGCGGTGCCTTCCGAGTCTGATGCAGAGGAGGAAGAGGTTGAAGAGGATGAAGATTATTCTGACCAGCAGTATCCTCCAGCTGATGACAAATATAAAGGTTTAGAAGACAGATTGGCTGCCATGGAATTGCAAAGGGTACCGGGTTTGGATTTTGAAGACATGGGCTTGGTTGCCGGAATTGTGATTCCCCCAAAATTCAAAGTGCCAGTGTTTGTGAGGTATGATGGGCTGTCCTGTCCCAAAATGCATCTCAGGTCCTACGTGAGAAAAATTCAACCCTATACGACAGATAAAAATCTCTGGATTCATTTCTTTCAAGACAGCCTGTCGGGAGCTCAGTTGGAATGGTTTTATCAGTTAGAAGGAACCAGTGTCAGAAATTGGGAAGATTTGGCCACCGCTTTCTACAAACAATATCAGTATAATTCTGATCTTGCTCCTACTCGTACCCAACTTCAGGGTATGTCACTAGGAACAAGTGAGGGATTCAAAGAGTATGCACAAAAATGGAGGGATTTAGCTGGCAGGGTGCAGCCTCCTTTAACCGATCGTGAGCTCGTTGATATGTTTCTTGGGACCCTATCTGGGCCGTTTTTCAATCATTTAATTGGTAACTCTTCCGCGGGGTTTACCGATTTGATCTTAACAGGCGAAAGAATAGAAGCTGGCATCAAGTCAGGAAAGATTCAGAAGGGTGTTGCTGCAAGTGTTGAGAAGAAGCCGTTTAAGAAGGAGACAACTATGGTATATTCTCAGATAAGAGCAGGGAAGATGGAGCGTCGGCCAACTGTGGGGGCCGTAATGATTCAAAACACTCCGAGTGAGCAGCCTCGCTATAACCAGTCCAGACCAAATCAGCAACGGGTGGAAAGGCCACAACGGCAATTCACCCGTATTAATATGACTCCGACGCAAGTGCTTCCCCATCTATTGAAGTTGAATCTTGCCACCATCAAGGAGGCGCCAAAGAATGTGAATACGTCCTCCCCGCATTATCATGCCAATGCTAAATGCGCCTATCATTCAGACAGTGTTGGACACGACACCAATGATTGTTGGGAACTCAAGCATAAAATACAAGACCTGATAGAGGCTAAGGAGGTAGAGTTTGACGCTCCAGAGAAGCCTAATGTGATATCTGCACCTATGCCGAAGCACGGCCGAAATACAATGCCATTGAGGAGGATTTGTATGTTGCTGACGTCAGTGATCTGACTACTCCACTGCTAACCATTAAGTTGAATTTGTTAAGGGCCGGGATCTTCCCGGGATGTAAAGAAGACTGCTACTGTTGCCACTCTCTGCCTTTTGATTGTCCGCTATTAAAGAAAGGCATCCAAGGCCTTATGGATAGCCGACAAATTTTGTTCGAAAAAGTTTCTGCTGTTCCAGTTCATGTTGAAAATGTCTCAATCATAACCATTCACGCCAATCTTTCCGAGGCCGTCAAAAAGCCTGTTAAGATTACACCAGCTGCAAAATCTATACCTTTGAAGATAACAATGCCGGGGCCTGTTCCCTATGTTTCTGAGAAGTCAATACCTTGGAACTATGGTGGTGACATCTATTACCATGGTATCAAGCAAGTTGAAATAATTGAAGAAAATTCGGATGATGAAGAAGCCAGCATTAGTAACATTGCGGGCACCAGCAAAATCACCAGGAGCGGGAGAATATTTTCTCCAAAGATTGCCCCTCCAAGAGCAGTCTTTGGACCCTCATCAGCTAAAGAAGTCGTTCCTGCACCAGTAAAACTCTCTGCCAGAACTCCTTTAATCGAAGAGGTTGTTGTTCCTAGTGCTGTCTCTCCTACCATTGTTGATAAAGGAAAGGGAATACAAGATGAGCCCGTCAGGACGAGGGCTCCACCCTTGGTGATTCCGGAAGCCTCCAAGAAAGAAATGGACGAGATTTTGAGGATAATCAAGAGAAGTGATTACGATGTGGTGGAACAGTTGGGGAAAACCCCCTCCAAGATCTCCATGCTGGCACTTTTGCTTTGCTCAGAAGCGCACGCTCAAGCTTTGATTAAGTTTCTGAAGGCAGCTCATGTGCCCCAGGAAACCTCTGCGGACCAATTTCAACATTGCGTGGCTAGCCTGACTGCGGACAATGGATTAGGTTTTTCTGATGCCGACCTAACCCCTAAAGGCCGAAACCACAATGATGCCTTGCATATTTCAATCGAGTGTCGCGGAACCACCCTTGCACATGTTTTGGTTGATACCGGTTCATCGCTGAATGTTTTGCCTAAAAAGGCCTTGGACCGGCTAGATTGCGAAGGGTTGGAATTGAAGCCGAGTGATATTGTCGTCAGAGCTTTCGATGGGTCGAAGAGAATGGTCCATGGAGAAGTTGAAATTCCCGTCAAGATAGGTACTGAGGTGTTTAAGTCCACTTTCTATGTAATGGACATCCGTCCATCATATTCCTGCCTGCTGGGTAGACCTTGGATACACCATGCTGGGGCAGTCACCTCCTCCTTGCATCAGATGCTGAAGTATCCTGTCAAAGGAAAGATTATCACTGTCCACGGCGAAGAAGAGTACATGATTAGCCATTTAAATTCTTTCCGGTATGTGGAGGTTGAAGGAGAGTTCATTGAGACGCCGTTTCAACATTTCGAAGAAGTTCTTCCTGAAATAGCAGTAACAAAGTTGGCAGCTGAGGCACCAAGACGGATGGCCAGGATGGCATCTCTGGAGGATGCAAGAGCCGCAATCAAAGAAGGGAAGAATTCAGCATGGGGGCAGTTACCCGACTTTCCGCATAAAATTGACAAGTTTGGATTAGAGTTCACAGCTGCTGGCCAGAAAGCTATGCGCCAATCAAAGATTGAAAGAGCGCCAGTAAAAATTTCTCCTTACAGAATCAACGCCCTGGAAGATGAAGACAAGGAAAGCAACATTGAAGAGTGGATTTATCCAATTGTCATAGGAGGGTTGAGCAATTGGGAGGCTAAGGACTTTGTCCCCATCACTTTTATTCATCAGTAATTTATCTGATTAAACATTTCCTATTTGGGCTGTAATATTTTTACTTTCAAACAATCCGTACACTATCTTTCCACCTCCTGCCTTGCCCGGGGCAGGTAGGTCCACTTGTAAGGGTTTTGACTATTTTTCATATTCATATGCCATGTTTAATGATTCATTGGACGTTTTTCATTTGATAAACTGCTTATGTTCATTTTCTTTCCTTTTGCATTTTTGTTTAAGGATGGCTATCCCTTACACACACCCACACTCACCAATGCAGGTACCCATCCACTCCGGATTCCATGGGTGACTATTCTGCTGTATCTTTCAATAACTCTGAAGACTTGGTCAATCTAGCCGAGTATGAGGATGACGAAGGTTGTGAAGTACCCGGGGAACTAGCCAGACTTCTGCAACAAGAGGAAAGGGCCATCTTGCCGCATGAAGAGCCATTGGAAACTGTTAACTTGGGAACCGAGGAGGATCGGAAGGAGGTGCAAGTGGGTGCCAATCTGGAACCAAAAGTCAAGGAGCGCTTGGTACAGTTGTTGAATGAGTATGTTGAAATCTTCGCTTGGTCCTATGGAGACATGCCGGGTCTAGACACAGACATTATGGTTCACCGTCTCCCTACAAGAGAAGACTGTCCCCCAATCAAGCAAAAAGTTTGCCGAATGAGGCCCGACATGTCCGAAAAGATCAAAGCAGAAGTAATGAAGCAATTCGATGCTGGCTTCCTGGCTGTTACGTCCTATCCTCAATGGGTCGCTAACATTGTGCCCGTACCGAAGAAAGATGGCAAAGTCAGAATGTGTGTGGACTACCGGGATTTGAATAGGGCCAGCCCTAAAGATGATTTCCCGCTACCTCATATTGACATCTTAATCGACAATACAGCTCAGCATAAAGTGTTTTCCTTCATGGATGGATTCTCGGGCTACAATCAAATCAAAATGGCCCCCGAGGATATGGAGAAAACTACTTTTGTTACACAATGGGGCACTTTCTGTTACAAAGTGATGCCGTTCGGGCTCAAGAACGCAGGGGCAACTTATCAACGCGCCATGGTAGCTTTATTTCATGACATGATACATCATGAGATTGAAGTTTACGTAGACGATATGATAGCTCGATCACAAACGGAGGAAGAGCACCTTGAGCATTTGGAAAAGCTGTTTGCCAAATTAAAAGAATACAAGCTCAGGCTGAATCCAAGCAAATGCACTTTTGGAGTTAGGTCTGGTAAACTCCTGGGATTCATTGTAAGCAACAAAGGCATTGAAGTCGATCCGGCAAAAGTAAAAGCAATACAAGAGATGCCTGCTCCCCGTACTGAAAAGGAGGTTAGAGGATTCTTGGGGCGCATAAACTATATTGCCAGATTCATCTCACATCTGACTTCTACCTGTGAGCCAATTTTCAAACTCTTGAAGAAAGATCAGGTAGTTGAATGGAATGACGACTGCCAAGCCGCTTTTGATAGAATCAAGGAGTATTTGCTAGAACCTCCTATTCTGATGCCACCTGTTGAAGGAAGACCATTGATCATGTACTTAATTGTCTTGGATAACTCAATGGGGTGTGTTTTGGGCCAGCATGACGAGTCTGGTCGAAAAGAGCACGCTATTTATTACCTTAGCAAAAAGTTTACCGACTGTGAGACTCGCTACTCACTGCTCGAGAAAACTTGCTGCACTTTGGTATGGGCTGCTCGCCGACTAAGACAGTATATGTTGACTCATACTACCTTGTTAATTTCCAAGATGGACCCTATCAAGTATATCTTCGAGAAGCCCACTTTATCTGGAAGGATAGCTAGATGGCAAATGATCTTAACTGAGTATGACATCCAGTACACCACCCAAAAAGCTATAAAAGGGAGTGTACTAGCTGACCATCTGGCTCATCAGGCTATCGAAGACTATCAACCCATGAGATTTGACTTCCCAGACGAGGACATCATGAATTTGGACAACGCTGAAAGTGACGGACCGTATGACGGACCCGAAAAGGGATCCCGATGGACCCTGTACTTTGATGGTGCTTCAAATGCACTAGGAAACGGTATTGGCGCAGTACTCATTTCTCCGGAAGGTTGTCACACGCCTTTCACGGCCCGACTTTGCTTCAGCTGCACAAACAACATGGCTGAGTATGAAGCTTGCATCTTTGGTCTCGAGGCTGCTATAGACTTGGGGATCAAATCTTTGATCGTATTCGGGGACTCGGCTTTGGTCATCAGCCAAATCAAAGGAGATTGGGATACCAAGCATCCTAATCTTATCCCATACAAATAACATGTCCTGACATTGTTGCCTCATTTCGAGCAAATTACCTTCGAGCATTTCCCGCGAGAAGAGAATCAGCTAGCCGATGCTCTGGCCACAATGTCCTCCATGTTTAAGCTCAACTGGGATAATGAGGCTCCCCAAATCACCATCAAGCGAATGGATGAACCGACACATTGCCACGAGATTAATACTGAAGAAGTAGTGGAACAACCTTGGTTCCATGAAATCAAAAGGTATCTCGAGACTAGGGATTATCCTGAAGGAGCTTCCGTAAATGACAAGAAGTTCTTAAGGAAATTCGCTGCTAAGTTCTTCCTGAGCAACGTCATCCTTTACAAACGAAGCCATGATTGTGTATTACTCCGATGTGTGGATAAAGCTGAAGCAGAGTTGATCATGACTGATATACACAGCGGCACATTTGGTACTCACTTGAGCGGGCATACAATGGCTAAGAAGATCCTAAGGGCAGGCTATTACTGGTCTACCATGGAAGCTGACTGCCATCAACATTCCCGTACTTGTCACAAGTGTCAAGTCTATGCTGACAAAGTTCATATTCCTCCGGTTCCCCTCAACGTCCTGACTGCTCCGTGGCCCTTTCCAATGGACATCGCTTCATCCTAGTTACCATTGACTACTTCACTAAATGGGTCGAAGCAGCTTCCTTCGCCTCTGTCACCAAAAATGTGGTTGCCCGCTTCATCAAGCAAAATCTCATATGTCGGTATGGTGTTCCCGACAGGATCATCACGGACAACGGTACAAATCTGAATAATACAATGATCACCACCTTGTGCGAACAGTTCAAGATTTATCATCACAATTCATCTCCCTATCGGCCGAAGATGAACGGTGCTGTTGAAGCTGCGAACAAAAACATTAAGAAGATCATTCAGAAAATGACAGTCACTTACAAAGACTGGCATGAGATGTTACCGTTTGCTCTGCATGGATACCGTACGAAAACACGTACTTCAACTGGGGCAACCCCATTTTCTTTGGTTTATGGCATGGAAGCTGTTTTGCCTATGGAAGTCCAAATCCCCTCTCTGAGGATTATGAAGGATGCAGGTTTGAATGAAGATGATTGGATGCAGACCCGACTGGATCAACTCAATCTGATCGACGAGAAACGACTTGCTGATATATGCCATGGTCAGACGTATCAAAAGCGGATGATCAAGGCCTTCAATAAGAAAGTCAGACGTCAAGTGTATCGAGTCGGGGATCTCGTAATCAAGCGGATTATCTTGCCGCAAAGTGATCCCAGGGGCAAATGGACTCCTATATATGAAGGACCATTTGTGATCAAGAGCATATTTTCTGGTGGTGCAATGATTCTGACCACCATGGATGGCGACGATTTGCCGCACCCTGCGAACGCAGACATAGTCAAAAGATACTACGCATAAAATAACCCGACAAGTCGAAAACCCGAAAGGGCGGCTTGGGCAAAAAAGGGCATCCCGGTGAACCGAAAACCCGAAAGGGCGGTTCAGGCAAAAATTAGGGATAAAAACGAAAAAAATATGTACACCCGGCAAGTCGAAAACCCGAAAGGGCGGCTTGGGCAAAAAGGGGTTTCCCGGTGGATCGAAAACCCGAAAGGGCGATTCAGGCAAAAGTTAGGGAATTAAAGCGTATGACTATGTCTCGTCGGATCACTTCAAAGACAATCTCTTCATCAACCGGTTCCAGACTTCTGATCAATCCAGTCATCGTCAAACGAAGCATGGAATGGATAGATATTCAGAGTTGTGAAAGCTATAGCGGAACGGAATCCCATGGAATTATTTCACATAGCCATCCTTTATTTTGTATAAAATCTTTCAATATTTACGACAAAGTCCTCTTACTAGGATGATTGTCTCCTTTGTACAAATATACTCAAAGAAAATCAATACAAATACTTTTCCCAAAATTTGTGTCATTTCCCTTTTTCTTTTTCTCTTGCGCTATTTGTTTTATTTTGAGAAACGTCCAATGTTTTGTTAAATAGGCATATGCATTTGAAACATAATCACCTCCTAAATGAACCTAAGAAAAAGGATTACTGATAGGATGAAGGTACAAACGGATATCTTGACACCCTTTCAAAGGAAACCCCTCAAGAGATTTGGAATCCACATCCCTAGTGAACCTTGAGGTTTATCTCCAGCAGACTCTCGAGGCTTATCCCCAGCAAGGTTCTGGAAGGTATTCCCCGCAGAGCACGAACGTCTCCCCCGAGTTTTATTCAAAGTTATTCCTCACAAAGGCTTATAACTGGGTTATCCTCAGCTAACAGCCACAGAAGATCGCACTCGCCAGAATTCTTCCTATCCCCGGCGGAGTTCATCAAAATTCCCCAGCCTAACTTATCAATATGATCCCCAGAGGAGCTTATCCTTGTTATCCCCAGCCGAGCTAAAAATTTCAAATTATCAACCCCCAGCGGAGCCAGACTAATGAGCCTTCTCCCCACATAGTCTTAGAAAGAGAAATCTTGAGTTCCCCAGTGAGATCACCAGAGTTGCTTCCCATCAAGCAGAAGATTCTCAGTCTTACCTCCTCAGCATGAGTCTACTAGATTGATACTCCCCAGTAGAGGTCATCAGGAATTCTCTTCCCCAGTAGTAGCCAAGGATTTATTTTCCCCAGCAGCAGTCAAGATGCTTTTATCTTCAGCCACCTCGAATTCATTTATCCTCAGCAAGATAGCTCGTCAGCTTACATGCGCATTCATCACATTCATGTCATAAACATTGATGTCACGTATATCGCATCATGCATCATAACATTGCATGCAACTAACTCTTTACCTTTTCAGGAAAGATCAGTCGACAGACTAAAATCATTCAACTTCAAGATTTCTGAAAACAGTTCACGGGTTCTCCAAGTAAACGGATGATTAACCTGTCACTTGTTCAGATTCTTCTTCAAGACTTCTGAAAACAGTTTATGGATTCTTCCCAACAACGGATGTTAATCTATCGACTTGTTCAGATGCAACTTTTTAAAAACAGTTTACGGACGCTTCCCAACCACGGATGCTGCTCTATTGCTTATTCAACTCCAAGATTTCTGAAAACAGTTCACGGGTTCTCCAAGTAACGGATGTTAACCTATCACTTGTTCAGATTCTTCTCAAGACTTTCTGAAAACAGTTTACGGGTTCTCCAAGTAAACGGATGTTAACCTATCGCTTGTTCAGTTTCTTTTCCAAACCACTGAAAACAGTTTACAGATTCCTCCCAACAACGGATGTCAATCTATTGCTTGTTCAGACCCACAGTTCAGAAATGGTCCGAAGCTTGGACACCTTCCTGATATTCCCTTCCAGATGGCATCTCTAAGCCCATCCCCGACAAGATTTCTGTCACTCTCTCAGATGGCATCGTTAAGCCCATCTCCAAATGGCATCTCTAAGCCCATTCCCGCATCCATTGCTTTGACGAGTGCAAATTTTCGGGCACTCTAGTGTCCAATCTCCTTTTACCCTCGAGTCACGAAAGGCAAGCTTGCCCATCTAACTCTTCGGATTCAAGAAGATTTAACAGGGGCAACTGTTGTACCCCAAAATTTGCCCTCCCATTTCTCAACATTTTCTCATCACAAGGCCCTTGGAGCTCAAGATCCAGTTGGGGTTTCCTCTGCTCAAGACTTCTCCTTGCACTGTTGACCCAAATTAGGGTTTGTGTTTGCACAAAGATGTTTTGACCTTAAATGCCTAAGATGACTTTCATGCTTCATGTTGGACTCCCAAGTTTATCCACATCAAGTTTCAAGCCTTGATTCCAATCTTTGCCCAGTCAATTGGGCAGTTGACCTAGAAATCAGCTGTATTGGGGAAAAAGTCAACTGTGGCCAATTGACAGTCAAATCTCATGGAAATTTACCCACATCAACATTATGAACTCATATGGACCATTTGATTAAGTTTGGATCACAATTCCCCAAGAAATTTGATCAGATCACCAAAAGGGCAAAATTGTCATTTTTAGGGTTTTGACTGCACAAAGGCAATTTTTGACTGTTTGACCTAGCCAATGGCAAACCAAGCTCACACATGGACTCAAGGACCCTATGGAATTATCTTGACATGATCAACAAACTCAAAAGATCCCAAGTACACAGGATTGACAGTTGAATTTCCCAGTCAATTGATCAATTTTGACTGTGTACTGAAAAGTCAAACTTTGACTTTTTGGTCAAAATCAAGAGTCAAGATTCATTTTTCATCAAAGCATGCTAAATCATGAAACTTGTTCACCAAGAAATCACAAAATGCAAATTAGGGTTTAAAATGGAATTTTTCATAACTTAGAATTTTTCTAAGTTATGAAAAACCCTAATTTTTTCCCAACTTTGCCCCACTTTTTCACCATGATCCATTTGGATTCAAACAAAAGTCAAAACATGAAAGTTGTAGCTTGTTACATAATCTACAACCTTGATTCACAAAGTTTTCTCATTTGAAGCTTGTATCTCAAGTTACAAATTTTTGAATAAGGGCACTAAACCATTCTTAACTTAGTGAATTTTTGACCTATTTTGACAAGGTTTTCTACCCCACTTCAAGGCCATTTTCCATACACTTCCATTTGGAATTTCAAATTGCACTTCAAATATGGATTGTAGTAAACATTCCAAGCTTTCCAAAATGTCCAAGAACTTCTCAAACAACCTCATGGTTAGGGAGAATCGAATTTCACAATATAGCAAAAAACCACTTTGTTCATGACCAAGTTACATGTTCATAACCTTGCAATTTGAACTCAGCATGCCTTAGATTAGATTACAGGTCCTTAAACCAAGTTACACTCAATAATTTAATGCTTGTTCATTGTGTCAAGGTGTTATTCTATGAGTTCAAGTATTGTACACAAGCCTAATCCATTTTTAGATAAAGTGAACTATCCATTTTTGCTAAAATTCACTTTATGTCAATTTGGAAATCCAAAAAGTACATTGCAAATCTGAATGGCACAAGTTTATGAGCATAACACACTGATCAAGGAGGGATTATGCAGCACATTAGGGGCCCTCTACATGCCTAGAAACACTAGTTGGCTTTTGTTGCTTAAGAAAGAAGAAAAGTGTCATAACATCACACAACATCCATCTCAGCTTAGACACACAAGAACTAAGTTATCAAACACATTACACAGATCATAACCAAGCTGATACACGACCCTTGCACCTCTCAAACACTCCCATTGCCATAATCACCCTCAAACTGCACAAACAGGGCAAAGCCTGCAGTTTGAGTGCTATCTTCCATTTCCTTCAAGCTCTTTTGCCAAAATCAGTTCCTACACATTCCCTAGCACATATGCAAGCTAACCATGCCTTGAAACACGACCTGTAACTCCTCTAACAAGTTCCACCATTTTCACTTTTTCATTTTGCAGTTGAAGTCCTACAGCTCAGTTCAAGGTGTCTCAAGGCAAAGTAGATATTGGAACAGCATCACCACACCTCAAGGAAGCTATACCAATCAGTATCTTGCACTGTAAGCTCCCCATTTTCCAGTTAGAACTCCAGCTGAACAGGTATTTTGATGAACTCGTATCTCTCTTATTATGCATCATTAGTCTTAAGTTTGTGAAGAAACAATGTCCTATTCATGCCACTGAACATGTACATTCCTTTACTTTTCATTTCTTTTGTCTGAGTAGAGAGAATTTGGAGTTTGAAAATGGCAGAAAAACTAGGTTAGGATTTGGGGGAGGAGAAATTCTCCCTCATCTTAGAGAGTTAGATCAAGTTATGCATATGGTTAGAATCGTGATTTCATGCTTAACATCTTTTATGTTGGAAGTTTGTTCAAAAAATCAAAGAATCAGGATTTCAAACACAGCTTGCAGGCGCGCGTTTTTTGATTCAGAGGTTGAAGAAGAAGTGGTTTGGGCTGGGCCTGTGTCATTTTTTTTTATTCACACCATGTTTTTGATATTGCACCCCCTGAGCCCATTTTGTCCATTTGCTTGATTTTTTGACTTTTCTTTTTTATTTCTGACTTATTTATTTTTGTTAATAATATTAAAAACATAAAAATATTTTTCCTCACCTTTTTTTTAATTTATTTGATATTTATTTTATTTTCTTCTAATTTATACATAAATAAAGAAATATATACATTTTGTTAAAATATTAAGAAATATGTAAAAACACATTTATTTTCATTTTTATTTTTATTTTGCCTTCTGAAAATATTTATATGAAAAAATACTATTTTCTAAAATATTAAATATTATTATTATTTATATATATAATACATATTTAAAATAATACATATATACATATACTCATTAATATATTTAGGATAAATATAAAATATATGCCCCTTTTATTTTTCTTATTAAAATTTAATATAAAAAATGCATTTTTGACAAATATCTCATTTTATTTTATTTTTGTATATATACATAAATATTTGTTCATAATAAATAAATGGTATGCTTTATTTAATAGAATTAGGGTTTTTGCCCTAAATTCAAAAATACTCCAAAAAATAATATCCCTTTTATTTTCTTTTTTATTTCACATAAATAATACTTTTTTTTCATACATATAAAAATTCCTTTTGCATACTTGCATATTTGTTTTATTTACCATTTGAATTATACATTTTTATTTATCTTGTAAATATTCATAAAAATGATGTAATAGTTTTAGGTTTAATTTCTTGTCTAAATATCCCCATTTGAACATTGTACCCCCCTCCCTATATTATTGTGATGTAATAGCGTAGGAATTTAAATTTCGCACTTTATCGCTTTCTAAACATACTATGCTAGAATTAGGGTTTGTATGCGAATAAAGAAATGAACAAAATAGTTGGACCTAATACAAGATAAATGAGCCTGAAAAATGGACAACACATTTCACACTTGCACCCCCTAGGGTATTCCACTTGTTTCCTTTTATTATTGGGCCATATTGCATGTTGGACTTCTTTGGGCAAAACAAAACAATCAAATGATCATAGTCCCTCAAAATGTTGCTTAAATGAATGATCAAGTCCCTTTTAAAGAAAATTGCCCCAAGACATTTAACACTATTGCAACTATGATCTAAACGATGACCCGCGCCCGTCCCTTTAATCTCCTAAGACAAGATTGACCACCAAATGCAATGGTGGAACAAAATTGTCAAAAGGTTTAAAACATAAACAAAAATCTTTGAGAAAAACTTTAGGGTAGATGAACTCTTAAGTACTTGTCAAACTTTCCAAGAAAACACTTGCCTATTTCAAAATCCACTTCACAAACACTTTCAAAATAAACTTTCAAAAACCTTGAAACATCTTTTTAAAAGACAAAACACCTTTTGTAAAACATTCGAGTAAAGAATTGTTACAAGGGTAGCCTATACAAAGGCATCTTTTCAAAACATTTTTCAAAACCCCACACAAAACACCATTTTCAAACAATTGAAAACCAAGGCAAGTTGATCTAAGCAAGTACCTAAGAGCCCATGGATAACCATGGATAGAAAGGGTGCTAATACCTTCCCTTTCTATAATCTACTCCCCGAACCCAAGAAAAATCTCAAAGGTTTTTGCTGTGCTTTTTAAACCTTTCCGTAGGATAAAATAAAAAGTCGGTGGCGACTCTTGCTCAACTGAAACATTTGCGAAAACAAACGCAAAACCATAGTCAGTTCTCCCACCGTATCACAGATACCGACATTGTGGTCCATCATTTTCCTACCAAGGAAGACTGCCCCCCGGTTAAGCAAAAGGTCCGCCGTATGCGTCCAGAGATGTCTGAGAAGATCAAAGCTGAGGTTATGAAGCAGTTTGATGTCAGGTTTCTTGCAGTGACTTCTTACCCTCAGTGGGTTGCTAACGTGGTGCCGGTGCCAAAGAAAGATGGTAAGGTCCGAATGTGTGTCGATTACAGGGATCTGAACAGGGCCAGCCCCAAGGATGACTTTCCCCTACCTCACATTGATGTCCTTGTTGACAATACTGCTCAGCACAAGGTGTTCTCTTTCATGGATGGCTTTTCAGGGTATAATCAGATCAAGATGGCTCCGGAAGATATGGAAAAGACTACTTTTGTTACTCAGTGGGGCACCTTCTGCTCAAGGTCATGCCATTCGGGTTGAAAAATGCTGGGGCAACCTACCAACGTGCCATGGTTGCTTTATTTCATGACATGATCCATCATGAGATAGAAGTGTATGTTGACGACATGATTGCAAGGTCACAAATTGAGGAGGAACACCTTGATCATCTGCATAAACTGTTTGACCGTCTGAAACTGTAAAAGCTGAGGTTGAACCCGAACAAGTGCACCTTCGGGGTTAAATCTGGAAAGTTGCTAGGCTTCGTTGTAAGTGATAAGGTGTGATCGGTGGATCTGGAACTGACTGTTTAACGCTGGTTCGTGAAATGTCGCAGAAGCAAGAGTCGCCACCGTCTTTTATTTTCTCCAAATGGAAAGGACAAAAGCACAGAAAAATTCCTTTAAAGAGATTGCTCTCGGTTCGGGAGGTAGATTATAGAAAGGGAAGGTGTTAGCACCCTTTCTATCCATGGTTATCCATGGGCTCTTAGATACTTGCTCATTGTGTTTTCAAAAGTGGTTTGTTTGCTTTTCAACTGTGGGTTTTAAAAAGTTTCTTTGAAAATTCCAGTTCGACTCTTGTATCGGTCCTCAAGAGTGTTTGAAAAATTGCTTTTGAAAGCTTTTTGAAAATGTGTTGGTGTGAAAAGTATTTTTGAATTTGTTTTGAAATTAGAGCAAGTATCTAGAGTCGTCTACCTACCCTAAGGAATTCGTCTGTGTAGATGTCCTTAAAGTAATGCTATACCACCATTGAGAGGTAGGTAGCACCACTATTGGAGTTGTTCGGGTCAATTCGAGGTTCGGGACATGGTGATCACCAGAGCAATGGGAAGACACCTTAGAAGCTACCCTCATGCCAGGTTCCCGGATCATGAGGACTTACTAAGACATCCTCTACTCGACGATCACCTTTCGAGGCAAGGCAACAGTGAGGCGTACCCTAGGGGTGGTGTGTGATTTGTGTGTCATGTTCATTTGCATTTATCTTGTTCATGTCAAAGTGATCTATGCGTTTGTTTTTATTTTATCATTCATTCTTGCATGCATTTATTTACCAGTTAAAAAGATGCGGAATTTAAAAGTTCTAGACTATTACAAAGGCGCGGGTCCACATCGCCAAAATTTAGTCCAGGACCCGATTTGACAGAAAGTAAATAAAGAAAAGTGCGAAAGATAAGTATTTACATGGCTTTGGGAGAATTACATAAATATTTAAAAGAAGGAAATAAATAAAATGCGTGAATAGGAATTAAAATTGGAAACGAGGGCGTTGGACCCTTTTTAATGAAATTAAATTAAATGATTAAATTAATTAAATTAAAATAAAAAAGAAATTGTTTTTTTTGAGATTTTTGTATTTATGGTTTTTTTTATGTGAATTAAATGAAATTAAAATATTAATTAACCCTAATTCTAGTCCTTTTTTATTTATTAAGAAAACATGTTAAAATTTAAACCTAAAATTAATCTAATTATTTACATGCAATTTGATTTATAAGAAATAATAGTAAATATTTAATTATTAGAGATGATAAAAAAAAAAGAAAAAAGTAATTAAACTATTTAAACCTAATTCTACAAGTTTTTAAGTTATGAAGAAAAGATTTTAAGATTAACCCTAGAATAAAACTAATTAATTGGTGAAATTTTATTTACAAAACATATATTAATTAAATAAAAATACTTATTTTTTGTCTTTTTCTGATTTTTATATTGTTTTTATGTTTTTATGAAAATAAACTAAATTAAAGAAATTAAAAAAATAATTGAATCAAATAATAAAAAAATGAAAAAATATAAAAGAAATTGCAAACCTAGGGGAGTCTGTCCCCAAATTGGGAGGTTTTATTCAGTAATTCAGGCCCATTAAGCTCATGGCCTTATTGACTTTTGTGCCAGCGTGTAACTCCATTGACTAACGCCCCTGGTATTCAGCAAATCTGGACCTTTGGACTGAGACCATTGCACGCGTGGCAAGCATGGATGTGGAGAATATGGTGGTCTCCAGGGTTGAATCTGCATGGGATTAGTTTTATAGAAAAAAATATTGAAAGAGAGTGGGGACCTGGGGTTCGAACCCAGGTCCTGTTGGTTACCAAGTGCCTTCTCCACCACTATGCCATTCACGCGCTTTTGATTATATAATAACTAAAAAATTATATGAAATAAAACAATGGTTAGTGGATAAATTCAGCGCGAAATTCAAATAGACCAATCACAGATCGCCACTGGGTCGTCTTCTTCATCCCTGCGTTTCATCTGAAAACAAAAAAACAACTAAATGCCAAAAATAGCGATTAGAGATTCTTGGCTCATAAATTAGGCGCGAGATGTGGAATTGATTGGCCATGGTCTTCTGATTCTAATGGTCCAGGCCTCACGTCCCAATTTTTCCTTAACTGGGAAACCCCAATTCAAAGTTTTGAAAACCCTAGGTCTCGTTCATGGCGAAATCGTGTATGGTGTATAAAAATTCAATCAAAGTACACAGTTAGCTTCAGAATGATACAATGAGTACAAATCCAATATTAAAATTTACAAATAATGCATGAATTATGATTCAAGAATCTGAAAAAAAGCTTGAACCGGTCAAGATCGTTCTACCTGTTTCCTGTGTTAGGGACAATGGTTTTGATCAGTATATGTTCCTTGAAGCCTCAGGAACACAATGGGATGAGTATTTCGGCTTGAATCGCCCTAAAACCTAGTTTTCAGTTTTGGACTTTTTTGAGAAAATTGCAAGTTTGGCTATGGCTTTTCTGCGCAGCTTGGTGGTTCTTTTGAATAGGGTTTGCATCAGTACTTATGTGTGAATGATTAGGGTTGAGAAATTGGTCCAAAGAATCAAGGAATTGATGAGAAAATATTTGATTTTCCATGCATATATTTTTTCAATCTTTTCATGCAAATTTGATTCAAATTGTGTCCAATCACCATAATTCTTTCCAAATATGATAATGCACGAAATCTTAAGCCTATTCCATGCACAAAAAGATTTAAAAACCTAAGTTTAGTATTTTCCACATATTTAATTTAATTAAATGAATTATTAATAATTAAAAATCCAAATAAATAAATAAAAATGATAAAAAACTTCCCTTTGGGCCATATGGTCGTGCACATGCCTTGGATGATGAATCTTGGAAGAAAAAGAGGCCCATTATCATTTTTAGGCCATTTGAAGCAATGTTGACTTTTCAAAATATCCAAAAATTTCCCAACTTCCACAAGGCATAACTTGCTCAATTTTTAAGCTTTGCTCATGTTCTTGGACATTTTGGAAAGGTCTTTGAGTCCTATAACTAATTTCTTTGGTCCCATGTCATTTTGATTTACCAATCTCAAGTTATGGCCTTTGACTTAAAGTCCCTTTTTGTTGACTTTTGAAAATGACCTATAATGTTGAAATTGATAACTTTTTGTGAGAGCATTTCTTGGACTTGAGGTGTGAAGAGGAGTTGTAGGAAATGTCTTTCTCTTCAAAATGAGCTTTGGATGGAATTTTTCTGATAAACCATGTGGAAGTTATGCCTTGGTCAAGTTACAGTTGACTTTTTCAACTGTCCAAATATGGAAACTTTTGCATCTTGAGACTTTTTGAGCCAAGCTTTGAGAATCATGATCAAGCATTGATCAAATGATGTTTGTGGCTTCAAAATAAGATGTTGACCAAAAATTTGAGCTTTTGATTGTCAAATGACCATTTTGCCCTTGCAGTTGACTATAGGGCAATTAGGGTTTTTGACTGTGCAATTTTATGCTGTAAGTCTTGAAACTTGGTATGAGGATGCTTGACCATGTTTGTAGGCATGTGGGACTTGATTGGACCCTTGGAAACTTCATTTTCTTTGTCAGAACCAAAACCCTAATTATTGACTGTTAGGAGGCCCTTGAACTGTGCAACCCTTGGGGAATTTTGAAGCTTTGACTTGGCAAATTTTGAAGAATATGGGAGGGAAAATTTTGGGGTACAACAGTTGCCCCTGTTCAATCTTCTTAAACCTGAGGATGCAGATTGGCTGACGTGCCTTTCGTAATCCGAAGGTGGAAGATGATTGAACACTAAAGTGCCCAGAAATTTGCGCTCACACAGTAGCAGTGTGATGATGGGAATGGGCTTATAGATGCAATTTGGAGATTGATGGATAGGATGATGGGCTTATAGATGCCATGCTGAGAGATGATGGATGGTGGATGGGCTTATAGATGCCATCTGGATGTTGATCGCGTAAGAGACTCCTTAGTGAGAACTTGCGTACCTGAAAAAAGAAAAATTATTACCTGACCCGTTACAGGAGCTGGTCTTCAGATTCTTTGTATAGATGTGTCCTGACTGGTTACAGGAGCTGGATCTGGATCTTCGAAAGGTGACGAATGAACCAGGGATGGTTACTACCTCAACAGGAACGCTGAGAGAACCTTGGATGACTACTACCTCAACAGTAACGCTGAGAGAATCTGGGGACGATTACTACCTCCGCAGTAACGGGGAGAGAACCTTGGGCGACTTCAACCTCAACAGTAATCATTGAGAGAATCTTGGGCGACTTCAACCTCAACAGTAATCATTGAGAGAATCTTGGGCGACTTCAACCTCAACAGTAATCATTGAGAGAATCTTGGGCAACTTCAACCTCAACAGTAATCATTGAGAAAATCTTGGGCGACTTCAACCTCAACAGTAATCATTGAGAGAATCTTGGATAACTTCTTTTTCAACAGTAACGCTGAGAGAAACTTGGGGCGATTACTACCTCCGCAGTAACAGGGAGAGAACCACAGGCGACTACAACCTCAACAGTAATCATTGAGAGAATCTTGGATAACTTCTACTTCAACAGTAATGCTGAGAGAATCTTGGGGCGATTACTACCTCCACAGTAACAGGGAGAGAACCACAGGCGACTACAACCTCAACAGTAATCATTGAGAGAATCTTGGATATCTTCTACTGAGTCTTTATCAGGAAAATATGTTAGGGGTCGATTTAACTGGATTAGAGAAGGCCTTGGACTGGATAAGAAACAGAAAATCTTAGGGTCGATTAACTGAACCGGTCTAGGTCTTGAAATCTTCAACTGGATAAGAAACAGGGAGATCTTAGGGTCGATCTGACTGAACCAGAGAAGGCCTTTGACTGGATAAGAAACAGAGAAATCTTAGGGTCGATTTAACTGAACCGGTCAAGGTCTTGGAATGTCTTCAACTGGATAAGAAACAGGGAGATCTTAGGGTCGATCTGACTGAACCAGAGAAGGCCTTTGACGAGATAAGAAACAGAGAAGTCTTAGGGTCGACTTAACTGAACCGGTCTAGGTCTTGAATGTAGCTGATAACTTTAACTGAATTCTTCCTGAAAGGTAAAGGTCAGTCATATGCAATGCATGATATGGATCAAGCAATGATATTCCCAACATAAATGATGCGTATATACATGCTATAATGTATGAGAATGTGATGTTTATGAATGTCTAGGAAAGTGAATCCTTGACGGGTGCCGGGAAGTCATATCCTGGGCTGATGTTTGAAGAATAGATTTTTTGCTTCCGCTGGGGATGATAGTTGCAAGAATACCGGTAGGAGAAGATAACTCCGTTGGGGAATAAACTTGGCGAATGGATTACTCTGCGGGGAGAAAAGTACTCTAGCGATCTTGCTGGGAAGCAATACTCTGTGGGGAGAGAGATACTTTGCTGAGTGTTGATAATAACTTGCTGGGGATACCCTTGTTGTGTTGGAAGTGTTGATAGACTTTGCTGGGGATAAGGAGACTACATCGAGGACGCTCTTTCCGTGGCTTTTGGCTGAGGATAACCCAGTTATATCCTGGTAGGGAAATAACTCTTTGAATAAAGCCGGGGGACGCGTTCGTGCTCTGCGAGGGATAAGCTTCCAGAATCTACTGGGGATAAGCTTACTGCTTGGGGAGATGGATTCCAACTTTCCTGGGGAACTAGATTGGACTCTCTTGGGGAAGTTTTGAATTGTACCGGGGAAGTGAATCCACTGAATGTTTGATATACCGCCGGGGAACAATCTTTAGACCAAGATTGCTGGGGATGCTTGTTAAAAATGTCCGTATACTCCGCTGGGGAACGTTGAGATCTGCGGGAGGATACCCAACTTCCTTAAGTTTGATAATATAGGTTGGGGAGAGTGTACTGACTTGCTGGCTCACTCTCTGGGGAATTAAGATATTTGGTTAGGTTCTTCGGCTGAACCTACCTTGATACCTTGGAGGACAGAACAATTAGATTGCTTTAGCCAACTCTTTACTGCCCCTGTTTCTAATGTTACCTGTAATTAATCCTTTGTTTCGTATGCAAATATTCATGAGTTAGCAAATTATTGTCAATGCATATATCACAAATTGAACCTTGGACGTTCTTCGCAAAACAAAACAGAAAAGGAAAAAAATTTGGCAATTTTAACTGAAAAGTGATTTTGTATTGATTTTGAATTTGCCTGTAAATAGGCGTTTATATACAAGAGGCTGACGTCCTAGTAAGAGAACGCCGCCGAACAAAAGAGTTTATACAAATTTTGTACAAGAGAAAATAAAACAGTTGTGTGAAATGAATGATCCCACTGGGTTTCAACTCTGCTATTGCCTTTATATCTCCGAGCGTCTCATCACTTGATGACCTTGGTTGAAGATGAAGCTGACTGATTGATGCCGTCTGAACTCGATGTAGATACCGGATTCTGGATGCAAAGTGATCCAATGAGACATAGTATTACGCTTTAATTCCCTAACTTTTTCCTGGACCGCCCTTTCGGGTTTTCAGTCCACCGGGATACCCATTTTTGCCCAAGCCGCCTTTTCAGGTTTTCGACTTGCGGGTGTACGGATTTTTTTCATTTCATCCCTTCATTTTTCCCGAACCCTTTTGGTTCGCCGGGAAGCCCTAATTTTTGCCTAGGTATGTCAACCTAGCGGGTCTTTTTTCATGCGTAGTATCTTTTTACTATGTCTGCATTGGCGGGGTGAGGAAGGTCGTCACCATCCATGTTGGTTAGAATCATGGCTCCTCCTGAGAACACATGTTTAACCATAAATGGCCCTTCGTACGTAGGGGTCCATTTCCCCCTTGGATCACTCTGAGGAAGTATGATTCGCTTGATTACCAGATCCCCAACTTGATATTCTTGTGATCTGACCTTTTTGTTAAATGCCCTGATCATCCGTTTTTGATACGTTTGACCATGACAGATAACAGCAAGTGTCTTTTCATCAATAAGGTTTAGCTGATCAAGTCGTGTCTGGATCCAATCATCTTCGTTCAGATTTGCATCCTTCATTATCCGAAGAGAGGGTATTTGCACTTCGATCGGTAAGACTACCTCCATGCCATAGACCAAGGAGAAAGGAGTTGCCCCGGTTGACGTCCTAGCTGAGGTACGGTACCCATGTAGAGCAAACGGTAACATCTCGTGCCAATCTTTATAAGTCACTGTCATCTTCTGCACGATTTTCTTGATATTTTTATTTGCTGCTTCTACAGCCCCATTCATCTTCGGTCTGTAAGGAGAAGAGTTATGGTGTTGTATCTTAAACTGCTCGCAGAGCTCAGTGATCATCTTGTTGTTGAGATTGGTACCGTTGTCTGTAATAATTCTTTCTGGGACGCCGTATCGACAGATCAGGTTGTGCCGAATGAACCGTGCCACAACAGTCTTGGTTACCGTAGCATAGGACGCTGCTTCGACCCACTTCGTGAAATAATTGATTCCTACCAGGATGAAGTGATGTCCATTAGATGCCGTAGGTTTAATCTCACCGATCATGTCTATGCCCCACATTGCAAACGGCCAAGGCGCAGTCAGAACATTTAGAGGAACTGGAGGAACATGCACCTTGTCTGCATAAATCTGGCACTTATGGCATGTCCGAGAATGTTGGTAGCAGTCTGCTTCCATGGTGGACCAGAAATACCCTGCCCGAAGGATTTTATTTGCCATAGTGTGTCCACTGGAATGTGTACCAAAGGTCCCTTCATGTAGCTCTTCCATGATCCTTTCTGCTTCATTCTTATCCACACAACGCAGTAAGGTCGAATCATGGTTTCGCTTGTACAAGATGCCGTTGCTAAGGAAGAACTTCGCTGCGAACCTTCTCAGAAACTTCTTATCATTGACAGAGGCACCTTCAGGGTACTCCTGAGCTTCCAAGTATCTCTTCACCTCATGGTACCAAGGCTTCTCAGTCACTAATTCAGTCTCAAGGTCACAACAGTATGCCGGTTCGTCCATTTTCCAGATGATGATCCGGGGAGCCTCATTGTCCCATTTGACTTTGAACATAGAAGACATTGTAGCTAACGCGTCCGCCAGCTGATTCTCCTCTCTCGGGAAGTGTTCAAAGGTTATCTCTGTGAAGTGAGGGATCAAGGTCAACACACATTCTCTGTAAGGAATAAGGTTCGGATGTTTCGTATCCCACTCTCCTTTGATCTGATTGATCACGAGAGCGGAATCTCTGAAGACACTCAGAAACTTGATCCTTAGGTCGATCGCAGCTTGAAGACCCATGATGCACGCCTCATACTCTGCCATGTTGTTGGTACAGTTGAAACATAGCCGGGCAGTAAGTGGAGTATGAGTGCCTTGAGGGGATATGATTATGGCGCCGACGCCGTTACCCAAAGCGTTGGAGGCTCCATCAAAGTGCATAGACCATCGGGATCCTTCCTCAGGTCCTTCATCCGGTCCAGGTACTTCACAATCAGTCACAATCATGATGCTCTCGTCGGGAAACTCGAAGTTCATTGACTGATAGTCGTCTACGGCCTGATGTGCCAAGTGGTCTGCCAATACACTTCCTTTGATGGCTTTCTGAGTTGTGTACTGAATGTCGTATTCTGTCAAGATCATCTGCCATCTTGCTATTCTCCCAGACAGAGCAGGTTTTTCAAATATGTACTTTATAGGATCCATCTTTGAGATCAACAAGGTAGTGTGAGTCAGCATATACTGTCTCAGCCGGCGAGCAGCCCATACCAAAGCGCAACAAGTTTTCTCGAGCAGTGAGTATCGGGTCTCACAGTCGGTAAACTTTTTGCTAAGGTAATAAATGGCATGCTCTTTTCGGCCAGACTCGTCATGCTGCCCCAGCACACACCCCATTGAGTTGTCGAGTACTGTCAGATATAGTATCAGAGGTCTCCCTTCAACCGGTGGCATAAGAATGGGTGGTTCTTGGAGATACTCTTTGATTCTGTCAAAAGCAGCCTGACATTCATCATTCCAGCGTACTACCTGATCTTTCTTCAGCAGCTTGAAGATTGGCTCACAAGTAGCAGTTAGATGTGAGATGAATCGAGCAATGTAATTCAGACGTCCTAAAAAGCCTCTGACCTCCTTCACTGTCTTAGGAACTGGCATCTCTTGAATAGCTTTAACCTTGGCAGGGTCCACTTGAATACCCTTGTCACTTACAACGAAGCCTAGCAACTTCCCAGATCTTACCCCGAAGGTGCACTTGTTCGGGTTCAACCTTAGCTTGTACAGTTTCAGACGGTCAAACAATTTCTGCAGATGATCTAGGTGCTCTTCCTCAGTCTGGGACCTTGCAATCATGTCGTCCACATACACTTCTATCTCATGATGGATCATGTCATGAAATAAAGCAACCATGGCGCGTTGGTAGGTTGCCCCAGCATTTTTTAGCCCAAAAGGCATGACCTTGTAGCAGAAGGTGCCCCACTGAGTAACGAAAGTAGTCTTTTCCATGTCTTCAGGTGCCATCTTGATCTGATTGTAACCTGAGAAACCATCCATGAAAGAGAACACCTTATGCTGAGTTGTATTGTCAACAAGGACATCAATGTGAGGTAGGGGGAAGTCATCCTTGGGGCTGGCCCTGTTCAGATCCCTGTAATCGACACACATTCTGACCTTTCCATCTTTCTTTGGTACCGGCACCACATTAGCAACCCACTGAGGGTAAGAAGTCACTGCAAGGAATCCGGCATCAAACTGTTTCATAACCTCGGCTTTGATCTTCTCAGACATCTCTGGACACATACGACGGACCTTTTGCTTAACCGGAGGGCATTCTTCCTTAGTAGGTAAGTGATGGACCACAATATCGGTATCCAACCCGGGCATGTCTTTGTAGGACCAGGCAAAGATCTCCATATAATCATGTAGCATCTTAGTCAACCGTTGCTTCACGCTGAGCTCTAGGTTGGCACCAATCTTTACCTCCTTCCTGTCTGCTTCAGTACCCAAGTTTATTGTTTCCACTGGCTCTTCATGTGGTTGAATTGCCCTCTCTTCCTGGAGTAACAGTCTTGCAAGTTCGCCAGGCACTTCGCAATCATCTTCACCTTCGTCTTCGGCTAAGTTGATCGGATTTTCAAAGTCATAACTGGCAGTAGCAGAGTCGTTACCAGTGAGATCCAAAGTGGATTGAAACCTGTATGAGTGAGTGTGTGTAAATACAGCTGTTTTGAAATATATAAAGGAAAGAAAGACAGGAAAGGAGCATAAGATTTGAAATGCGAGAAAACGTCCAAGACTTTTATTTATGATATATGAAATGACAATTTATATGCCCTCACAAATGAAGCCAACGGTGCCCCGGGTAAGACACCGGGCCATAGAGTTTTAATTGCTTATTACAAATAACAAAACAAAGAAGTTTATTACTGCGTAACAAAAGTAACAGGAGTATGGTATTTGGCAATCCAATTGGTCAATCCGCCTTCAGTCGTCGGGTAGATCCAGCTATTGAATTCTGCTTTATCCACTTCATTATCCTCCCCAACAGCATTCACTCCTGGATTGGTAATGAGCACAGGAGGTCTTCTGGTCTTTGCCTTCCGCATAGCTTTCTGTCCCTCTGCAGTAAAACCCAGTCCAAATTTGTCAGTTTTCTGTGTAAAGTCGGGAAGCCTGCCCCAGTTAGTACATTCACCTTTCTGAACCACAGCCCGGGCATCCTTTAGGGAAGCCATCTTCAAAGGAACATTCTCTTCGACTGCTGTCTCTGCTGCTGCTGAAATTGGAAGTACCTCTTCGAAATGCTGAAAGGGGGTTTCAATAAACTCCCCGTCCATCTCAATGTACCTGAAGGAATTCAAATGGCTCACCATATACTCCTCCTCTCCCTGCACAGTGACGATCTTCCCTCTGACGGGGTACTTTAGCTTCTGGTGCAAGGTAGAGGTCACTGCCCCAGCCTTGTGGATCCAAGGTCGACCCAGTAGACAAGAATACGATGGACGGATATCCATCACATAGAAGGTAGAGTCGAATACTTGAGAACCCACACGAATAGGAATGTCTACCTCTCCATGAACCATCCTCTTGGAACCGTCAAAGGCTCTGACGATAATATTGCTAGGTTTTAGTTCCAGGCCTTCACAATCCAAACGGTCTAAGGCCTTCTTGGGTAGCACATTCAAGGAAGAACCAGTGTCCACCAATACGTGCGCAAGAGTAGTGCCCCTGCATTCAATAGAGACATGCAGGGCGTCATTGTGGTCCCTTCCTTTGGCAGTAAGGTCAGCATCCGAGAAGTCCAAGCCATTGTCGGCTGTCAGATTTGCTACGCAATCAGTGAACTGGACTGCAGATGTCTCCTGTGGCACATGGGCCGTTTTGAGAAATGAGATCAAGGCCTTAGCATGGGCCTCTGAGCACAGGAGCAAGGAAAGCATGGAGATCTTGGAGGGCGTATGCCCCAGTTGTTCCACAACATTGAAGTCGCTCTTCTTGATTATTTTTAGGATTTCCTCCATCTCTTGTTGGGAGGCCTTAACATTTATAGGTATTGGTGCCTCCATCCGGGCAGGCTCATCTTCAATCCCTTTGCCCCGAGCATTAGATGACTCGGCAGCAGGGGAAACAACTTGGTCAGAAACAGGAACATGTATACTTGTAGGTGTGATAAGGAGGGGTCTTCGAATAGCGGGCGGTGCAATGTCAGGCGAGAAGAGCCTGCCACTGCGGGTAACCTTGGCTGGACCAGTGATATCGCAGATACTGGCGCCAGTGTTGAACTCTTGTTTGATTCCATTCACATACACATCCGCCCCATAGTGCCAGGGGACAGCTTTATCCGATACGTAGGGGAGAGGCCCCGGAACAGTAATAACAACAAGCGCGACAGTCATGATTTGGACGGGCTTCCTTGGGAGAGCCTTGATTGGATTATTAAAGATTGTAACCACAGAAACTTCTTCTACCGGAACCAACTGAACAACAGACTTCTTAAACAGAATTTCCTTGTTGTCCATTAGGCTTTGGATGCCCAACTTCAGCAAAGGACAACCACATAGGGAAACGGAACAGAACAGGCAACCCTTACTGCAACCCGGAAATAAACCGGCCAGAAGTAGGTTCCTCTTGACAGTCATTAAGGGAGTGGCTAGATCATTCACAGAAACAGCATAAACATCTTCATCAACCGCATTTACTCCATGCTGGGGCATAGGAGTAGTTACCACATTTGGCCTCTCAGGCGCTTCAAACTGTATCTCTTTGGCGTCAATAAGGTCTTGCACCTTATTCCTTAATGCCCAACAGCCATCAGTGGAATGCCCCGGGCTATCGGAGTGATAAGCACAGCGGGCATTTGGATTGTATTTCGGGGAGGCAGTGTTCACAACTTTTGGGGCCTCTCTGACAGTCACTAGGTTGGTGGATAGCAACTGTGGCAAGATCTGGGATAGAGTCATGCTCAACCGGGTGAATTCTCTTCTAGGCCTTTCAGCCCTTGGTGGATTGGTTTGCCGAGGAGCGACAGCAGGCTTAGCAATCATTACCGCACTGACAGATTGGTGGCGCTCAGATTTCTCTTGTCTTCTAGACCCGTATACATCACTGGCCTCCTTTTTGAAGGGTTTCTTCTCTGAACTTGTAGATGCACCCTTCGGAATCTTACCAGACTTCAACCCAGCCTCAATTCTCTCTCCAGTCAGAATAAGATCAGTAAACCCTGCAGACGAGTTACCGATAAGATGGTTGAAAAATGGCCCAGATAGGGTCCCCAAGAACATGTCTACCAACTCCCAGTCAGTCAACGGAGGCTGCACCCTGCCAGCCAGATCCCTCCACTTCTGAGCGTACTCTTTAAAATCTTCACTTGACCCTAGCGACATACCCTGGAGTTGAGTACGCGTAGGGGCAAGGTCGGCATTATATTGATACTGCTTATAGAAAGCAGTAGCCAACTCCTCCCAGTTACGAACCTTGGTCCCATCCAGCTGATAGAACCATTCGAGATGAGTCCCTGAAAGACTCTCCTGGAAGAAGTGGATCCACAAATTCTTGTCCACTGAGTACGGCTGAATCTTCCGCACATAAGACCTGAGGTGTAGCTTGGGACAAGACACCCCGTCATATTTGGTGAAAGATGGTGCTTTGAACTTATGAGGAATGATCACACCAGTAGACAAACCCAAATCTCCAAAATCCAGCCCAGGCACCTGTTGGATCTCCATAGCATTCAATCTGTCTTCCAATTGCTTATACCTGTCTTCTGCAGGAGGATACTATTCCTCATCAAAATCAGTCTCGTTGTTGGAGACTACCAGACTAGGACCTTTTTCCCTTTGAGGAGTACCCTTTCCTATAGAAGAACCAGCCTCTTCATTTTGCAGAGTGTTGCCAAACCTTCGGCCCGAGTTGAAAAGAACAGTCCTTCTCTTCTTATTTTTTTCCTTCTTCAGGAGCAGAGCCTTCAACTCTTCTTGGCCTTGAGCCAAACCCATGATTAGTTCCTGAAATTGCGCATTCTGCGCCTGAAGAGCCTTGATGGATATCTCAATTGATGATGAGTCAGGATTCATGATGCTGAAATAAACAGCGAAGAACGGTAAGCAACCTGAAAAGAAGAAAACCTGCTATGCACATGATAAATGATATGTGTTTATGCAATGCATTCAAGGGTTCGAAAGTTCAAATTTGTTGTAGACAAAAAGAACACACGTTATCATTAAGGAAATAATTGTCAGTACATCAAAGCCTCATGGGCACAAATTACAAAGCAAATCAATCCCAAAAGACACTACGCATCCTCTTTGGAGCTATGTAGGTGTTGATATTCCTCTCCTCATGCAACAGGCGGGTGAGCTCCAAGACCTTCTTTTCACTAGCATGTAGATTGGTCTCAAGAGAATTTCGTTCTTCCTTTAGCTGGATCCAGCTCTTCTGCATCTCTTCCCAGGATGTGGGCATGTCAGGATGCTGAATGGTGTAGGACACCTCTCCTTCCAAGATTGGCTCTTTGATTACTGGGAGCATATGAGGATAAGGCATTACTAACTTCTGGGAGCGGGCGCGTACCCACTTGAGATAAGGTTCCAACGGGATGGAGTTCCTGTGCCCCAGTGTCTTACTGTCTATCCTACTTGGCATCCTCCAAGCTCTGATAAATCTCTGGCGAAGTCCTTGTGCATCCTTGTCGAAGTCAAAAACTATGTCAGGAATTAGCATGTCATGAGGGCCATCCTCCGAGCATAACCAAACTGTCTCCAAGCCAGGCATGGGTTGTAAGTAATACCTCCTCTGATTCCAAGTAAAGGAACATTAGGGTACTCCCCGCAACGATCAATGATAGTGACATCCTCTCTGGACCGAGGGCACCAATGTATATATGCATGTGTAAGAGTCATCAACCGTTGTGACCATCTCAAACCCCGCTCGTTCTTCAAAACTGATTGTGGAAGATGCGAAATAAACCACCTTCCCAGGAGAGGAGTGCAACACATAAGGACACCTCTTTTTCTCATGGTTCGAGTGTAACATGAGTGAAGGATGTCCCCCAGCAACGTAGGTATAGGATTCCTAGACATAAAGATCTGGACAGCACTGATGTCTATGAGCTGATCTGGGTTAGGGAACAACACCAAACCATAGACAAGGAGGGCCACAACTTCTTCAAAAGCTTGTAAGTCAAGGGAGTTCCAACATTCATGGGCCTTTTCAAACAGAAACCTGGCTAAGAACCCTTTGATACCACTTCTAACCTCCCAATTTCCCTTGAGGTCAGATGATTGTATGTGTAAGGCTTTAGCAATCTCTTCAAGCTTAGGTTCCTTTTCTGTACCGTTGTAGGGTAGCTGATCAAGGATAGGGATCTTCAGGAGCCGGGAGAACTCCTCCAATGTAGGTACCAGCTGATAATCCAAGAAGGTGAAACAGTGATGCAGAGGGTCAAAGAATTGGAACAGGACCTTTATCATATCTTCCTCAATGTTGGTATTGACCAAGCTGATGAGTCTTCCATGTCTTTCACTAAATGAAGAGCTCTCGGGAATCCTGGATATAAGTTCCTTAAGCTGAGGAGGGACCCTTACAAGGATGATTTGAATTGTCTTTCTGCGAACAGTTTCCATGTCCTACAAAACAAGAACAAAGATGAAGATTCGGACCCCTGAAATGGTTAGTCAATGCATATGATGCTGGATGATGTCATGATGCTATGATTAAACACACCACAGATATTTACAAAGACAAACATGTAAGGCACACAAGGCACACAAGACAAGCCCTTAGGGTTTAAGGCCAGCATGGGGTCTGGGTAGTACCCTCTTAAAGTTGGTGGGTTCAACCTGTCCTATTAGAAGTAACCGGGTTCTAAGGGTCCCAATATCACTGGATTGCTTTCATTGTTCATCGTTTCGATTTAGCCACTGAACTGGCGACCGAAATATTCCAGGAAAGCAACCCTCAATTAAGTGTAGTATCGAGTATCAACCAACCTCGGACTGCACCAAAGTCAGTTATCTCACTACCCTAAAGAGGCCAAGATAGTTCAATTAAGGTTCCTAAGGTCTGTTGATGCTTCACGAAACCACGCGGAGGCCCCGTACTCTCCTTGACTGAACTCAAGGGTTACCGGTACACACCAAAGTGCCACATCAACGTATCAGACTGTTTCAACCATGTCGGTATACCCCGCACAGTTCCCTCACAGTCTTGTTGCTACTTTCTAATAAGGTATCCCCCAGATCCGGGTTAGGATCTATAGAACTCCCGAGACAGTGCCACAATAATAAAGCAAACAAGCACAACAATTGAAAACACAAGTGATCTTAGTCCTAAGGTACACCTCACTTTAAAAGTATTATTCCCCAGCAGAGTCGCCAGTTCTGTGATCGGTGGATCTGGAACTGACTGTTTAACGCTGGTTCGCGAAATGTCGCGGAAGCAAGAGTCGCCACCGTCTTTTATTTTCTCCAAATGGAAAGGACAAAAGCACAGAAAAATTCCTTTAAAGAGATTGCTCTCGGTTCGGGAGGTAGATTATAGAAAGGGAAGGTGTTAGCACCCTTTCTATCCATGGTTATCCATGGGCTCTTAGATACTTGCTCATTGTGTTTTCAAAAGTGGTTTGTTTGCTTTTCAACTGTGGGTTTTAAAAAGTTTCTTTGAAAATTCCAGTTCGACTCTTGTATCGGTCCTCAAGAGTGTTTGAAAAATTTCTTTTGAAAGCTTTTTGAAAATGTGTTGGTGTGAAAAGTATTTTTGAATTTGTTTTGAAATTAGAGCAAGTATCTAGAGTCGTCTACCTACCCTAAGGAATTCGTCTGCGTAGATGTCCTTAAAGTAATGCTATCCCACCATTGAGAGGTAGGTAGCACCACTATTGGAGTTGTTCGAGTCAATTCGAGGTTCGGGACATGGTGATCACCAGAGCAATGGGAAGACATCTTAGAAGCTACCCTCATGCCAGGTTCCCGGATCATGAGGACTTACTAAGACATCCTCTACTCGACGATCACCTTTCGAGGCAAGGCAACAGTGAGGCGTACCCTAGGGGTGGTGTGTGATTTGTGTGTCATGTTCATTTGCATTTATCTTGTTCATCTCAAAGTGATCTATGCGTTTGTTTTTATTTTATCATTCATTCTTGCATGCATTTATTTACCAGTTAAAAAGATGCGGAATTTAAAAGTTCTAGACTATTACAAAGGCGTGGGTCCACATCGCCAAAATTTAGTCCAGGACCCGATTTGACAGAAAGTAAATAAAGAAAAGTGCGAAAGATAAGTATTTACATGGCTTTGGGAGAATTACATAAATATTTAAAAGAAGGAAATAAATAAAATGCGCGAATAAGAATTAAAATTGGAAACGAGGGCGTTGGACCCTTTTTAATGAAATTAAATTAAATGATTAAATTAATTAAATTAAAATAAAAAAGAAATTGTTTTTTTTGAGATTTTTGTATTTATGGTTTTTTTATGTGAATTAAATGAAATTAAAATATTAATTAACCCTAATTCTAGTCCTTTTTTATTTATTAAGAAAACATGTTAAAATTTAAACCTAAAATTAATCTAATTATTTACATGCAATTTGATTTATAAGAAATAATAGTAAACATTTAATTATTAGAGATGATAAAAAAAAATAAAAAAAAGTAATTAAACTATTTAAACCTAATTCTACAAGTTTTTAAGTTATGAAGAAAAGATTTTAAGATTAACCCTAGAATAAAACTAATTAATTGGTGAAATTTTATTTACAAAACATATATTAATTAAATAAAAATACTTATTTTTTGTCTTTTTCTGATTTTTATATTGTTTTTATGTTTTTATGAAAATAAACTAAATTAAAGAAATTAAAAAAATAATTGAATCAAATAATAAAAAAATGAAAAAATATAAAAGAAATTGCAAACCTAGGGGAGTCTGTCCCCAAATTGGGAGGTTTTATTCAGTAATTCAGGCCCATTAAGCTCATGGCCTTATTGACTTTTGTGCCAGCGTGTAACTCCATTGACTAACGCCCCTGGTATTCAGCAAATCTGGACCTTTGGACTGAGACCATTGCACGCGTGGCAAGCATGGATGTGGAGAATATGGTGGTCTCCAGGGTTGAATCTGCATGGGATTAGTTTTATAGAAAAAAATATTGAAAGAGAGTGGGGACCTGGGGTTCGAACCCAGGTCCTGTTGGTTACCAAGTGCCTTCTCCACCACTATGCCATTCACGCGCTTTTGATTATATAATAACTAAAAAATTATATGAAATAAAACAATGGTTAGTGGATAAATTCAGCGCGAAATTCAAATAGACCAATCACAGATCGCCACTGGGTCGTCTTCTTCATCCCTGCGTTTCATCTGAAAACAAAAAAACAACTAAATGCCAAAAATAGCGATTAGAGATTCTTGGCTCATAAATTAGGCGCGAGATGTGGAATTGATTGGCCATGGTCTTCTGATTCTAATGGTCCAGGCCTCACGTCCCAATTTTTCCTTAACTGGGAAACCCCAATTCAAAGTTTTGAAAACCCTAGGTCTCGTTCATGGCGAAATCGTGTATGGTGTATAAAAATTCAATCAAAGTACACAGTTAGCTTCAGAATGATACAATGAGTACAAATCCAATATTAAAATTTACAAATAATGCATGAATTATGATTCAAGAATCTGAAAAAAAGCTTGAACCGGTCAAGATCGTTCTACCTGTTTCCTGTGTTAGGGACAATGGTTTTGATCAGTATATGTTCCTTGAAGCCTCAGGAACACAATGGGATGAGTATTTCGGCTTGAATCGCCCTAAAACCTAGTTTTCAGTTTTGGACTTTTTTGAGAAAATTGCAAGTTTGGCTATGGCTTTTCTGCGCAGCTTGGTGGTTCTTTTGAATAGGGTTTGCATCAGTACTTATGTGTGAATGATTAGGGTTGAGAAATTGGTCCAAAGAATCAAGGAATTGATGAGAAAATATTTGATTTTCCATGCATATATTTTTTCAATCTTTTCATGCAAATTTGATTCAAATTGTGTCCAATCACCATAATTCTTTCCAAATATGATAATGCACGAAATCTTAAGCCTATTCCATGCACAAAAAGATTTAAAAACCTAAGTTTAGTATTTTCCACATATTTAATTTAATTAAATGAATTATTAATAATTAAAAATCCAAATAAATAAATAAAAATGATAAAAAACTTCCCTTTGGGCCAGATGGTCGTGCACATGCCTTGGATGATGAATCTTGGAAGAAAAAGAGGCCCATTATCATTTTTAGGCCATTTGAAGCAATGTTGACTTTTCAAAATATCCAAAAATTTCCCAACTTCCACAAGGCATAACTTGCTCAAGTTTTAAGCTTTGCTCATGTTCTTGGACATTTTGGAAAGGTCTTTGAGTCCTCTAACCAATGTCTTTGGTCCCATGTCATTTTTATTTACCAATCTCAAGTTATGGCCTTTGACTTAAAGTCCCTTTTTGTTGACTTTTGAAAATGACCTATAATGTTGAAATTGATAACTTTTTGTGAGAGCATTTCTTGGACTTGAGGTGTGAAGAGGAGTTGTAGGAAATGTCTTTCTCTTAAAAATAAGCTTTGGATGGAATTTTTCTGATAAACCATGTGGAAGTTATGCCTTGGTCAAGTTACAATTGACTTTTTCAACTGTCCAAATATGGAAACTTTTGCATCTTGAGACTTTTTGAGCCAAGCTTTGAGAATCATGATCAAGCATTGATCAAATGATGTTTGTGGCTTCAAAATAAGATGTTGACCAAAAATTTGAGCTTTTGACTGTCAAATGACCATTTTGCCCTTGCAGTTGACTATAGGGCAATTAGGGTTTTTGACTGTGCAATTTTATGCTGTAAGTCTTGAAACTTGGTATGAGGATGCTTGATCATGTTTGTAGGCATGTGGGACTTGATTGGACCCTTGGAAACTTCATTTTCTTTGTCAGAACCAAAACCCTAATTCTTGACTGTTAGGAGGCCCTTGAACTGTGCAACCCTTGGGGAATTTTGAAGCTTTGACTTGGCAAATTTTGAAGAATATGGGAGGGCAAATCTTGGGGTACAACATAAGGGTATTCAAGTGGACCCTGCCAAGGTTAAAGCTATTCAAGAGATGCCAGTTCCCAAGACAGAGAAAGAAGTCAGAGGCTTTCTAGGACGTCTGAATTACATTGCTCGATTCATCTCGCACCTAACTGCTACTTGTGAACCAATCTTCAAGCTGCTGAAGAAAGATCAGGTAGTGCGTTGGAATGATGAATGTCAGGCCGCTTTCGACAGAATCAAAGAGTATCTCCAAGAACCACCCATCCTTATGCCACCGGTTGAAGGGAGACCTCTAATACTATACCTGACAGTACTTGACAGCTCAATGGGGTGTGTGCTGGGGCAGCATGACGAGTCTGGCCGAAAAGAGCATGCCATTTATTACCTTAGCAAAAAGTTTACCGACTGTGAGACCCGATACTCACTGCTCGAGAAAACTTGCTGCGCTTTGGTATGGGCTGCTCGCCGGCTGAGACAGTATATGCTGACTCACACTACTTTGTTGATTTCAAAGATGGATCCGATCAAGTACATATTTGAAAAGCCTGCTCTGTCTGGAAGAATAGCAAGATGGCAGATGATCTTGACAGAATACGACATCCAGTACACGACTCAGAAAGCTATCAAGGGAAGTGTATTGGCAGACCACTTGGCACATCAGGCAGTAGACGACTATCAGTCAATGAACTTTGAGTTTCCAGACGAGAGTATCATGATAGTGACTGATTGTGAAGTACCTTGACCGGATGAAGGACCTGAGGAAGGATCCCGATGGTCTATGCACTTTGACGGAGCCTCCAACGCTTTGGGTAACGGTATCGGCGCTATAATCATATCCCCTCAAGGCACTCATACTCCACTCACTGCCCGGCTATGTTTCAACTGCACCAACAACATGGCGGAGTATGAGGCATGCATCATGGGTCTTCAAGCTGCGATTGACCTAAGGATCAAGTTTCTGAGTGTCTTCGGAGATTCCGCTCTCGTGATCAATCAGATCAAAGGGGAGTGGGATACGAAACATCCGAATCTTATTCCTTACAGAGAATGTGTGTTGACATTGATCCCCCACTTCACAGAGATAACCTTTGAACATTTCCCAAGAGAGGAGAATCAGTTGGCGGACGCGTTGGCTACGATGTCTTCCATGTTCAAAGTTAAATGGGACAATGAGGCTCCCCGGGTCATTATCTGGAAACTGGACGAACCGGCATACTGTTGTGATCTCGAGGTTGAGACAGTGACTGAAAAACCCTGGTACCACGAGGTGCAGAGATACTTGGAAGCTCAGGAATACCCTGAAGGTGCATCTGTCAATGATATAAAGTTTCTGAGAAGGTTCCCAGCAAAGTTCTTCCTTAGCAACGACATCCTGTATAAGCGAAACCATGATTCGACCTTACTGCGCTGTGTGGATAAGACTGAAGCAGAAAAGATCATGGCAGAGCTACACGAAGGTACCTTCGGAACACATTCCAGTGGACACACTATGGCAAAGAAGATCCTTCGGGCAGGGTATTTCTGGTCCACAATGGAAGCTGACTGTTACCAACACTCTCGGACATGTCATAAGTGCCAGATTTATGCAGATAAGGTGCACGTCCCTCCTGTTCCTCTGAATGTCTTGACTGTGCCTTGGCCTTTTGTAATGTGGGGCATAGATATGATCGGAGAGATTAAACCTACGGCATCCAATTTGCATCGCTTCATCCTGGTAGCAATCGATTACTTTACAAAGTGGGTTGAAGCAGCTTCTTATGCTACAGTAACCAAGAATGTTGTGGCACGGTTCATTCGGCATAACCTGATCTGTCGATACGGCGTCCCAGAAAGGATCATTACAGACAACGGTACCAATCTCAATAACAAGATGATCACTGAGCTCTGCGAGCAGTTCAAGATACAGCACCACAACTCTTCCCCTTACCGGCCGAAGATGAATGGGGCTGTTGAAGCGGCTAATAAGAATATCAAGAAAATCGTGCAAAAGATGACAGTGACTTATAAAGATTGGCACGAGATGTTACCGTTTGCTCTACACGGGTACCGTACCTCAGCAAGGGCGTCAACCGGGGCAACTCCTTTCTCCTTGGTCTACGGTATGGAGGCAGTCTTACCGATCGAAGTGCAAATACCCTCTCTCTGGATAATGAAGGATGCAGACCTGAATGAAGATGATTGGATCTAGACACGACTTGATCAATTAAATCTAATCGACGAAAAGAGACTTGCTGCTATTTGTCATGGTCAGACGTACCAAAAACGGATGATCAGGGCATTTAACAAAAAGGTCAGACCACAAGAGTATCAAGTTGGGGATCTGGTAATCAAACGTATCATTCTTCCTCAGAGTGATCCAAGGGGCAAATGGACCCCCACGTACGAAGGGCCATTTGTGGTTAAACATGTGTTCTCAGGAGGAGCCATGATTCTAACCACCATGGATGGTGACGACCTTCCTCACCCCGCCAATGCAGACATAGTAAAAAGATACTACGCATGAAAAAAAGACCCGTTAGGTTGACATACCTAGGCAAAAATTAGGGCTTCCCGGCGAACCAAAAGGGTTTGGGCAAAATGAAGGGATGAAATGAAAAAAAATCTGTACACCCGGCAAGTCGAAAACCTGAAAAGGCGGCTTGGGCAAAAATGGGTATCCCGGTGGACTGAAAACCCGAAAGGGCGGTCCAGGCAAAAGTTAGGGATAAAGCGTAATACTATGTCTCATTGGATCACATTGTATCCAGAATCCGGTATCAGCTATCAAGTTCAGACGGCATCAATCAATCAGTTTCATCTTCAGCTAGGTCATCAAGTGATGAGACGCTCGAAGACATAAAGGCGATAGCAGAGTTGGAACCCAGTGGGATTATTCTTTTCACACAGCTGTTTTATTTTCCTTTGTACAAATTTGTATAAACTCTTATTCAGCGACGTTCTCTTACTAGGACGTCAGCCTCTTGTACATAAACGCCTATTTACAGGCAATTCAAAAATCAATATAAGTTCACTTTTCAGTTAAAATTGCCAATTGTTTTTCCTTTTTCTGTTTTGTTTTGCGAAGAACGTCCAAGGTTCAATTTGTGATATATGCATTTGACAATAATTGCTAACTCATAAATATTTGCATATGAAACAAAGGATTAATTACAGGTAACATTAGAAATAGGGGAAATAATAAGTGGTCTAAGCGATCTAATTGCTATATCCACCAAGGTATCAAGGTAGGTTCAGCTGAAGAACGCAACCAGTATATCTTAATTCCCCAGAGAATAAGCCAGCAAGTCAATACACTCTCCCCAAGCAGAGTTATACAATCAACCATAAGGAAGTTGGGTATCCTCCAGCAGATCTCAACATTCCTCAGTACAATATACGAACATTCCTAACAAGCATCCCCGGCAGTCTTGATCTAAGATTGTTCCCCGGCGGTCTACCAGACATTCAGCGGAGCCACTTCCCCAAATACAGTTCAAAAATTTCCCCCAGGAGAGTCCCGTCCAATCTGAAAAGTTTCCCCAGGAAAGTGGAATCCATCTCCCCAGCAGGAAGGTTATCCCCAGTAGATTCTGGAAGCTTCTTCCCCACAGAGCACGAACGCGTCTCCCGGCTTTATTCAAAGGTTATGCTCCACCAGAGCTTATAACTGGGTTATCCTCAGCTAAAAGCCACAGAAAGATCGTCCCCGGCGAAGTCTTCTTATCCCCAGCGGAGTCTATTAATTCCTTCAACATAACACATCAATGGTATCCCCAGCGGAGTTATCATCAACATCTCGACAAAGTACCTCTCTCCCCACAGAGTACTGTTCCCCAACAAGATCGCTATAATAATTTTCTCCCCGCAGAGTAATCCATTCGCCAAGTTTATTCCCCAATAGAGTCATCTTCTCCTACCGGTATTCTTGCAACCATCACTCCCCAGAGGAAACAACAAAGCATTATTCTCTAACATCAGCCCAGGATGTAACTTCCCGGCACCCGTGAAGGATTTATTTTCCTAGAAAAAAAAACATACATTCATAAACATAGCATTCACATCATGATACATGCATAAACGCATCATATCATACAATATCATTTACGTTGAGAACATCATTGCTTGATCTATATCATGCATTGCATATGACTGACCTTTACCTTTCAGGAAAAGATCCAGTCAAGTTCTCAGCTATGTCCAAGACCTTCTCTGGTTCAGTTAGATCGACCCTAAGATCTCCCTGATTCTTATCCAGTTGAAGTCATTTCAAGACCTTGTCTGGTTCAGTTAAATCGACTCCTAAAGATTTTTCTGATTCTTATCCCGTCAAAGGCCTTCTCTGGTTCAGTTAGATCGACCCTAAGATCTCCCTGATTCTTATCCAGTTGAAGTTATTCCAAGACCTTGTCTGGTTCATTTAAATCGACTCCTAAAGATTTTTCTGATTCTTATCCCGTCAAAGGCCTTCTCTGGTTCAGTCAGATCGACCCTAAGATCTCCCTGATTCTTATCCAGTTGAAGTTATTTCAAGACCTTGTCTGGTTCAGTTAAATCGACTCCTAAAGATTTTTCTAATTCTTATCCCGTCAAAGGCCTTCTCTGGTTCAGTCAGATCGACCCTAAGATCTCCCTGATTCTTATCCAGTTGAAGTTATTTCAAGACCTTGTCTGGTTCAGTTAAATCGACTCCTAAAGATTTTTCTGATTCTTATCCCGTCAAAGGCCTTCTCTGGTTCAGTCAGATCGACCCTAAGATCTCCCTGATTCTTATCCAGTTTAAGTTATTTCAAGACCTTGTCTGGTTCAGTTAAATCGACTCCTAAAGATTTTTCTGATTCTTATCCAGTCAAAGGCCTTCTCTGGTTCAGTCAGATCGACCCTAAGATCTCCCTGATTCTTATTCCAGTAGAAGACATCCAAGATTCTCTCATCGTTACTGTTGAGGTAGTAATCGCCCAAGGTTCTCTCATCGTTACTGTTGAGGTAGTAACCATCCCTGATTCATTCATCACCTTTCGAAACTCCAGACTCGATTCCTGTATTTCGCCAGGGCACGTCTGAATAGGTTTTAAGATTCAATTCCTGTAACCAGTCAGGGCGCATTTACACAAAGAGTTTGAAGACCAACTCCTGTAACAGGCCAGGTAATCATCTTTCTTTTTCAGGTACGCAAGTTCTCGCTAAGGAATCTCTTACGCGATCGATGCCCAGATGGCATCTATAAGCCCATCCACCTATCCATCACCTCTCCAAATGGCATCTGTAAGCCCATTCCCATCATCACACTACTATGTGAGCGCAAATTTCTAGGCACTCTAGTGTTCAATCATCTTCCACCTTCGGATTACGAAAGGCACGCCAGCCAATCTACATCCTCAAGTCTAAGAAGATTGAACAGGGGCAACTGTTGTACCCCAAAATTTTCCCTCCCATATTCTTCAGGGTTTGCTAAGGGCATGCTTCAAAATCTCCCAAGGGTTGCACAGTTCAATGGCCTCCTAACAGTCAAAAACTAGGGTTTTGGTTCTGTCAAAGAAATTGAAGTTTCCAAGGGTCCAATCAAGTCCCACATGCCTACAAACATGGTCAAGCATCCTCATTCCAAGTTTCAAGACTCACAACACAAAATTGCACAGTCAGAAACCCTAATTGCTCAACAGTCAACTGCAGGGGCAAAATGGTCATTTGACAGTCAAAAGTCAAAATTTTTGGTCAACATCTTATTTTGAAGCCACAAACATCATTTTATCAATACTTGATCATGATTCTCAAGGCATGGCTCAAAAAGTCTCAAGATGCAAAAGTTTCTATTTTTGGACAGTTGGAAAAGTCAACTGTAAATTGACCAAGGCATAACTTCCACATGGTTTATCAGAAAAATTCCATCCAAAGCTCATTTTGAAGAGAATGACATTTCCTACAACTCCTCTTCACACTTCAAGTCCAAGAAATGCCCTCACAAAAAGTTATCAATCTCAACATTATAAGTCATTTTCAAAAGTCAACAAAAAGGCACTTTAAGTCAAAGACCATAACTTGAGATTGGTGAATCAAAATGACATGGGACCAAAGGCATTGGTTATAGGACTTCAAGGCCTTTCCAAAATGTCCAAGAACATGATCAAATCTTAAAAATTGAGCAAGATATGCCTTGTGAAAGTTAGGAAATTTTTGGGAATTTTGAAAAGTCAACTTTGCTTCAAATGCCTCAAAATTGCTAATGGGCCACAATTTCTTCCAAGAATCATCACCCAAAGGCTATGCACGACCCATTGACTTTAAAGGGAGTTATTTTATCATTTTTTATTAATTATTTGAATTATTATTATTATTATTATTAGTTCATTTAATTAAAATAAAATATGACAAAAATAGCAAATCATGTTTTCCAAACCTTTTTGTGCAGCATATCCACTCATCATGACCTCAATATTTCGTGCATACTCAAAAAGGCAAGAATTGGCAATGATTGGTATCAAAAAGGAATGAAAAAGATTGAAAAAGATTCATGAAAATCACAAATTCAAGAACATTGATTGAATGAATTTTGGACTTGTTTTGTGAACCTAATTCACTCCACATATAAGCAGAAACCTAAACCTAATCACAAGAACACAGAGGCTGCGCCCCAGATCAAGAACAACATTGGAAATTTTGCCAAAAAGCTTGAAACTGTTTTCACATCAAAAGCACTTTTCCAAGCCAAAGAACCATTCCATTACATTCCTGACACCTCCAGGAAGCTTTCCCAATCAAAATCGCACCCCCTAACCTCAAGAACTGGTAGAACACAGTCCCCCTGTTCATGATATTCTTCATATTCGTATTTTGATTTGCACGCATTTTCCATACATTGTAATGCTTGATTTATACTAACCTGGTCATTCTAAAGCTGATGATATCGTCCAATTAAATTATAGACACTTGTATGCAAAGTTACCATGGATGCAGGTTAGGGTTTCAGAAGCTTCCATTTGGGGCTTTGAGTATATGGAAAAATTAGGCAACGAGACCTATACCACTGGATTCAGAATGTCCAAACGAAGCAATTCCCCCCATCGCGCCTTTTTTATATTTACATATGGCCTAATCGCTATTTTTGTGTTCTGCACTTAGTGGGGGTTTAAAACCCCCGCTATCTGTTTGTATTTTCAGGCAAAAGTGAAGGCATAGTGGAGAAGACGCTGAGGTGTAAGCACAAGACCGGGCAATTCAAACATTGCGCGCGTATTTTTGTTTTCTACCAATAACTCTTGTTCTCTTTCATAATAATTGTATTCCATATTAATATCAAAGAAGCTCAGTGGTTCAGATGGTTAGTGCGCTTGCTTACAGGTATTGGGACCTGGGTTCAATTCCCAGGTCCCCCACTTTATTCCATAATTTTTCTTGCAATATATTTCTATGCAGTGCTTCATCAAGGGACCACCATACAACTCCATCTCCTGGCGCGCCACATGTCCCCAGGGATCAATCCAAAGGTCAGGATCTGGAGTCTACCATACGCATTGGTCAATAGATCCACACGTGATCATTGAAAAGTCAAAAAGGCCAGATTTCAGTGGGCCAGATTACTCACAACATATCTCCAAATTGGGCAGACACCCCCCAATGTTTGTATATCTTTTAATCTCTTTTCTTTTCTTTTTCTTTTTTTTAATTCTTTTGATCTTTTTTTATTTTATTTAATTTAATTCAAATAATTAATTTTCATATAAAAATACAAAAAAGTCAGAAAAGTCAAAAAAATAAAATATATTTATTTATCATTTAATGCATTAACATTATTTTGTAAATAAATTTAATAATCAATTTAGCTTTAATTTAGGGTTTAAATTTTAATTTGTTTTCTAAATAACTAAAAAAAGATAGAAATTAGGTTTTAGATTTTTATTCTTTTTCTCAATAAAATAATTCCATCTCATTCTTATTATTAATAATTAATTATTTTTGTAAATAAACTTGGCATTAAATAATTAGGTTAAATTAGGTCAAACTTAAACATTTTTCTTTAATAAATTAAAAACAATTTAGAACTAGGGTTTTATTTAACTTTTAATTCCAATTAATTCTCTTTAATTTCATAAATCCAAAAACATAAAAAATAAGTTCTTTTTCTCATTTAATAATCAAATCAATTTTCAATTCCAATTTAATTTCTTTAAAGGGTCCAACGCCCTGGCACTCTCGATTCTTAATTCTTTTCGCGCATTAATTTTTTTTATTTCTTTTATAAATTTTATGTAATTGCCCCAAAGCTTTGTAATAGATAATTAGGACATTTACTTTCCGTATTTCTATTCAAATCGGGTCTTGGTTTAATTTGGCGATGTAGACCCGCGCCTTGTAATAGCGTAGGACCTTTATTTTCTGCATTTTAATTCCCGCTCCTTTTAACTGTTAATAATCACATGAAAGAATGTATGCTCAAATAAAAAACAATGCGTAGATCACCAATGCATGACAAGACAAATATTATCTGAAAATGACACACAATTCACACACCACTCTTAGGGTACGCCTCATTGTTGCCTTGCCCCTCGAAACGTGGTCGTCGAGTAGAGGACGTTTTAGTAAGTCCTCATGTCCATGAACATGGCATGAGGGTAGCTTCTAAGGTATCCTCCTATTGCTCTGGTGACCACACTGTCCCTAAAACTCGAATTGACCCGAACACCTCCAATGGTGGTGCTACCTACCTCTCAATGGTGGGATGGCACTACCTTAAGGACATTTACACAGACTAATTCCTTAGGGTAGGTAGATGACTCGTAGATACTTGCTCTAATTCAAAACAAATCAAAAACTTCTTTTCACACCGACACTTTGCAAAAAGCTTTCAAAAACAACTTTTCAAACACTCTTGGGGACTGATACAAGAGTCGAACTGAAATTTTAAACGAAACTTTTTCAAACCCACTCACTCTGAAAAGCAAACAAACATTTTGAAAACACAAATGAGCAAGTATCTAAGAGCCCATGGATAACCATGGATAGAAAGGGTGCTAACACCTTCCCTTTCTATAAATCTACCTCCCGAACCGAGAGCTAATCTCAATAAGGAATTTTTCTGTGCTTTTGTCCTTTCCATATTGTTGAAAATAAAAGACGGTGGCGACTCTTGCTTCCGCGACATTTCGCGAACCAGCGTTAAACAGTCAGTTCCAGATCCACCGATCACACTCTCCATTTAATTTTTATCTGCAAAGAAAAGAAGAGAAAGTCAATTGCAGATAAAAGAAATAAAAGACAGACAGATAAAGAGTTCATCATTAAAAGCAAATGGCCGGGATCAGTTCGCCCTCTTTGCAAATCACGGGATTTCTCCCGGTTCACAAAGAAGGATGAAAATGTTTGCAAATTAAAAATAAATGCACAAAGTCAAAAATTGCACATTTCAAATTGTCAAAACTGCATAGTTCAAAGCAAGACAGCATATGCAAATAACCAAAGTCCAAGTTACAAACTGAATGGCCTAAAGCAAGTCACAATTTCAAAACTCAGTTCCAATGTCAACTAAAGCTGTCCAAAAGATATCAGAATATCAAAGATATCAGAATATTCAGATGCAAGTACAAATGCAGCACAAAGTATGGAAAAGAGAGGACAAATATGCAGAGTTAAACTACATTGCAAGCAAGGTTCAAATCATCATTTCCCAAGCCATTGCTTTTTCAGAAAAAAAGTGACTTCTAAGCAATATAATAATGCTGTAAACTGTCAAGAGAGAGGAGAGAGAGAGTGAAAGAAGGAGGCTTACAGGGCTCAGGCTTTAGGCAAGAAAAGATATAAAACAAACTGTAATAACACAGTACCAAGGGGGGGCCAATACAACATAAACAAAAGGGAGAACCTCACAAAACTGTAATGGTTCCCAAGCCTCCACCCTGCTGAGACAAAAACAAAAACAACCAAGCTCATTACAAATCAGACCTGTCAAGCATAAGCCTTAAAAGCCAAGCCTTAAACACAAACTTGTGAAGCCAAAGCCAAGACCACTGTCCTAGCTGAAGCCTTAAGCCTGAAAACCAGTATAACCTGCAATCAAACTCAAGCCTAAACAATACCCTGTCAAGCCATATCCAAACACATAACCAATAAACTCATCAAAAAGCCAAACCTGCCATGAACCAAAGAAGCCCATAACCAGCTCAAACCTGATACTGCACAAAGGCCTGAAGCCAGCAAACCTGTAATAGTCAAAACCTGTGGCCTGTAACAAGGCCTTACTTGCTTCAAACCCATAACAACATCAAACCTGCCCAACCAAAAGGACAAAAAGCCTTGACCCTGTCAAGCACAAACGCATCAAACACCTCAGAAGCATACCAAATGTTCAGAGCCAACAACTCAAAGCCCTCAGAAAACTTCATCATTGGGCAAAGGTTCAAATAAATCCCAAGCAACTCAAGGCAACCATAAGAAGAAGATAAAGAAGCGTTTCAAGGCATCAAGATAATCAAACAAAAGAAGCATACGAATCAAGCACAAACAGGCAACTCAAGCATTCACAGATATACAGAAGAGGCAACATGAAGGGCCCTCAGAAAACTCCATCATAAGGCAACAACTCAGTAAAACAACATATCAGAAGCATACTAAGCAGGCATCGAGGCAACCAGAAGGAAGAGGAAAAAAAGTGAAACAGGATCCAGTTCAAGCGATATTCTCAGAACCAAAAGGGGTTCATCATCAAAAATCATTAAGCAAGCATACGCAAATAGAAGCGAAGGGAAGAAGAAAGAAGCGATATCAAAAAAGGTTCTCAGGTCATAATCATCATCAAACCTAAAGAAAGAATACACAATACCAGGATTCAAAGCTAGCGTCGTCATCGTAACTGCTTCCTCCGCCATCAAGCCTCCAAACGCCTCCGATCCCATCCTCGTTCCTCCTTTGCCTCCTCCAAAAGGTAGTACTCTTTTGTTCCCCTTTTAAAACATCATATGAATCACAATACGTGAGAAACGGAGTCAATGAACGAAAAGTAAAAAACATGCAAGTTTGAAACCCTAACGCGTTTAGAGAATGAAACCATTACCGTTATACCACGTCACTACTTAAACCACTGGAGGGAAGAGGATGAGCGTTGGCATTAGTGGCTTGGACGAAGAGCAAGCTGTTCAGAAGCTAATCGGAGAAGACGAAGAGGACGAAGCTAACAGCGCGCCACTTCTGTGACCCTAAAGCTTTCCCAAGTGAAACAAAAACTGATGAACCCTAAAACTATTCGTCTCAAGTCTTTGGGCCTTGCCCATTCATTTGCTCTGAAGCCCAAAAACGCGTCTCCCTTCACACCCCCTTTTCTGCTTAGGCCCAAGACTTTTTGATCCCATCTTTTTTTTTAAACATAAAACACTATTATTTTTTTTATTTAATTTCATATTAATTTTTGCTTTGTTAAATAAATACATTAACTTTATCTCACACTAATTAAACCATACTTTTTTTTTACTAATTCTAAATTTTTTTATATTAACAATAATTATTTGTATATAATATAATTATTGTACATAATACCCTATTTAAAATATACCATAAACATTTCTTTTTTTCTCTAATTAAAATAATTTTATTTGTAAATAAACACTAATACATAAAAATAATTCTCAAAATAATACTTTACATTAATACTAAAAAATACATAAGATTTAGAATTATTTAAAACATTTTTTTCTTTAAAACTTATTTTAAATACATAATTTTTATTTAAGTTAATACATTTTCTTTTCTTAGAAATAATTTGTACATAATACAAAAACATATAATACATACTTAATAGTTACATTAAAATTCACATCTCAAACTTGTAAATAAACAATACACTTGCACCTACACAATACATTTTACATTGATACATTATACATTTGTTTATTTTTGTATATTCGATACATTTACACTTTTATCGCAATTCGATTTGGTTGTAAATTATTGGACACTACATTCCTAAAAGTCTCATCCCCATTTGTAAATTTGTACCCCCACTCCCGGATACTTATTTGTAATAGCGTAGACTTTAAAATTCCCGCAATTTACCGCTTTCAAATTATACCATGGTTAGACCTAGGGTTTGCATGTACATAAAATCGAACGCTAGATAACCTAATACAAGACAAATACCTGAAATCAATACACAATCACACTTGCACCCCCCTAGGGTGATCCCACATGTTGCCTTCCAAAATGGGCCATGCTTGCACGTCGAGTTTATTTGGCAAAACAATTCAAATGATCATAAGTCCCTCGATGACGCTTTCGAAAGTCGCCTATCAAAATGATCAAGTCCCTTCAAAGAAAATTGCCAAAGACACTTGGCACCATTGCATTCATGGTCCATACGATGACTCGCGCCCGTCCCGTTAAAATTCCTAAATGCGAGATTGTCCACCAAATTCAATGGTGGAACAAAATTGTTAAAAGGGTTAAAACATGAGAAAAACCTTTGAGTACAAATAGGGGTAGACAAAACTCTTAGTTACTTGAGATCAACTTGCAAAAACACTTGCCTCCTTTTCAAAACCACTCCACAAACACTTTCAAAACAAACTTTCAAAAAACATTTGAAATATCTTTTCGAAAAGATACACACCTTCGTATATACTCAAAACACGAGTCATTACATTGGTTGCCTAACACAAGGCATCTTCTTCAAAAACATTTTCAAAAACACACACACACCATTTTCAAGCAATCGAAAATCAAGGCAAGTGATCTAAAAACCAAGTAACTAAGAGCCCATGGATAACCATGGATGAAAAGGGTGCTAATACCTTCCCTTTTCATAATCTACCCCCCGGACCCACGAAACATCTCAAAAGGTTTTTCCTGTGCTTTTTAACCTTTCCTTTAGGATAAAATAAAAAGTCGGTGGCGACTCTTGCTAAACCGAACAAGTGCGAATACAAAACGCAAAAACTCAAGTCAGTTCTCCCACCGTATCACATATGTGGATAGAATTAGGTTAAAAAACCAGCCCAAAGTCCATTGATTTAATGATTCAATATTTGATTTCCAATCCAATCTTTTTCAATCTTTTTTATGCCAATCATGCCAAATTTGGATGATTTTGTCCTTGTTGATTGGTACACGAGATATTGAGCTCATAATGGACATATTTGATGCATAAAAAGATCTAAAAAACATGATTTAGTATTTTTCTCATAATTAATTTTAATTAAATTAATTAATAAGATTAAAAAATTCAATTAATTAATTAAAAATAAGAAAATAACTCCCTTTTAGCTTAATGGGTCGTGCATAGCCTTTGGGTAATGATTCATGAGAGAAATTGTGGCCCATTAGCATTTTTGAAACCTTTTGTGCAAAGTTGACTTTTCAAAATTCCCAAAAATTTCCCAACTTCTACAAGGCATATCTTGCTCAATTTTTACGCTTTGATCATGTTCTTGGACATTTTGGAAAGGTCTTTAAGTCCTCTAACCAATTTCATTGGTCCCATGTCATTTTGATTTACCAATCTCAAATTATGGTCTTTGACTTAAAGTGCCTTTTTGTTGACTTTTGAAAATGACCTATAATGTTGAAATTGATAACTTTTTGTGAGAGCATTTCTTGGACTTGAAGTGTGAAGATGAGTTGTAGGAAATGTCATTCTCTTCAAAATGAGCTTTGGATGGAATTTTTATGATAAACCATGAAGAAGTTATGCCTTGGTCAATTTGCAGTTGACTTTTTCAGCTGTCCAAAAATAGAAACTTTTGCATCTTGAGACTTTTTGAGCCATGCCTTGAGAATCATGATCAAGAATTGATCAAATGATGTTTGTGGCTTCAAAATAAGATGTTGACCAAAATTTTTGACTTTTGACTGTCAAATGACCATTTTGTCCCTGCAGTTGACTATGAAGCATTTAGGGTTTTTGACTGTGCAATTTGATGCTGTGAGTCTTGAAACTTTGCATATGGATGCTTGACAATGTATGTAGGCATGTGGGACTTGATTGGACCCTTGGAAACTTCAATTTCTTTGCAAGAACCAAAACCCTAAGTTTGACTGTGTTAGGAGGCAATTGGACTGTGCAACCCTTGAGGGATTTTGAATCATCTGGAGATTGATCTTGACAAATCTTTAAGAATATGGGTGGGCAAATTTTGGGGTACAACAACAGGGCTAGGAGCCCTCCTTTCTTCCTGACTATCTTTCCCTCCAGATGAGGTGGTCAAATCAACTTCATCCCGTAGCCTGTTTCCAAACCTGTGACCTGTGTTAAACAGGACTGTCCTCTTCTTCTTCTTCTTCTTCTCTTTCAGAATCACGGTCTTCAAATCTTGCTGACCCTTAGCTATATTCATGAACAACTCTTGGAATTGGGCATTCTGGGTCGGGAGGGCCTTGATTGCTTGCTCAATTGACGGTTCAGCAGACATGATGAGTGCTGAAATAAACAGCGAAGAAGATAAGAGACCTGTAATGGGTACCTGTTATGAAGTGCATGGGATGGAATGCGTATGATATGATTTCAAAGACAATCGAGAGATTCAAATTTGTAAACAAGAAATGAAACACACTTTTATTAGATAAACTTTGAAATTCAAATTGTTCAACTGATGCCCTTAAGGCGTTACAAGAAAGGAAATGCTGAAAAGTAAATAAAAACTGGAAAGGAAATAATCAAAGGACAATCAATGCTCCCATGGTCGCTTCTTGTCGGTGCGGACGTAGTCATTGAGAATCCGCTCGTTCTCCAGCTGCCTAGTCAACTTCTGGATCTTCTGCTCTTGCTTGTTAAACCTTTCTCGGTAAGCATCCCGCTTTTCTCAGCTGCATCCAAGACCTTTTCAGTGCCCCAATGTCAGTGGGCATATGAGGATGGAGGATGGTCGGAAGAATCCCCTCTTCATTAGCAACTTCAACAATGATAGGAAGGACGGCTTCACATGGAATACCCAACTTTTGGGCACGGATACGGACCCATCTGAGATATGGCTCCATCGGAAGAGAAGTCTTGGGACCCAACTCATGTGAATCAGATCTGTGAACTCTATCCCAAGCCCTTATGAACCTGCGGCGTTTCTCGTCGCTATCCCCTTGAAAATCAAAGATGATACTAGGCATTACCAGTTCATGAGGTCCTTCTCTTCTGGCTCGCCCAAACTGACGTAAGGCCAAGCATGGATTGTAAGAAATTCCTCCATTGGTTCCTAACAGGGGAACATTGGGGTACTCCCCACATCAATCAATAATAGCCACCTCGTCCATACCCTTGATAGTCCAGATGATGTCATTATGCGAGAGAGACATAACCCTATAAGCCCAACCCATGCCTTCTTTGTTCTTCAACACTAATTTGGGGAGGTGCGAAATAAACCACCTCACCAATAATGGAGCACAGCACATCAAGGTTCCCCGCTTTCGGGCAGTACGGGCATAAAGCTGATGAAGAATGTCACCCAAGAGAGTGGGTACAGGATTACGAGAGATGAAGATTTTCACCGCATTCACATCAACAAAGGAGTCAGGATTCAGAAACAATACCAAGCCATATATCAGAAGAGCCAGAATATCTTCGAATGCCTTGAAGTCTAGGCTATCCCAGAAATAATTAGCCTTACCAACCAAGAACTTAGTCAGAAAGCCCTTTGCTCCACTTCTAGTCTCCCAATTAGCCATTACCTCATCCTTTGTCATATGAAGGGCTAAAGCAATCTCTTATGGCCTAAGGATCTTCTCCCAACCAGTAAACGGGGTCTGCTCCAGAATAGAGATACCGAGCAGATTAGAGAACTCTTCTAAGGTGGGAACCAACTGGTAGTCCTGGAAAGTAAAGAAATGGTACAGTGGATCATAGAACTAGACTAGGACACTCATCATCTGCTCGTTTAATTTGGAAGTGACCAAACCCAAAAGGTAACCATGCCTCTTGATGAAGGAGGTGGTATCTGGCATCTTTGCAACCAATTCTTTAAGCATGGTGGGAACCTGGACAAAGTTGATCCGGATGGTATTCCTACGCATCATGACCTACAAAACAGAACAAAGATGAATCCCTCCTGTCTTTGAAATAGGTTAGTCCAATGCAAGATGTATGCAATGTTATGATGTCATGATGTCATGATGAAGAGCACATCACAAGTATCCACAAATAGAAAACATGGTAAAGACACACAAGTCACACAGAGAGCCCTTAGATTTCAGGCTGGCAAGGAGCTTAGGTACTACCCTCTTTCAGTTCAGTTGGTTTAAACCTATCCTAAAAATAGTAACCGGGTTCTAGAGGATCTCAATATCACTGACTACCCTCGATCGGTCATAATTCCAGTTTAGTAACCTTTTCTTGTGGCCGGAATCATCACGAGAGTTTAGTCTCAATGAGTGTAGCATACGACTACTGTTCTATGGCCAAGTTGGTCAATTTAAAGGTTCTAAGGTCAGTTGGTGCTTAATGAGCCCTTAGAAGACCCATATTCTCCTCGTTCCAACACAAGGGATATCGGTACAGACTAAAGTTCCACACCAACATAGCTACTGCTTCAACCGTATTGGTCTACGCTGTATAGTTCCCTCACAGTTTATTGCTACTTACCTAAAGGGTATCCCCCAAATCCGGGTTAGGATCTATAGTAACTCCGATTCAAGCCCACAAATATAAATCATGCAAAGCAAACAATTGAAAACACAATGATCTAATCCTAAGGTACACCCCACTTATTAAGCGTCCCCAGTAGAGTCGCCAGTTCTGTGATACGGTGGGAGAGAACTGACTATTTTTTGGAATGTTGGTTTGCGTTTTGCGTTTGTTTTTTCAAAATGTTGCGGTAAGCAAGAGTCGCCACCGTCTTTTATTTTATCCAACAAGGAAAGGAAAAAAGTACAGAAAAATTTCTTTTTCGAGATGTTTCTCGGGTCCGGGGGGTAGATTATAGAAAGGGAAGGTGTTAGCACCCTTTCTATCCGTGGTTATCCACGGGCTCTTAGGTACTTGCTTAAAGTGTTTTCAAAATTGCTTTTCTTTGTGTTTGTGGGTTTGAAGAAGTTTTTGTTTGAAAGGTGTAAGTGTGAAAATTTGTTTTTGAAAGAGCAAGTACTTAAGAACTATCTACTTACTCGAAAAAGGAATCAATCTGTGCTAATGTCCTTTAGACAGTGCTATCCCATTATGAATGAGTAGGTAGCACCGTTGTTGGAGTTTAAGGGTCAATTTGATTAAGGGACGTGTGGTCACTAAAGCAATGTTAGGACGCCTTAGCGGTAACCCTAATGTCTTAGATCATTTTTCCGAGACAACCGTTTCGAGGCAACTATGATCTTTGGACAAGAGGGCGACCTCTAAAACTTTTTATACTCAATGACCGCGTTCGAAGGCAACCAAGTGAAGTGTACCCTAAGGGTGCGCATGTGCGAGTGTGTTGTTTTCAGTTAATTGTATTTTTACATGTCAATGGTTATATATGTTGATTTTAAGTTAATCATTCGATCTTGTCATGCATTCCCTATTATCAAACATCTAACAGTTTATAAGTTGCGGAAATTAAACTAACTATTACAAGGCGTCGGATATTTACATCGCCAAAAGCAACCCTTGAAATTAAAATGCGGAAAATAAATAAAACGGTAAAAATAGTAAAGTCCTATTAAGCTATTACATTCCAGGAAACAAATACAATATGGAAATAAAATGGATCGCGTGCGGGAAATTAGATCGGACGCAAGTTTTTTAGGGTTTTGACCCTTTGATTATTAAAGAAAGGATTTTTTTGTTATTTTTTGAATTAAGAAAGAAATTAAACTAGATTAAGCATTAAATTAATAAATAAATAAATTAATTAATAAAAATGATATTTTTGGAATTTTGATATTTAAAGAAATAAAAATAATTTGATCAATGTTAATAAAACCTAATTATTTAAGTTGATTTTAATTATTGCAAAAAAGATATTAAAGTTGTTCCTAATTAAAACTAAATTAATTAATTGATTTTGTTAATAAAAATAAAATACTGAAATTTAATTTAGTAAATAAAATATTTTTTGGTTTTTAATTTTATGAAGAAAAATATTTAATTGGTTAGTTAATATAAAAATAATAACAATAATTAATTAAAAGAAATAATAAAAATAGAGAGAGTTTAGGGTTTGGGCTAATTAGGGAGGCTTGCTTAGCAATTTCCATGGCCCAATTGAATTGGCCTGTGTTGACCTTCCTGATTCTCTATGCACCCATTGACTCAATCCCATGGTGGACATTCAACCTGAAGCGCCAGATCTGGCCTTGGGCCATCTGGTGCTTTGATATTTGAGGGCATATGATAGGTCTTAAGCATTGGTTTGTACTGGATAACCTATGAAAAAATAATAACAATGCATATGGGGACCTGGGATTCAAACCCAGGTCCTGTTGGTACTTGAACGCATGCCACTACCACTCAGCCACTATGTCTCAATTGTCAATATATTATATAATAATAATAATAAAACAAAGCGAATTTAATGGATCAGAAAACAAAATTATGCGCGCCACATTTGAATGGACGAATGAGGATGTAACACGCCATCATCCCTGTTATTGAACCGTGGCTAGAAATCAAAACATATATACCAACGGACAAAGGTCTGTCGCTATAGGCCATGTCCGTTCCAAAATCTTGCATAGGCCATATAAATGAAAGGTGGCACCATAGTTAAACTCGTCTTGTTCCCATGAACAAGATGGTACCCTTCACACAAGCCAATTGTTCCTGTAATGGAAAGCCCTAAAAAAACCTAAAGAACCCTTCAATGGCGTTTCACGATACAAAGCATGAAAATAAAATTGGTTATTGCAGAAAGTTAGTGAATGATGTGAGGAATCAGAATATGCAATTGTTTTTGACAATGGATGCGAGAATAAAGATTTAAGATTTCATGAACATGGCGGATTCGTGAGATGCTTACAGTGCTCTAGGACGCTGGAGAATGAGTGATTCTGATTGGTTTCGCTTCTGAGAATTTCCAGGAAGCGATTGTGATGCTTGCTACGTCCTGAAAGTGCCTCCAAGCTTGATTTCAGCTTCACACTTTTTTGCCAACTTTTCAAGTTTTGTTCTTGGTCTTCTTGCAGCCTCTAGGTCTTAAATTCGTGTGCTTTGGATTGTATATGTATGTTGCAATGTATTAGGTCAACAAATTGGTCTTGAATCTTTGCACATCAATGCTTTGAGATTGGATTTGATCCTCCATTGAAAACTTGCTTAATTTGCCAAAAATCCAATCTTTTTGCACATGGAATGATTGATACGAATTTGATCATGACATTGGTGATGATTAGGTCCTGAAAATAGAAAAAGATCTCATGTAATCAAGTTTTGGGATTTTATTTGATTTAAATTGATTAAAAATGAAATAATTCAATAAAAAATCCAATAAAATAGAAAAAATGATAAATGGACACAAGGATGAAACTAGGACACGTGTGTAGTGTGACAAGATCAAATCAAGTGGAAAAGAATGGGCCCATTTGACAAAATTTGAAGTTTTGGGGATAGTTGACTTTTGGCAATTTTGCAAAAATGCCCAACTTCAACAATGCATAACTTCTTCAATTTTGAACTTTTGGAGGTGTTCTTGGACTTTTTAGAAAGCTTGAGATGTCCTATAACCAAACCTTTTGGTCTAATCGCAGTTTGATATTCCATGCTCAAGTTATAAACTTTGGCATAAAAGGTGTTTTTGTTGACTTTCAAAAATGACCTATAATGTCCAAATTTGTAACTTTTTGTGAGTGCATTTTCTGATCTTGGGGTATGAATATGGATTGTAGGAAATTGCATCCTCTTCAAAATGAGATTTGGATGGGTCATTTATCATAAATGATGAGAAAGTTATGCTTTGTCAAAGTTGAGTTGACTTTTCCTGCAAAACCCTAATTTAGCAACTTTTGAGTCTTGATGAATTTTGAGCAATCCTTGATGAATCATGATCAACCCTTGATCAAATGATGAAATATCCTTCAAAATGATAATGTTGACAAAAAATCTTGAAGTTTGACTGTATTTAGGTCACATTTGACTTTTGCCCTAGCATAGTCGATTTTTGGACCCCTTGAGCAATTGACTGACCAAACTTCCACTGCAAGGCTTGAAACTTGACATGGATGATCTTGAGAACATATTAGTACATTGGGGAGAACTTGAGGTCATTTGGATGCAAGGACCTTGATGCAATACAAAACCCTAATTTGAGGTTGACTGCCTTAGGAGATAGCTTGACTGTCCAACTCTTGAGCAATCTTGAGCCACTTGGAGATTTTTCTTGCCATGTTTTGAGAAATATGAGAGGGAAAATTTTGGGGTGCAACACACGTTCTCCACCAATATCCACTTCAAAGGATCAGAACTTTATCCCTTGGTTGTTTCGGAATTTTTTAAATCATTTACAACCCAAGTTGAAAGTTTCCAACCTGCTGAAAACGTGAGGAAGCTGTTCAGAACACCACAAGTGGTCAGAACCAGATTCCAATTCCCAAAGTATTTCCCAGCTGCAAGGTAAGCTCCTGCTGACTGTCATCATATTATTTAGGCATTGTCAGATCTTGCATATTTAACACAATGTAGATATTCTGATCCTGATGATGTACATATTCTGAGATTTCATGCATCTGCCTGCCTAAATAGAGGGAATTCCAGTTCAGAGTTTCATAAAGAAATTAGGACTCAGAATTAGGATTAGCAAATTCATGTTGCTTCTGATTTGTGTTTATGATATTTCTTGAAACTTGTCATAACTGTCATGTGTGCAACTTCTGTTCTGTTAAGAAATGATTAAGTTGCAGATGTTCTGACTAGCAAGGAGAGAAAGACAAAGTTCTGACAGTTGCATCAGAACTTCTGAAAACTTCTGAATTCTCAGAAGATCCAGAACTTCTGAACTTCCATATTTCTACTAATGTTGTTTCTGTTTGTGCAGTAAGTTAGAGTCAGAACTTCTGACTTCTTCTATTTTCAGCATTTGCGCTGATTCTGTTTTCTTTCTCTTTTATTATTTTTTTCCATCATCTTTATTTTTCATTAATCAAAAATACCAAAAATATTTCATAGTCACATATTATATTTTATTTTAACATAAAAAAGACAAAAAAAAATTTCTTAAACAAAACTTATTTCTTTTCTTAAATAAATGAACATTTTACATTTCTTGTACATTCTTATCCATTCAATGTGGTTGTAATAGTAACTTAGGATTTAATTTGCAATCCCCATTCATAAATATGTACCCCCATCCCCCTAAATATTGTAATAGCGTAGGACTTTACATTTCTGCACTTTTATTTGCTTTCATATATTGTTAGTAATTAGGGCGTGTATGGCAAGACTAAAACCAATGTTAGAAAACCCTAATCAAGACTAAAATGCATGTAAATCAAATACACTTGCGCACTAGCACCCCTAGGGTGATTCCACTTGTTGCTTTACAAAAATGATCATGTTATGCATGTGGGATATCTTAGGACAAACAAAAATATAAGATCATAGTCCCTCGATGACGCTATCAAAGTTGCCTTTCGAAATGATCTTAGTCCCTAAATAAGAAATGCTAAGTCATCTCACAACATTGCTATCATGGTCATACGATGACCCAATGCCCGTCCCTTCACATCTAACGATGGGGCTTCTTACCAAAACAATGGTAAGGTAGCAACGTCTAAAGGAGGAGGAAAAAGAACACCTAAGACCTTTTGAGTAGGTAGATTGCTCCTAGTTACTTGCTCAATTTCAAAAACAAACATCCTTGGTATTTTCAAAAACAATCACATACACTTTCAAAACACTTTCAAAACACTTTCTAAACATGGAATATTTTCAAAAGCTCAACACTTTGTATACATTCTTACGAACGAGAACTATTACAAAGTTTGCCTAAACGATGTCGCCTTTTCAAAATACTTTCAAAAACCACACAAAGCATATTTTCAAAACTAAAGAAAGTGGTCTAGCAAGTAACTAATAGCCCATGGAAAACCATGGATGAAAAGGGTGCTAATACCTTCCCTTTTCATAATCTACCCCCCGAACTCAAGAAAACATATCTAAAGGTCTTTCCTGTGCTTTTTCACCTTTCCTTATTGGATAAAAGAAAAGTCAGTGGCGACTCTTGCTATCCACAACATTTGCGAATACAAACGCAAAACACCTCAAGTCAGTTCTCCCACCGTATCACAGAACTGGCGACTCTGCTGGGAATTGTCCAGAAGTGGGGAGACCTTAGGGTTAGATCAAATTTACTTGCTTTATTTGTTTGATTTGTATTGCTTTACATTATAGTTCTCTGTTTGGGCTTGCTTTGATCCTCCACCCAGATTTGGGACACCTTATAGGTATGTAGCAATATGTTGTGGAAACTGTGCGGGGTATACCGACACGGTCTAAGAAATAGCTACGTTAGTGCGACATATTTGTGGGTACCGGTAGCCCTTGAGTAGTCAAGGAGAATACGGGACCGCTGAGTGATGTCATGAAGCACTAATGAACTTTTAGAACCTTTACTTGACCAACTTGGCCTTTAGGACGTAGTGAGATGACCGGCTTTGGTGCAGTCTGAAGTTGGTAGATACTCGATACTACACTCATTGAGGTTTGGTTTTTTGGGATATTTTGGTCACCATTAAAGAGGCTTGTGCTGAAACAATGCCCGAGAAAACAAATCAGTGATATTGAGATCCCTTAGAACCCAGTTACTATATTTAGGACAGGATGAACCAATCCAACTTCAAGAGGGTACTTACCTATAAAACCCCATGCAAGCCTAAACCTAAGGACTTGTTTGCTTTGTTTGTACATAAACATCATGAACATCATAAGCATTCTCACGAACCATTTCATGGATTTTTGGAATTCATCTTTGTTATGTTTTGTAGGACATGGCTTCCGCTCGTAGGAACACTATACAAGTCAGTCTCGTGAGGATACCTCCACAACTCAAGGATTTAGTATCAAGGGTCCCTGAAGATTCTCCATTCACCAAAAGGCATGGTCGACTCCTTAGCTTGGTTACCTCAAGTATTGAAGAAGATATGGTAAAGGTGCTTGTCCAATTCTTCGACCCTTTGCATAATTGCTTCACTTTTCTCGATTACCAACTTATGCCCACTTTGGAAGAATTTTCTCAACTCATGGGGACCTCTATTCTTGATCAGTTACCTTTCAATGGTATTGAAAGAGACCCTAAACCTGAGGAAATTGCTCGAGCTCTATATTTGCAACCATCTGACATAGTAGCAAATTGGGTAACAAGGAGTGGTGTTAATGGGTTCCTAGCAAAGTTTTTGTCGGAGAAGGCTCAAGAGTGTTGGAATAATTTGGATCTACAAGCCTTTGAGGAAATTTTGGCTCTTCTCGTCTATGGGTTGGTATCATTTCCCAATCCTGACCAACTTATAGATATAAATGCGATCAAAGTTTTTCATATCTCGTAATCCGGTGCCTACATTGCTTGGAGACATCTTGCATTCTCTTTACTCTCGCACTTTGAAGAAAAGAGGGACTTTGATGTGTTGCACTCCTCTTTTGGCTAGGTGGTTTATTTTTCACCTACCTCGATTTGTGGTGAAGAATGAACAAGGTATGAGGTGGTCTAAAAGATTGATGTCACTTTCACATGCTGATATCCGTTGGTATTATCGCTCTTTGGAGGATATTACCATCATTGATCGCTGTGGGGAATTCCCTAATGTCCCTCTACTTGGCATTAGGGGAGGCATTACTTACAACCCTTGTTTAACTTTGCGATAATTTGGATACGCTGGGAGAGATGGCCCTCATGAGGTACTCATCTAAGGAATTGTGTTTGACTACGAAAGCGATACCCAAGGTTATCGTCAAAGAATTATACGAGCTTGGGGTATGGTTAAAAAAGTTGATAGCAAGACGTTGGGGCGTAAGAATTCCATTCCTTTGGAACCTTATCTTAAATGGGTGCGGGATCGCGCTTAAAGTCTTAAGATGCCTTATGAAGCCGTCTTACCTGTTATCATGGAGCCAGTAGTTGAGGGAGACGTTCCACATGCTATCCTCTATCCTGATATGCCTACTTCTCTTGAAGATTTGTAAAATGATTGGGTTCAGTTAAGAGGAGGGCGAGACGCCTTTGAAGCTAAGTTCTATGAGGGAGAGAAGAAGATATTAGAGCTTACAAGGGAGCTTCATGAAGAAAGGAGTTTAAACACCTACATTGCGCCAAAGAGGATGCGCACAACTTTTCTATCTTAGAAGTTTACTTTATGCTTTATTTCTGTTGTTGTAAGACTAAGAGGTGTGTTTGTACTCAAATCAGAACTCTTTAATGAAAGTTAATATTTGTTCACTCTTTATCTATACAAATTTAAATTCTTTAAATCCTTGAAATCATTTGCATATACATATTCATGCATCATATCATAAGCAAGCTTTTCACAACAGGTTTCCTCGTCTTTCTACGGGTTATTTCAGTTAGGATGGATCTCGAACAAACAGTGAAGGACTTGCAAGCTCAAAACATTCAGTTCCAAGTCACCTTGATGACCTTGGCCAAAGGGAAGCAAGAGCTAATGACAACATTGACAACCAAAAAGAAGAAAAAGAAGGCCCTCATCAACATGAGGAAGAGATTCAAAGAACCGATTCGCCAAGTGAAAATAGTCGAAGACTCATCTGAGGAGGATGAGAACCAAGAAGAAGAGGCAAGAAGCACCCGTGCTGAGGGTGTGAATGATCAAGCTTCTGAAGATGAGGATCACTTTGATGAACAATACCCACCTGATGGTGAGGAAAAGTACAAAGAATTGGAGGATAAGCTGAAGGCAGTTGAAATTCAAGTTGTGCCTGGATTAGATTTTAATGATTTGGGCCTAGTTCCTCGGGTCGTCATTCCTTATAAGTTCAAGACACCAGTATTCTCCAAGTATGATGGGGTCTCCTGTCCCAAACTACATCTAAGATCTTATGTGTGCAAAATACAACCACACACTGCTGACAGAAAACTGTGGATTCACTTTTTCCAAGAGAGTCTAGTTGGAACTCAGCTAGAGTGGTTTTATCAATTAGAAGGTTCCCGCGTCCATACGTGGGAGGATTTGGCCATGGGAAGTAACGAAGGATTTAAAGTATATACCCAAAAGTGGAGGGACCTTGCCAGTAGGGTCCAGCCACCTTTGACCGAAAGAAAGCTAGTTGATATGTTTATGGGTATGTTAACTGGTCCATTCTTCAACCTGTTAATTGGAAGTTCTTCGTCCGAATTTGCCAAGTTGATTTTAACTGGTGAAAGGATTGAAAGCGGTATTAGAAGCAGAAAAATTCCTATGGAATCTGGTTCTACATCCAACTCTGTCAGAAGGCCCTTCACTGGAAAAAAGGAAACAAATGTTGTGTATGGGGCAAGAGCCCATACCAAGAAGGACCATCATTCATCTATAAACGCTGTGTTAATTTCTAACCCTCAACCTACTCAAAGGCAACCCTCCAACAATCAGAGACCTGAAGTTCCCCGACGATAATTTACAAGAATAAGCATGTCATTATCACAAGCCTTACAACATTTGCTAAAGGCCAATTTGGTGACTCTGCGCAATCCACCATCCAACCCTTATGTTTCCTCACCTAACTACAACCCGAATGTGAAATGCGCATACCATTACAACAACCCCGGCCATGAGACCGACCAGTGCTGGGCCTTGAAGAACAAAATTCAAGATTTGATAGATAACAAAACAATTGAGTTTAATCCACCCACTACTCCAAACGTGATAACCGCGCAAATTTCAAAACATGGCAAAGGGGTTAGTGCCATTAATGATGTTACTTTTATTGCCTCTATCGAAGATTTAACAACTCCCTTGACTATTGTGAAATCTAATTTGCTAAAATCCGGTGTGTTTCATGGATGTTCCAAAAATTGTGCCTGTTGTGATCAACGAGAAAATGGATGCGAGCTACTGAAGAAAGGTGTGCAACGCCTGATAAATAGCTGCAAGATTTTATTCGAAAAGATTCCCACCACCAAAAATTCAATCGACAAAGCTAAAGATTTGGCCATCATAACAATTTCAAACAAACCTCTTAGGATCTCATCTAAAGGTCCTATCAGGATTTCGAACGAACCGATCATTGCTCCTCTCCTAATCACTGCTACCGGACCTGTTCCATACACCTCTGATAAAGCGATACCATGGAATTACGGTGCCGAGGTTTATTACCATGGGGTAAAACAAGATTCTTGGATTGATGATAATGAAGCTGGTGTTACTAATATTATTGGTTCTAGTAAAGTCACAAGAACAGGAAGGGTCTTTTCCCCTGTTATCTCACCACCAACCACTACCACAGTTCTAGTCCGCATAACCAATGGCAATTATGGTTCCAATACTAAAGGGAAAGGGAAAGAAGGTGAGCCTTCTAGGGAAGAGGCACCTGCTAAAAAGTTTGTTATGGAAGAACCATCCACTCAAGAGATGGAGGAGATTCTGAAGATCATCAAGAAAAAGCGACTTCAAAATAGTAGAGCAGTTGGGGCAAACCCCTTCTAAAATATCAATGTTGTCCTTATTACTATGTTCCGACGCCCATGCACAAGCTTTGATTAAGTTTTTGAAAAAGGCTCATGTGCCTCAAGAAACCACAACCAACCAATTTGAGAAATGCGTAGCAAGTCTGACAGCTGACAATGGTCTGGGGTTCTCCGACGCAGATTTAACTCACATGGGAAAGAATCACAATAAAGCCTTGCATGCTTCTGTTGAATGTAAGGGGACCACTCTGGCACATGTTTTGGTTGACACAGGATCATCTCTAAATGTGTTACCTAAAGGCGCTTTAGATCGGCTAGACTGTGAAGGTTTGGCTTTGAAGCCAGGTGATATTGTCGTGAGGGCATTTAATGGGTCAAAAAGGATTGTTCATAGAGAGGTGGATCTCCCAATTAAGGTTGGTTCACAAATTTTCAAATCCACATTCTATATAATGGACATACAGCCTGCATATTCTTGCTTGCTTGGGCGCCCATGGATCCATGGGGCAGGTGCGGTCACTTCTACTCTCCACCAGAAGTTAAAATATCCAGTTCAAGGGAAGGTTGTCATTGTTTGCGGCGAGGAAGAATTTATGGTAAGCTATCTCAATTCTTTCAAGTACGTAGAAATGGACAGAGAATTCATAGAAACTCCTTGCCAAACGTTTGAAGTTGTGGCCACCACCAAAATCTCTTCCGATACTCCGAGAGTTGATAAAGTTATCCCCAAGATGGTTTCTCTTAAGGATGCCCGTGTTGTGGTAGAAGAAGGAAACAATGTGATATGGGGTCAACTCCTCGATATCCCATTCAAGGCAGACAAGTTGGGTTAGGTTTCACCTCCCTAGCTCAGAAAGAAGTTAGAAGTGCTCGTGCTGGAAAGCCGCCTCTCCACCTCAAAAATCCTGAAGTGAACGCTGTAAAAGACTCCGATGATGAGTGTGCTTTTGAAGACTGGATCTACCCAACAACCAAAGGGAAGCTCAACAATTGGCATGCAAAGGATTTCACTCCTGTTTCTTTCATTGAGGAGTAATTACTGTTTACTTTTTCTGTCAATTCAAGAACTCTATGTCTGTAATATTATTTCCAAACAACGACTTTTAAGCCATGTGCCTTGCCCGGGGCACTTCGGTCCATTTGTTAAGGGTTTTTCTCATGTTTCATCTATCATATGATCATTTAATATAAACCATTGGACCTTTTTGCATTCAAATTTTTTGTTCATTGTCTTTCATTTCCTTTATTACATTTTTCAATAGCCATGTATCTTACATGCGTACACACACACACACATATGCAGATCATCATCAACTCTGGATCTTATTGTTAACAACTCTACTATTGCCAAGTATGATTTCGAACATCCAATTCACCAAGCCGAAGACGAAGGCGGGGAAGATTGTGAAATACCAGGGGAACTAGCCAGACTTTTAATACAAGAAGAGAAAGCTATCCAACCTCATGAAGAGCCAGTTGAAGTCATCAACTTAGGTACTGAGACAGATAAGAGAGAGATCAAGATAGGCGCCAACCTAGAAGACAGTGTCAAAAGCATATTAGTTCAGATGCTACATAACTACGTGGAAGTATATGCTTGGTCATATGAAGATATGCCAGGGTTGGATACCGATATTGTGGTTCATCGTCTGCCTACGAAGGAAGACTACCCTCCTGTTAAACAAAAGGTTCGTTGGATGCGGCCGGATATGTCTGAGAAGATAAAGGCTGAGGTAATGAAGCAGTTCAATGCAGGTTTTCTGGATGTCTCATCTCATCCTCAATGGGTTGAAAATGTGGTTCATGTGCCAAAGAAAGATGGAAAGGTCTGCATGTGTGTAGATTATAGGGATCTGAATAGGGCAAGCCTCAAGGATGACTTCCCTCTACCTCATATTGACGTCTTGGTTGATAATACCACTCAACACAAGGTATTTTCCTTTATGGATGGATTTTCTGGCTACAACCAAATCAAGATGGCTCCCGAAGACATGGAGAAGACAACTTTCGTTACGCAATGGGGCACCTTTTGCTACAAAGTCATGCCGTTTGGATTGAAGAATGAAGGGGAAACATATCAAAGAGCTATGGTAGCTTTGTTTCATGATACGATCCATCATGAAATAGAGGTCTATGTGGATGATATGATTGCAAGGTCTCAAACTAAAGAAAAAAATCTCGATCACTTGCAAAAGCTATTTGAGAGGTTGAAGAAATACAAGTTGAGGTTAAACCCTAACAAGTGCACGTTTAGAGTACGCTCTGGAAAGCTTCTAGGTTTTGTTGTCAGCAATAAAGGCATTGAAGTTGATCCTGCCAAAATAAAGGCCATCCAAGAAATGCAAGTCCCCCATTCTGAAAAAGAAGTCAAAGGATTCTTGGGTCGTCTCAATTACATCGCCCGTTTCATATCCCACTTAACTGCTACTTGTGAACCACTCTTCAAACTCTTGAAGAAAGATCAGGTAGTCAAATGGAACGATAAATGCCAGATTGCTTTCGACAAAATCAAAGAATATTTACAACAACCTCCTATTCTCATGCCTCCAGTTGAAGGAAGACCATTGATCATGTACTTGACAGTACTAGAGAATTCTATGGGGTGTATTTTGGGCCAACATGATGAGTCTGGCCGAAAAGAGCATGCTATTTATTACCTGAGAAAAAAGTTTACCGACTGTGAAACCAGATATTCACTGCTCGAGAAAACTTGCTGCACTCTGGCATGGGCTGCTTGCCGACTAAGACAATATATGTTGACTCATACCACTTTGTTGATTTCTAAGATGGACCCAATCAAGTACATCTTCGAAAAACCTGCCCTTTTCGGACGGATAGCCAGATGGAAAATGATCTTGAATGAGTACGACATTCAATACACGACTCAAAAAGCCATCAAAGGAAGTGTACTAGCAGATCATTTGGCCCATCAAGCCGTGGATGATTATCAATCAATGAATTTCGACTTCCCTGATGAGAACATCATACTGGTAACCGACTGTGCGAAATCTGGACCGTATGACAGACCTGAACAAGGATCCCGATGGACTATGGTATTCGATGGGGCTTCCAACGCTTTAGGTAATGGAATTGGTGATGTGATCATCTCTCCTGAAGGTTGCCACATTCCTTTCGCTGCCAGACTATGTTTCGATTGCACAAACAATATGGCCGAGTATGAAGCATGCATCTTAGGTCTGAAAGTTGCTATTGACCTAAGGATCAAACATTTGGATGTGTTCGGGGATTCCGCCTCAGTGATCAGCCAAGTAAAAGGAGATTGGGACACTAAACACCCTAATCTTATACCTTACAAGGAACTTGTGCTATCCCTGATTCCTCACTTTGAAGAGATCACTTTCGAGTACCTCCCTAGGGAAGAAAACCAGTTGGCTGACGCTTTGGCAACCATGTCTTCAATGTTTAAAGTCAGATGGGACAACGAAGCCCCTATGATTACAATTGAAAGATTCGATGAACCTGCACATTGTAGTGAACTTGACACTGATGCGGAAAAGCCATGGTACCATGAGGTGATGAGATACCTTGAAGCACAAGAGTATCCAGAAGGGGTATCTATCAATGACAGAAAGTTCTTACGAAGATTTGCAGCCAAATTCTTCCTAAGTAACGGGATATTGTACAAGCGCAACCATGATTCAACTCTACTCCGATGTGTGGATAAGAAAGAGGAAGAGGAGATTATGGAAGACATGCACGAGGGTCTTTTCGGTACTCACTCGAGTGGACATACGATGGCTAAGAAAATCTTAAGAGCAGGTTACTATTGGTCAACGATGGAGACTGATTGCCATCAACATTCAAGGACTTGTCATAAATGCCAAATCTACGCTGACAAGGTCCATGTGCCTCATATCCCTCTGAATGTCAAGACCGCTCCATGGCCATTTGCAATGTGGGGCATTGACATAATCAGAGAGATCAAGCCCACGACTTCCAATGGACATCGCTTCATTCTTGTTGCTATCGACTATTTCACCAAATGGGTCGAAGCTGCCTCATTTTCCCCAGTCACCAAGAATGTGGTAGCCAGATTCATCAGACACAATCTCATCTACCGTTATGGTATCCCCGAAAGGATCATCACCGACAATGGGACTAACCTCAATAATGCTATGATTACTGAGCTTTGCACTCAGTTTAAGATCAAGCATCACAATTCTTCTCCATATAGACCAAAAATGAATGGCGCAGTCGAAGCGGCCAACAAAAATATCAAGAAGATTATGCAGAAGATGGTAGTAACCTATAAAGATTGGCATGAGATGTTGCCGTTTGCTCTACATGGCTACCGTACTTCAGCTAGAACATCAACTGGGGTAACTCCCTTTTCTCTAGTCTATGGCATGGAAGCTATTCTGCCAGTGGAAGTTCAGATTCCCTCGCTGAGGATTATGATTGAGGCAGGCTTAGGCGAAGACGAGTGGATTCAAACGAGATTGGATCAGCTGAACTTGATTGACGAAAAACGATTAGTTGCTATTTGCCATGGTCAGACGTATCAAAAATAGATGATTAAGGCTTTCAACAAAAAGATCAAGCCCGAAGTATATCAAGTTGGTGACTTAGTGATAAAACGCATCATTTTACCACAAGGTAACCCCAGAGGAAAATGGACTCCCACCTATGAAGGGCCATTTATTGTCAAGAGAGTTTTCTCCGGCGATGCCATGATACTGACTACCATGGACAGTGAGGATTTCCCGCATCCTATAAACACGGACATAATTAAAAAATACTACGCATAAGAGACCCGTTAGGTTGACACACCTAAGCAAAAAAAGGGGGGGGGGGGGGGGGGGCATCCCGGTAAACCAAAAGGTTTGGGCAAAAATTAGGGATATATGCAAAAGGTTATACACCCGGCAAGTTGAAAACCCGAAAGGGCAACTTGGGCAAAAAAGGATATCCCGGTGGACCGAAAACCCGAAAGGGAAGTTCAGGCAAAAATTAAGGATTAAAAGCGTACGACTATGTCTCGTGGAATCAACACAGTAAATTCTATGACCAAGGTCCAAATTCAAATGGTCCAGGATCAATCCAATCAACTTCGATCAACGGCAAGGGACGTTCGAAGACATTGGGGCAATAGTAGAGCTGAAAGGCAATGAGATCGTTTCACATGGCTATTTGTTTTTCATTCTCAATTTTGTTTTCCTTTTGACGATTTCCTCTTACTAGGATCTCCGTCTCTCTGTACAAAAAACGCCTCTTCATGGGCAAAATACCAATACAAATACACTTTGAAGTGCAAAATTTTCTGTCTTCATTTTGAATGCAAATTTGTCCAATGACTAAAATTGAATGAATATATGCATATGAACATAATTAAAACTATTTGGCACATGTGTCCTGCTAAGCAGCATAATCAACAACAGAGTATCAGCACACAGCAACATTAAGCATCTCTTTAATGTATATGAAATAGCCCCACAGAGTTATCTCATCATCATTATCCCCACAAGGATGGCAGCAACAAACCTTTCCCCAACGGAGCGGCCCACAAAGTCTCTTTGCATAGGAAAATACCTGACCAAAGTCTCAACCTCTTGGCCGCTTTCTCCCCAGCTAAGTCAATTTTGACAAAATTGAAGCCTAGGGAATTCCTTCCTAAAGGAAATTCACCTCCTCAACAGGGTTTATTCCCCAACAGAGTTATTTCCCCAGCCGAGTTCAAAAGCCTCAACATACAACAATCAAGACACCACAAATTGCCCAGCTGAACCCATCATCCTCAGTTGAGCCCATCATCCCCAGCTGAGCCTATCATCCCCAACTGAGCCCATCATCCTCAGTTGGGTGTATCCTCCCCAAGCTGAGTCTGCCTTACCCGACTGAGTATATACTCTCTAGTTTGAATTTCCCTTTCAGATTATTGCAAATCTCAGGGCCACAACCCCTAATCTCCAGTAAAGCCGTCAGCTAAGCCTTTACTATTTCCAAAAGATGCTTTGAAGCCCGGATCCGACCAGATATTAGCATAATTTTCGAGTTATTACTGAAACCTGGACCCAACCAGATAACAGTTGATCTCAACTCCAAGATGCTATGAAACCTGGATCGACCAGATATTAGCACAATTTTTAAGTTATTACTGAAGCCTGGACCCGACCGGATAACAGTTGATCTTAAAGATGCTATGAAACCTGAACCCGACCAAATAGTAGCTTAAATCTTCAAACATATAGAAGAACCTGAACTCAATCCGACCAAGGTTTAACCTCTTTTCCCCAATAGAGTTGCCTCCATATCCCCAACAAATGGATGAGAAACCTGGACCCGACCAGATATCAGTTTTCATTTCCATCCTTTAAAAAAAGCCGTTGTGAAGCCTGGATCCGACCAGATAGCAATCACCATAAGAGATTCGTTGTGAAACCTGGAAACCGACCAGATAACAACAAAATCCCCAAGCAGTTTATTATGAAACCTGGACCCGACCAGATAACAATTGACCGCATCGACCTCAGAAATCTGCAAAGCCTGGACCCGACCAGATAATAGTTTTCGAATGATTCGTTGTGAACCCTGGAAACAGACCAGATAACAACTAAATCCCCAAGCAGTTTATTGTGAAACCTGGACCCGACCAGATAACAATTAACCTTATCAACCTCAGAAATTTGTAAAGCCTGGACCCGACCAGATAACAGTTTTCAAGCAGTTTATTGTGAAACCTGGACCGACCAGATAATAATTGACCTTATCAACCTCAGAAATCTGTACAGCCTGGACCCGACCAGATAACAGTTTTCAAGCAGTTTATTGTGAAACCTGGACCCGACCAGTGACAATTGACCGCATTGACCTCATAAATCTGCAAAGCCTGGACCCGACCAGATAACAGTTTTCAAGCAGTTTATTGTGAAACCTGGACCCGACTAGATAACAATTGACCTTATCAACTTCAGAAATCTGTAAAGCCTGGACCCGACCAGATAACATTTTTCAAGCAATTTATTGTGAAACCTGGATCCGACCAGATAACAATTGACCGCATCGACCTCAAAAATCTGCAAAGCCTGGACCCGACCAGATAACAATTTTCAAGCAGTTTATTGTGAAACCTAGACCCGACCAGATAACAATTGACTGCATCGACCTCAGAAATATGCAAAGCCTGGACCCGACCAAATAACAGTTTTCAAGCAGTTTATTGTGAAACCTGGACCTGACCAGATAACAATTGACTACATCGACCTCAGAAATCTGCAAAGCCTGGACCCGACCAGATAATAGTTTTCGAACGATTCATTGTGAACCCTAGAAACCGACCAAGATGACAACTAAATCCCCAAGCAGTTTATTGTGAAACCTGGACCCGACCAGATAACAATTGACCTTATCAACCTCAGAAATCTGTAAAGCCTAGACCCGACCAGATAACAATTTTCAAGCAGTTTATTGTGAAACCTGGACCCGACCAGATAACAATTGACCTTATCAACCTCGGAAATCTGTAAAGTCTGGACCCGACCAGATAACATTTTTCAAGCAGTTTATTGTAAAACCTGGACCCGACCAGATAACAATTGACCGCATCGACCTCTGAAATCTGCAAAGCCTGGACCCGACCAGATAACCGTTTTCAAGCAGTTTATTGTAAAACCTGGACCCGACCAGATAACAATCGACCGCATCGACCTCAGAAATCTACGAAGCCTGGACCCGACCAGATAACAGTTTTCAAACAGTTAATTGTGAAACCTGGAGCCCGACCAGATAACAATTAACTATGATACCTAGAAAGACAATATGAAGCATGGACTCGACCAGATAATAGTACAACTTTCCAAAAACCATGAAGCCTGGATCAGACCAGATAGTAGTCGCCATTACAAGTTACTGCGAAGCCTGGATCCGACCAAATAACAATTAACTTCTGTATCCCCGGCAAGTTGTTGTGAAGCCTGGATCCGACCAGATAACTATTCAGTTTCAAGGAATTTTCTGTAAAGCCTGGGATCCGACCAGATAACAGTTAATTCGTCTCATCCTCCAACAAGTTGTTGTGAAGCCTAGACTCGACCAGATAGCAGTCGACTACTTCATCCTCAACAATCGACTACTTTATGTTTCAACCAGCACCAACATAAATCAACATCACTCACTACGCCAAAGGTGAGTTTTAACAGCGCACATTAGACAATTGTTGTACCCCAAAATTTTCTCTCTCATTTCACAAGGGATCACCCTGGATCACAGGTTTGCTTCTATCAAGTTTCCAGGCCTTGAACTATCAATTTTTCCAAGCAAGTCATTCACAAGGGCAAAATGGTCATTTGGATACTGAGAAGTCTAACTTTGACTTTTGGATCAAAATCAAATCTCAAAAATCATATTTCATCAAGACATGTTGGAATATGAAGTCTGTTTCATCAGGAAATTTAAAAGTCAAATTTTTACTTTGGAAAAATCAAATTCTAAAGTACTTAGAAATTTTTCTAAATGTTTAAGGGTTATGACAATTTTAGAACTTCTGACCAGATTATCACTAAAGCACTCAAAAAATTCTGGATATTCTCAAGACAGAGTTTGGTCAGAACTTCTGGGCAAGTTTTCACAAAAGCTTCAGTCAGAGTTTTCCAGGGTAATTCAAAGAAAGTTAAGAAGCATGCTGCAAGCTTTCTAGAAAGTCTGAAAGTTCCTTCATAACATGCTGGAGTCAGAAGATAAGAGGATCAGAACGTTAGATGCTATGCTGAAGCAGAACTTCTAATCCAGAGTCAAGAAAGGATGTAGAGTTTCACATGGCAGGATTTATGATTTGATAAATCTCATCATAATTTAATGCTCACAACCACTTATGAGTTGTTATCCAAAGGATTTCCCCCACGTGTACCCCTACTGTCTTGGGAAGACAAAATGTTGTGAAAAAGTATGCTAGCCCCATGCGCTGTTTCTACTTTTCCTTAATTCATGCTGACAAATCCAGCTTAGGCGCTGTTAACCATCCTACTTGATGCATTGAACCACACTTGTTTAAGCTTACTTCAAGAGTAAGTCAGCATATAGCATATGATGTTGGGGCCACTTGACCCCTCCAAACTACAAAACCCTTGCCTATAAATAGAACACCTTTGGCCACTGAAAAGAGGTCGAAAAAAATTTGAGAGAAAGGTGTGGAATTTGAGAAAGAAAAGCCTTGAACCCATGCAAAAATTCCAAGAGTCCAAAAAGATTGCAAACACAAAAATACAAAACATTAGTATTTGATTCTTGCATTAAAGCTCTATTTTTTCTCAAGTTATTTCCTGACCAAAACCACCCATATAGTTCCTAATATACATTCAAAGCCATCCAAAATTCTGTAATCAAATAATAACATGTTCTCCACCAATGTCCACTTTAAAGGATCAGAACTTTATCCCTTGGTTGTTCCAGAATTTTCTAAATCATTTACAACCCAAGTTGAAAGTTTCCAACCCGCTGAAAACGTGAGGAAGCTGTTCAGAACACCACAAGTTGTCAGAACCAGATTCCAATTCCCAGAGTATTTCCCAGCTGCAAGGTAAGCTCCTGCTGACTCTCATCATATTATTTAGGAATTGTCAGATCTTGCATATTTAACACAATGTAGATATTCTGATCCTGATGATGTACATATTCTGAGATTTCATGCATCTGCCTGCCTAAATAGAGGGAATTCCAATTCAGAGTTTCATAAAGAAATTAGGAATCAGAATTAGGATTAGCAAATTCATGTTGCTTATGATTTGTGTTTTTGATATTTCTTGAAACTTGTTATAACTGTCATGTGTGCAACTTCTGTTCTGTTAAGAAATGACTAAGTTGCATATATTATGACTAGCAAGGAGAGAGACAAAGTTCTGACAGTTGCATCAGAACTTCTGAAAACTTCTGAATTCTCAGAAGATCCAGAACTTCTGAACTTCCATATTTCTACTAACGTTGTTTCTGTTTGTGCAGTAAGTCAGAGTCAGAACTTCTGACTTCTTCTGTTTTCAGCATTTGCGTTGATTCTGTTTTCTTTCTATTTTATTATTATTTTTCCATCATCTTTATTTTTCATTAATCAAAAATACCAAAAATATTTCATATTCACATATTATATTTTCTTTTAACATAAAAAAGACAAAATATTTTCTTAAACAAAACTTATTTCTTTTCTTAAATAAATGAACATTTTACATTTCTTGTACATTCTTATCCATTCAATGTCATTGTAATAGTAACTTAGGATTTAATTTGCAATCCCCATTCATAAATATGTACCCCCGTCCCCCTAAATGTTGTAATAGCGTAGGACTTTACATTTCTGCACTTTTATTTGATTTTATATATTGTTAGTAATTAGGGCGTGTATGGCAAGACTAAAACCAATGTTAGAAAACCCTAATCAAGACTAAAATGCATGTAAATCAAATACACTTGCACGCTAGCACCCCTAGGGTGATTCCACTTGTTGCTTTACAAAAATGATCATGTTATGCATGTGGGATGTCTTAGCACAAACAAAATTATAAGATCATAGTCCCTCGATGACGCTATCAAAGTTGCCTTTCGAAATGATCTTAATCCCTAAAGAAGAAATGTTAAGTCATCTCACAACATTTCTATCATGGTCATACGATGACCCAATGCCCGTCCCTTCACATCCAACGATGGGGCTTCTTACCAAAACAATGGTAAGGTAGCAACGTCTAAAGGAAGAGGAAAAAGAATACCTAAGACCTTTTGAGTAGGTAGATTGATCCTAGTTGCTTGCTCAATTTCAAAAACAAACATCCTTGCTATTTTCAAAAACAATCACATACACTTTCAAAACACTTTCTAAACATGGAATATTTTCAAAAGCTCAACACTTTGTATACGTTCTTACGAACGAGAACTATTACAAAGTTTGCCTAAACGATGACGCCTTTTCAAAATACTTTCAAAAACCACACAAAGCATATTTTCAAAACTAAAGCAAGTGATCTAGCAAGTAACTAAGAGCCCATGGAAAACCATGGATGAAAAGGGTGCTAATACCTTCCTTTTTCATAATCTACCCCCCGAACTCAAGAAAACATCTCTAAAGGTCTTTCCTGTGCTTTTTCACCTTTCCTTATTGGATAAAAGAAAAGTCGGTGGCGACTCTTGCTATCCGCAACATTTGCAAATACAAACGCAAAACACCTTAAGTCAGTTCTCCCACCGTATCACAACAGCGCTTTTGTACAAAAGCGCTGCTATAAGTTAATTAAAAAAAACACGGAAAACATATAAAATAATTAGTAAAAGCGCTGCTAAACATATGACCTTAGACAACACTTTTAAAAAGCGTTGCTAAAGGATTGCTTTAGAAAGCGATTTATCATAAGTGTTGGTAAAGGGCCACTTTAGAAAGCGCTTTAAGAAAGCACTGTCTAAAGTCATCAATAATTATAAAAAAAAATAATAGAAAAGCGCTGCTAAAGGTCACTATTAGCCAGTGCTTTTCAAAAGCGCTGTCTAAGGTCCATATTAGCCAGCGTTTTTAAAAAATGTTGTCTAAACCCTTATAAGTCAGAATTAAAAAAATAGAATCTTTGTATTCACAATATCACGAAAACAGAAGCTTAAGCTAGAAACCCTTTCCCTCGCGAAACCCATTTCCTTATCCGTCTCAAATCGTCCTCCACCGTTCGCCGTCGTACCGTCCTCCACCATCTCGCTCCGTTTTCCTCCACCCACACCGGCCGGTTCTCAAGGTATGTTGTTTATTAAAAATGTGTTTAACTTCATTGATGTCCAAACTGAGTTATCATCCTTGAAAATGTGTTAATATCCATTGATGTCCAAATGTATTTATCTCCTATTGATGTCTAAACTGGGTTATATGTATGCATTTTAATTTTTGGATTCTTGGTAGGGCTTGATATATAACAACAACATTTTTAGCATTTAGCATTTTTAGCATTTTTTGGATTCTTGGTTCTATGTTTTGGAATATAAAAGATGATATATATATATATATATATATATATATATATATATATATATATATATATATATATATATATATATATATATATATATATATATATATATATATATATATATATATATATATATATATATATATATATATATATATATATATATATATATATATATATATATATATATATATATATATATATATATATATATATATATATGATGGGTTTTTTTGTTATTTTAATTGGTTTCTGAATTGTTTATCATGTTTATATTTTCCATAAACTAGTATTTTGAACCTAAATATATATACAACTTGTTTTTGATGATCCTTTTGTATTGGTGTATGTTGTACCCCAAAATTTGCCCTCCCATTTCCTCAATATTTTCTCATCACAAGGCCTTTGAAGATCAAGATCCAGTTAGGGTTTCCTCTGCTCAAGACTTCTCCTTACACTGTGGACTCAAATTAGGGTTTGTGTTTGAACAAAGATGTTTTGACCTAAAATTCCTAAGATGGCTTTCATGCTTCATATTGGACTCCCAAGTGTATCCATACCAAGTTTTAAGTCTTGATTCCAAGTTTTGCCCAGTCAATTGGACAGATGACCTAGAAATCAGCTGTATTGGGGAAAAAATCAACTGTGGCCAATTGACAGTCAAATCTCATGAAAATTGACCCACATCAACATTATGAACTCATATGGACCATTTGATCAAGTTTGGATCACAACTCCACAAGAAATTTGATCAGAGCACCAAAAGGGCAAAATGGTCATTTTTAGGGTTTTGACTGCACAAAGGCAATTTTTGACTGTTTAACCTAGCCAATGGCAAACCAAGCTCACATATGGACTCAAGGAATCAATGAAATGGTCTTGACACATTCATCAAGCTCAAAAGATCCCAAGTACACAAGATTGACAGTTGAATTTCCCAGTCAATTGATCAATTTTGACTGTACACTGAAAAGTCAAACTTTGACTTTTTGGTCAAAATCAAGAGACAAGATTCATTTTTCATCAAAACATGCCAAATCATGAAACTTGTTCACCAAGGAACCAAGAAATGCAAGTTAGGGTTTTAAAATGGAATTTTTCATAACTTAGAATTTTTCTAAGTTATGAAAAACCCTAATTTTTTCCCAACTTTACCCCACTTTTTCACCATGATTCATTTGGATTCAAACAAAAGTCAAAACATGAAAGTTGTAGCTTGTTACATAATCTACAACTTTCATTCACAAAGTTTTCTCATTTGAAGCTTGTATCTCAAGTTACAACTTTTTGAATAAGGGCACTAAACCATTCTTAACTTAGTGAATTTTTGACCTATTTTGACAAGGTTTTCTACCCCACTTCAAGGCCATTTTCCATACCCTTCCACTTGGAATTTCAATTTTCATTTCAAAGATGGATTGTAGTACACATTCCAAGCTTTCCAAAATGTCCAAGAACTTCTCAAACAACCTCATGGTTAGGGAGAATCGAATTTCACAATATAGCAAAAACTCACTTTTGAATTGGCCATTTTTCATGTTCATAACCTTGCAATTTGAACTCAGCATGCTTTAGGTTAGATTACAGGTCCTTAAACCAAGTTGCACTCAATAATTTAATGCATATTCATTGTGTTAAGGTGTTGTTCTATGAGTTTGAACATTGTATGCAAGATTAATCCCAAACTAGATAAAGCATTCTTTCCATTTTTGCAAAAGTCCACTTTATGTCCAATTGAGAATCCAACAAGTACATTGCAAATCTGATTGGCACAAGTTTATGTGTTAATCACACTGATCAAGGAGGGATTATGCAGCATAGTGTGAGGTCCTCTACAGGCCTAGAAGCACAATTTGCCTTTGTTTGCTTAAGTGTGAAGAAAAGTGGCATAACTCATAACAACTTCCATCTCAGCTTACCAACACAAGAACAAAGTTATCAAACACATTACAGAGATCATACCAAAGCTTTTGCACGAGCCTTTTACTCCCAATCCACCCTCCATCTCAGAATCACTCTCAAACTGCAAAAACAGAGTTGCCTCTGCAGTTTGAGTGCCATCTTCCATTTCCCTCGAGCTCTCTTGCCAAAACCAGTTCATACACATCCCCTAGCATCTATGCAAGCTAACCATGACCTGAAACCTGACCTGTAATCCCTCTAAGCCACTTCACCATTTTTGTTTTTCTGTTTTGCAGTTGAAGTTCACTAGCACGATTCAGAGAGTTTCAAGACAAAGTAGAACTTGGAAAAGCATCCTTACACTTCAAGGAAGCTATACAAATCATCATTTTACTCTGAAACATCCTCCATTGCAAAGCACGATTCCAGCTGAACAGGTATATTCATGAAGTTCTATCTCTCTTATTAGGCATTGTTAGCTTTAGGTTTGTGAAGAAAATATGTCACAATCATAGCCCTGAACATGCCCATATAGTTAGATTTCATTTATGTTATGTGTGCTGCAAGAATTTTGAGTCTGAACATGGCATAAAAGTTAGGTCAGAAATTGGGGGAGAAGAAATTCTCCTTCATCTTAGAGAGTTAGGTCAAGTTCTATACATGGTTAGAATCGTCCCTTCATGCTGAACATTTGTTATGTTATGAGTTTTTGCTAAAAAGCCAGGAATCAAGAGTTGAAAGATGAGGAACAGGGCGCGCGTTTTTTCAAATATTGTTGCTGGAGGTTGAAGACAATGGTCTTTGGGCTGGGCCTGTGTATTTTTTCTTATTCACACCACATAATTGCTTTCACACCCCCAAGGCCTATTTGCTTATTTCTTTGACTTTTTGACCTTTTTCTTTTTTGGTTGACTTTGTTTATTTTTTCTCATGACATATAAAAAATAAAAATATTTTTTCTCACCATTTTTGATTTTATTAGGCATTTATATAGTTTTCTTTTAGCTTATACATAAATAGATAAATATATATATTTTATTTAAAATACTAAAAATAGTGTAAATGCATTTCTATACATTTTTATTTTTGTTTACCTTCTGAAAATATTTCACATAAAAAAATACTTTTTTTTATTATTTTATTAAATATTAAATATATATTTCTTGTATATAATGCATATTTAGAACTTAATATATATATATATATATATATATATATATATATATATATATATATATATATATATATATATATATATATATATATATATATATATATATATATATATATATATATATATATATATATATATATATATATATATATATATATATATATATATATATATATATATATATATATATATATATATATATATGTTTATTAATATATTTAGGTTAGAATATAAAAATATTTGAATTTTTTTTTCATTTTATTAATATTTGATATAAAAAAATACTTTTTATAATATACTTCATTTTATTTTTATTTTTGTACATAATAAATAAATACTTGTATTAAATTAAATAATAATACATTTTATTTAATAAAATTAGGGTTTTGCCCTAAATTCAAAATACTCCAAAAATAATATCTTTTTATTTTTACATAAATAACACTTTTTCATACATATACAAAACATTTTTGCATCTTGCATTTTTATTCCTTTTTTTTTAATTATTGTACATTAATTAAATTGTATAAATTCAAATTGATGTAATAGTTTTAGGTTTACATTACTTGTCAATATCCCCATTTGAACATTTGTACCCCCTTCCCATATTTGGTTTTGTAATAGCTTAGTAAATTTATTTTCGCACTTTATTGCTTTCTAATTATGCCATGTTAGAATTAGGATTTGTATGCGAAAAAAACGAAAAAAAAATAGTTATGACCTAATCTCAAGACAAATGAGCATGAAAATGGGTACACAAATCACACTTGCACCCCTAGGGTACTCCACTTGTTGCCTTTCAAAATTGGGCCATATTGCATGTTAGGTCTCTTTGGGCAAAACAAACAAACCAAATGATCATAGTCCCTCGATAACATTTTCAAAATACTTCCAAAACAAATGATCAAGTCCCTTAAGGAAAAATGCCCAAAGATACTTGGCACAGTTGCAATTATGGTCTAAACGATGACCCGCGCCCCGTCCCTTTCACATCCTAAACATAAGATTGTCCACCAAATACAATGGTGGAACAAACTTGTTAAAAGGGTTAAAACATAGCATAATCTCTTGAGAAATTTAGGAGTAGATAACCTCTTAGTTACTTGAATCAATCTTGCAAACTAAAACACTTGCCTATTTCAAAAAACCACACATCCCTACACTTTCAAAACAACTTTCAAAAACAAATGAAAACCTTTTCAAAAGACATACATCTTTGTATACATCCCCACATGGATCATTACAAAGGTTGCCCCCACATTGGCTTCTTTTCAAAACATTTTCAAACCCGCACACACTCAAGCACCATTTAAAACAATTGAAAACAAAAGGCAAGTGATCTAAGCAACTAACTAAGAGCCCATGGATAACCATGGATAGAAAGGGTGCTAATACCTTCCCTTTCTATAACCTACTCCCCGAACCCAAGAAAACATCTCAAAAGGTTTTTGCTGTGCTTTTTAACCTTTCCTTAGGATAAAATAAAAAGTCGGTGGCGACTCTTGCTCAACCGAAACATTTGCGAAAACAAACGCAAAACCATAGTCAGTTCTCCCACCGTATCACAGAACTGGCGACTCTGCTGGGGATTGCTTATAAAGTGGAGTAACCTTAGGGTTTAGATCACCTTTGTTTTCAATTGTTTGCTTTGTTTGCTTTTATATTTGTGGGCTTTGCATCGGAGTTTCATAGATCCTAACCCGGATCTGGGAAATACCCTTTTTAGGTAGCATAATCTGTGAGGGACCTGTCCAGCGTAGACCGACATGGGTGAAACAGTGGCTACGTTGGTGTGGCATCTTAGTCTGTACCTATATCCCTTGTGTTGCAACGGGGAGAATGTAGGTCTTCTAAGGGGTCATTAAACACCAACCAACCTTAGAACCCTAAATTGACCAACTTGGCTATTAGGACAGTAGCAATATGCTACACTCATTGAGGCTAAACTCTCGAGATGGTTCTGGCCGCGAGAAAAGATTGCGATGCTGGAGTTATGACCGATTGAGGGTAGCCAATGATTTTAGATCCTCTAGAACCCGGTTACTTCTCGATAGGACATGTTTTAACCAACAAAACCAAAAGAGGGTAATACCTGAAACTCATGCTGGCCTGAAACCTAAGGGTGTCTTGTGTGACTTGTGTGCCTTATTTGCCTATGTGAATACTTGTGGTGTGCTTCATCATAGCATCATGCCATCATACCATTGCATGCATCCTGTATAAAGGACTAACCCATTTCAAAGACAAAAGAGTTTCATCTTTGCTCTGTTTTGTAGGACATCATGATGCCCGTGCGTAGGAATACTGTCCGGCTCAACTTTGTTCAACCACCAGTTTTACTCAAGGATTTGGTTGGAAGGATTCCAAACACTTCTTCCTTCATCAACAGACATGGTTCTCTCCTTGGCTTGGTCACTGCAAAATGGGACCAACAACTGATAAGTGTTCTGACCCAGTTTTATGACCCTCTGTATCATTGTTTCACCTTTCAAGACTTCCAGCTGGTTCCTACCCTGGAAGAATTCTCTTATCTGCTTGGGATCCCTGTTTTGGAACAAACTCCATTCACTGGTTTGGAAAAGACTCCTAGGCCTGAAGAGATTGCTGCAATTCTCCCCTTGACCAAGGAGGAGGTATTAGCCAATTGGGAAACTAGAAATGGGGTCAAGGGCTTTTTGGTCAAATTTCTGGTTAGCAAGGCTAATGATTTCTGGAATGACTTGGACTTCAAGGCGTACGAGGATATTCTGGCTCTTTTGATCTATGGTCTGGTATTGTTTCCCAATCCTGACACCTTTATCAGTATCCATGTCATAAGGATCTTCATGTCTCGGAATCCGGTACCCACTCTTTTGGGTGATATTCTACAACAACTCTATGCTCGTACTGCTCGAAAGCGGGGAACTCCGTGGTGTTGTGCTCCTTTGCTGGTAAGGTGGTTTATTTCGCACCTTCCTAAGGTCGTGCTGAAGAATGAAGAAGGAAAAGTTTGGGCTCGGAGGTTAATGTCTCTCACTGATAATGACATCACCTGGACTCTCAGAGGTTTGGATGAGGTAGCTGTTATTGACCATTGCGGAGAATACCCTAATGTTCCGTTGATTGGTATCCAAGGAGGAATCTCTTACAATCCATGCTTAGCTCTCCGTCAGTTTGGAAGAGCCAGAGGAGATGGGCCTCATGAAATGCTGGTTCCTCATTTCCATTTTGAGTTTCAGGCAGACAGTGACAAACTACGCCAGGGATTCATTAGAGCTTGGGACAGAATCCACAAAGCCGACCCACATGAGTTGGGACCAAAGACTTCTCTGCCATTGAAGCCCTATTGCAAATGGGTCCGCATCCGTGCTCAAAGGTTAGGTATGCCCTACGAAGCTGTTAGACCTCTCATCCTTGAGTCTCCTGATGAAGATGGGGTTCCTCCAACTGTTCTCCCTCCTCAAATACCTACTGATTTTGACACCATGAAGAGATCCTGGGCGCAACTAAAAGAAGAGCGGGATTTCTATCGGGAGAAATTCAACGAGCAGGAACGGAAGATCCAGAGGCTGACTAAGCAATTGGAAGAAGAACGGGTCCTGAACAACTACATCAGCACTGAAAAGAGGAGGCCATGGGAGCATTGATGGGCTTTGGATATTTCTTTTTATAGTTTTTATTTCCTTTCCAGTATTTTTCATTCCTGTAATGCCTAAGGGCAAATTGTTGAACAATTGAAATTGTTTTAATCTAATGAAGTGTGTTTCCCTTTTTGTCTACAAAGTTGAACCTTGTTTGTCTTTGAAAACATAAAACATGCGCATTCCATTGCACCATATGCATAGCAGGTACCCTATTTCACAGGTTGCTTAATCTCCTTCGCTGTTTATTTTGAACAGTCATCATGAATCCAGACTCCTCCAGTGAGCAAGCAATCAAGGCCCTTCAGGCCCAAAGTGCACAGTTTCAAGAGATGGTCCTAAGCCTAGCCCAAGGTCAGCAAGAATTGAAGACTCTACTCCTGAAGAAGAAGAAGAAGAAGAAGAGGATTGCGCTGTTCAACACCGGACGCAGATTTGGGAACACACTCCATAATGAAGCTGAACCAACTACTTCCTCTGCTGAGAAAAACAGTCCCCAAGGGGGAGGAGCTCCTAGTCCCGCAGTCTCCGATAACGAGACGGACTATAACGACGAACAATACCCACCTGCTGCTGACAGATACAAGCAATTGGAGGACCGCTTAAGCGCCATGGAAATTCAGAATGTGCCGGGGCTGGATTTCGGAGATTTGGGGTTATCTTCTGGGGTAGTAATTCCACACAAGTTTAAGGCGCCTGCCTTCGCCAAGTATGATGGGGTTTCCTGCCCAAAGCTGCATCTAAGGTCGTACGTAAGGAAGATCCAACCTTACACGGCAGATAAGAACCTTTGGATTCACTTCTTCCAAGATAGCCTCTCAGGGTCACAGGTTGAATGGTTCTACCAATTAGATGGAACTAGCATCCGACACTGGGAAGATTTGGAAACCGCATTCTACAGACAATACCAATACAATTCTGATCTTGCTCCTACGCGTACCCAACTTCAGGGTATGTCTCTAGGAACGGGTGAAGGGTTCAAAGAGTACGCACAAAAATGGAGAGATTTGGCTGGCAGGGTGCAGCCTCCATTGACTGATCGTGAGCTGGTTGATATGTTCCTAGGGACTTTATCTGGTCCATTTTTCAATCATTTGGTTGGTAACTCCTCCGCTGGGTTTACGGATTTGATTCTAACGGGAGAAAGAATTGAAGCTGGCATCAGGTCAGGCAAGATACAAAAGGCTGCCTCCACAAGTGCTGAGAAGAGGCCGTTTAAGAAAGAAGCAAGTGCCGTCTATGGTCCTAGAAGACAAATCAAGCCCGAAAGTCGCCAAGCCGTCAATGCTTTGGTCATCTCAAAACCTGTTGCTGCTCCTCAGCAGTACAATCAACAAAGAAGCGAAAGGCCCAAGAGGCAGTATACTCGGCTGAGTATGACCTTATCTCAAATTTTACCCCAACTGTTATCAACCAACTTGGTGACCCTCAAAGAAGCTCCTAAGGTCGTCAACACTGCGTCTCCTAAGTATAACCCAAATGCCCGGTGTGCTTATCATTCTGATAGTCCCGGGCACACTACTGATGATTGCTGGGCCTTGAGAAACAAAGTGCAAGATCTGACCGACGCAAAGGAAATTCAGTTTGAGGCGCCGGAGAGACCAAATGTTGTAACTGCTCCTATGCCCCAGCATAGAGTAAATGCCATTGAGGAAGAATTGTATGCTGTTTCGGTAAATGAAGTTGTTACCCCTCTGAAGACCGTCAAGAAGAACCTACTGTTGGCCGGTTTATTTCCGGGTTGCAGTGAAGGTTGCCTGTTCTGTGCTGTTTCCCTATCTGGTTGTCCCTTGCTGAAGTTAGGCATTCAAAACCTAATGGATAGCAAGGAGATTCTGTTTAAGAAGTCTGATGTTCAGTTGGTTCCGGTAAAAGAAGTTTCTGTGGTTACCATCTTCAATAATCCAATCAAGGCTCTCCCGAAGAAGCCTGTTCAAATCATGACTGTTGCACCTGTGGTTATTACTGTTCCGGGGCCCCTCCCCTACGTGTCTGATAAAGCTGTCCCCTGGCATTATGGGGCAGACGTATATGTGAATGGAATCAAACAAGAATTCAACACTGACGCCAATATCTGCGATATCACTGGTCCAACCAAGGTCACCCGCAGTGGCAGGCTTTTCTCGCCTGACATTGCACCGCCCGCTACCCGAAGACCCCTCCTTATAACACCTACAAGTGTACCTGTTACTGTTGCTGATCAAGTTGTTTCCCCTGCCGCCGAGTCATCTAACGCTCGGGGCAAAGGGATTGAAGAGGAGCCTGCCCGGATGGAGGCACCAATACCTATAAATGCTGAGGCCTCCCAACAAGAAATGGAGGAAATCTTGAAAATAATAAAGAAGAGTGATTTCAATGTTGTCGAGCAGCTGGGGCATACGCCCTCCAAGATCTCCATGCTCTCCTTATTGCTATGCTCCGAGGCCCATGCTAAGGCCTTGATCTCATTTCTCAAGACGGCCCATGTGCCACAGGAGACGTCTGCAGTCCAGTTCACTGATTGCGTAGCAAATTTGACAGCAGACAATGGCTTGGGTTTTTCAGATGCTGACCTGACTGCGAAGGGAAGAGACCACAATGATGCCCTGCATGTCTCTATCGAATGCAGAGGCACTACTCTGGCGCATGTATTGGTGGATATTGGTTCTTCCTTGAATGTTCTACCGAAAAAGGCTTTAGACCGTTTGGATTATGAAGGCCTGGAACTGAAGCCCAGCAATATCATCGTCAGGGCCTTTGACGGTTCAAAAAGGATGGTTCATGGAGAGGTTGACATCCCTATTCGTGTGGGCTCTCATGTGTTTGACTCTACTTTTTATGTGATGGATATACGTCCATCGTACTCTTGTCTACTGGGTCGACCTTGGATCCATAAAGCTGGGGCAGTGACCTCTACCTTGCACCAGAAACTGAAGTACCCTGTCAGGGGGAAGATCGTCACTGTGCAAGGAGAAGAGGAGTATATGGTGAGCCATTTGAATTCCTTCAGATACATTGAGATGGACGGGGAGTTTATTGAAACCCCCTTTCAGCATTTCGAGGAGGTGCATCCAATTTCAGCAGCAGCAGAAACAACAGTCGAAAAGAATGTTCCTTTGAAGATGGCTTCCCTAAAGGATGCCCGGGCTGTGGTTCAGAGAGGTGAATGTACTAACTGGGGCAGGCTTCCTGACTTTACTCAGAAGAACGACAAGTTTGGGCTGGGCTTTACTGCAGAGGCTCAGAGGGCTGTGCACAAGGAAAAAATCAGAAAGGCTCCGGTGTTTATCTCCAAACCAGGGGTGAATGCTATTGAGGAGGATGTAGAGGAAGCAGAGTTTGACAGTTGGATCTACCCGACTACCAGCAACGGACCGAGCAACTGGACGGCAAAGGATTTTACACCTATCACATTTGTCACGCAGTAATTATTTCTTTTGATTTCTAATTTGTAACAAACAATGTGTTAAAACTCTATTGGCTCGGTGTCCTACCCGGGGCATCGTAGCTCCATTTGTGAGGGCTTTTTGTATGACATTTCCATATATCATCAATCAAAACATTGGACGTTTGTTGCATTTCAAATCTTGTGCTCTTTTTCTTTCTGTGTTATATATATTGCAAAACAGCTATATTTACACACACTCACTTATACAGGTTTCAATCCACTCTGGATCTCACTAGTAACAGCTCTGCTACCGCCAGTTATGACTTTGAGAATCCGATCAACTTGGCCGAAGACGAAGGTGAAGATGATTGCGAAGTTCCTGGTGAACTCGCAAGACTGCTACTCCAGGAAGAGAGAGCTATTCAACCACATGAAGAGCCGGTAGAAACGATTAACCTGGGTACTGAGACAGATAGGAAAGAGGTCAAGATTGGGGCTAGTCTAGAACTCAGCGTGAAGCAACGATTGATCCAAATGCTACAGGATTACATGGAGATATTTGCTTGGTCTTATGAAGACATGCCTGGTTTGGATGCCGACATTGTAGTTCACCACTTGCCAACCAAGGAAGATTGCCCTCCGGTAAAACAAAAGGTCCGCCGTATGCGCTCAGAAATGTCTGAAAAGATCAAAGCCGAGGTTATGAAGCAATTCGATGCCGGCTTTCTTGCAGTGACTTCTTACCCTCAGTGGGTTGTCAACGTGGTGCCAGTACCAAAGAAAGACGGTAAGGTCAGAATGTGTGTTGACTACAGGGATCTGAACAGAGCCAGCCCCAAGGATGACTTCCCCCTACCTCACATTGATGTCCTTGTTGACAATACGGCTCAACACAAGGTTTTCTCCTTCATGGATGGTTTTTCAGGGTATAATCAGATCAAGATGGCTCCAGAGGATATGGAGAAGACTACCTTCGTGACTCAGTGGGGCACCTTCTGTTATAAGGTCATGCCATTCGGATTGAAAAATGCTGGGGCAACCTATCAACGTGCCATGGTTGTTTGTTTCACGATATGATCCATCATGAAATTGAGGTATACGTTGATGACATGATTGCGAGGTCTCAAACTGAGGAGGAGCACCTTGACCATCTGAGGAAGTTGTTTGACCGACTCAAGTTATACAAGCTGAGGTTGAATCCCAACAAATGCACCTTTGGGGTGAGGTCCGGAAAATTGCTAGGTTTCATTGTAAGTGATAAAGGTATCCAGGTGGACCCTGCCAAGGTTAAAGCCATTCAAGAGATGCCGACTCCAAAGACAGAGAAAGAAGTCAGAGGCTTCCTGGGACGACTGAATTACATTGCCCGGTTCATCTCACATCTGACTGCTACTTGTGAGCCAATCTTCAAATTGCTGAAGAAAGATCAAGTAGTACGCTGGAATAATGAATGTCAGGCCGCCTTTGAAAAGATAAAGGAATATCTCCAGGAGCCACCCATTCTTATGCCACCGGTGGAAGGAAGACCTCTGATACTATACTTGACAGTACTTGACAATTCAATGGGGTGTGTGCTGGGGCAGCATGACGAGTCTGGCCGAAAAGAGCACGCTATTTATTACTTGAGCAAAAAGTTTACCGACTGTGAGTCTCGTTACTCACTGCTTGAGAAAACTTGTTGCGCTCTAGTATGGGCTGCTCGCCGGCTGAGACAGTATATGCTGACTCACACTACTCTATTGATTTCGAAGATGGATCCCATCAAGTACATATTTGAAAAGCCTGCTCTGTCTGGAAGAATAGCGAGATGGCAAATGATCTTGACAGAATATGACATCCAGTATACGACTCAGAAAGCAATTAAGGGAAGTGTACTGGCAGATCATTTGGCACACCAACCTGTGGACGATTACCAATCATTGAACTTTGATTTTCCGGACGAAGACATCATGGTGGTAACTGACTGTGAAGTACCTGGACCGGATGAAGGACCTGAGGAAGGATCCCGATGGTCTATGCATTTTGATGGAGCCTCCAATGCTTTGGGTAATGGTGTCGGTGCTGTAATCATATCTCCCAAAGGAACTCATACTCCACTCACCGCCCGATTGTGTTTCAACTACACCAACAACATGGCAGAATATGAGGCATGTATCATGGGTTTACAAGCTGCAGTCGACTTAAGGATCAAGTTTCTAAGTGTCTTCGGAGATTCCGCTCTCGTGATCAATCAGATCAAAGGCGAGTGGGATACGAAACACCCAAATCTTATTCCTTACAAGGAGTATGTGTTGACCTTGCTCCCCCACTTTGAAGAGATAACTTTTGAGCACTTCCCAAGAGAGGAGAATCAGCTAGCGGACGCGTTAGCTACGATGTCTTCGATGTTCAAAGTTAAATGGGACAATGAGGCTCCCCGGATCATCATCTGGAAGTTGGACGAACCGGCATACTGCTGCGAGCTCGAGGCTGAGAAGGTGACTGAAAAACCCTGGTATCATGAGGTGAAGAGGTACTTGGAAGCTCAGGAATACCCTGAAGGTGCATCTGTCAATGATAAGAAGTTCATGAGGAGGTTTGCTGCAAAATTCTTCCTCAGCAACGGCATTCTCTACAAACGGAATCATGATTCAACTCTGCTACGTTGTGTGGATAAGGCTGAAGCAGAGAAAATTATGATAGAATTACATGAAGGCACATTTGGAACACATTCCAGTGGACACACCATGGCTAAGAAAATCCTTCGGGCAGGATATTTCTGGTCCACAATGGAAGCCGATTGTTACCAACACTCCCGAACTTGTCATAAATGCCAGATCTATGCTGACAAGGTGCATATCCCTCCGGTTCCTTTGAATGTCCTGACGGCACCTTGGCCTTTTGCAATGTGGGGCATCGATATGATCGGTGAGATCCGACCGACGGCATCCAATGGGCATCGCTTCATCTTGGTGGCGATCGATTACTTCACGAAGTGGGTTGAGGCAGCTTCCTACGCCACAGTAACCAAGAGCGTCGTGGCACGTTTCATCCGGCATAATCTGATCTGTCGGTACGGCATCCCGGAAAGAATCATTACGGACAATGGTACCAATCTCAATAATTCGATGATCACTGAACTCTGTGAACAATTCAAGATACAGCACCACAATTCTTCTCCCTACCGGCCGAAGATGAATGGGGTTGTAGAGGCAGCTAATAAGAATATCAAGAAAATTGTGCAGAAGATGACAGTGACCTATAAAGATTGGCACGAGATGTTACCATTCACTCTTCATGGGTACCGTACCTCAGCAAGGACGTCAACCGGGGCAACTCCCTTCTCCTTGGTCTATGGCATGGAGGCAGTCTTGCCAATTGAGGTCCAGATACCCTCTCTCCGGATAATGAAGGATGCAGACTTGAGTGAAGATGATTGGATCCAGACTCGACTTGATCAATTAAATCTGATTAACGAAAAGAGGCTCACTGCTATCTGTCATGGTCAAACGTATCAAAAACGGATGATCAGGGCATTTAACAAGAAAGTCAGACCACAAGAGTATCAAGTTGGGGACCTGGTAATCAAACGCATCATCCTTCCTCAAAGTGATCCTCGGGGCAAATGGACCCCTACATACGAAGGGCCATTTGTGGTTAAATATGTGTTCTCAGGAGGAGCCATGATCCTAACCACCATGGATGGTGACGACCTTCCTCACCCCGCCAATGCAGACATAGTGAAAAAATACTACGCATGAATAAAAGACCCGCTAGGTTGACATACCTAGGCAAAAATAAGGGCTTCCCGGCGAACCAAAAGGGTTCGGGCAAAAATAAGGGATGAAATGAATAAAAATCTGTACACCCGGCAAGTCGAAAACCTGAAAAGGCGGCTTGGGCAAAAATGGGTATCCCGGTGGACTGAAAACCCGAAAGGGCGGTCCAGGCAAAAGTTAGGGATAAAGCGTAACACTATGTCTCATTGGATCACTTCGCATCCGGAATTCAGCATCAACTATCTGGCTCAGATTTCGGCATCGACCAATCAGCTTCATCTTCAACTAGGCAGCAAAGCGATGAGACGTTCGAAGACATAAAGGCGATAGCAGAGTTGGAACCCAGTGGGATTGTTCACATAGCTGTTTTGTTTCCTTTTTCAAAATTGTAAACTCTATGTTATTTGGCGACGTCCTCTTACTAGGATGTCAGCCTCTTGTACAAAAACGCCTATTCACAGGCAAAGTTCAAATCAATGCAAATTCACTTGTCCATACAAATTGCCATTGTTTTCCCTTTTTCTGTTTTGTCTTGCGAAGAACGTCCAATGTTCATTTTTGATATATGCATTTGACATTAAATTGATGATTCGTAAATATTTACGTATGAAACAAGAGATTGATTACAGGTGACATCAGAAACAGGGGCAATGTGGAGTTGTCTGATGCAGTCTGGTTGTTTTGTCCGCCAAGGTACCAAGGTAGATTCGACTGAAGAATGTGGCCAAATCATCTCAACTCCCCGCAGAGTAAAACAAGATTCAGCAGTACTTTCCCCAAGCGGAGTTGACTCCCCGTCAATCCTGAAAAGGCACAATAGTCCCCGGCAGGTCTTAAAGCTCATCCCCAGTAGATTCTGGAAGCTTGTTCCCTGTAGAGTACGGACGTCTCTCCCGAGTTTTATTTAGAGTTATTTCCTCACAAGGACTTATAACTGGGTTATCCTCAGCTAATCGCCACGGAAGATCGCCCTCGGCAAAGTTCCTTCAATCCCCGGCGGAGTGTATCATCATTATCCCCAGCGGAATCCATCATTAAAGTCCCCAACAGGCCTCTCATCAAAACTTCGGCCAAGTATCTCTTCCACAGAGCAACTCCCCGGCCGGTCGTCGAGGATTTATTTTCCTAAGACAAAATTACATTCATAAACATTTCACGTTTTCATACATCTTGTTTACATACGTGATAAAGTGCATACTCACACTATCTCATGCTGAACAGCATGGCATCATGCATATCATACATCATGACATTGCATACAACTTATGTTTTTACCTTTTCAGGGAAAAAGACAATCCCAAAGACAATTACCTTCAATTGTCACAATTCCAGATTCGATTCCTGTATCTAGCCAGGGCACGTCTGAAGAGTTCGAAGATTCGACTCCTGTATCCAGCCAGGGCATATCTGTTGACCACATTTCCGGATTCGACTCCTGTATCCAGCCAGGGCATATCTGTTGACCACATTTCCGGATTCGACTCCTGTATCCAGCCAGGGCATATCTGTTGACCACATTTCCGGATTCGACTCCTATATCCAGCCAGGGCATATCTGTTGACCACATTTCCGGATTCGACTCCTGTATCCAGCCAGGGCATATCTGTTGACCACATTTCCGGATTCGACTCCTGTATCCAGCCAGGGCATATCTGTTGACCACATTTCCGGATTCGACTCCTGTATCCAGCCAGGGCATATCTGTTGACCACATTTCCGGATTCGACTCCTGTATCCAGCCAGGGCATATCTGTTGACCACATTTCCGGATTCGACACCTGTATCTAGCCAGGGCATATCTGCATGAGGAGATTGAAGATCAAACACCTGTAACAAGCCAGGAAAACATTTGTCTTTCTCAAATACACAAGTTCTCGCTAAGGAATCTCTTATGCGATCAACACTTCCAAATGGCATCTATAAGCCCATTCCCGACAAGGTTCTGTCACATCTCCAGATGGCATCTATAAGCCCATCTCCCTATCCACCATCTCTCCAAATGGCATCTATAGGCCCATTCCCGACATCACATTATTGAGACTCCAGCATGCGAGTGCAAATTTCCGGGCACTCTAGTGTCCAATCTCCTTTTACCCTCGAGTCACGAAAGGCAAACTTGCCAATCTAACTCTTCAGGTCCAAGAAGATTGAACAGGGGCAACTGTTGTACCCCAAAATTTGCCCTCCCATTTCCTCAATATTTTCTCATCACAAGGCCTTTGAAGATCAAGATCCAGTTAGGGTTTCCTCTGCTCAAGACTTCTCCTTACACTGTGGACTCAAATTAGGGTTTGTGTTTGAACAAAGATGTTTTGACCTAAAATGCCTAAGATGGCTTTCATGCTTCATATTGGACTCCCAAGTGTATCCATACCAAGTTTCAAGTCTTGATTCCAAGTTTTGCCCAGTCAATTGGACAGATGACCTAGAAATCAGCTGTATTGGGGAAAAAGTCAACTGTGGCCAATTGACAGTCAAATCTCATGAAAATTGACCCACATCAACATTATTAACTCAATGGACCATTTGATCAAGTTTGGATCACAACTCCACAAGAAATTTGATCAGAGCACCAAAAGGGCAAAATGGTCATTTTTAGGGTTTTGACTGCACAAAGGCAATTTTTGACTGTTTAACCTAGACAATGGCAAACCAAGCTCACATATGGACTCAAGGACTCAATGAAATGGTCTTGACACATTCATCAAGCTCAAAAGATCCCAAGTACACAAGATTGACAGTTGAATTTCCCAGTCAATTGATCAATTTTGACTGTACACTGAAAAGTCAAACTTTGACTTTTTGGTCAAAATCAAGAGACAAGATTCATTTTTCATCAAAACATTCCAAATCATGAAACTTGTTCACCAAGGAACCAAGAAATGCAAGTTAGGGTTTTAAAATGGAATTTTTCATAACTTAGAATTTTTCTAAGTTATGAAAAACCCTAATTTTTTCCCAACTTTGCCCCACTTTTTCACCATGATTCATTTGGATTCAAACAAAAGTCAAAACATGAAAGTTGTATCTTGTTACATAATCTACAACTTTCATTCACAAAGTTTTCTCATTTGAAGCTTGTATCTCAAGTTACAATTTTTTGAATAAGGGCACTAAACCATTCTTAACTTAGTGAATTTTTGACCTATTTTGACAAGGTTTTCTACCCCACTTCAAGGCCATTTTCCATACCCTTCCACTTGGAATTTCAATTTTCATTTCAAAGATGGATTGTAGTACACATTCCAAGCTTTCCAAAATGTCAAAGAACTTCTCAAACAACCTCATGGTTAGGGAGAATCGAATTTCACAATATAGCAAAAACTCACTTTTGAATTGGCCATTTTTCATGTTCATAACCTTGCAATTTGAACTCAGCATGCTTTAGGTTAGATTACAGGTCCTTAAACCAAGTTGCACTCAATAATTTAATGCATATTCATTGTGTTAAGGTGTTGTTCTATGAGTTTGAACATTGTATGCAAGATTAATCCCAAACTAGATAAAGCATTCTTTCCATTTTTGCAAAAGTCCACTTTATGTCCAATTGAGAATCCAACAAGTACATTGCAAATCTGATTGGCACAAGTTTATGTGTTAATCACACTGATCAAGGAGGGATTATGCAGCATAGTGTGAGGTCCTCTACAGGCCTAGAAGCACAATTTGCCTTTGTTTGCTTAAGTGTGAAGAAAAGTGGCATAACTCATAACAACTTCCATCCCAGCTTACCAACACAAGAACAAAGTTATCAAACACATTACAGAGATCATACCAAAGCTTTTGCACGAGCCTTTTACTCCCAATCCACCCTCCATCTCAGAATCACTCTCAAACTGCAAAAACAGAGTTGCCTCTGCAGTTTGAGTGCCATCTTCCATTTCCCTCGAGCTCTCTTGCCAAAACCAGTTCATACACATCCCCTAGCATCTATGCAAGCTAACCATGACCTGAAACCTGACCTGTAATCCCTCTAAGCCACTTCACCATTTTTGTTTTTCTGTTTTGCAGTTGAAGTTCACTAGCACGATTCAGAGAGTTTCAAGACAAAGTAGAACTTGGAAAAGCATCCTTACACTTCAAGGAAGCTATACAAATCATCATTTTACTCTGAAACATCCTCCATTGCAAAGCACGATTCCAGCTGAACAGGTATATTCATGAAGTTCTATCTCTCTTATTAGGCATTGTTAGCTTTAGGTTTGTGAAGAAAATATGTCACAATCATAGCCCTGAACATGCCCATATAGTTAGATTTCATTTATGTTATGTGTGCTGCAAGAATTTTGAGTCTGAACATGGCATAAAAGTTAGGTCAGAAATTGGGGGAGAAGAAATTCTCCTTCATCTTAGAGAGTTAGGTCAAGTTCTATACATGGTTAGAATCGTCCCTTCATGCTGAACATTTGTTATGTTATGAGTTTTTGCTAAAAAGCCAGGAATCAAGAGTTGGAAGATGAGGAACAGGGTGCGCGTTTTTTCAAATATTGTTGCTGGAGGTTGAAGACAATGGTCTTTGGGCTGGGCCTGTGTATTTTTTCTTATTCACACCACATAATTGCTTTCACACCCCCAAGGCCTATTTGCTTATTTCTTTGACTTTTTGACCTTTTTCTTTTTTGGTTGATTTTGTTTATTTTTTCTCATGACATATAAAAAATAAAAATATTTTTTCTCACCATTTTTGATTTTATTAGGCATTTATATAGTTTTCTTTTAGCTTATACATAAATAGATAAATATATATATTTTATTTAAAATACTAAAAATAGTGTAAATGCATTTCTATACATTTTTATTTTTGTTTACCTTCTGAAAATATTTCACATAAAAAAATACTTTTTTTTATTATTTTATTAAATATTAAATATATATTTCTTGTATATAATGCATATTTAGAAAGGGGATTAGGGGATTAGGCGGGATACCGAGTCAATTGCATCATTTGAGGTAACACAATTATATGACATTTATACTATAAGAAATGCTAATTTGTGATTTTATACTTCCCCTAACTAATTATATGATAACTAGATTCATGCTAAAGAGACTGCACAACTCGGTAGGGGTAAGGCACCTGAAATTAGCAACATTTCCACACAAAAAAAGATGTTGCTAAGAAGATTGTGGCACACAAAAAAACTACTGCTCAATTCAAGTCGTGCCTTCGGACATATTTAGGAATTACAGATATTCCAGATGGTGGTACCTGTCTTATACCTATGAGTGCATATATCTTTGGTTTTGAATATCTTGAAGCAATTGGTAGAGAGGATTTGGAGAAAGTTTTTAGGCATTTGGAATTAGGCCTCGGTGTTATCGGTATATACATCAAGTATACTCCGATCAACTTTGTTTAATTAAATGAACAATTTAATCCCTCATTTCAATGAATATAGTATAATGTTAATCATGTTTTAATTTAAGGTTTATGTATGACAACATTGTGTGCCCACATGGATTAGAAGCAAGATTTGGCTTCTTAGCTCCCAACACGGTCAATTCCGGGTTAATTGTAACGAGACCAGATGATGTCATATCATATGTACTAGGTTTATTCGTGGCCAATAAAGATACTGAGAAGTTGTTCTTTTTGCCATATAATACTGGCAACGGGTTAGCTTTTCATCCTAACCTAACTTGATCTATTATAATTTTCTGTTTTTGGCCATTGTTTAATCTTACAGTGGACACTGGTTATTGGTTGCGATTAATCCTATGAGAGAAACTGTGTATTATCTGGACTCGTTATACAATGATTGGTCAACATATCCAGATTTGAAACAGATGATTGACACGTAAGTGTTTCGCTCCCAAAGAGATATTCAAGTTTATGTTTATGTTTATGTTTATGTTTATGGTCAACATATCTGGATTTGTGTTTATGTTTATGATTCTATGTGAGATTGTTCTAAACAGTCGTTTATATTTTATTATAGCGTTCTACTTGCTTTTCGCTCCCAACGAGATATTCAAGTACCAAAAAGTAGAGCCAACAACGTTACATGGATCAGAGTGGAGGTATATTTTCACAAAGAGATATTCAGTTTTGCTTACTTTATGATGATACTTGATAAAACAGTTTAAGGGGTATATCCTGATATATATTCGTATTTTCTTTCCATGTGTAGTGTCCTCGCCAGCGTAACGGTATAGATTGTGGCTATTTTATGTTGAGGTTTATGAAAGAAACTATTCTTTTGGATCGATTAGAGATTCCATCCATGGTATGGATTTCTAACTTAGGAATTACATACTATTTTCGTATTTTGTGTTTCTCATAAAATGACATATTATTTTAACTAAATCACATAATATGTTATATTATTATATATGTAGTACTTTGAGGAATTCAATTGTGCACATTACTCAAAAGATCAATTGGATGAACTTATGGAGGAATGGTGTCAATTCATTATCGGGTTGAGAATTTTATAAGCTAAGGTATATTGTCTTATTTACTTTGATGAGAACTTTCGAGTTTTGAGTATAAATTAAATTTGAATAAAGTGCAACGTTAATATTATCATGTTATGAATTTCGATCATTTGGTTTTTTTTCCAGGTTTATAGGTACATGTGTAGAAGATAGAGCTAAGATATTCATGTTGTTGTTGTTTCATGAGAATTCTTGAAAATAGAAAGATGTATAGATGTAAATTCAATTTTGAATATTTTAGGCATTTTAACTTGTAGAATTTTAACTTGTATCATAAATTTTGTAATTGTTGTTGTCTATATCATCAATTTATATATATGTGCAATTTTTATATATGTATATTTTATTGAAATGAAGCTACCAAATATGGTGCATAAAAGATAATTCTGAAAACCTGGATCAAAATATTGGAATGAAGCTACCAAATATGGTAAAAATTCTGATTAAAATAGATAATTTATTTTAAAAAAATTATGAACAATAGACAACGCTTTAGGAGAAAAGCGTTGCCTAAAGTCTGAAAGCGCTGTCTAAAATGGGGGAATAGACAGCGCTTTCAAAGGAAAGCGCTGTCTAAAGCCTATCTGAAAAAAATTACAAAGCGCTACTAAAGGGGTATCTAAAAAAGTGTTGTCTATTCTAAAAGTGCTGTCTAAAGTGGACATAAGGCAACGCTTTTACATTGAAAAAAAGCGCTGTCTTTTCTTTTGGCAGCGCTGCTTTAGGCAGCGCTTTAAAGCGTTGTTAAAGGCAAAAAAAAGCGTTGTCTTTTCCCTTATTTGTAGTAGTGACTAGCCAATTTAGGCATTCAATGGGTACCATCGACACTAACGATTTTCCTAACACTAGACAAGAATCATCAATTGGGTCAACTCCTAATTCTCAAATACCGGAATTCTCCACTCAAGTTGGTCTAGAAAATATTTCTTTCACAAAAGGAGAGTGTTCTACAAAAAAAAACCGCGTTTTAGCTTCTCTGATGAAGAAGATAAATTGCTTATTCAAACATGGCTCAACATTTCCAAAAATGTAGTTGTGGGAGTTGATCAAAAAGTAGAACGCTTTTGGAGTAAAATCAAAGAAGGTTATGACAACTATCGAGGAAGACTTATAGAAAGGGAATTGTCTACCCTTAAATCTTGATAGCATTTGTTGAATAAACATTGTCAATGGTTTTGTGGCAGTTATAAATTGGTCGTTGCTAACAAGAAAAGTGGACAATCTGAGACTGATGTAATGGATGATGCACATACGCTTTTTGTACAATTACATCATCAACGTTTCACGTTGGAGAATGCATGGAGGTTTTTGAAGGACGAACCTAAATGGAAAGGGCAAGGGATGGAAAATTCTTCAAAGAGATCAAAGACATCTTCTATTGTGACATACTCATCAACATCTAATCCAGAAAGTCCCATTAATTGTTCAGAATACAATAGTGCAACTTAAGTCGATCGCTTAATGTGACAAAAGGCGGTAAAAAGTAAAGCCAAGGGAAAATCATCTCCATCTACAACACCCATAGTGGTCTTGACTGCAATAGAAAATATTTCGGAAAAGAAACTAGTTGTTATGAGTAAAGTAGCTGAGGCAAAGTTGGCCGAGAGCATACCAGCATTGTATGAAATTCTCATGAAGGAAAAATCATCGATGAATGATGAGCAACGCCGAGAACATGAAGAAATTTGTCAAACTATTCCTCCTTGTATAATTTAAATTTGTATAATTATTAAATTTGTTTACTTAAGTTTGTCATTTCTATTCCTCCTTGTATTAAATTTGTTTGCTAAAGTTTGAATATGTATAATAATTTTTTTCTTAAGTTTGAATATGTATAATTATTAAATTTGTATATGGATAATACTAGCCGTTATAAAACTAGCTGTTACAAAACTAGTTATTACAAAACTAGCTGTTATAAAAAATAGTCGTTATAAAACTAGCCGTTACAAAAATAGTTATTACAAAACTAGTTGTTATAAAACTAGCCGTTATAAAAAATAGTCGCTATAAAACTAGTCGTTATAAAACTAGTTATTACAAAACTAGTCGTTATAAAATTAGCTGTTATAAAAAATAGTCGTTATAAAATTAGCCGTTACAAAACTAGTTATTACAAAACTAGATGTTATAAAACTAGCCGTTATAAAAAATAGTCGTTATAAAACTAGTCTATATATATCTCATATGTTATGTGTTTCTCTTATACTTCACATCTTCTCACACTTTATTCTCATAACTCTCATGGATCCAAATTCTGAATGGGATAAAATTTGGAATGAAGTCATAGTTGATTGCCTCAACGACAACACTAAGGAGGAGGTGAAAGGTTAGTACGTGAGGCAGAGCAACAAACCAATAATACAAGTAGATGTGGGAAAAAAAGAGCAGTGATAGATCAAAATCGTGAAGAAGGGAATAATCAGTTGATTAACGACTATTTCTCTGAAAATCCTGTATACACAGAGACTCAATTCCAACGAAGGTTCCGTATGAAAAAACACGTGTTCCTTCGCATCGTTGAAGCCCTTGGAAATCATGATGAGTACTTTCAAAGAGGGATTGATGCAGTTGATAGAACAAGACTTTCACCATTGTAGAAATGCATTGCTGCTCTTCGTATTTTAGCACATGGATCACCCACAGATAGTGTGGATGACTATATTCACATAGGTGAAAGCACATCATTGGAGTGCCTAGACAGGTTTGTAATGGGCATTTGCGTAATATTTGGCGACGAGTACATGAGAAAGCCAAATAATAAAGACATTGCTCGTCTACTACAAATTAGCGAGGCACCTGGTTTTCTAGGTATGTTGGGTTCAATTGATTGTATGCATTGGGAATGGAAAAATTGTCTCGTTGCATGGAAATTCCAGTTTTCTAGAGGTGACCATAATAAATCCACAATCATGCTTGAAGTTGTTGCATCTCAAGAATTGTGGATTTGGCATGCATTTTTTTGACACTACAAGTTCTAACAACGACATTAATGTGTTAAACACGTCTGTCGTAATTAATGATGTTTTGAATGGAAAAGCTCCTGCAATGCAGTACACAGTGAATCAGACAATATATCATATGGGGTACTACCTAGTAGATGGCATTTATCTTGAGCGGACAACATTTGTTAAGACCATTCCTACGCCACAAGGAGAAAAAAGAAAGTTATTTGCCCAGCATCAAGAATCAGCACGAAAGGATGTTGAACGAGTATTTGGAGTGCTCCAAGCCCGATTTGCAATTATATGTGGTCCAACGCGTGCTTGGCATGTGAATACAATGAAACAGATAATGTTAGCATGTATCATATTGCGTAACATGATTGTCGAAGGCGAGGGAGATACATATGTTGGTAATTTTGATTACGACCACGTTATTAATAATTTCTCTACAACTGAAGTATCTACCGGTCCTGATCCCAATTTAACAACTTTGTTAAAAAGGATAACACATGTTCATCAAAGACAAAATCATCATCAATTTCAAGCAGACTTGATGGAACATATTTGGGAGAGATTTGGTCATGAGAATAACAAAAATTAGTTTTTATCTTATTTTGAATTTCGGTTAAAATGTAATTTGTTTCTTATTGTGATGTATTTTATATTCCTATTAAAATAATTTATTTTTTGTGTATTATTGTTTTGCATTTTCTATTATTTTTAATTTTATGATATTATATATTTATAATTGTTAAAAAAATTCTATTAATAATTAATATTTTTTGTCAAAATAATAATAATTATTTTTATGCATTTTAATTAAAATAATTAAATTAATATTATCTTGAATCAAAATTAATTACAAATAAAAATATAAAACACAGGGTCAAGTTTTAGTTCTTTATAAATAACTACCATTGAAGTAAAAACTACTCAAATCAACTATAAATTCTTTCAATCCTACAAATCACTTTGAACCCACAAAAGTACTTTAGTTTATCCATTTTAGTTACTATCATTAAAAGTACTCTAATCCAACTTGTTAAATTTTAAATAAATAAAAAATTAATTTAATGTATTTTAAACAAATATTTAAAATCCATTTAATCCAGTCAAACAAAAATAAGTATACGTAATTTGAATAATATTTTGTCTAAGAGGTTTTTATGATTCATATATTACTTAACACTTTCTATTTATATGTATTCATTTAATTGAATTTGACATTATCGTCGCATTGCTAGTTGAATATTTAGAACTTTGAAAAAAAAATCATTTAGAAACTAGATTGTCGTTAATATTTTAATAGAGTTATTGAACATGAATTTCGTACAGTACGATTAGGAGGTTGCATGGTCAAGTCATGGAGTATATCCATAATAGATTCAAAAATAGATTTGAGTTTGACTCTTTCCAAGACAATGTTTTAGTCATTTAAACTAATATTAGTACAATATGTGTAAGTATTTTAGTCACTAATTTAAACTTATATTAGTATAATAATATGTGTAAGTGTAAGGTCAAAATATACATATTAATACCTAAACACAACGTTGAACCAGTACCTCTTAAAAAAATAGTTTAATATTTAATAAATTTAAATGTAATTTTAGGTTTTTATATGTTCTGGGCCATATTTAATAAACTTAATATTTTTTTCAAATCGAATTTTTTTTCTTCTTTTAAATCACGACTGGAGGGTTTATTTTTTATCTTTCATTTCTAAGAAGGAATTGAATGTAAGACCTATAAGTCACATCCTATGTCTTTACCACTAGATCAATGTGCATTGATGACAAATAATTAGCATGATTTATATTAATATTAAACAATTTTAAATTTAAAATAAAAAATAAAAAATTTGTACTCATGGGTCTCAAACCCAAGTCTCTTCAAATTAAATGATAGTCATTTTACTGTAAATATGAAAAATAAACTAAGAGAGGATGAATGAATTAGATTAACTGGTATTAGTGATTTTTTCTTGATTATGAATGTTAGCAATGTTGTTCTTATTTTTTCAGAATTGTTATGAATGTTAAAACGCTGAAAATAAATGCAGAAAAATAAAGAATACCAAAATATATCTTGAATCCCCTTTCCAAACAAGGGTACTTCAGTCTCTCACACCCTATGAGAGATTTCACTATGTCATATACGTTACAGTCGTTCCACTTGACTCTCTTAATCATCTAACACAGTTACAAAGACATACCACCTTTTGATTTTGCAACACAATGCTTTAACATTGATGTTGAGTAAAATCAAATGAAAGTATTATTTTTATCGTATCCACAGAGATTAGAGCGATATCAAAATCGTTCAACAAATTCTATTATTCTAAGCATAAGTTTTCAAGAAGTTTGATTGATAAGTTACGAAAAGTAAAATGCGTAAAATACGAAAGATAAGTTTCATAGGAATAGACTTGTTGGGAATTAGTTTTCATTCACTGATTCAATATGCAAATCACAGATCAGTTATACACGATTTAAGCATGTTTAATTATCATCACTTATTGCTCACAAACAAAGTTTATGTCTAAACATTTGATGAGAATTCTACTTTATGGTTTAATCGACGAGTTCTCAGTATATTAAACAATACGGTAGCATTATGATTCAATACTTAGTGAATATCAAACCTAACTCTATGTTTAGCAGTTAGAATTTAATAGATGTTATCTTAGATCAAGATTATAATCATATTTGTCAATATCAATTCAATCAGTGAAATAAACAATAAAACAAAGATAACATCAATAATGATTCAAACATAAATTATATATAACGCCATGATCAAAGAAGATACATACGGTTTCGGTGAACTACGACCAATCCCAACAAGAGAGGGATTTAGCTGCTCATGGTAGTTTGAAGCACAATGGAAGAATTAAGTTGAACCAACATCAATGACGGTTTCTAGACTCTTGATGCGTATCCAGCCCTTCCACCTAAAACCTCCTCTATTAATATTCTACTGATTTTACAGAGTGTATTCTAAGGTATTACAATGATAAAAAATGGAATCCTCTATTGAGCTGAGTTTCTGTCCTATTTATAGCAGTTTAGGTCGCCTGAGTTTGCTAAGCGAACTATGTTTTGCTAAGTGAAGTCTTGCTTCTTTGTTAAGTTTTCAAATCAACTTGTCTTCAGAAAATCGCCAAATTTCGCTAAGTGAAGTGATGCTCGCTTAGCGATGTTTCTATATTCAGTCTGAAGTATTTTTAAAATATCTTCCTTTAACCGCCCTGTTTCGCTAAGCGAAGGCCCGATTCACTAAGTGAACTTGCTTCGCTGCTCCTCGCTGCTGGCGAAATTAGCTGATTTTATTCTTTTTTGATTTCGCTAGGCGAACTATGATTCACTAAGCAAAACTGGCTTTCGCTGCATATTCGCTTAGCAAAGTGTATGTCTTCATGATTTTGTATCTTATGTCTTTGACTTCGCTGAAGTTCACTACTTCTCGCTTAGCGAAATGTCCGATTGCTGGTTTTTGCTTTAGCGACCAAATCCTACATAAAAGTAAACCAAACCAAGTAAACTTGTACAAACCATATCTATTCAATAGTTGGGGTTTTTATGTAAGAAACTTGTCGTTTAAGTAAGATAAATTCCATGTTTTAATGTGATACTTTACTATGAATCAAGCATTCATCAAACATTCATTACAGTAATATTAAATCATTCTGAATTTAAAACAAAAAATATATAATGTGTACACATGAGATCTCAAACTCAAGTCACTTCAAATTAGATGGTAGTCACTTTATTGTAAATATGAAAAGTAGTCTAAGAGAGGGGTGAATAAATTAGATTAATTGTTATTAGTAAATTTTTCTTGATTATGAATATTAGTAATGATGTTCTTATTTTTCCGGAACTGTAATGAATGTTTGATGAATGATTGATTCATAGTAAAGTATCACATTGAAACATGACATTTACTTACTTAAATGACAAGTTTCTTACATAAAAACCTCAATTATTGAATAGATATGGTTTGTACAAGTTTATTTGGTTTGGTTTACTTTTGTGCAGGATTTGGTCCCTAAAGCAAAAACCAACAATCAGACATTCCGCTAAGCGAGCAGTAGCGAACTCCAGCGAAGTCAAAGACAAAAGATACAAAATCCAGAAGACAAACACTTCGCTAAGCGAATGTGCAGCGAAAGCCCGTTTCTCTTAGAGAATCATAGTTCGCCTAGAGAAACCAAGATAGAAGAATATCAGCTAATTTTGTCAACAACGAAGCAAGTTCGCTTAGCAAATCAGGCCTTCGCTTAGCAAAATATGGTGGTTAAAGGAAGATATTTTGAAAAGACTTCAGGTTAAAGAAAGCAACTTCGCTAAGCGAGCATCACTTTGCTTAGCGAACTTTGGCGGTTTTCTGAAGACAAGTTGATTTGAAAACTTAACAAAGAAGCAAGACTTCGCTTAGCGAAACATAGTTCGCTTAGCAAACTCAAACGGCCAGAACTGCTATAAATAAGACAGAAACTCAGCTTAACAGAGGATTCTAGTTTTTATCATTGTAATACCTTAGAATACACTATGTAAAACCAGTAAAATAGGAATAGAGGAGGTTTTAGGTAGAAGGGCTGGATACGCATCAAAAGTCGGGAAATCGTCATTGATGTTGGTTCAACTCAATTCTTCCATTGTGATTCAAACTACCATGAGTAGCTAAATCACTCTCTTGATGGGATTGGTCGTAGTTCACCAAAACAGTATGTATCTTCTTTGATCATGGCATTATATATAATTTATGTTTGAATCATTATTGATGTTATCTTCATTTTATCGTTTATTTCACGGATTGAATTGATATTGACAAATATAATTCTAATCTTGATCTAAGATAACATCTATTAATCTCTAACTGCTAAACATAGATTTAGGTTTGATATTCACTAAGTATTGAATCCTAATGCTACCGTATTGTTTAATAGACTGAGAAATCATCGATTAAACCATAAGGTAGAATTCTCATCAAATGTTTAGACATAAACTTTGTTTGTGAGCAATAAGTGATGAAGATTAAACATGATTAAATTGACATATTGAATCAGTGAATGAAAACTAATTCCCAACAAGTCTATTCCTCTGAAACTTATCTTTCGTATTTTACGCATTTTACTTTTCATAACTTATCAATAAAACTTCTTGAAAACTTATTCTTAGAATAATAGAATTTGTTGAACGGTTTTGATATTGCTCCAATCCCTGCGGATAAGATAAAAACAATACTTTCATTTGATTTTACTCAACATCAAATTGGTGTCATTATCGGGGATTGGCGTTTAAGGTATTAAAACATCGTAATCATTTCTAATACTTTTAAGTTTTGTGAATTTGTTATATATTGTATATATTTGTTTTTGATAACCATTTGTTCAAAGTGTTTGGATAAGTGAAAATTCTGTTTATGCTTCGAGGCAAAAGTGCCGAAGAAAAACTTCTTTTTGATCCCAAGATCAAAAGAATAATCCAAAAGAACAAAAGGAAGAAGATGAAGCAGAAACAACTATTCAAGAATAAAAATAAAAAATGAGCATCTACATCAAATTCCTCATCAAAACCAACAAACAAAACAATGGCTAAAGTTGTTAACGGCCCTTGTGCTAGCATCCTGAGGCGATTGGCCTGTCTCTCCAACAATTTGATCAACCAACAAGCTGAAATGAAAGCAAGGCTGCTACAAATTATTTATGCTAATCCTTTTTCAGGTTTGGACCATGAAGATCGATACACACACCTCACCAAGTTCTTCTGTCTTGGTTTCGCTAGGTGAACTATGATTCGCTAAGAGAAACGGGCTTTCGCTGCACATTCGCTTAGCAAAGTGTCTGTCTTCTGGATTTTGTATCTTTTGTCTTTGACTTCACTGGAGTTCGCTATTGCTCGCTTAACGGAATGTCTGATTGTTGGTTTTTGCTTTAGGGACCAAATCCTGCACAAAAGTAAACCAAACCAAATAAACTTGTACAAACCATATATATTCAATAATTGAGGTTTTTACGTAAGAAACTTGTCATTTAAGTAAGTAAATGTCATGTTTCAATGTGATACTTTACTATGAATCAATCATTCATCAAACATTCATTACAATTCCGGAAAAATAAGAACATCATTACTAATATTCATAATCAAGAAAAATTTACTAATAACAATTAATCTAATTCATTCACCCCTCTCTTAGACTACTTTTCATATTTACAATAAAGTGACTACCATCTAATTTGAAGTGGCTTGAGTTTGAGATCCCATGTGTACACATTTTATATTTTTTGTTTTAAATTCAGAATGATTTAATATTACTATAAATCATGAGAATTATTTATCACTAATGTACATTGATCTAATGGTAAAGACATAAGATGTAGCTTAAAGGGCTCGGGTTCAATTTCTTCTATGAACCAATTTTCTATTTTTTTGATATTTTCAAATTTGAATTGTTTAAAAATTAAAAACAATTTACTATTTAAAAAATTAAAAATAAAATTCAACTTGACGGTCCAGTCATGGTTTAAAAGTAGGGGAAAAAACGGTTTGAGAAAAATATTAACAGAGGGACGAATATGATCCGGTTAAATTTTTAAGGGATTAAATCAGGTCATTTTTTTGTGAATAACTAGTTTGAATTCTATAGTTCTTGTGAGAGATCAAATGAGTCTTCACTCTATTTTTTTTTTAAATTATGTATATGATGTCTTTATTTTAATATTTTCAGAATTTTAATCTCTTACCTCATTCGAATGTCATTTTTAATGATGTTTCTGTCCAATAGCATAATCTAATTGGAATTATGAAATATCTATGTCATTTAAGTTTTTATTATTATTATTATAATAAATAATATAATTTATTATGTTAAAAATAAAAATAAAATAAAATAAAATAGAATTAAATAAATCTAAAATGAAAATAAAAAATTCAAAGCTACTTTTGGATCCTATATTTGAAACCTAAGGTATGGTGAAATGTAAATTGGAATCTTAGATTAAAAACTATTCATAAAATTTATCAGTCAACGTGAAATACTCCTCACAAGCTCTCGTGTTTGAATTCTACTAGATGTTAACAATTCTTGTGTTGAATCAGTTCATACAGAGTTTTGATATGTCTTTAAACGTCTCTCCCCCAATTAATGGACGGTGAGATTGATTCTCTTGAATTAATAGATTGCAAGGCTGAATATCAAGATTTTAAAAAAATCATGTTCCTCAATGTTAATTTCATCTTCAACATGAGTAATCCGCAATATGTTGCCATGTATGATCGAATTTCTAATGCTCGTGTTTTTAGGGATCATGTTTTCGTTAAAAAGTGAGTGGAAAAGTGAGTGTTGAATAAAAAATTGATAAAGAGGTTGACGAGAAAGTTGAACATGATGGTGCAGAAGTAAATGTTAAATAAGGAATTAATAACGAGGATGATAAGAAGGTTGAACATGGTGATGATACTGAGGGATCAAAAGTCAATGTTGAAGTATATCTTTTTGTTAAACATGCTAGAGAGGATATTGAAACTAATCCTAATCATGTTGTTAGCAATGCATAATAAGAGGATGGTGACAATTGGAGTATTTTGATAAATGTGATTTAAAAGAATTTGTTGATGTTGACTCGATTATAATACTCCCCAATGAAAATAGAAATGTTGAAGCTAAAAAACAACTCAATCTCATTTATGATATTAATAGTTTTTATTCTAATGATTGCATACTTCACCAACCAGTGATAATGAAGATGCAATAAAGAAGTTTCTAACTTTTAAAGAGAGCGCTAAGTTTAAGTTGAGAGTGGTGTTCAAGGATAATTTGCAAATAACATATGCAATTGAATAAACAAAGGTGGAAAAAATGAATGGAGCAACTCATAATCAATAATCATACCTTAAAATGACCATACCTATAAAACCTTCCTCCAAATTCTTATAAGTGCGTGAAGTCATCATTGATGACTTATTGTCACGCCAACATCTATTTCTTACTCTTTCTAAACTGAATTTATTTGCTGCAATAGAAAATTAGTTTCATCCTTAACTGAATAGTAAATAGATGAGAGTAAGAATATAAGATTAATGAGAATGCAATTTTGGGGTTTCAGAAGAGAAATCACTATTTTATTTCTCCTGGCTTCAATTTTTTGTTCAACTTTTTTTATATTAAATATATTAAATTGCATTATCACTATAATAAATTAAATGACATAAATATTCTATAATACTACTTGTCATACCCTAATTTTTGACCTAGGATCCCACATCCTTGTATACCTTTGCATAACATCAAAAGATAATCTCATTCATATTTGCATCACTAACCTTGTGGAGATACAAAGATATGCTTTGTTTTGTTTGTTGCTTTTGCAAGGTAGGAGTCCAAAAGGATTGATGAAATCATTTAAGCTCCTCATTTATTTATACTGATCAATTAATCATCATCTTCACCATAATATCATCTCATCATTGGTTTCATCAAGAGGTTGAAGGAGATTAGGGTTTTGGCTCCTCGGATGAAAAATCAGGAATTAGAGTTTGATGTCTTTAATTGCGTATCACTCAAGGCTTCAGCATATCATCATCTTATGAATTTCAAAGATGTCTTAACATGCTAAGGATTGCATTATGATCACAATATTTCATTGAAATGGGACAAATTAGATTCATCTGATACAAAGTCAACTCCAAGGTCAATCTTTGACCTTTTAGTTAAATATGGACTTCTCTAGCTAAATTTCATGAGAATGTAATTAATAAGTGTCAAAATTTGGTGTTCAAAGTTCATGACTTTCCAAGCTTGTAACTTCCAATCTAAGCAACCATATTTCATGCCCAAAAGATCAAATTGAAGATTTTGCTTCGTACTACATCTTTTCCATAGGGGATGAGTTCCAAAAAATGCATGGATGAAGAGATGTGAGATCATGAAGTGGAGGATCCATTTGTTTTTGAATGACAAAACACTTAGTGAAATTTCCAAGTATTTTGACCTTGTAAAGTACCTGGATTTATTTCCATTTCACCATAATTCCAATTAATTAAAAGAAAATGGTCAAAATGAAAGTTATAGAGGATGATCTCATCTTTCCAAAAAGTCCAAGAGCATGAATTTATCACACTTAAGCTATGAGTTTCGAAGAGATGGAGTTAGACATACAAAACTAAATTAGAGGTCCATTTTGTGACAAGCTTTCGTAGCAACATCCAAGCCTAAGCTACATAATCCCACTTTTCAGGCCATTTAGCTTCTAAATCTCACTATAATCAGAGATTTACACAAATCCTTCATCTATTGCACAAAGAATTGAAGCATTAGCAATTGTATGATACCATATTTGGAGAACTTTGCAAAAAGCATGGTATCCACTTTGATAAAGATCAACTTTTGCCAACAACTCTCTTCTTTCAAGCTTGTAACTTGTTATAAAGATCATATATAATCTCTAAATATCAGAAGCAACCTCTAAAGTCAGAAAAGCATGGCCATTCACCCTTGATTTACTCCACCTTTCATCATGATCAAACATGCATTTTTGTGCAAAATGGAACCAAATGGACAAACTAGCTTTCCAGGTGAACTAAGAATGATTTCTGTAAGTTAGAGATACCATTTTAAACCTCTATAAATAGCCCTTAATATTCATAACTCAAACACATCAAAATTTACACAAAAACTCCATTATTGCAAACTATCAAACCTCAAACTTCTATCTATCAATCCACTTATGCATTGTTCATTATAGCACTTCACAAAGCTTCTATACATCAAATAAAACTCATCTGTAACGAATTACACATCTGTAACCACCCAAACTCAACCTCCATCTCCAAAATCTGTGGCTTGCACGTTGAGTTAGTTAGAGAGATTGAGCATGATTCAAAGCAAAGTAAGGATATCAATAGTTTTAGTGAGATTCAAGGAAGATAATAGGATCATTTTATTGCTCCTGGAACCATTGAAAGAGGCATTGGACCTTGGATCCAATAGGTAATATCTTTGAACTTTGAACTCATAATTTAAGCTATCATTTGAATTCATTCTTAATACATTTGTGTTCATATGATTGGTGTTATCTGAAGCCCTATGAAAATAAGAATTGGTTGAGTTTATACATATTTTAATTTAACTTTGAAAAATGTTATAGTTTATGATTTTGATAAAAATTCTTGAGCTACAATCAATGTTAATTTATGATGTTTACATTTTTGAAATCCTTCTTAAATTTAAGCAACTTTGGTTTTTACACTTTTGTATTTGGTTTAGAAATGAGAAAGTTCAAAAATCCACCATGGATGTTGTTGTTGGTGTTCCACGAAGAAGATGAAGATGATGGGTGGTGCCATTTTCCTCTTAAAAACTGTAATTTATAATTTATTTAATAGAAGGCGTGTTTTGAATGAATAAAAGGATAGCACAGTTGGTAAGATTTTGTATGTGAGAGGTATAGGGCGTAGGTTCAACCCGTGGTGGAGTTATTCCCACCCATTTTTGTTTTATTTATTTTACCTTTAACATTTTAATATAATTTTTATCATATATTCAACTGGTTATGTATTACTAATATCACAAGTGTGTAGCCCAGTGGTTAATTTTTTGTGCTGTGAGCATCAGGGCTTGAGTTCAACCCCCTTTGTCCACAAACCCTTTCTTTTTATCACTTGTTTTTTTCATTTTTTTCTCGTCTTCTCTTAATTATTTCTATATGCAAATTAACTTAGTTTTAATTGATATTTTGCATACCTGTTCTTTATTCCCTTTATTTTATTAATCCATAAAAAATACCAAAAATAGTATTTATTTCACCTATTTTTATTTAGTTCAAAAACAAGTATCTTTAAGTGTTTTTTTTGATGTTATTTTATTGTTTATTTGACCTAATTTATCATATGTGTTTGTGTGGCTATGACATGCTTTAAGTGTGTTTTGTTTGATGTTGATGACATGATTAATTTTGGTTTCTACCTAGGGTTTAGCATGCTTTAATGAATAAACTTTTGGTTTAATACTTTGAAACCCTAGTTTGATTAATACGCTTTCCCCTCAACTTTGTTTATTTTTTTCATACCATGATGTTGTCTTGATGATTTGTTTGCCATGAGTTTAAGCCTCCTTTGATCACATATTCATATATTCTCCTAACTTTGATACCATTACTTTGTTTGGTTTTAAACTTTTATGCCTACCATATTTAAATATTCTTGATGTTTAGAGTTGATTGTTGACATGCATTCTTGCTTTGTCATGTACCTTGTGTGTTTGTATGCTTCATATTTGAATGCTTTATCAATGTGATTCTACCTTCCATATTTTATCACAACTTTTACTTGATAAACATGTTAATATCTTTGATGATTGATATTTGTTTGTCTTGACATGAGATCTTGTGTTTAGTACTTATTCATCTTTGATTTAACATTTTTTAAATGACTCTCTTAAAAACCATGCTATTTTGTGATCATATCATCTGCTTTGTGCCATGTGTGATTACCCTTAGTTTCCTAATGATCCTAAATCTTATGTGTTAGTAATTAATATTTATATCTTTTTAAGTTAATACTTGTGTTCAAATCCAAGGAGAGAGGTGGTTTTGTTGACTTTATAGTCATGGACATGTGCATTGTCTTAGGTTTACCCTTAGGTGTTTATCTTTGAGTGTTACCCTTGTGATTGTTGGTGTTTACCCTTTTTTGTACTTAAACCCTAATTTTAAAACTATCACTACTTTCAATTAAAAATCTTTACTATACGTCATTGCATTTTCAAAATTCCGTTCTTTAATAAATGCTTCAATACACGTAAGCATATTAGAACAATTTCAAAAGACTAAAAGTGATTCAACCCCCAGATCTTTTTTCCACTTTGGCTTTTCAATTTAAAACCTTTTCTAAAAAAGATTAGATATAAATCCTCTTTATATTTGAGATGTGACTCTCCTATCCCTATAGTAATAATTGATGTAAATGTGATTCTTTCCACTTGAGGGAGCTAGTGGCAACTTGTTGATCTTTATATCCAAGTTAAGAGCCCTTCCTTCACGATGATGCAAGACTCATCTTCTCATACTTGTGGTAGAATTAGTTGAGTATTATCCTTAAAGATGGTGAAATATCTCTTCTACTAAAATCAATCACAACAAACCCCTTTTATTATTTTTACCATGAACTATGAGGTTTTGATCCTTCATTGGTACGTAGGTATAAGAATCTGTCTTTCCAAACAAAAGTATAATAAAAATATATTTCTTTTCCTATCTCCACAATCTTTTAGCAAACAACCAATTTAAAAAAATAGATATTACAAAAGGTTCCTATAGAGTATTATATATATATATATATCACTACGCCAAAAACTGCTTTTGCCAGCGCCTCTACTAAAGCGCTTATTGAAAAAGCGCTGCCATAGCCTTCACAAAAAACAAAATTAAAAAAAAGGGAAACCTACGAAGGCGCTTTTTTAAAAGCGCTGGCATAGGTGGGGGATACGAAAGCGCTTTTTAAAAAGCGCTGTGGTAGGTCAAATAAAAATATTAATAAAAATGAAATAATAGGGTTATGAAGGCGCTTTTTTAAAAGCGCTGGCATAGGTGGGGGATACGAAAGCGCTTTTTAAAAAGCGTTGTGGTAGGTCAAATAAAAATATTAATAAAAATGAAATAATAGGGTTATGAAGGCGCTTTTTTAAAAGCGCTGGCATAGGTGGGGGATACGAAAGCGCTTTTTAAAAAGCGCTGTGGTAGGTCAAATAAAAATATTAATAAAAATGAAATAATAGGGTTATGAAGGCGCTTTTTAAAAAGCGCTGTGGAAGAATGGCCTTTGAAAGCGCTTTCAAAAGCGCTGGCATAGCTGGACCTATGAAAGCGCTTTTACCCTAAAAAGCGCTGGTAAAAGCCCCCCTATGAAAGCGCTTTCAAAAGCGCTGTTATAGCTTATATTATTTTTAATTTAATAAATTAAAACATCAAAATAACATTTCATTCTTTTCTCTTCTTCAAACGCACAGTACAAGCTCTTCTTCTCCCGCATATCACATTCCTCCGCCAATCCTTCCGTTTGCCGCTGTTCGAACTCCTCCTTCCGCCGACAACCTCTTTGCGTGCTGGACAACCGCCACGGTCTCCGACCCGAACCTCCGCTTTAGATCCTTCCGCTTCTCCTTCACTCGTCGCCCTTTACTTGCTGGAGACCATTCATTCGCTGCCACCCACTAAGATCTTGCCTCAGGTAAAAATCGCTTCTTGTTTCCTGGAATTAATTTTGATGTTGTTGATTATGATATGTGATTTGAGAAGAAGAGAAATATGGGTCATGCTTTGGTTAACAAAGAGGAAGAGAAATATGGGTTGAGTTCTCCTCATTAAGGAGTTTTCTGTGAAGCTCAACTCTTACCTCCTACCCTTGGAAACTTATGGTCATTTCCCCTAATAAAAAGGAACCTTACAAAATTTCTACAACCAAACCACCCCCAATATCATGTCCAAATCCTCCATCTCCAAGATATAAGCATCCAATGTGGTAGTTAAGTTATCCAACTAAACCTCCAGCTCAGAGCATTTCCCTTCAGTAGAACATGATGTCAATTTTCAAGCCTAACCCTCAAGGAGCCATTCAAATTCTCCATGAGACCCGATGTTGGGGAGATACAAAGTTGTGGTCAGTGCCGCTGTCGATTTAAGGTCCTCATCCTCAGGTGAATTTCTGGTTTGAGACCTCCCAAAAAGTACCCTAGGTATTGTTCTTGACCTCCCAAATAGTACCCTAGGTATTGTTCTTGAGGGAGACTCTCAACCTGAGAAGATATGTATTCAAAATCTGAGATATATTCTTCCAACTGCTACTGCTATTTTAGCTGCGACTAGATAATGAAAGAGTGAGGTTATAATAATTCGTGTAAAGTGTGAGAGAGTATTATTGGTTTAAATTGTTTGAAATAGTTTACATGATTTGGTTTGAAAAATAGTTTGGATATTGTTTATTGATGATGGAAAGTTTATTGTTTTTAGTATATGATTTTAGCATAATTAAGCACCTGTTAGTTGGAACTTGTTGAAACTCGAAAACCTCTTGTTCCTAGCCCTTCAAATGTAGTAGAGGTAGGTTAGAACTTTCCCAATTATTTCCTAGTTTGTTTTGATTTTTATGTGCCACATCTGGTCAATTATAGTCTTGTTGCCTTTGTTGTGAAAATTAATGTTACAGTTAGAACCAAACCATATCCTTTTAGAATTTTGACAGTTAATAAACAAATGATCTTGAGTTTCCTTCTGGTGATGACACATAAGACAGTAAACAGGACATTATTATCTCTTCTCACTCAGGGAACTATGATTAGGTGTGGTGTTATTGAGAATAGTCCACCCAAACACCTTAATCTTAGGTTGCACTTTGACCTTCCAGTATATCTGCCACATATTCTTCATCTTATCTCTGTCAGAGCCACTAGGCTGATCACTAGAGTACTGATTAAGAATACAGTGACTGCCAGACTTAACAGTATAATTGCCATCTTTGGTGGCCATCCACAAGATGGAGTCCTGATCATCGTTAGTTCCTATTGGAATCTGAAGGATTCTTTCCTTGCCATAAGGAAGAAAATTTTGGTCTATAACCTGAGTATTCCAGTTACAGCCATCCGCATTCATTAGGTATCTCACCTAGTACACTTGAGTATTCATAGGTTTACTTATGACAATTTTGTAACTGTCTTGATAAGGCAACGATTGATCCTCCCAGACTTTAGTATTTAACCTATTACCAATTTTCCAGCAGCAGCGTTCCTTCATAATATCCTTAGACTTTATGATGCTTTTCCATAAATAGCTATTTGTAGGTTTATAATTTGCTGCAAGAGTGTCTTGGTTGGAAAAATACTTTGCCTTTAAACATTAGTGAATAAGAGTGTTAGACATAAGAGTGTTAGACATATCAATAATTTTAAAGAACAAATTGACACCACCGTGTCACGTAAGTCGTAAGTACTTATCAATAGTAAAAAGTTGCACAAACATTTGTTATGCTCGGATGCAAGTTGAACACACAATTGTCCTCTTCTTAACACTTAATACTAATGTGTGGGTTTAGCCGCCGATTTCATTAGAACTAAACAATGAAATACAAAATTTACACCACCCTAATAACTATGCATTTATATGTACAGAGAACTTCAAAGTCCAAATACGCTATATATGTTCATACTCTCTACCTCTAAATTATTGATTTATTCAACTTCTCTTTTTCTTGTTAATATTAACATGAACACTTCCTCTCAGTTTTTCTTCCTTTCACTCATTGCCATATGGCTCATATCTCTAACAGCTTTTGGAGCTACTACAGTTCACCCGGACGAAAGTATGATATGTATTTCTACATAGCTCCCAAATCATAAAGAAATATCTTCAATCTGATATTTCTTTTTAGTGTATTTTATCTAAGAATTCATGTTAGTTTAAATACCATGTATTTTTCTGCTCATATAGGAATTCTGTATATATATTTGATGACGTTTGTGTTGATTAGAAAATTTTCACTAATAGCTTCTGAATTTGTATATTTAGAGAAAGCTCTTGAAGATATAGCTATATCACTTGGTAAGAAGGACTGGAACTTCGACATAGATCCATGCAGCAACGAACCTAACTGGTTTACGCCTCCCATACCCAAAATCTTAGAGAACAATGTTACCTGTAACTGCTCTGTTCCTGGTGAGAACTTCTGTCATGTTACTATAATGTAAGTCTCTTTTTCGTGGAAATGACCCCTTTCTATCACCACTTCTAAATCTAGTTAATTCGATTTGAATATTTTTTCATTTACAATAGCAATCAAGTATTTACATTGATATAGAGGCAGGAGTTGATATTGTATAAAGTATGTATGTACACACGAGTTAGATCGGTTAATTCCACTCAGCAAACTTAATTGATATGCTTATACCCTACAATGAAATTAATGTTCTCATCATTATACGCATCTATACTAGTGCTATACCTTACAATACAATTAAGATTTTAAAGTAAAATCAATTATCAAACATATGTATTTTTGTTAAGTTATGTTTGACATATAGTAATGTCAGCTTTAAAACTTTGTTGTAGAAGAACTTGTTGCAATTTTTCCTTTTAAATCTACGAACTGAGAAACATAAAATTATTTTCTTTTAATAACTTTTTAATGAAAAAATGAACATACAGAAGTTTGAAAGGGCAAAATCTTCAAGGCACTCTCCCACGAGAACTGAACAGGTTGCAATACCTTCAAACTATGTAAGTGTTTCTCACACTTTTCCACATCCAATTAACCATATTATTGAACTTGTTTAATATCTTCAACTGCTTGTATCTATATATAGTATTTTGCATGACAAACTCTCTCTCTCTCCCACTCCCGCTCCCTCTATTACAGTGACCTCTCTCGCAATTACTTGAATGGTACAATTCCTAAAGAATGGGGTATTTGTTTTCTACAGTTTGGCTACAACCTTCAGTTTTAATTCATAGGATCAAGTTCATTGTATTTGTTTTCAACAGTTTTACTATTTGTTTTTTACAATTTGGCTACAACAAAATTCTATTTAAGATCAGGATCATTGGGGTGAGTAAGATTGCAAAATAATAAGATTTTAAGATATAGATTGAGATCTTGACAACCTTGATTAAAACACTTTTCTGTATAGAACGGTCCCTCAAGACAGTTAACTAAATCGATTCAATATAACTAGCTTATCTCCCTCAATGCTCAGTCTAGCTCAATAAATATTAACCTTTTTATATTGATATCTTTATTTTCTTTTGTGGTAGATTTCTTACTGGAAACCTTCTCACTGGACCAATACCGCCTACTTGGAGGAAGAATACCTACGTGTGAGTTATCTTAGAATTTTTTGTTATAAGTGAATGTTGGTCTAAGGTTATTTCACGCACTTTTGTATCATCGACATGACTATAGTGTAGACTAATGTAGTTTTACGTACGACGCTCATTCTCCGCGTTTCTTAGAGTTCGAAACATCTGAGAGGTAACTTTCTCCGATTGAAGAAATTCGAACTGTCCTTGATCGTAGTGTACGCGGGACGCTCTCAACATTTTCAAAGGTTTCTATCCTATTCTTGAACTGACTTGAATAACTGATTGTTTTTACTAGTATCCGACTTCACTAGTTAGTAATTAGTTATGAGTTGTTTAGCACATGCTTAAGGTGAGGCAAGAATAACTATGAATTTGATTACCTGATATGTTGAATTTCTTTACAGGTAATTAATTATTATTTTGCTATAGTTGCGTGACTAATTAGTTGCTATAGTCAAACCATGGATAAAAAATGGATGACTGCCAATCGATTGTCGAAAGAGTATGAGGATGGGGTATCAGAATTCGTTAAGTTTGCCGTTGCGCACGCCAGAGAACCCAATGGAATGATATGTCCTTGCTTGAGATGCTGTTATGGGAGACGGGTTGACGCGGTTCAGTTGGAATCGCATTTACTGATGCATGGAATTGATAGAAGTTATGCATGTTGGAATTTGCATGGTGAGAAAAGTAGCGGGAATGTTGAATCGAGTTATAATACGACGTATGCTTCAAATGAGGATTTCGCAGACGCATACGATTATGATCGAGTCGAAGAGATTGCAGAAGCGCTTGAAGAAGATCTTGAGGATTGTCCCAAAATGTTCGAGAGGTTGGTAAGCGATGCAGAGAAACCGTTGTATGATGGTTGTACAAAATTCACAAGATTGTCTGCGGTGTTAAAGTTGTACAACTTAAAGGCGGACAACGGATGGTCGGATAAAAGTTTCACACAGTTATTAGCCCTCGTGAAAGAAATGCTACCAGAGGATAATGTTCTTCCCAATCGAACGTATGAGGCCAAAAAGATGTTGTCCTCTATTGGCATGAGCTATGAAAAGATACATGCATGTCCAAAAGATTGCGTTTTATTTCGAAACGAGTACGCAGTGTTAAATGAGTGTCCTAAATGCGGTGCCCCTCGATATAAGGAAAAGTTGTCTCCGGAAAAGGTGTTATGGTATTTTCCTATAATTCCGAGATTTAGGCGCATGTATCGTAGTGAGACCGATTCAAGACACTTGACTTGGCATGCAGATGAAAGAATTATTGATGGGAAGTTGCGACATCCGGCAGACTCACCACAGTGGACGAAAGTTGATATTGATTATCCTGAATTTGGAAAAGAAGCAAGAAATCTTCGCTTGTCGTTGTCTACTGATGGAATGAACCCGCATGGTATTCAAAGTATCTCGCATAGCACCTGGCCTGTGATTCTTATGATATATAACCTACCTCCGTGGCTATGTATGAAGCGTAAGTACATGATGCTATCTATGTTAATTTTTGGGCCCAAACAACCAGGGAATGACATAGACGTGTACTTGGCACCCTTAGTCGAAGATTTGAAGTTTTTGTGGGAGACCGGTGTGGAGGTTTACGATGGGTATAGGAAAGAAAGTTTCAACTTGAGGGCGATGTTGTTTGGAACAATTAATGATTTTCCGGCGTACGGAAATCTATCAGGGTACAGCATTAAGGGTCAAAAAGCGTGTCCTGTTTGTGAAGATGAAACCGATACGATGCGATTGAACTTTTGTCAGAAGAATGTTTTTCTCGGTCATCGTAGATTCTTAAATTCTAATCATCACTATCGTGGGTGGAGAAAGGCATTCAATGGAGAGGCAGAACACGGTAGAGCTCCACATATGTTGACAGGTGATCAGATTTTTGAAAAGGTGAAAGATGTGAGTACTGAGTTTGGCAAGCCTTTTGCACATAGACTTGTCACGAGTGGGTGGAAGAAGAGGTCGATTTTTTTTGAACTTCCATATTGGAAGTCGTTGTACGTAAGACATTTCCTCGATGTTATGCATATTGAAAAAAATGTATTTGATAGTGTTATTGGTACGTTACTCAATATACAAGGAAAGTCTAAGGATGGCATTAACATAAGGAAGGACATGTTAAACATGGGAATTAGAACTGAATTGGCACCCGTGACGAAAGGAAGACGCACATATCTACCACCTGCTGTTTACACTCTATCTAGAAAGGAGAAGAAAATATTGTGTAAGTTCCTCAGTGAAGTTAAAGTTCCAGAAGGCTACTCATCAGATATTAGAAGACTTGTGTCAATGAAAGACCTAAAGTTAAAGAGTTTAAAGACTCATGATTGCCATGTTATAATGGAACATTTTCTACCAATAGGTATACGTTCTATTCTGCCAGAAAAAGTAAGAAGCGCAATAACTAAGTTGTGTTTTTTCTTCAAGTCAATTTGCAGCAAGGTGATCGATCCTGCGATCTTACCAACATTGCAAAAAGAGGTGGTTGTTACTTTATGTGAGCTTGAAATGTATTTTCCTCCCTCGTTTTTTGACATAATGGTTCATCTAGTCGTTCATCTTGTCAAAGAGACACAGTTGTGCGGACCAGCTTATATGAGATGGATGTACCCTGCTGAACGTTATATGAAAATTTTAAAAGGGTACGTGAAAAACCGAAGTCGACCGGAGGGTTGTATTGCGGAACGATACATTGTTGAAGAAGCGGTTGAGTTTTGCACTGAATATCTGTCAAATGTTCAATCAATTGGACTCCCCAAATCTCATATTGTCGAGAAAAAAGAAGGAAAAAGACTAATTGGAAATAAAGTTGTGACAGTGTCAATGGTCGAACGGGATCAGGTGCATTTGTATGTTCTGCACAATGAGATTGAGGTTGAGCCGTATGCTGAAATGCACAAGGGTGTTCTTCGAGGTTTAAATCTGAATAGAAATGAGAATTGGATAGTACGAGAGCACAATCGAAGTTTCATACCGTGGTTTAAGGAACAAATTTATTCAAAGTATCGTTCGGATCCTGCTTCAGTAACAGAAAGGTTGAGATGTTTAGCATATGGTCCAAGTATGATTGTGTTTTCTTATAGCGCATACGCAATTAATGGATACACATTTTATACCAAAGAACAGGATGATAAAAGTACTATGCAGAATAGTGGTGTTACCTTGGTAGCTGAAGCGATGCACATATCAAGTGCGAATGACTTAAACCCGAAATTTGCAAATCTGTCATATTTTGGGGTTATCGAGCGCATTTTGTTGTTTGATTACGGGAAGTTTCAGATTCCTGTATTTGATTGCAAGTGGGTTGAAAATAATAATGGCGTACGAATGGATAAGTCAGGATTTTTGCAAGTGGATCTCAATAGGGTGGGGTACAAAGATGAACCTTTTATTCTAGCCACTCAGGCTAAACAAGTGTTCTATGTCAATGATCCGACAAGTACGAAATGGTCTATAGTGCTTTTGTCTAACAAAGTAATTGATGAAAACATTGGAGATCAAGGTGATATTGGCGTTGGCATTGAATCTTGTACAAGAAACGATCAAAATGAGAATGAACCTTGTACTAGAGATGATCATAATGAGGGTATTTGGATCAATCCAACCATCCGAGTTGTTAACAGAAGCGTAAAATATATTGCTACCAAGAAAAGAAAGAGACGTTAGTGAAAAAGGTATTATTATAATTATAGCCTAATATTGTAAGTAATATGTGAATAATGTTTTGAATTTTTGGCATATCTTTTGAACCGTTTTGAATTTTTGGCATATCTGATGGTGAGGTTTATTTCTTGCAAGTTTGGTTTTTTAGCATTTTATTCAATTTTGAGTTCCTTTAGTGCTATTCATATCTTTTTCGACTATCCATTTTCATGTAGTGTACTAATGTGCTTGTTTGACTTTTGTTACAGGTCTAATGGCTAGCAATGAAGAAAACCCGCAAGGAAACCAACAAGAAAACCCACCAGGAAACCAACAAGATCATGAAAACTCACAAGAAACAAATCATGCAGCGGATGATACTTCAGCAAATGATGTTGCACGAGGCATCACCATAATGCGCGAAATCATTCGTGCTAGAGATAAGGGAGTGAAATATAATGTGGATTGGAATCATTCAAATCAAGTAGTTGGGGTTAATGCTTCAAAATTCACAAGCTACGTTGGTACACTTGTTCGTATGCATGTGCCAATCTCCATATCTAGATGGAATGCGAAACAATGTGAAGCATTGAAGCAAGGAAAAGAAATGTTTTGGGAAGATGTTAAGGTATGTATGTTATATGGTTTATATGGTTATATGTTTATAAGTTTATAAGTTTATATGGTGTATATGGTTTTTAAACTACTTATATGTTTATATGGTTTATATTGTTTTTAAATTACTTATATGTTTATATGGTTTATACGCAGCGGTCTTTTAACGTTCCAGATGAGCGTAAAGGCTTCGTACTTGGGTTGGCCGGGAAAAGATTTAGAGGGTGGAAAAATCTGTTGACGAACACCTATCTTAAGGATGACAAAGGAAAGTGGCTGGAAGAGTTCCCGGCCGGAAGGCCAGAAAAGTATAATCTTTTCATTAAACAAGAAGATTGGACTGAGTTTATTAGACAAAGAGATGACGAATTCCGGCAAAAGAGTGCCAAAAATAGTGAGAGAGCATCAAAGCCCGCGTACCCATACAAAAAAGGGCGTTTGGGATATGCGCGCTTAGAGGAAAAAATTGTAAGTAATAAATAGAAATGATATGTTCTTATTAATTGTCTAAATGTGTTGTATTTGACGATCTAACCGTTTGTTTCTATGCATAGTTAGAGGAGACGAAAAGTGATGAAACCTCACTTCCAGCACATTTGCTGTGGAAGGAAGCCCGTGTGGGCAAGAATCAAGCTGTTGATCCAAGTGTTCTAAGAATTTATGATGAATGCGTAAGTATAACAATGTGTCTTTAATTAAATCAAATTTTTATGACTATTTAATTGATTTTTTTATCTCCATTATTTTCAGGAGACATTGTCACAAACGGAGTCCACCGGTGACGACCAGGATACGAGGAGCGTACTTAGTAAAGCACTGAATGTTCCTGAGTATTCCGGTCGGGTTAGGGGTAAAGGTCACGGTGTGACTCCAACCTCTTTCTACCAGCATCATCGGAAAAGAAATCCTACCAATGCAGAAGTGATGAATGTACTTATGGAATTACAAGCAAAAGTCAATGCATTGGAAAGAGATAAAGAGGTATTAATGAGGGAAAAGGGCAATGCGGCAATGGCGAAAGAAACTAGTGACAACGCTAGTATCAACCGTCAGAATAAATTTCCTGAGGTAATTATAAATATATTGATAAATCTCTATTGTTCAAGTTTCTCATTTTTATTCCACCTCTTTCTATTATTGAATTAAAAGTAATATGTATGCATATTGGTTTAGGGCATTTCATCTTGCCAACTATACGTAATGGCATCAGATTATCACCTTGTTGGCAAGGGAAAAGTGTACAACACTTTGGGAGATTTAATTCATAATACACCGATCCCGGCTGGACACCTGAGAGTATCAGTAGATTATCCTATTGATCCCGATGCGTTGGTACCGGTACCTGACGTGGCCTTGGATATAAGATCGGTGCGAGACGCAGTAGGGTCGTTTGTTGCATGGCCCTTGGACCTCATTTTCATTGATGATGAGGTATGTTTAAAACCGTTAATATGAATCATTTAGATTTCAAATGTCAATTCTGAACCGTTAAGTTAATTATTTTTTAATATTAGCCTCCTACAAAACCCGCTAATAAGGGTAAGGAGATTTTGCAGCAAGGCGGCGAGTCTATGGCATCAATTCCAGAGGTACACTTAAATTGTTTATTATATGATAAGAATTTAAAACTGAACGATTTTATAATTTACCTAAGTTATATGATTGTTAGGTATCTGCGAAAGTGTCACAACAAGTGACCCAGCCTGTTCGTAGCAGACCACCCCCGAAAAAGTCAATGCATAAGGGGGGAAGAGGCGGGGGAAGAGGCGTTTTTGTACCTCGATATCGGAATACACTTGGAGTACTTTTGGAAACCTCAGATTTGAAGTCAGGTGGTATTCGTACAATCCTTATGGATGCAGATATCTTTGGTCTTGACTGCCAAGAAACGATAGGAATGGACGAAATGACTGAGATTATGACGCATGGTGAATTAGGCATCGGCAATGTTCATGCATACATCCGGTATTCCGATAAATATATCATTTAATTAGTTGAACAATTTATTTACACATTTCAATGAAAATAGTCTAATGTTTATATGTTTTTATTTAAGGTTGTTGTACGATAAAAAAATGCGCGAGACTGTATTGGCAAGACGCTTCCATTTCTTGTCTGCCCATATTGTCAGCGGAGCGACAATTGTCAGGGACCCGGGTTCAGTTAGGGAGTACTTAGTGAATCGATACACGGCCTACGTCGGCAACCCAGATAGCTTGTTTATTTTGCCGTATAACACTGTTCCAGTGGGGTGAGTTTTTCATTTATTCTAATATATCTTTGTTTATTTTGCGTAGAAACTTTTCTTCTAAACTGTTGCTTAAATTTTTAGAAAACACTGGTTGTTGTTGGCTATCGATCCGATTAAAGAAGTTGTGTACTTTCTGAATTCGGTAGACGGGGAATGGACTAACTATCCCGCTATGAAGGAAACTGTTGATCAGTAAGTGAGATCGTTCTAACTATTCGTGTATATTTATATATTTAATTATTTCTGTGAGATTGATCTAAATATATGTTTTTATTTTCTTAGATCAATACAAATATTTCGTAGTCAAAGGGACGCACAGGTACCCCGGAGTAAATCATCAAATATTACTTGGATCAAAGTGCAGGTACAAAATTAGTTGCTTATAATAATAATGTTACTTGATAAAATTACACGACAACTATAAAATATATTCTGTTTTTCTATGCAGTGTCCGTTACAGAATAACGATGTAGATTGCGGATACTTTTGCTTGAGGTTTATGAAAGAAATCCTTCATAAAAATCAAGTAGAGATTCCAAGCACGGTATGGATTTATAACTTAGAATAATTTTGTATGATTTCTACATTTAATAACATCATGCATATACTGAAGTAATAATTTCTTATGTAGTACTTTGATGACCTCTATACTATGTCGTACACGAAAGTTCAAGTGGAAGAAGTCAAAGAGGAAATATGTCAATTTTATGTTGAAAACAGATTATTCTGATGGGTATGAATAAAATATTATTGTACGTGTTAGTTTGATTGTGTTGGAGCCTTTAATATTGTTTGTTTAATTTACCGTGTTGTTCATATTCATACTTTGCAGGATGACGACCGTGTCGGTGGAGCATTATTTTCGATGTAATTATATATGATTTAGTTACATATGTATATATATATATGGTTACAAATTAACACGATACTTTGTATGTGATTTAGTTATGGTTACAAATGTATATAAGGATTGAATTATGGTTACAAATGTATATATACTTTGTATGTGATTTAGTTACATATGTATATAAGGATTTAGTTATGGTTACAAATGTATTATATGGTATACCGGTTTCTGTTAATATAATACCGGTTTCTGTGAATATTATAAGGATTGAATTACAGGTTAATTTATTGGACCAAAAAAAAATTACAGGCCGCACAGGGAACCTCAAATTATAGGTTTCACTTTAAAAAATTTGTATGAGCTACGAAAGCGCTTTTGGCTAAAAAGCGCTTTCGTAGGCAGGATAAATAAAAAAAAATATTAAATAGAAACCCCCTACCAAAGCGCTTTTTATGGAAAAAGCGCTGTGAAAGACCCCCCTATCAAAGCGCTTTTTCCATAAAGCGCTGTAAAAACCATGATAAATAAAAAAAAAAAATTAAATAGAAACCCCCTATCAAAGCGCTTTTTATGGAAAAAGCGCTGTGAAAGACCCCCCTATCAAAGCGCTTTTTCCATAAAGCGCTGTAAAAGCCATGATAAATAAAAAAAAAAAATTAAATAGAAACCCCCTATCAAAGCGCTTTTTATGGAAAAAGCGCTGGGAAAGACCCCCCTATCAAAGCGCTTTTTCCATAAAAAGCGCTGTAAAAGGCCTGATAAATAAAAAAAAAATAATTTAAATAGCACACCTATCAAAGCGCTTTTCAAAAAGCGCTGGGAAAGACCCCCCTATCAAAGCGCTTTTTAAGGAAAAAGCGCTGTGATAGGTGCACCTACGACAGCGCTTTTGGCCAGAAAAAAGCGCTTTCGTAGCCTACGCCAGCGCTGGCTACGGCAGCGCTTTTAAGCGCTTTTAAAGGGCAAAAAAAAGCGCTGTGAAAGCCCATTTTCGTAGTAGTGTATATATATATATATATATATATATATATATATATATATATATATATATATATATATATATATATATATATATATATATATATATATATATATATATATATATATATATATATATATATATATATACACATAGGGTTCTAATATCTTCCTTTTGTATAAACCAACCCACGTACCTTAGATCTCTTATTTGCTTTGCTTTTAGTTTTTGCTTCTTGTATTGCATATTTTATTATAGGGTTTTGATCTTTTCCATTTTCCTTGGAAACAATAAATTTCGGTGGTGACTTCTTAATTTTGCGAGTCAAGTTAGTTAGTAGCTTGGTCTCCCAATTTTTCACCGCGGTAGAAAATGGAGACTTCATTGGGGAATATCCTCAAGAGGGTTAGAGCCTAATTTGTTTTATCTGTTTTTGTTATTATTATTGTTTGATTGTATATATGTGATGTGTTCTACTTCCTTGGGGTGTTTTGGTGATTCTTGCAAGGACAAGTCTACACCTGGACTAACTTACATTTAAGATTAGGATGGTGGTATAATCAAAAGTTACATGATTAGAGTAATCCTGAAATAAGTATCATAGGATAACCCCACTCAGTGGAGGCCTCTTTGGGGGTGGTAATGCTAAACAATACAATTGTTGAAGCATTATTACTTTCAACCTGAGAGCCCGCAAAGCTGAGGATCGTATAACCCCTTAACCCATCTTGTCCTTTAGGATGTAGTGCAGTGACCATTCAAAAGTAGTCTTGAATTAGTTGTTACGTGATACTACACTCAGACGAGGTTTTCTTGAGAATATTATTGATACTCACAAGTATTTGTGTAAACACGTAATATCCGAAAGAAGAATCACGACTATGAGAACTTTTAGAATCTTGTTCTACAAGTACAATAAACCCATAGTACATACCTTATGGGTGGTTCTTACCTTTGACTCCATGATCGTGATGTTAAACCCTTAAAACCATGTTTGTGATTATTGCATAACCATGCATTCATGCATTCATAAACTATAAAAAAACTTTTTCACTTGGTTTTCAAGGAACTCACAAATTCTCATTGCAAACATCATAGGTTTTGTAACCATGGATATTGGAAAGAAGAACACTAAGAAATATGATTCAAGAGGCCCCAGTTACAAGATTTAAGAAAGCTAGGTTCTTTGGTATCTAATCATGAAGATTTCAGAAAACATTATGGGAGGCTTTTGAGTATTCTCTAGGTTAATGTTCCAGATGGAATTCTTGAAACTCTTATTCAACTATATGATCGACTTTACCATTGCTTCACGTTCCCTGATTATCAGTTAGTTCCTACCTTAAACGAGTAATCTTTTCAGATTGGATTGCTAGTATAAGATGTTTTGCCTTTCAGTGGTTTTGAGGAGGTCCCTGGGCCCCCTATTATTGCTAAAGCCCTTCATTTAGAGACATCTGAGGTAAAAGCAAATTTTACTTTCAGAATGGATTTCCAAGGTTTAACTTCCAAGTTATTGATGGAGAAAGCTATTGTCTTAGCCAAAGCAGATATTAGGGATGCTTTCGAGGCAGTTCTTGCCTTACTCATTTATGGGTTTGTGCTCTTCCTAAACATTGACCATTTTGTTTATATCGGTGCTATTCAGATATTCTTGATTTGTAACCTAATGCCTACTTTACTTGGAGACGCTTACCACTCTATTCATCATAGGACTCAGAAGGGATATGGAACCATCACACACTGTACACCTCTATTGTACAAGTGGTTTAAGTCGCACTTGCCACAGTCCTATCTCTTCAAAGACAACCTAGACAAGCTTAGGTGGTCCCAAAGGCTTATGTCCATTACTCAGGCGGATTTAACTTGGTATATTCCATCTTATGACATTGGGGTGATCATTGACAGTTGTGGAGGGTTCCCTAATGCACCTCTTCTTGGTATAGAAAGAGGAATAAACTACAACCCTATTCTCGCTAGGCGCCAGTTTGAATACCCTATGAAGGACAAATCCGATAATATTCTGTTATCAGGTTTCTTTTACCTTGATGAGGAGGATAATCTAGATTTGAAGGAGGATATTTGCAACAGGTTGCAAGTATCATGGTTATTCGAAGTTCAAAAGAGCACATTTGTAGTCTTTGCATAAAGAATTAGAAGTTTTTGCAATTGGAGAATTAAAATTGTTGATGAGTACTTTGCAAACACAATTGAAATTGCCAATCAAATGACTGGACATTGAGAGAAATTTGAGAAGGAAATATTTGTCGAGAAGATATTGAGATCGATGTCCTCAAAATTAAACTATATTATGGGTTCCATTGAAGAGTCCAATGATGTAACAACTTTTTTCATTAATGAACTGTAAAGTAGCTTGCTTGTGAATGACAAAAGATGAAAGGTAAAAGAGGTTTAAATGAAGAACAAGCATTAAAAACGTCCAATGCAGGAAGAGGTATTGATAGAGGTAGATGAAGGTTCTCAAGAAGAGGCAATGGCAAAGGTAAAAAAGGTAGTGAATTTATGGAGTACTACAAATGTCACAAGGTAGGACACTATCAAATTGAGTGTCCTAGTTGGGTAGAAAGTGAAAACTATGCTGAATACAATGAAGAAGAATAGATGATCTTGATGGCCAAGAGTGAATCAAAAGGCTAGGATAAGGAAGAAATATGGTATCTTGATTCTAGATGCATCCAGGGGTGTTCGTGGGTTAGGTTGGGTCGAATTTGATGAAATCTAATACCCAACCTAATAAATAGTTATTGGGTTGGGTTGAGTGTTCAACCCGTACTTCTAAGACTAAACCTGAATCAAACCAACCCACTCATCAATGGGTTGGGTTGGGTTCGCAGGTCATCCACTAAATTTAATTTTAAATTGTAAATAAAAAATCAATTCAATTAACACATTTGTTTTACATAAACATTAAAAAAATCATATAGTTTTAGTATTTAATTTGAATAGAATATATCATATAATACCTACCAGCTCTTTCACAATCTGAATCAAGTCCAAAAGCAAATACAAAATGTGTAGAATATAATTTAAATGATAAGATATATATCTCTTTTAATAAAGAAATTCAGTCTTTGAAATTTGATTTAGGCTTAAGTTTTTATAATTAATAAAAACTATAATTATATTCCATTACTCAGGCGGATTTAACTTGGTATATTCCATCTTATGACATTGGGGTGATCATTGACAGTTGTGGAGGGTTCCCTAATGCACCTCTTCTTGGTATAGAAAGAGGAATAAACTACAACCCTATTCTCGCTAGGCGCCAGTTTGAATACCCTATGAAGGACAAATCCGATAATATTCTGTTATCAGGTTTCTTTTACCTTGATGAGGAGGATAATCTAGATTTGAAGGAGGATATTTGCAACAGGTTGCAAGTATCATGGTTATTCGAAGTTCAAAAGAGCACATTTGTAGTCTTTGCATAATGGGTTGGGTTGGGTTCGCAGGTCATCCACTAAATTTAATTTTAAATTGTAAATAAAAAATCAATTCAATTAACACATTTGTTTTACATAAACATTAAAAAAATCATATAGTTTTAGTATTTAATTTGAATAGAATATATCATATAATACCTACCAGCTCTTTCACAATCTGAATCAAGTCCAAAAGCAAATACAAAATGTGTAGAATATAATTTAAATGATAAGATATATATCTCTTTTAATAAAGAAATTCAGTCTTTGAAATTTGATTTAGGCTTAAGTTTTTATAATTAATAAAAACTATAATTATATTAAAAAATGATATATATATATATATATATATATATATATATATATATATATATATATATATATATATACACACACACAAACACACACACATAGTAAGGGTTTTGCATGATTATTTATAAAAAAATAAAATAAAAATAATATGACAAGTCAATGGGTTAGGTTCGTGGGTCATTCAAAATTCGAAACCTGTTACACAAACTAAATATCAATGGGTTTAAATGGGTTGGTTCGAGTTAGATGCGTACATGATTAGGTTGATCTAAAATTAGGGTTGGGTTGGGTTGGGTGAGTGGGTTCGCGGGTTTACCCCTACCCATGAACACCCTTAGATGTAATAACCATATGTTGGAGTTAAAGCTTGGTTCTTTTAATTTGATGCAAATTTTAGGGAATTTGTCAAGCTAGGTGATAACTCAACAATGTCTGTTATGGGAAAAAGGAATGTGAACCTGGGCATTAGCCACAAGGCACATGTTATAAATGATGTCTATTACATACCAGGTTTGATAAATAATCTTCTCAGCATTAGTCAACTTCAACAGAAGAAACTAACTGTTGTATTCAAGCTGGATTTTCTCCAATTTTTTCATGAATATAAGGGTATGATATTGACTACAAAGATGTCTCAGAATAGGATGTATGTGATCCATGCAAAAATCATCAATGCCTGTGTGTTTTCAGATAACTAAACAAATGGAATCTCAACTGTGGCATATTAGGTAGGCACATTTGAGCTTCAAGGGATTAGACACACATGTGAAGAAGGAAATGGTGAGATGTTTTACAAGTAGGGTAAACATAAAATAAAGATGAATTTATTGCTTGATAGGAAATAAACACATAGATCCCATACCTAAGCAAGCTACTAGGAGATCCAGTGCAAAGCTGAAGCTTGCCCACTATGATATTTGTGGGCCTATCAAGCCCGAGTCACTTGGAGGAAACATGTATTTATTCACCTTCTTAAATGATTCCAGTAGGAAGACTTGGGTTTATTTTCATAAAGAAAAGTAAAATGAATTTGATGTCTTTAAAAGATTCAAGGCATTGGTTGAAAAATAATCCAATTGCCTAATTCATTACCTCAGAATTGACAAAGGTGGAGAATTCACATCAAATGTGTTCAATGAATTTTGTAGCTTGCAAAGGATTAAGAGACAGTTCACCATTGCATATACTCCAAAACAAAATAGAGTACATGAAATGAAAAATAGGACTCTCATGAGTATGGTTAGAAGCATGCCATCATGTAGAAATGTTCCCAAACATTTCTGGACTGATGTAGTGAGATGTGCCACTTATGTCACGAATAGAAGTCCTACATTTACAGTAAAAAACATGACCCGTGAAGAATATCAGAGTGGAAAAAATCCATCAATACATCACTTCAAAGTGTTTAGCTGTGTTGCTCATGCTCATATCCATGACACACAAAGAAGGAAATTGGATGGCAAAAAATGTGCAATGTATGAATCTTAGTGTTTGTGAGGAATCCAAAGCCTACAAGTTGTATGAACAAGTTAAAGGAAAATTCACCATCAGTAGAGATGTTGTGTTTGAAGAAGAAAAATGTTGGAATTGGAACAAAAAGGCTCAAGCAAGCCTTAAAGATTCACAAGTCCAAGTAGAAGATGAGAGTGAAGCTAAAATTCAAGAAATACTTGGTGCAATAACTCCAAGAGTAATAGAAATTCAACTGAAGAACTTGTTCAAGAACCTGTAGATGGTCATACAAATGAAGAGAATGATGGAAGAACATAAAGCATTGAAGAACCTAATGATCCAATTTATAGAATCAGAAAACCTCCAAGGTATCTCAATGACTATTTGGCTAGTTTAGAAAATGAAGAGGAGGATCAACTGTATAACTTTGTAGTCTTTACATAAAATGGGGATCCTACTAGCTATATGGAAATTGTCATATTAGAGGTATGTAGGAAATCAATGGATCTTGAAATAGAGTCCATAGAGAATAGTGATACTTGGGAATTAACAACACTACCCAAAAACCTAAAGACCATTGGTGTAAACTAGATCTACAAAACAAAGTACAGTGAAAAGGGAGAAGTGGAAAAACATAAAGCTAGGTTAGTGGAAAAAGGATATTCTCAAAGGTAAGGTATTTGTTTTAATAAAGTGTTTGCTCCCGTGGCTAGGTGGGACACCATTAGAACCATACTAGTTGTAGCAACAACTCAAAATTGGTGTGTGTTTCAACTAGATGTAAAAAGTGCCTTCCTGCATGGTGAGCTATCTGAAGATGTTTACATAAGCCAACTTGCAGGATATCACAAAGGCAAGCTTGGAATGGTGTATAAGCTGAAGAAATTCCTTTATAACCTAAGACAAGCTCCAAGGGCCTGGTATAACAAGATATACTCGTATTTTTGTATTGACAAATTTTTGAAATATACTTATGAGCACACTTTTTTTTTGGTTAAACATTGAATTGAAAGGAAAATTCTCATTGTCAGGTTGTATGTATATGATCTTACCTACACTGGAAATGACCTTCAAATGATGGATAAATTTGAGCAGTCAATGAAAGGAGAGTTTTCCATGACTAACTTGGGAAGGATGGGGTATTTTTTGGGAATTGAAGTGAAGCCGGGAAATGATGGGATCTTCATACATCAACAAAAGTATGTTGAAGAGATCCTATCAAGATTTAGCAATGGATGGACGCAATAAGGTATGCAGTCCTATTGTTTAAGACAACAAATTAGTGAATGATGAAAATGGTAATGCCGCTGGTGCCACAATTTACAAATAGATGGTAGGAAGTTTAATTTTCCTTCTAGAAACAAGACTAGACATGGCATTTTCTGTGTGCTTGGTGGTCTGATACATGGAAATACCCATAAAAATGAATGTTGCTGCAGTCAAGAGAATCCCGAGGTAACTATAAGGCACCTTAGACTTTGGCATCCTGTGCAAGCATGAAGGCACAACCAACTTCCAATTGCTAGGATGTACTAACTCTGGTTATACATGAGATGGAAATGACAAGAAAAACACCTTAAGTCACGTGTTCAAGATGAGATCAAGATCAACCTCATGGTCCTCGAAAAAACAACCAATAGTCACATTATCAATAACAGAAGCACAATTTGTAGTTGCTGCCTCATGTGTTTGCCAAGGAGTATGTCTAAGAAATGTGTTGTCTCATTTGAAAGTGCCTCAAAATCAAGGGTCAATCATCTTTTGTGACAATAATTCCTCGATCAAGTTGTCAAGGAATCCTATCATGCTTGGAAGGTACAAGCATATAGATGTTAGGTTTCATTTCTTGAGAGACTTGACTAAAGATGAAGTCATTGAGTTGAAGCGCTACAACACACGAAACAAATTGGCTAACATCCTTACTAAGCTATTGAAGCTTGGGTCATTTGTCTAGATAAGGGAAGGCTTAAAAATGGAATCATTAACTAGTATTAGTTGATTTCTTTGGAGAAATCAAAGTAAATGAGGGATTGTTGTATATTCTTGTTAAGCATTGTTTAGCATTGGTTCTTAGTTAGTTAAGAGTTAGTTGCAACATTATTTGTTTCTAAGTAATGCTTACTACTCTTTGTGTTACATGTATAAGTATTAGTTTGTACTCATAACATATCAATGAAAACTTTGGCATTCTAATTCAACATATTTATGTCCAGGATGAGTTATGAGGATGTACTCAAGTCACCATATAATCGAAGTATGACTGAATGAAACATCAATGGTATCATCAATGGTATCATCAATGATACATGGATATAACGGTTGTATTGAATATTGATTCGTCATGATTAAACTCTTTTGTTCTTAGGAAATTATTTCTCTAGTCGTATCAACTTGGAGATAGAATGATCCATGTGTCAGATTTATTTGATGTTATGATGCATAAGTTAACGTCATGCCTAATATTTGTTGATGTTTGATATTTAATTGTTATTAAATATTTGTTACATACATTCAATATTATTTTACTCCGTTATCTAATATCTTTGAGAATAATGACTCAAATTCATATGTTTTTCACGTGCTTCTGGATCATTTACACATGTAGATGACAACTGTAACAACCTCATCTCATTTAACAACACTATCATATTCAACCTTTTTTGTCCTCCTTTGCTTCAACTCCGTAGAAATTGAATATAATATGATAAAAATAGAAAAGTACTATGATTCTACCACTCGAACTACCAATTTAGCTACTAACTCAAAATTTTGATGGGAGTGTTGAAGTAAAAGTACACATTTTCTAACTATTGGATTCAACTCTTGTGAAAAGAAAAAACTTGTAAATTTATGCAAGAGACAACAAGGTCAAATAATAAAGTTGATTGATGAGACCGAATTAATATAAAAATGACTTTTTGAGCATTTGAACACTATCAACCAACATTATAACTCAATTTTGTCACACCCTTTTGTCCTACATGAAAAATTAAAAAAAAAATACTAGTATTTTGACAAAGCAAATAATTTAAGAATAAAAGACAAAGAGAACACTTCAATTATTATCTATAAACAAAGTGTTAATAATTACTAAAAATTCACACAATCGTGAAAATCAAAATACATATAGCTTCACATTTTGTCAGCCAAACTAGAATTTGCAGAAAAACAGTTTAATTATTTTTACACTAACTATAAATTAAACTCTAAAGATTATTTTACTTTCTAAAAGTGATAAAAACAAAATACACATTTTTCACCTGCTTTGGTTCCGACCAAGCATTAGGCCGGTGGCAAATTATGTACCAAAAGAAAACAAACATATATCACCATAATTTCACATGGATGGCTGCACAATAAAATTTCCCATTCCACTTTCCACCCAACAACAAAATTGTTATTTCCACACCGACCCATGATTCAACCCTAAAAACATTCATAAAAATTAAAATTAAAATGCAAAAGTAAAAAAAAAATGTTTAATTAGAAAAGTTTCATTCCACTACCATGATAGGTCAAATACACGGCACAATAAAAAAATAACAGAAATTAAAATTCCATTCCACAGGTCTTTGTTTCTTCACATGAGAATCAGAACATCATCAAAGATTTTTCTAGTAAAAGTAAACACGTTTTGGTTTGGTCATAGGTATTTGTACCACACACAAAAATCACTAATTGCACCCTTCCACTATACTTCACAAACCCCTTCATCACCAAACACTATATTTAAGACTCTCATTCCCAAAAGCCATAACTCATCAATTCCAAACACACCCTTTTCTCTCTTATTGATAAAGATATAAACTTTCGTCAACCCAACTCACAGAAATCAAAAGGGTCGTCAAAATTCTTTGCTGTTGTTGTGGTTGTTGGAAGTTGAATCAGCATATATAACAGACCCAATTGTTTAATTTCTAAAAATCAAAATTTTTCTTCAATTTTGTAAGTATTTAGGCCAAAATATTTTGCATCTTTCTGTTAATCTTCTATGGCAACTTGGGTTTTATCAGAATGTGGTTTAAAGCCTTTTGGTCCAGTATTTTCCAAACCAAGAACTGGTTTTGCTGTTTCCAACAACTCAAAGGTTAGATTTTTAGGCACAAGCAAAGGAGTTTCGGATCTCAAATTGCAATTCCAACAAAAAAGTTTTGATTTTAAGGAGAAAAGAAAATGGGGTTTGAATGTGAGTACTCCTTTGAGAGTTGAGTCAATTGAACAACAACAGGAGGAACTTCCGGAGTTTGATCCTGCTTCACCACCACCTTTTTCATTGGCTGATATAAGAGCAGCAATTCCGAAGCATTGTTGGGTGAAGGATTCTTGGAGGTCTATGAGTTATGTTTTGAGAGATGTTGTTGTTGTTTTTGGTTTGGCTGCTGCTGCTGCTTATCTTAACAATTGGATGGTTTGGCCTCTTTATTGGGCTGCTCAAGGAACCATGTTTTGGGCACTTTTTGTTCTTGGACATGATTGGTAAATATCATTACAAGTTTTGTTTTTTACTTTTTAATTTGTTTTTTTCTGCCATGGTTGACTTTTGGAGTGTATGTTTTGGTTACAATGTTGTGTCTTTTCTTTGACTTTGATTGCTGTTTTGGAATTTTCAGTGGTCATGGCAGCTTTTCAAATGATGCTAATCTTAATAGTGTTGTTGGACATTTCTTGCATTCTTCAATTCTTGTTCCCTATCATGGATGGTATGTTTATGCTCTTATTCATATTCATTAGAGTTTCAAAATTATATTTGAAACAAATCAACGTAACACGAACACCAGACACGACACTGATATATCGACATTGGTAGTAATTTAAAAATAATAATAAATTAAACGTAATCACAAGTGCCGGTGTCTGACACAGACACAAATATGCTTTTTTCAAAGGTGTGAATGCTAGAGAGTTTGAAACTAATATTTGATCTTGATTATGCAGGAGAATTAGTCATAGGACTCATCACCAAAACCATGGCCATGTTGAAAATGATGAATCTTGGCTTCCGGTGAGAGGATAGATAGACATTAACATTACTTTTCAGTTTTTAAGAATACTTTTTGCCTTCAATCTTCCACCTAAAATGCTAATATAAGAACTGTATTTTTGCTAATTTTGCAGTTGACAGAAACATTATATAAGGGTTTGGACACTATAACACGTTCTTTAAGATTTACAGCTCCTTTTCCATTGCTCGCATATCCTGTGTACCTTGTAAGTTATTTTTGTGTACACATTTTGACCAGAATTTGTATATTAATTAGGTTTGGTAGAGGAATTGACTAGACTGTTGTTGTTTTTTGAATGCAGTGGACCCGGAGTCCTGGTAAGAAGGGTTCTCATTTCCATCCCGGCAGTGACTTGTTTGTTCCAAATGAGAAAAAAGATGTTATCACTTCTACGGCTTCTTGGTTGGCTATGGGGGCTTTGCTTGTTGGATTGGGATTTGCAATAGGTCCAATTCCATTACTCATGCTTTATGGAGTTCCTTATGTTGTAAGTTTCATATATACATATATTTTAAATTTCCGTGGTTGGATTTAAGAATGAAATCCTAATTTGACTTTGCTTTGAATTGAAGATCTTTGTCATGTGGTTGGATTTCGTGACATATATGCACCATCATGGTCATGAAGACAAATTACCTTGGTATCGTGGAAAGGTACATTTATATAATCTAACCTGGATTCTCTCCAGTCCATTCCATCAAATCTCGTCCGTTGGACCCAGATTGTACCTTAATCCAACAGGCGAGATATGTCTGCATTGATTGGACGGCCGCTATACTTTTTGGTTTGTTAATTGTGTCTATTCAGTCAAATCTCGACCGTTGAATCAAGATTGTACCTCGATTCATTAGGCGAGATATGACTACATTGGTTGGACGACCATTATGCTTTTTGGTTGTTGTGTCTATTCAGTCAAATCTCGATTGTTGGATCAGGATTATGCCTTGATCCAACAACTGCTATGTTTTTTGATTTGTTGATATGTTCATTTAATCAAATCTCGACTGTTGGATCTGGATTTTAGTTTACATATTTAATCTTCATCATGTTGAATAGGAATGGAGCTATCTTAGAGGCGGACTTACTACTCTTGATCGCGATTACGGATGGATCAATAACATTCACCACGACATTGGAACTCACGTCGTTCATCACCTTTTCCCTCAAATTCCACACTATCATTTAGTTGAAGCAGTGAGTTTCACTCTCTACTTTAACAATGTATATATATTGATTTGTTTTAAGTTCGAGAGTTCTGAATTTTTCTCTGCCTTGCAATTGCTTGCAGACCGAGGCAGCTAGGCCTGTGTTCGGAAAATATTACAGAGAGCCAAAGAAATCTGCTCCTCTTCCATTTCACCTTATTGGAGAATTTATAAGGAGTCTAAAGAAAGATCATTTTGTTAGTGACACTGGTGATATTGTATATTACCAAGCAGATCCTGAACTTAGTGGCTCTTCTGATGAAAATTAATATTGAACTTTTGTCATATAGTTAGTGCAATTAGTAGAATTTACTTCATAAAAAAAGTCATTGATGGAAATTAAAGAATATGTAGGGTATAAGATTATTATCCTTCCTTTCTAACTGGTGAATTTTGTAAATTGATTATTCTTCATGAAGGGAGTGATATTCTGAGTTATATGATGAAGTTACAGTTAATTGAAGCACTTTGGTTCATTGATAATTTTGAATATAATTTGTCATTGTTTATTTTTAACTATTGCTTTGTGAAGTTGTTAAGAATGTAGCCATGTTTTTGAACTTTTTTGTTTGCTTTTCTATTTTTTTTATGAATAGACCCAACCTATGTTTGTTGTTTTATGCCTTGTTACTGTCATGTTCTAAATGATCTGCTTTTCTTTGTTTCGTCGCTTTGGGCTATTATGTTTGATTAATGCTGAAAAAAGTCAAGTACATGTTTTAGAGCTCAGGTTACCGTGTGCGATCACTATAGCTCTTTCACGGTAGGAGACCTTTTTTTTTTTGTTCAAGTTTGATTATGGTCATTGAATTAGATGATGGTATGGGACACCCCCAACACATTATATAACACTCCTAATATTCTATTTTCTGTTTTGATTATACAAATGAATGAAAAAGCTGCAATCAATGATATTAAAATGATGCTGCAGCCAATGATGAGATGTAACGTTGCAACCATCCATTCCCACATGAAAAATTAAAAGATCTTGCATAATTTTTAAACGTACGTTAGTGATCAGGACTGAGTCTGTGCTTACTCCACTGTTGGAGAGGCCTAATCTAACATCCTTACATAAGGTCCAAAGGCAAATAATTCAAGTTGGGGATCGTTGGGCAATTCCCCACGTGTCTGTTGGGGAACGTGACCCACGTGTCCGTATCATCGCCATCATATCTGTCCTTCGGGAATCACGGGTCTAACACCTGTTCTCTCGGAGCAGTTGACCAGGGGAGAGTCCACGTGCTGGACTCCATACACACGTAAGTCTTGACAGTTTTCATTGTTGGGCCTCATCGTGGCCCAACATTGGAGACCTTGCCCCAATGCTGGGGGCTATAAATACCCTCTCTCTTGAGAGGGTCAAGTATTGATTCTTTAACTCACATACTCTCATACTTACTTTAGCATCAGAGTATCTTGCAGGTATTGTAACACCCTCTAAAACCCCGAATAAAATTTCGCAAATAATTAAAATTATAATTTCAGAGTACATGTATTAACGAGGATGTCACAATTCTCTTTTAATAAAAATAAGTTCCTGTCATGCATAACATAGAAGCAACTCATACATGTTTACACAGCGGAATAATTTAATTAACAAAACCAATGTTATAATATTTTTAAAATCATCAGGGATTAACACCTGGAAAATATCAACATCATATTATAACAAACATAAGGAAATAAACGAGTCTGACTAAAACAGCTCGACAAACAAACGTTCCCGGAGTTACAACTACCAGAGCATGACCCGGACAATACTTAAACGGAAATAAACTAGAAACAACAAGCCTTCGCCAAGCACCTGAACGAAGCTTCTCAATCTGAAATATTCAACAGTAAGGGTGAGCATCTCAACTATACATTTGATTATACGTTCATAACAATAAATTCAGAAAATCATAAGCATCACCCAAACAGTTAGCATGTTTCATAGTTTACGAAAACCTTTACAATTCATATATTCATAATATATCACTTTTCATACTTATAATTAGCATCCAACATCATTAACAATTTAGCAGCAATACATGCATACAATCAATTAAATACAACATTGGAAGGTCATCCATTCATGTTATATTCAATATAATGCAACACACCCATGCATGTGGTACCATTTTACCGCCCCATTAAATCTCGGGTCACGGATAACTCACCGTTCCATTATATCGCGGACACGGCTACCACCTCAACGTTCCATTAAATCGCGGACACATATATTGGCCACCATGTTAATTCCACACAATGGGAATTAACAAATGCAACATGATATGTAAAGTATGTAACACTCAGCATACTATTAACATCAATCAACATATCATGCAACATCAACAACATCAATCATAACAGGATATGGATAGCATGTAATCACTCAGCATACTATTAAACATCAATCATATCAAGTTATATCATAATTCATGCTTGACACATCATCTAAAAGCATGACAATAAAATCCATATAGTGTTGGTATCATAACATACAATCGTTATTCGATACAAGCATCAATCAACACTAGGAAATCAATAAACACATATTCAAAACATGTCAAACACTGCACATCAAAACAGGATCAACCCGTACATAACAGCATGCACAGAAAACAGAGTTTAAAAACCAACACAGAAGGTTTAACACGGGTGCCCGTGTAAATCAACACTGCCCGTGTGGAAATGTGTCCAGAAAACGCATTATTTTGCCAATACAGGGGATCAACACGGGTGCCCGTGTGAATCAACACGGCCCGTGTGGAAATGTGCCCAGAAACACATTTTTTTGGCAACACAGTGAATCAACACGGGTGCCCGTGTGAAACAACACGGCCCGTGTTGATGAGCGCGGGTCAGATTTTTCCTGAACCTGCAGCAGCTCAGAACAGCAGCCAAACGCGAAAAATACCAGCCAAAACGCGCATTTCGGTACCTAACGACATCGATTTTGTATAACTCAAAACAACACATCAATTTCCTAATTACCAACAATCATCATAGTAACCTTAAAAGTGATTATTCGTCCTCTTGGGGGAAATCTGATAACATCAAGGTCATCCCTAGAACACCTAAGGTAAATTCACGATCATACAGATATACTCCAAATCCACCATTAGGAACCTAAAATCGTTAATTGATTTCATAAAATTGGGAACCTAAACCTTTTCTAACAAGGTTCAATCCTAAGGGTATTGATCCCTAAGAACATCTAACAATTGGGGTTTCTCCCTACGATTATCCAAATTAACCGTACCTAAACCCATAAGCAAAAGTAAATCGAGTAGTAGCCCCCCTTACCTTATCAAATTGCAGCTTGAGTTCTTCGAGCGATGTTCTTCGTTCTTCGTACCTTCAGAGCTCAGCTTCCCAAATATCCCAAATTCTGTGTTATCGTGAATAATGAGAAAAATAACTTGAGTTCCAAAACATATCCTTATTCCTTTTGCACCCCCACTCTTTACTAACAACATCCAAGCCCAATAACTTAAAAACCCAATATTTCTTATTTCTTTTATTTTCTTCAAATATTCCAAAATAAATAATTTCTTTTTATTTTATTAATTCTAATAAAGTAATTTCCCAATTAAATAAATCAAATAATTGAAACTGGGGTGTTACAACTCTCCCCCACTAAAAGAGTTTTCGTCCTCGAAAACATACCTTAGACGAACAGTTCCGGATAAGCCTCTTTCATCTGGCTCTCCAGCTCCTAAGTGATATTTCCATCTGCTGAACCTCCCCAAGCAACCTTCACTAATGCTATCTCTTTACCTCTTAATTGTTTCACTTCCCGATCTTCTATCCTCATAGGCAATGTTTCTACTGTCAGGTTATCTCTCACCTGTACATCATCTATTTGGATTACATGAGATGGGTCTGGAATGTATCTCCTCAACTGAGAAACATGAAAAACATCGTGCAAATTCGCAAGTCTCGGAGGTAAAGCAATACGATAAGAAACTTCTCCAACTCTTTTCGTAATCTGAAACGGACCAATAAAACACGGAGTCAACTTCTTAGATTTCAACGCTCGACCAATACCCGTCATCGGAGCAACTCTCATAAACACATGATCTCCAGCACTGAATTCTAAATTCTTTCTCCTCTTATCATGATAACTTTTCTGACGACTCTGAGAAGCTCTCATCTTCTCTTGAATCAATTTGATCTTTTCCGTAGTCTGCTGAACAATCTCTGGCCCAATTACTGAACTCTCTCCAAATTCATACCAACACAAAGGCGTTCTACACCGTCTACCATACAATGCCTCAAACGGATCCATACCAATACTCGAATGGTAACTATTGTTATAAGTAAATTCAATCAATGGCAAATAGCTATCCCAAGCCCCGCCCTTCTCTAAAACACAAGCACGTAATAAATCTTCTAACGATTGAATCGTCCTCTCCGTCTGTCCATCAGTCTGAGGATGGTAAGCTGAACTCAACCTCAATTTAGTACCCAAAGCCTTCTGCAATCCTTCCCAAAATTTCGAAGTGAATCTCGGATCTCTATCTGACACAATACTAGAAGGAACTCCATGCAAACTCACTATTTTCTCAATATATAACTGTGCCAATCTCTCCATTGAGTAATCCATTCGCACCGGTATAAAATGAGCAGACTTAGTCAGTCTATCCACAACAACCCATATCGCTTCACAATTCTTAGGAGTCCTCGGCAACCCGGATACAAAATCCATAGAAATACTATCCCACTTCCATTCTGGAATAAACATCGGCTGCATAACTCCAGACGGCTTCTGATGCTCAATCTTCGATTTCTGACAGATTAAACATACATACACAAATTCAACTATTTCCTTTTTCATTCCCGGCCACCAAAACAATTTCTTCAAATCATGATACATTTTCGTGGCACCCGGATGAATACTCATCCCACTGCGATGTCCTTCCTCTAATATACTCTTCTTGATTTCTGCGACATCAGGAACACAAACTCTATCGCCAAATCTCATAACATCATTCTCATCAATTCTAAACTCACCACCTTGATCTTGGTTGATCAATGTCAATTTATCAACTAAATTAACATCGGATTTCTGCCCGATCCTGATCTCTTCTAGAATACCACTAGTAAGTTTCAACATACCCAAACGAACACACTTCGGAGTACTTTCACAAATTAAACTCAAATCTCGGAATTGTTCAATTAAATCCAATTCACGAACCATCATCATAGACATATGCAAGGATTTCCTGCTCAAAGCATCTGCAACCACATTTGCCTTACCAGGATGGTAATTCAAACCAAAATCATAATCTTTGAGAAATTCCAACCACCTTCTTTGCCTCATATTGAGCTCTTTCTGATCGAAAAGATACTTCAAACTCTTATGATCACTATACACTTCAAATCTCGAACCATACAGATAATGTCTCCACAATTTCAAGACAAACACAACTGCTGCCAACTCTAAGTCATGAGTAGGATAGTTCCTTTCATGAACCTTCAACTGTCTCGAAGCATACGCAACTACCTGTTGATTCTGCATTAAAACACCACCTAAACCCAACAGAGATGCATCACAATAGACCACAAAAGATTCCACCGGATTCGGCAAAATCAGAATAGGAGCACTAGTCAATCTCCGCTTCAATTCTTGGAAACCTTTCTCACAATCAGAATCCCAAATAAACGCTTGTCCTTTTCGAGTCAACTTCGTCAACGGCAATGCTAACTTTGAGAATCCTTCGATAAACTTTCTGTAATAACCTGCAAGACCAAGAAAACTTCTGATTTCAGAAACAGTCTTCGGCGCTTCCCACTGAGATACTGCTTCTACTTTTGTAGGATCCACTGCAATACCATTCTTAGAAATCACATGTCCAAGAAAACTAACTTCATTCAGCCAGAACTCACATTTGGACAACTTTGCATACAACTTCTTATCTTTCAACAACTCTAACACAATTCTGAGATGTTCCGCATGCTCTTCGTCATTCTTGGAATAAATCAGAATGTCATCAATAAAAACCACAACAAACTTATCCAGATACGGATGAAAAATCCTGTTCATATATTCCATGAAAACACCAGGTGCATTAGTAACTCCGAACGGCATAACAGAATATTCATAATGCCCATACCTCGTTCGAAAAGCAGTCTTTTGAATATCTTCCGCTTTCACACGAATCTGATGATATCCAGATCTCAAGTCAATCTTACTGAATACACTGGCTCCAATTAGCTGATCCATTAGATCATCAATCCTCGGTAAAGGATACCGATTTTTAGTGGTTACTTTGTTCAATTGCCTGTAATCAACACACAGTCTCATAGAACCTTCTTTCTTCTTAACCAACAATACCGGAGCACCCCAAGGCGAAACACTTGGACGAATAAACTTCTTCTCCAGTAAATCTTCCAACTGACTCTTTAATTCAGCCAACTCAGACGCAGACATACGATATGGCGCCATCGACACCGGTCTCGTACCAGGAATCAAATCTATAGAGAATTCCACTTCTCTCTCAGGAGGTAACTCACCAACATCATCAGGAAAGACTTCTGGAAAATCACACACCACTGGCAATTCGCCACCCCTGACCTTTCCTGTTGCATCTAACGAAGCAAGTAACATAAACATATTAGCACCGTCTTCCATTGCTTCTTGTACCTGCCTAGCAGTCATAGTCAAATTCTCGACACCAACTGCTTCTGGAAAAATCACCGTCTTAGCAAAGCAGTTCAGATGAACCCGGTTGAACTCCAACCAGTTCATCCCAAGGATAATATCGATTTGTTCAAGCGGTAGGCACACTAAATCTATGCCGAAACCTCTACCAAAAATCTCAATAGGATAATTCCTACATACAAGGGAAGTTGTCACTGAACCCGATGCAGGAGTATCAACAACCATGCTACCTCGCATACCAGATATGTCCAGTTTCAACCTCTCAGCACAATCCAAAGAAATGAAAGAATGAGTTGCACCAGTATCAATAATTGCAACTAAAGGTGTGCCATAAATAAAACACGTACCTTTAATCAATCGATCCTCTGGAGTAGTCTCAGATCCAGATAAAGCGAACACTTTTCCACCTGACTGATCCTTCTTAGGCTTAGGACACTGCGGACGAATGTGACCTTCTTCGCCACAATTGTAACAAGTAACAGACTTCCCTTTGCAATCAATAGACAAATGACCAGCCTTTCCACATTTATAGCACTTCTTCTCATCACTCTTGCAATCTCGAATATGATGACCAGACTCACCACACCTGTAGCATCTGATAGGAGCCTTAGAATCTCCCCCACTAGGCCCTTTCCATCCACCTGCTTTCTGGTTACCTCTACCATATGGCTTGCCACGGTCCATACGTTGCTTTCCTCTTTTATCAACAGCCCCACGAGAGTGAGACGACCTAGTCTTGGTAATATCTTCTTCCAAGATCCTGCTACAATCCACCAGGTCAGAAAATCTACGAATACGCTGGTATCTGATTCCCTGCTTAATCTCATCTCGGAGACCATTCTCAAATTTGATACATTTAGAGAATTCTCCAGCCTCATTATTGTTGTAGTGTGCATAATACTTTGCCAGCTCAGTGAACTTAGTAGCATACTCACTAACAGTCAGATTGCCCTACTTAAGCTCCAAAAACTCAATTTCCTTTCTTCCCCGAACATCTTCAGGAAAGTACCTCCTCAGAAAAGCTCTTCTGAAGTTAGCCCAAGTCAGTGCCTCTCCATCCTGAACCATTTCAGTCCTTGTTGCAACCCACCAGTCGTCGGCCTCTTCTGCCAACATATGCGTACCATATCTGACTTTCAGATCTTCAGCATAATCAATCACACGGAAAATCCTTTCGATTTCCTTCAGCCACTTCTGAGCACCTTCAGGGTCATGTGTACCTTTGAACAACGGAGGATTGTTCCTTTGGAAGTTCCCCAATTGCCTATCAGCACCAATCACGCCTCCAGTTGGGTTTCCAGCAAGTACACCAGCTAACGTCCCCAAAGCCTCAGCTAGTGCAGCATCATTTCGTCCGTTACCTCTTCCAGCCATATTCCTGAGAATTAAAACATACTCTTCATCAGAATACAGTATCGACAGTGTTACCTTGCACTAGTCGCATACAAAAGGAATGACTGACTCAAGACTCTGGTCGCAACGACCGACTATGCTCTGATACCACTATTGTAACACCCTCTAAAACCCCGAATAAAATTTCACAAATAATTAAAATTATAATTTCAGAGTACATGTATTAACGAGGATGTCACAATTCTCTTTTAATAAAAATAAGTTCCTGTCATGCATAACATAGAAGCAACTCATACATGTTTACACAGCGGAATAATTTAATTAACAAAACCAATGTTATAATATTTTTAAAATCATCAGGGATTAACACCTGGAAAATATCAACATCATATTATAACAAACATAAGGAAATAAACGAGTCTGACTAAAACAGCTCGACAAACCAACGTTCCCGGAGTTACAACTACCAGAGCATGACCCGGACAATACTTAAACGGAAATAAACTAGAAACAACAAGCCTTCGCCAAGCACCTGAACGAAGCTCCTCAATCTGAAATATTCAACAGTAAGGGTGAGTATCTCAACTATACATTTGATTATACGTTCATAACAATAAATTCAGAAAATCATAAGCATCACCCAAACAATTAGCATGTTTCATAGTTTACGAAAACCTTTACAATTCATATATTCATAATATATCACTTTTCATACTTATAATTAACATCCAACATCATTAACAATTTAGCAGCAATACATGCATACAATCAATTAAATACAACATTGGAAGGTCATCCATTCATGTTATATTCAATATAATGCAACACACCCATGCATGTGGTACCATTTTACCGCCCCATTAAATCTCGGGTCACGGATAACTCACCGTTCCATTATATCGCGGACACGGCTACCACCTCAACGTTCTATTAAATCGCGGACACGTATATTGGCCACCATGTTAATACCACACAATGGGAATTAACAAATGCAACATGATATGTAAAGTATGTAACACTCAGCATACTATTAACATCAATCAACATATCATGCAACATCAACAACATCAATCATAACAGGATATGGATAGCATGTAATCACTCAGCATACTATTAAACATCAATCATATCAAGTTATATCATAATTCATGCTTGACACATCATCTAAAAGCATGACAATAAAATCCATATAGTGTTGGTATCATAACATACAATCGTTATTCGATACAAGCATCAATCAACACTAGGAAATCAATAAACACATATTCAAAACATGTCAAACACTGCACATCAAAACAGGATCAATCCGTACATAACAGCATGCACAGAAAACAGAGTTTAAAAACCAACACAGGAGGTTTAACACGGGTGCCCGTGTAAATCAACACTGCCCGTGTGGAAATGTGTCCAGAAAACGCATTATTTTGCCAATACAGGGGATCAACACGGGTGCCCGTGTGAATCAACACGGCCCGTGTGGAAATGTGCCCAGAAACACATTTTTTTGGCAACACAGTGAATCAACACGGGTGCCCGTGTGAAACAACACGGCCCGTGTTGATGAGCGCGGGTCAGATTTTTCCTGAACCTGCAGCAGCTCAGAACAGCAGCCAAACGCGAAAAATACCAGCCAAAACGCGCATTTCAGTACCTAACGACATCGATTTTGTATAACTCAAAACAACACATCAATTTCCTAATTACCAACAATCATCATAGTAACCTTAAAAGTGATTATTCGTCCTCTTGGGGGAAATCTGATAACATCAAGGTCATCCCTAGAACACCTAAGGTAAATTCACGATCATACAGATATACTCCAAATCCACCATTAGGAACCTAAAATCGTTAATTGATTTCATAAAATTGGGAACCTAAACCTTTTCTAACAAGGTTCAATCCTAAGGGTATTGATCCCTAAGAACATCTAACAATTGGGGTTTCTCCCTACGATTATCCAAATTAACCGTACCTAAACCCATAAGCAAAAGTAAATCGAGTAGTAGCCCCCCTTACCTTATCAAATTGCAGCTTGAGTTCTTCGAGCGATGTTCTTCGTTCTTCGTACCTTCAGAGCTTAGCTTCCCAAATATCCCAAATTCTGTGTTATCGTGAATAATGAGAAAAATAACTTGAGTTCCAAAACATATCCTTATTCCTTTTGCACCCCCACTCTTTACTAACAACATCCAAGCCCAATAACTTAAAAACCCAATATTTCTTATTTCTTTTATTTTCTTCAAATATTCCAAAATAAATAAATTCTTTTTATTTTATTAATTCATATAAAATAATTTCCCAATTAAATAAATCAAATAATTGAAACTGGGATGTTACAGGTATCCCCCATCTCATCTCCAGTTGCTGCTCAACTCATAGTTTGTAGGCTTTGACGATCCATTCTGGTCCGGTACGATCAGTGGCGCTGTATGTGGGAAACAAACTTTCATGTCTTTCATTTACCTAAGACTAAAGCAACCATCAAACTCCGAGATTGTCATGACCGACCCAGCTGCCAACAACAACCTAAACACCCATCTCGCCGACCCCAACAACAACGTCGTCGACAACATGGGCAACAACAACAACAACGGGAACGATGTCGACATGGCCGATCTCGTGCAGAACTACAGAGATGGCATGACCGTTACTTTATCATCCCGCTCTCGGCCACACGAGGATGTCCATCTGCCCCAGAACTATGAGTCGAACGTTTTCCAAGAGGTCCCCGTCCCCGCGGGTGCTGACGCCACGACCAGGGCTCTGTTCGAAGCCATTAACCAAACAAATTACCTAATTTTCTCGCAAGGCGAGCGACTAAGGATGTTCGAGGATTCTCGTTGAGCCCCCAGAAGACACAGAAGACCTGACACTCCACCTCCCCTTCAAAATGAAGACCGTTCTCAGTCTCCCTCGCGGAGACACAGACGGGATAGATCACGAAGCCGCTCTCCCCGATGGACTAGGAGACGCCACGCGTTGGAGAGACCACTGAGCGAAGCAATCGGGAGGCGCGACCTTACCCCCCGCGCGGGGAACGACGATCCCCTGAAAATAGAATCAGGGGCAACAGAGAAGCGCATCCTCGACCAAGGCCATCACTACGACCGCCATTACAACCGGTATCCTTCCCACTCTCCCTATAGGAGCGACGAAGACGACCCCCGCGGTCCCCTGTCACAAGCAATCATGGAGGCGCCCATTCCCAGGGGAATGGAGAAACCTCCCCAACTGAAGGAATATGACGGCATTGTAGACCCTGTCGACCATATCGACGTGTTCGTGGAAATGCTCCACTATCACAACATCGGGGGACCGATAAAATGCCGGTTGTTCCCTACGACCTTGAGGAAAACTGCAATGGACTGGTACAAAAATCTCTCCCCATGATTGATCACCTCTTGGAGAAACCTAAAGAACCAGTTCATCAACTCCTTTACAGAGTCTTGTTGACACCCGAAGACTGAGGCCTCCCTTGAGGCTATCGTCTAGAGAAGCGACGAGACCCTTAGGGAATATATCGATCGGTTCAACCGCGAGGCCATTCAGGTCCCATGCACCGATCACATGAAGAGATATTTACTCGAGAGAGGATTCCTCTCGGGAAATGACTTCAGGAAAGCCGTCAGCGTCGAACCACCCCGGACTTTCGACGCTTTCCTCGAAAAAGCTATGGCCTATATGGACTACGAGGAGAGGGAAGCGTTCAACAAAGCCTGTGACCCGAGGAATCGCAGATCGACCAACACCCTATGACACCAGGACGCATGCCCACCTTGACGAATGGGCGAGAAGAGAATGGATGATAAACCGCACGATCCCCGCAAGCACAGGGGACCCGTAGGGCGATTCACCAAATAGACTCCACTGAACGCTTCCTACGAGCGCATCCTGGCGGAGTGCTCCAGTACTGACTTCAAGGATGGCAGCGTCAGACATCCTCGATCTGCTCCTACGAAGCTCGGAGCCGACAAGAGTAAATACTGTCAGTACCATCGAAGTCATGGGCACCGGACTGAAGATTGTGTCCACCTCAAAGATGTCATCGAAACCCTCATCAAGGGTGGTAGACTCGGGCAATACTGATGTAATGACTCCTCTCGTCGAGATGCCCGCGAGACAAAAGAGGCCGAGGAGGACACCCGACCATCAGATGAGGCGGCCCCCATCCATATAGCTTTCTCCGTCACAAGGCCGGAGGACTTCTACGTCCCCGACAGATACGAGGAAGAACCTCCGTCCATTCACAGCAGATGGGAGAAATTCCCCTCCTCCATGGTTATAACCGACAGAGGGTTCAATAAACTCTCCATAAACTCCGCGAAAAGAAAGCTCGACGAGTTGGTCGATGCAGCCCCGACTCAAGCAGTGACACTCAAGAGGGTCAAGAGAAAATCAGAACCATTCACTTTCTACCTCGAGAACCCCTCTGCTGGTGAGGGCAAGAATGGCTAATTTCTATGTTCACCGCATCTTAGTCGATGAGGGAAGTTTCATCGACGTCATGTACAACCATCTTTTTCGAACCTTGCAGTTGGACGACACCCACCTTTCACCATACGTGGGGTCTGGCCTGCAAGGATTCAATGGCTCAACCTCTAAACCTTGGGGATACGTTGAGCTTTTCGTCAACTTCGAGGAAGAAACCGCCTCCCGGCAGATCAAGGTGCGATTTCTGGTCATCGACTGCCCATCTCTCTGCAACTACATCCTAGGGAGACCAACGTTGGCCGAATTGACCGTCGTGTCTTCCACTGTCCATCTAAAGATGAAATTCTACACAAGGAGGGGACGTGTTGCCACCATTCACAGGGACATCTCAGCTGCCCAAAGATGTTTCAACGCGGCTTCTAAAGGACAAAGTACAGTCGACAACGGGGCACGACCTGCCAAAAGAGATGCTGCTGCTCGACCTGAACCACAGCCTGCCCCGACGAAGAACAAAAGGCTCCACCCAAGGTCGAATCCATCTCTCTAGACACCCTCTTCGACAAGGATGAAGCCCCCAATGGAGAACACAAACTCCTTTGACCAATCCCAGACGGAGACTTCGAGTTTGTCCCCCTCGGTGAAGACCCTCACAAAGGAGTGAAGATCGACACCAGACTCCCTGACTTGGCGAGGAAACAGATCAAAGCTTGCTTGAGGGAGAACGCGGACCTATTCACATGGAGCTCTGCGGAGATGCCCGGACTCGACCCCGAGGTCTCCTGTCACCAATTGGCCATTGATCCATCCGCTAGGGCAGTAGTGCAACATAGACGTAGGCAGTCTCCCGAGAAAATGGAGGCTGCTGAAAATGCTGTAAAAGACCTCCTAGAGGCTAATTTTATTTCTGAAGCTCGGTATTCAACCTGGATCTCAAATGTTGTACTAGTTAAAAAGAATAATGGAAAATGGAGAATGTGTGTTGACTATACTGATCTTAACCGGGCATGTCTCAAAGATGATTTTCCTTTACCTAATATTGACACGCTGGTCGGAAATTTGACCGGCTATAAAATTTTATCGTTTATGGACGCCTACTACAATGGCGATGAGTGACAAGCATTGCATTGCTTTTATGACTAGCTCGTGCAACTACTACTACAACGTAATGCCCTTCGGCCTGAAAAATGCAGGGGCAACATACCAACAGATGATGAATAGAGTCTTCCTTGACGAGATATGTGATATGCTCGAGGTATACATGGACGACATGATCGTCAAATCTCGAACAAATACCAACCATGATGCCCACCTTAAAAAGGTCTTTTCCCAAGCGAGACAATGCAAAATGGGATTCAACCCCGAGAAACGCACCTCCGGGGTTAAGGCGGGAAAATTACTCAATTTTTATCTGACGGAACGGGGAATTGAAGCCAACCCCGACAAGTGTAGAGCATTCTCCAAGCTTCATATGCCTATCTCGAAGAAATCCATATAAGTCCTAAACGGCATGCTCACCTTGCTCTCCTGTTTCATGGTGAAGTCCGCGCAATACACTCTACCATTTTTAAAACTTCTATGCAAAGAGGAAGCTTTCGAGTGGACCGAGGAATGCGAGCAAGCTCTCCTACATCTCAAGCAAAGCCTTTCGCAACCTCTCATGCTGTCGCGACCTGAGAACAGCGAAACCCTGTTCCTTTACCTGGTTTTCTTCGCTGAGGTCGTGAGCGCGACCCTCGTTCGTGAGACTCCAAACGGTCAAAAGCCAGTGTATTTCAAGAGCAAAGTGCTACAAGGATTCGAGGTTAGGTATCAATCGATTGAGAAGGTGGCCTTGGCTCTCGTCAATGCGGCGAGGAGACTTAGATATTACTTCCTGGAACACACGATCATCGTACAAACAGACCAACCCGTAAGACAACTCCTATACCGACCAAACATGGTCGGTCGAATGCTAAAATGGTCCTTGGAGATCTCAGAGTTCGACATCCAGTACGAGATTAGGAAGGCCCTCAAGGCCCAAGCATTGGCCGACTTCGTCGCAGAGATGACCGCTCACGACCCCCATAGGGAAGAAGCATAAGTGGACCATCTTTGTGTATGGAGCTTCCAGTTCGACAGGGAGTGGAGTGGGAATGCTCCTCGAGAACGAGGAATGCATCATGATTGAACATTCCCTCACCCTTTGTTTTCCAACATCGAACAATCAGGCTGAATACGAGGCCCTGCTCGCAGGATTAAGGCTGGTCGAGGATTTGGATGCCCGAGAGATACAAATTTTCACGGACTCCCAACTTGTCTCATCTCAAGTTCAAAGGGGATACCAGGCTAAGAACAACAGCCTCATTGAATATTTAAACCTGGTCAGAGAACATATGAAGAAGTTTGACCAGGCAGAGATCAAGCACGTGCCTCACGAACATAATACGCGGGCAGACATACTCTCAAAGCTCGCGAGCACAAAGAAGCAAGACAGGAAAAATACATCATCCAAGAATCCATTTCTCTCTCGAGTATTGTAAAATCCACTTCACCTCCCGAGGTGAATGCCATCGGGGATAACTCATGTTGGATGACCTCGGTGTTCAACTTTCTGACAAAAGGGGAACTACCCGTTGACCAAAAGAAGGCAGCTGTGACCAAACGGCGGGCATGTCCATACGTGGTACTCGAGCATAAACTTTACCATCGAGGATTCTCCATCCCGCTCCTAAAATGTGTTGAAGAATCTGCAATCCACGAGATACTGTGGGAAATCCACGAAGGAATCAATGCCCAACACATGGGCAGAAGGTCCCTGGAACGAAAGGCGCTACGAGCAGGCTACTATTGGCTGACCATGCAACAAGACTCCAAGCAGCATGTCAAGAAATGCGACAAGTGTTAAAGGCACGTGGACATGCACCTCGCGCCCCCACACGAGCTCAAAACATTATCCTCTCTGTGGCCGTTCTCCTGGTGAGGAATGGACATCCTCGGAACCTTCGTGCAAGGATTGTATCAAAACAAATTCCTGATCATGGCCATCGACTATTTCACGAAATGGATAGAAGCTGAAGCTCTGGATAAAATCACTTTGCACAACATCCTCCATTTCTACAAGTGAAACGTGCTTGCATGATTTAGGATACCACAAGCGCTCATCACTGACAACAAGACACAGTTCACCGATCAAGGTTTCCAAAACTTCATCGCCAAACTCGGCACCAAGCAGCACTTCACCTCAGTCGAACTCCCCTAAACTAACGGGCAACCCGAGGCCGCGAATAGAGACATCCTACGAGGACTTAAGTGCAGGTTGGGCGAGGCAAAAATGGGGTAGGTCGAAGAACTGCATAGCGTCCTATGGGCATATCGAACAATGCCCCACTCAACAACGGGCGATACCCCATTCCAGCTAACCTATGGCACCGAGGTTGTCATCCCTGTAGAAATCATGGAGCCATCTAGACAAACTGAAGTTCCTCTAGACGAGGAACTAAACGAAAAAGCCCTAAGAGAAGAGATCGACCTAGTCGAGGAAATATGATCAGGAGCAGCTCTTTGTGAGGCCACGCTAAAACAACAGATGGCCCTTCGCCATGACAACAAAGTCATAAAGCGCGGGTTCTAGCCTGACAACCTAGTATTATGGAGGAATCAGACAGATTCCTGTGAGGGGAAGCTAGCCGCGAATTGGGCAGGACCGCACCACGTCCACAAAGCTACAGGCACCGGGGCATACTACCTTGAACGCTTAAATGGAGAACCATTAACTTGACCATGGAACGCTACAAAATTGAAACAATATTACAGCTAAGTCCTTATCCTACTACGGGCATTGGCAGTCGACCAGTCCTCTCCAACTAGTGAAGGGAAGAGCTCGACCATGTTGGCATGTAAAGGTACGAACAAGGCCTCCAAACATCAATGAAAGGCGGGTTATTGTTCATTTCTCGAGTAGGACCTCATCCCGACAGAGACACCTCAATCGAGCTCTACTATCGAAGTACCCAACAGGCAGAACACCCAGCTCACGATGGGTAGTTCACGCCACGAGCTCAAGATCCTGACCGCGATCTTGGGCTCCTTCCACGGATCCCTAATCCATTCTCTCGACACATCTGACACGTGTCGACCACAACCAAGGTCGAGCGCAAATCTCCAGCCATAAAAATACCAACTTTCATACAATAAGTAAGTTAAGCGCAACAACAAGCAAGTATTTATAAATAAATAGACATAAAGGCAAAATAAAAGCATTCATAAATGCCGACCATGAAGGCCGATTTTATTTAAATAATTACAAAATACAGGCACGAAGGCCACAAATCCAAGCTAAATAAAAACAAGCACGCATGCCCAAAACATTTCAGATCTCGTCCTCCCTGTTGCTATCCCTCGTGGGACTATCATCAGGAGGATAAAAGATTGTTCCATCAGCCACTTGGTTAAATGGTCCCGCACCTTCGACCACCAACTCGTCCCCCAGGTTCAAAAATTCTAGCTGCTCCACGGCTGTGTTAAATCCATAGATGAGGGTGTCCACGACATCTTGCTCGAGCACCCAGATATGCGCAATTAGATCTCCCTTGGTCGCTATGGATTTTTCTGCATCGGTCTCTTCTTCAGCCGAGGCAACGATCCCTTCTATCTCCTTTATCCTGGCGACCAAGATCTCGTTTTCTTTGGTCGCAACATCGAGTTGTTGTCGCAGCTTGTTCAGATCCTTGAGGAGTTGAACCCAGGCCTTAAACTTTGTCTCATGATTGAGGATGTCTCCCTTCAGCTTCTCATTTACGCCCTTTAACTTATTAATCTTGGTATACGCCTTGTTGAGGGCAGCCTGAGAGCCTGTAACCTCGTCATTTAGCATTAAGGCCGTCTCGAGCACCCTTATCACAATGTCGACATCCTACGATAAATTCTTTTGTCAAGTTTACTTATCTTCGGACATGATCACCCCCCCTCTCTTCCCCGTGAACACCTAAAGAGATCTCCCTACTAAAGATGTCATAGTTTAGGTAATAGGGAGGCAGCACGAAAACCCCCCGGGCCCCTTATCACTTTCAAGAACGATGCGCTCAACATCCTCCACGCGCTTCCTCTTTGTTGCGGGCTTACTGGGGGAACCTAGGTCTTTGATGAAGAAGGGGAACCGCATGCACGGACAACAGATTTGGCCTACTCTTGGAGTTGGGCGATCCTGTTCTTTGGCCCCGATGTGGAAGCGTTCTTGGGTCTCAGCTTTAATAGAAGCTCGGAGAGGGACGCCATCTGACCTGCAATCAAAAGGAAACCGTCAGTCACAGGTTAAACAAAGATAATATCACGGGCATGTCCCCATATAAAGGCCAAACAAAAATAACATTGCGACCACATCCCCTACCTAAAAGCCTCATGGCTTCCTCGTCTGAAGAACATTCGAGCAAAGCCTTCGTGTTGATAAACCTATTAAGGAGGAGATAATCCCCGTTGTCGTTGAATAGGAGGTTGTTGTTCACGTACACACACCTTGCTGGGGAGAAACTCTTAACATAAGCCGTCATATTCCATAGGAGAGCTGGTCCTGGGCATCCAAGTCCTCAGACTTTACAGCATAATATTCGGGCTTTTGCTCGAAATTTTTCCATTGCCATTCGAGCGGAAATTTGGCCACGATCCGGGAAACTGGTCGTCCATCCCCCATCTCTTCCACACGATTGTATAGGGAATCTATGGCCGCATCTGTCAAAGGCTTCACGACAAAGTACCTCTCTTTGAAATTACGAACAGACTACAAATAAGGCCGAAAGAGTTTCCCAACTGTTTAAAGGACACCCATGCTTGCCCTCCTCCAATGGACTGCCTTTACAAGTAGAAGATACAGAAGAAGATGCGCAGCATAGCGCCTATTTGCAGATATTGACAGACAAGCTAAAACTCCCGCATGAGCGCCAGCGCGTTCTGGTGAAGTTGAGGGGTGCCAATTAAAGCCACTAGAAAACCCCCACTTGAAAGTCATTGAAGGGCAAATGCATCCCCGCATCTTTAAATGAAAACTCGTACATAGAGAAACGTTTGCCCGAATATGTCGAGCACATCCTCATGTTACGATGAGGAATTTGGAGAATCCAATTGGTGGGGCCCCCTCAGCTCGAACTTCCAGACAGTTGAACGCGTCCGTTGTGTCGTGCGAAAAGCACAACCTCGTATTTCTAGGCTAAGGTGTGACCCAGGCCAAAGGGTCCTCCTTGATGTTGATTTCATCTTCGTGGTTGGCGGGTAAGACGTCCTCCTCGATTGAATGCGCCATTATACCTGAAAATCAGGGGAAAACAGTGAACTCGACATCATCAAATTCACGCGCGGGATATGACTTACTTGGATAAGAATTCCTTGAAGAACTCTAAGGAGAAGTTGAGAGAAGAGGATTCACGCGCAGGTAAGGAAGATTGCAGAAGAAAACTTGATAAATGGTAAATGAAGCCCTGAGGTCCCCTTTTTATAGGTGGCTCACACCCCACGAGGTTTATCACGAAAAGTCATCATTAGTTTGGGCCTTTTGGACTCCCCACGAAAAGATGGCACCCCAAAGTAACAACCACGTGGCGCAATAACCAGCCACATATCCATTCTCAAGAGACGAACACGTCCCTGACTTCCATGCAAAACGTCATGCTCGAGCACGATGAAGACGTCTCACACGGTGAAATGCTCGACATCATAGCTAAAACATGCATACGAGCATATTCATCGTGTTCCACCTTGAGTACGAAATAACGCTCGACATCGTAGCAACACCTTGAGGATGGGCACGTCAAAAAGGAGTCAGTGGAAGCTCCCGGCAGCCTATATATTCCCTACGGGCACCAGACGAATAACTGACCTAGTTGGCCTCAAAGCTCGCGTGTTCACGAGATCCCTGACACGATTAAATAGGTTGTCCTCGACAAGGGAAAACAACTCATTTTCGTCAGAGGGGAGTCCACGTGTTGGAATCCATACACACGTAAGCCCTGACAGTCTTCATTGTTGGGCCTCATCGTGGCCTAACATTGGAGACCTTGGCCCAGTGTTGGGGGCTATAAATACCCTCTCTCTTGAGAGGGTCAGGTATTAATTCTTTAACTCACACACTCTCATACTTGTTAGCCCTCTCCCTGAATCTTACTTTAGCATCAGAGTGTCTTGCAGGTACCCTCATCTCATCTCCAGCTGCTTCTCAACTCATAGCTTGTAGGCTTTGACGATCCATTATGATCTGGTACGATCAGTTAGTATTATACATGCATGCTTTAAAATGTTGCATAATTAGGGAGTAAATTAAATTAATTAAGATAAAAATTAATAGGGACTATCTGCATAATTATAATTTGTATTAAAATTAATAATATTTTTTATTAAAATGCTTAACATTTATTTTAATTTAAAAAATAAATAAGGTTTAAATTATTAAATCTGAAGTTAATTTTATTTTGTAAAATTTAAAATTTTACATTTTTCTAATTTAAAAAATAAATTATATTTAAATTTAAAAAATCTCACGTTAACTTAAATTTTAATTTTAAAATTTGACGTTTTTTTTATTTAAGAAATAAATTAAATTTAAATAAAGTAATTTCACGTTAATTTTATTTTGTGAAATAAAAGTTGTAAGTTTAAATTTAAAAAGTAACATTTATTTAATTTAAAAAATAAAGTTTTTTAAAAAATTATTAATGCTTCAACTGTGTGTGAAGTATGTTAGAGATGTATAGGATGATGCTCAACTATATGTGAAGTATGTAAGAGACCCATAGGATGATGGTCAACTATGTGGGAAGTGTGTCAAAGATCCATGGGATGATGGTCAACTATGTGTGAAGTATATAAGAGATCAATGAGATGATGGCTAACTATGTGTGAAGTGTGAAACAGATGGATAAAAGATGGTGAACTCTGGTTTTGATATGGCACATATGATAGGAGTGTGGTCAACTCTGATTCAGATATGGCACAGATGGACAAATGATGTTCAACTCTGCTTCCACTATGGCACAAATGGACAGTGGATGGTCAAAGATGTGTGAACCGTGTAAGACATCCAACGTGATGTTGGTCAACTATGTATCAACCATGTAAGATATCTATAGAAAGATGATCAATCATGTGTGAAGTATGTCAGAGATACATAGGATGGTGGTTAACTATGTGTAAACCATGTCAGGCATCCAACATGATAATGGTCAACTTTGTGTAAAGTATGTCAGAGATGTATAAGATGATGGTCAACTACGTGTGGAGTATATCAGAGATGCATAAGATGAGGGTAAACTATGTGTGAAGTATGTCAGACATCCAAAAGATGCTAGTCAACTATGTGTGAAGTATGTAAGAGATCCATGGGATGATGGTCAACTATGTGGGAAGTATGTCAGAGATCTATAGGATGATGATAAACTATGTGCGAACCATGTAAGAGATCCATGGGATGATAATCAACTATGTGTGAAGTATGTAAAAGATCCGTGGGATGATGGTCAACTATGTGGTAAGTATGTCAGAGATTCATAGGATGATGATAAACTATGTGTGAACCATGTAAGAGATCCATGGGATGATGGTCAATTATGTGTGAACCATGTAAGCGATCCATGGGATGATGATCAACTATGTATGAACCATGTCAGACATCCAACAAATGATGGTTAACTATGTGTGAAGTATGGGACAAATGGACATAACATGGTTAACTCTGCTTCAGATATGGAACATATGGTAGGAGTATGGACAACTCTGCTTCAACTATGGCACATATGGACATAATATGGCCAACTCTGGTTCAGATATGGCACAGATGGACAGTTGATCGTCAACTCTCCTTCAGATATGGCACACTTAGACTTAAGATGGTAAATTTTGCTTCAGATATGGCACGGATGGGCAAATGATGGTCAACTCTGGTGTATATATGGGACAGATGGACAAAAGATGGTCAATTCTACTTCAGATAAGGCATAGATGGACAAAATATGGTCAATTGTGCTTTAGATATGGCACAAATGGAAAGAAGATGGTCAACTATGTGTGAAGTATGTAAGAGATCCAATCGATGACAATCAACTATGTCTGAAGTATGTAAGATATCCATGAGATAATGATATACTATGAGGGAAGTATATCACAGATTCATAGGATGATGGTCAACTATGTGTGAATAATGTAAGAGATCCATGGGATGATGGTCAACTATGTGTCAACCATGTCAGACATCCAATATGATGATGGTCAACTATGTGTGAAGTATGTAAGAGATCCATGGGATGATGGTCAATTATAGGGGAAGTATGTCAGAGATCCATAAGATGATGGTCAACTATGTGTGAACCATGTCAGAAATCGAATAAGATGATGGTTAACGATGTGTGAACCATGTAAGAGATCCATAGGAAGATGGTCAACTATGTATGATCTATGTCAGAGATGCATAGGATGATGATCAACTATGTGTGAACTATGTCAGACATCCAACAAGATGATGGTCAACTATGTGTGAAGTATGTAAGAGATCCATGGGATGATGGTCAACCGTGTGGGAAGTATGTCAGAGATCCATATGATAATGGTCAACTATGTGTGAACCATGTAAGAGATCCATGGGATGATGGTCAACTATGTGTGAACCATGTTAGACATTAAACATGATGATGGTCAACTATGTGCGAACCATGTAAGGTCCATAGGAAAATGGCCAACTTTGCATGAAGTAGGTTAGCGATACATAAGATGATAGTTGTGATACGGTGACAGAACCGACTGTTAATACTGGTTTGCATTTTGTATTCGCAAATGTCGCAGTAAGCAAGAGTCGCCATCGACTTTTATTTCATCCAACAAAGGAAAAGGAAAAAGAACAGAAAAATCCTTTTTCGAGATGTTTCTGAGTACGGGGGGTAGATTATAGAAAGGGAAGGTGTTAGCACCCTTTCAATCCATGGCTTTCCATGGTATCTTAGGTACTTGCTCATTTTGAAATTGCTTGTGTGTGTTTTGGAAAGTTTTTTGTTTAACTTCGTGATAAACCTTGTATCTGTCCTCAAGAGTGTGACGAAGTTGTTTTCGAAAACTGTTTTGAAAGTGTTTGAGTAAAAGATTTTGTTGTTTTAAGAAAGCACTTAAGATTTTCTACCTACTCGAAAAAGACTATTCGTTCTTGTTTCCTTTAGATAGAGCTATCCTACTATGAAGGAGTAAGTAGCCCCATCGTTGGAGTTTTAAGGGACATTCAAAGGGACAAGTACGGTTCCAAAAGCAATGGTTAGGAAACCTTAGTAGTTACCCTAAAGTCCTAAAGATCTTTCCGAGGCAACATTCGAATGGGTTATTTTGATCTTTCGAGACTAGAGGACGACCACTAAAATTCCCTATACTTCATGATCGTTTACCGAAGGCAACCGAAGTGGGGCAAACCTAGGAGTGAGCATGTGTATGTGTTATTTTTTAGTTTATTTATCTTTGCACAATTAAGGTGATCTACTGTTTTAATTTCATCTGTCTTTCACATACAAGCCTATTATCCACACGTTTAGCACTTTATAATAGCATAAAGTAAAGTGCGAGAAATTAAAGTCCTAACTATTACATGGCCTCGGGGAGGGGGTTACATAACCAAACTGGGGATTAAATAGTAAGTAAAAAGCGGTAAAATAAACCCTAATTAAAAAACTATTACAAACCTCAAAAGAGTTACAATAATTGGAATTATAAATAAGTAAATGTGCACGAGAAAAATTAAATACGGGAATAAATTAGAAGCCTAAAAATCTAATTAATTAAAAATATTTTTGTGTATTTTTTAATTGAGAAAATAACTATATTGCAAATTAAACCTAATTTCTAGTTAATTTTATTTAACAAAATAATCAATGTTGAAATAATTAAAATAATTAATTTTCAAAAATTAATTATAAAAACCTAAATCTATTTTTGTGATTTTTTTATTTAATAAAAAATGATTTTTTGTTTTCTTTTTTGTAAAAATGATTAAACAAAATAAATAAAACAAAAGAAAATAGAAAAAAAGAAATAAATTGGGCCTGGTGTGCTGTTAGTAATCAGGGGGTAAGGAGGTGAATTTGTGATAGGCCCATCTTTATTGGCCCAGAGCCTGCGCAGGATTCAGTGGAGCTGGTCTTCAGGAGGTCCACCACGTGACTGCTTGCTTGAGGCGTCAGATCTGGGATGGAGATGATCCAATGGTGTGGATCTTGGGCGCATGATGGGCGCTTGGTTGGGAGGCACATGGGATCCTATAGAGATATAATGAAAAAAATACAAAAGCTCTCGGCTGAGATCGAACCCAGGACGTTAGCTTTATACCTCTCCTCATTGATCAACTGAGCTAGCTTGTTCATTCGTTAATATAATAAGACAAATAAAACATAAAGCAAGTGTGATCGGTGGATCTGGAACTGACTGTTTAACGCTGGTTTCGCGAAATGTCGCGGAAGCAAGAGTTGCCACCGTCTTTTATTTTCTCCAACATGGAAAGGACAAAAGCACAGAAAAATTCCTTATGAGATTGCTCTCGGTTCGGGAGGTAGATTTATAGAAAGGGAAGGTGTTAGCACCCTTTCTATCCATGGTTATCCATGGGCTCTTAGATACTTGCTCATTTGTGTTTTCAAAAGTGTTTGCTTTTCAAAGTGAGTGAGTTTGAAAAAGTTTCTTTGAAAGTTTCAGATCGACTCTTGTATCAGTCCTCAAGAGTGTTTGAAAAGTTGTTTTTGAAAGCTTTTTGCAAAGTGTCGGTGTGAAAAGAAGTTTTTGATTTGTTTTGAATTAGAGCAAGTATCTACGAGTCATCTACCTACCCTAAGGAATTCTGCTGTGTAAATGTCCTTAAGGTAGTGCCATCCCACCATTGAGAGGTAGGTAGCACCACCGTTGGAGGTGTTCGGGTCAATTCGAATGTTAGGGACAGTGTGGTCACCAGAGCAATAGTAGGACACCTTAGAAGCTACCCCCATGCCATGTTCATGGACATGAGGACTTACTAAAACGTCCTCTACTCGACGACCACGTTTCGAGGGGCAAGGCAACAGTGAGGCGTACCCTAGGAGTGGTGTGTGAATTGTGTGTCATTTTCAGTTATATTTTATCTTGTTCATGCACTGAGTGTTCTACGCTTTGATTTTATTTGAGCATACATTCTTTCATGTGATTAACAGTTTAAAAGTGCGGATTTTAAAGTGCGGAAAATAAAAGTCCTACGCTATTACAAGGCGCGGGTCTATACATCGCCAAATTAACAAAGACCCGATTTGAATAAAATGCGGAAAGTAAATGTCCTAATTACTATTACAAAGCTTTGGGGCAATTACATAAATTTGAAATGAAAATAAAGGACAAACGTGCGAAGATAAATTAGAATTGAATACGCGAGGGCGTTGGACCCTTGAAGGAAATTAAATTGAAATTACAAATTAATTAATGATTAAATAAAGAAAAGAAATTATTTTTATGTTTTTTGGTATTTTATGAAAATAAAGGAAGAAAATTAGTTATTATTGGAAACCCTAATTCTACACTATTTTTAATTTGTTAAAGAAAATATTTAAGTTTAAACCTAATTTACTAATTGTTTAATTACTAGAGTATTTACAAAATTAATTAATGGTTAATAATAATAATAAGGAGAAATTATTTATAAAAAAAAAGATAATAAAAATGTTAAAAAAACCTAATTTCTATGTATTTTAGTTATTAAGAAAAAAATGTTAAAGTTAAAAAGCCTATATTAACCTAAATGGATTATTAAATTTATTTACAAAAATATTAATGATTTGAAATATTGAATAAACATATTTTTATTTTTTTATGATTTCTGACTTTTTTGTATTATAAAAATTATTTGGTGAATTAAAGGAAAACAATTAATTAAAAAGAATAAATAAAAGAATAGAAGGAAAAATAAATGAAAGTTGGAAATTAGACAAACCATGGGGGTATCTGGCCCCTTTGGAGGTATTTTTGTGAGAATTTTGGCCCAATGGAACAAGCCCTGTTTGACTTCTCTGATTGAGTGGGAAGCAGTTGACTGGTGTCCATGGTGGACTGCCCATCCTGGCCCTTGGATTGGAGTTGCTGGACATGTGGCAAGCTCAAGTATGCGCGTACATGGTGGACCACTGGTGGGAAAGGGTACCTGAACACGTTATAAGAAAAAATATAGGGGAATATGGGGGACCTGGGAATCGAACCCAGGTCCCATTGCTTGCATGACAACGCATCTACCAATGGAGCTAGTGCGTTTCTTTGTTAATTTAGTGGGCAATGAATATTATATGTGAAAAACAAGCGCTATGCTGGATTAAAAACAAAACGCGCCAATGTTTGAATCAGCCAACCATGTCAAGCCACGCCAGCGTCTTCTTCTCCCTTTGCCTGTAACTGAAATCAAATAGCGGGGGTTTTAAACCCCCACTAACTGCAATATTCAAAAATAGCGATTAGCACATGAGGTAATATAAAAACGGTGCGAGGTGGTTGTTCAATTCGTTGGAAGGTCCTGGTTTCAGTGGTATAAGTTTCATGGCCTGATTTTTCCATATATGCAAAACCCCAATTTGAGGTTTATGAAACCCTAACCCACGTTCATGGCAATTTTTGATACAGGCGATATTAATTCAATCAAAGCATGCCATAAGCTTCAGAACACTCATGTTAGTCCAAATCAATGATTAAAAATTACAAATAACGCATGGATAATGAAACACGATTATGCAAATTTTCAACAAAAGTAGGACTTCGTTATACCGATTCCTTGAGTATGGAGGCGTGATTTTGATTGGAAAAGCTTCCTAGTAGTCTTGGCAAGCTTGTGGAATAGTTTTGAGGCCTTGAATCACCCTCTAGCTATGAAAACAGTTTTGAAGTTTTCTTGTGAAAAATGCAAATTTGTTCTTGATGCTTATGCGCAGCTTTCTTGTCCTCATGCCTTAGGTTATGTTTGCATATGTATGTAGCATGATTAGGTCAAACAAAACAAGCCCAAAATCCAAGTTTTAATGCTTTTCAATATTTGATTTTCCATGATTTTTTCCAAATCTCTTTGCCATGAAAACTTGCCTATTTGCATAGAATCTTTCCTTTTTGATTGTGCACGAAATATTGAGGTCATGATGGATAAAAATGCTGCATAAAAAGATTTGAAAGGTGGCATTTGATATTTTTGTCATATTTAATTTTAATTAAGTGAATTAATAATAATAAAAATTCAAATAATTAATAAAAAATGATGAAATAACTCCCTTGGATGTCAATGGGTCGTTGTTGTACCCCAAAATTTGCCCTCCCATATCCCTCAAAGTTTGCCAAGTCAAAGCTTCAAAGATTCCCCAAGGGTTGCACAGTTCAAGGGCTTCCTAACAGTCAAGAACTAGGGTTTTGGTTCTGACAAAGAAAATGAAGTTTCCAAGGGTCCAATCAAGTCCCACCTGCCTATAAACATTGTCAAGTATCCTCATGTCAAGTTTCAAGACTTACAACACAAAATTGCACAGTCAAAAACCCTAATTGCCCTACAGTCAACTGCAGGGGCAAAATGGTCATTTGACAGTCAAAAGTTCAAATTTTTGGTCAACATCTCATTTTGAAGCCACAAACATCATTTGATCAATGCTTGATCATGTTTCTCAAAGCTTGGCTCAAAAAGTCTCAAGATGCAAAAGTTTCCATATTTGGACAGTTGAAAAAGTCAACTGTAACTTGACCAAGGCATAACTTTCACATGGATTATCAGAAAAATTCCATCCAAATCTCATTTTGAATATAAAGACATTTCCTACAACTCCTCTTCACACTTCAAGTCCAAGAAATGCTCTCACAAAAAGTTATCAATTTCAACATTATAGGTCATTTTCAAAAGTCAACAAAAAGGGACTTTAAGTCAAAGACCATAACTTGAGATTGGTAAATCAAAATGACATGGGACCAAAGACATTGGTTAGAGGACTCAAAGACCTTTCCAAAATGTCCAAGAACATGAGCAAAGCTTAAAAATTGAGCAAGTTATGCCTTGTGGAAGTTGGGAAATTTTTGGATATTTTGAAAAGTCAACATTGCTTCAAATGTCCTAAAATTGCTAATGGGCCTCTTTTTCTTCCAAAATCCATCATCCAAAACATGTGCACGACCATTTGGCCCAAAGGGAAGTTTTTTTTATCATTTTTATTTATTTATTTGGATTTTTAATTATTAATAATTCATTTAATTAAAATAAATATGTGAAAAATACCAAAGCAAGTCAATCAAATCTTTTTGTGCATAAGATAACTTCAGATTTTCGTGCATTATTAGATAGGGAAAGAATCCATGTGATTGAACATGATTTGGTAGCAAATATGCATGAAAAGATTTGAAAATTATGGCATGGAAAATCAAATATTTTCTCATCAATTCATGGATCCTTTGGCTCAGATTTTTTACCCTAATCATTCCATACATAAGCATGAAGCCAACCCTAATGCCAATGACCACAAAGCTGCGCCAGAAATCCATAACCAAACTTGAGTTTTTTTGACAAAAATTCCAATACTGAAAACTAGGTTCTAGGGCGATTCAAGCCAAAATAATTGTTCCATTGGCTTGCTGAGACTTCAAGGAAGGAGTCTGAATCGAGATCATAGCTTGAAACATCAAGAATTGGTAGTTATAAGTCAAACTGTTTTCAATAATATGCATATTCGTGTTTTGATTTTAAAGCATTCTCATGGCATTTTATTTATGGATTTATACTAATTGGATGATTCTGAAGCTAACCCTATAATTTGATTGAGTTTTTGTGCACTATTGGAGATTTCACCATTGATGCCAACTAGGGTTCTTCAAGCTTCGAATTGGGTATTCTTATATACTGTAAAATTGGGACTTCCCAATACCATGATCAAAACCAGGACACTTGGACGAATCGATTGCCATGGTCGCGCCTAATTTCTGATCCAAGATGAGCTATTCGCTATTTTTGGATAAAGCATATTTTGGGGGGGTTTAAAACCCCCGTTAACCTCTTTTATATTTCAGGGAAAAAAGCAAAACGGAGAAGATGATGAAGTGTCAAGGCATGATTGGGTTATTCAAATTTGCGCGCTAAAATCCCACTAACGCTTGCTTTATTCTTATATTGATTATTTGCTATTATATATACAAAGTGATACAACAGCTCCACTGGTCAAGGAACGCGTTGGTAATCCATGGGACCTGGGTTCGAGCCCCAGGTCCCCCTTTCTATTCCATAATATTTTTCATAATGTTATCCTATGCAGTGCAAGTTTCAGCGCCTACCATACAACCCCTGATCCAACCATGCCACTTGGCCAATGGAGACAATCTGAAGGCCTAGACCTGGTGAATACCATGGGCATGAGTCAAAGAAGTTACACGCTAGCACAAAAGTCAAACGAGGCCAAGGCTTAATGGGCCAGAATTACTGGACTTTACCTCCAATTTGGGGACAGACCCCCCATGGTTTGCTTTTTTATTCTTTTTTTTTATATTTTCCTATTTTATTTGTTTTAATTGATTTCTCTTTAATTCTTTAAACTAATTTATTTTCACAAAATATAAAAATAGTAAAAAAATCAGAAAAGACAAAAATTAAAATATGTTTTATTTAAATATTACCTTTTTGTAAATAAATCTCACTAAATAATTAGATTTAAATTTAGGTTTAATTCAAATATTTTCTTAATAAAATTAAAAAAAGAGTAGAATTAGGGTTTTGAGTCTTTTTTATTCTTTTTCTTTTTTTCCTCACCATGATTAATTAATTATTTATTTTCATAAATCAAAGTGCATTAATTAATTAGGTTTAATTTTAGGTTAAAGTTTAATACTTTCTTAATAAATAAAAATTGTAGAATTAGGGTTAGATTTCATTTAATTCTCTCATAAAAAAACCATAAATACAAAAAATCTCAAAATAATTTCTTTTTTTCATTTTAATTTCATTAATTTAATAATATAATTTAATTTCATCAAAAAGGGTCCAACACCCTCGCTTCCAATTTAAATTCCAATTCGCGCATTTTATTTTATTTGTAAATATTAATGTAATTCTCCCAAAGCCTTGTAAACTCAGACGTTTTATTTCTCGCACTTCTTTATTTTCTGTCAAATCGGGTCCTGGATTAAATTTGGCGATGTGGACCCGCGCCTTTGTAATAGTTTAGGAATTTTATCTTTCCGCACTTTTTTTAAAACTGTTAATAATGGCATGCAAGAATGAATGTTAAAATAAAAACAAAAGCGTAGATCACCCATGACATGAACAAGACAAAATATCTGAAAACGACACACAAATCACACACCACCCCTAGGGTACGCCTCACTGTTGCCTTGCCTCGAAAGGTGATCGTCGAGTAGAGGATGTCTTAGTAAGTCCTCATGATCCGGGAACCTGGCATGAGGGTAGCTTCTAAGGTGTCTTCCTATTGCTCCGGTGATCACCATGTCCCGAACCTTCGAATTGACCCGAATGCCTCCAACGGTGGTGCTACCTACCTCTCAATGGTGGGATGGCACTACTTTAAAGGACATTTACACAGACGAATTCCTTAGGGTAGGTAGACGACTCTAGATACTTGCTCTAAATTTCAAAACAAATCAAAAATACTATTCACACCGACACCTTTTCAAAAGCTTTCGAAAGCAAATTTTTCAAACACTCTTGAGGACCGATACAAGAGTCGAACTGGAATTTTCAAAGAAACTTTTTAAAACCCACAGTTGAAAAGCAAACAAACATTTTTGAAAACACAAATGAGCAAGTATCTAAGAGCCCATGGATAACCATGGATAGAAAGGGTGCTAACACCTTCCCTTTCTATAATCTACCTCCCGAACCGAGAGCAATCTCTATAAGGAATTTTTCTGTGCTTTTGTCCTTTCCATTTGGAGAAAATAAAAGACGGTGGCGACTCTTGCTTCCGTGACATTTCGCGAACTAGCGTTAAACAGTCAGTTCCAGATCCACCGATCACAGTCGTGCATAGCTTTTGGATAAGGATTCATGGAAGAAATTGAGGCCCATTAGCAATTTTGATGCATTTGAAGCAAAGTTGACTTTTCAAAATTCCCAAAAATTTCCCAAATTCCACAAGGCATATCTTGCTCAATTTTTAAGATTTGATCATGTTCTTGGACATTTTGGAAAGGTCTTGAAGTCCTCTAACCAATGCATTTGGTCCCATGTCATTTTTATTTACCAATCTCAAGTTATGGTCTTTGACTTAAAGTGCCTTTTTGTTGACTTTTGAAAATGACCTATAATGTTGAGATTGATAACTTTTTGTGAGAGCATTTCTTGGAATTGAAGTGTGAAGATGAGTTGTAGGAAATGTCATTATCTTCAAAATGAGCTTTGGATGGAATTTTTATGATAAACCATGTGGAAGTTATGCCTTGGTCAAGTTACAGTTGACTTTTTCAACTGTCCAAAAATAGAAACTTTTGCATCTAGAGACTTTTTGAGCCATGCCTTGAGAATCATGATCAAGAATTGATCAAATGATGTTTGTGGCTTCAAAATAAGATGTTGACCAAAATTTTTGACTTTTGACTGTCAAATGACCATTTTGCCCCTACAGTTGACTGTGATGCAATTAGGGTTTTTGACTTTGCAATTTTGTGCTGTAAGTCTTGAAACTTGGCATAAGGATGCTTGCCAATGTTTATAGGAATGTGGGACTTGTTTGGACCCTCGGAAACTTCAATTTCTTTGCCAGAACCAAAACCCTAATTTTTGACTGTTAGGAGGCCATTGGACTGTGCAACCCTTGAGAGATTTTGAACCTTGACCTTGGCAAATCTTGAAGAATATGGGAGGGAAAATTTTGGGGTACAACAGTTGCCCCTGTTCAATCTTCTTAGACTTGAGGATGTAGATTGGCTGGCGTGCCTTTCGTAATCCGAAGGTGGAAGATGATTGAACACTAGAGTGCCCAGAAATTTGCGCTCACATAGTAGTGTGATGGCGGGAATGGGCTTACAGATGCCATTTGGAGATTAGTGGATAGGAGGGTGGGCTTAAGATTCCATGTTGAGAGGTGATGGATATGTGTATGGGCTTATAGATGCCATTTGGGTGTCGATCGCGTAAGAGTTTCCTTAGCGAGAACTTGCGTACCTGAAAAAGAAAGATAATTACCTGGCCTGTTACATGAGTTGATCTTCAAAATTCTTTATATAGACGTGCCCTGGCTGGATACAGGTATCAAATCTTTGAACTCTTCAGACGTGCCCTCAACGGGACGGTGAGAGAACCTTGGATGATTACTAACTCAACAGTGACGATGAGAGAATCTGGGGCGATTACTTCCTCAACAGTAACGATGAGAGAACCTGGGGCGATTACTACCTCAACAGTAATGATGAGAGAATCTGGGGCGATTACTACCTCAACAGTAACGATAAGAGAATCTGGGGCGATTACTACCTCAACAGTAACGATGAGAGAATCTGGGGCGATTACTACCTCAACAGTAACGATGAGAGAATCTTGGATGTCTTCTACTGAGTCTTCATCGGGAAAATCTTTAGGAATCGATTTAACTGGACCAGAGAAGGCCTTTGACTGGATCGGCATCAGAAAAATCTTTAGGAGTCGATTTAACTGAACCAGGCAAGGTCTTGGAATCTTCAACTGGAATAAGAATCAAGGAGATCTTAGCATCGATCTGACTGAACCAGAGAAGGCCTTTGACTGGATCGGCATCAGAAAAATCTTTAGGAGTCGATTTAACTGAACCAGGCAAGGTCTTGGAATCTTCAACTGGAATAAGAATCAGGGAGATCTTAGGGTCGATCTGACTGAACCAGAGAAGGCCTTTGACTGGATCGGCATCAGAAAAATCTTTAGGAGTCGATTTAACTGAACCAGGCAAGGTCTTGGAATCTTCAACTGGAATAAGAATCAGGGAGATCTTAGGGTCGATCTGACTGAACCAGAGAAGGCCTTTGACTGGATCGGCATCAGAAAAATCTTTAGGAGTCGATTTAACTGAACCAGGCAAGGTCTTGGAATCTTCAACTGGAATAAGAATCAGGGAGATCTTAGGGTCGATCTGACTGAACCAGAGAAGGCCTTTGACTGGATCGGCATCAGAAAAATCTTTAGGAGTCGATTTAACTGAACCAGGCAAGGTCTTGGAATCTTCAACTGGAATAAGAATCAGGGAGATCTTAGGGTCGATCTGACTGAACCAGAGAAGGCCTTTGACTGGATCGGCATCAGAAAAATCTTTAGGAGTCGATTTAACTGAACCAGGCAAGGTCTTGGAATCTTCAACTGGAATAAGAATCAGGGAGATCTTAGGGTCGATCTGACTGAACCAGAGAAGGTCTTGGATTAACTTTGACTGGATAAGAATCAGAAAAATCTTAGAATCGATTTAACTGAACCAGACTAAAGTCTTGGAATATCTTTGAATGGATAAGAATCAGAAAAATCTTAGGGTCGATTTAACTGAACCAGACGAAAGTCTTGGATTAACTTTGGCTGGATAAGAATCAGAAAAATCTTAGAATCGATTTAACTGAACCAGACAAGGTCTTGGAATGGCTGAGAACTTAACTGGATCTTTCCTGAAAGGTAAAGGTCAGTCATATGCAATGCATGATATGGATCAAGCAATGATGTTCTCAACATAAATGAGATTGTATGTTCATGATGCGTATATGCATGCTATAATGTATGGAAATGCGATGTTTATGAATGTATGCTTTCGTCTTAGGAAAATATATCCTTGTCGAATGCCGGAAGTTACATCCTGGGCTGATGTTGGAGAATAGTGCTTTGTTGTTTCCGCTGGGGATGATAGTTGCAAGAATACCGATAGGAGAAGATAACTCTGTTAGGGAATAAACTTGGCGAATGGATTACTCTGCGGGGAGAAAATTTATTCTAGCGATCTTGCTGGGGAACAATACTCTGTGGGGAGAGAGGTACCTTGCTGGGATATTGATGGTAACTCCGCTGGGGATACCGTTATTATGTTGGAAGTGTTAATAGACTCTGCTGGGGATAAGAAGACTTTACCGAGGACGATCTTTCCGTGGCTTTTGGCTGAGGATAACCCAGTTATACCCTGGTAGGGAAATAACCTTTGAATAAGGCCGGGAGACGCGTTCGCGCTCTGTAGGGGATAAGCTTCCAGAATCTACTGGGGATAAGCTTCCTGCTGGGGAGATGATTCAAACTTTCCTGGGGAAATCTTGATTGGACTCTCCTGGGGAAATCTTTGAGATATATTGGGGAAGTGACTCCAATGAATGTCTGGTATACCGCCGGGGAACAGTCTTAGACCAAGACTGCCGGGGATGCTTGTTAAGAATATTCGTATATTGTGCTGGGGAATGTTGAGATCTGCGGGGGATGCCCAACTTCCTTAAGGCTGATTGTATAACTTTGCTTGGGGAGAGTGCATTGACTTGCTGGCTCACTCTCTGGGGAATTAAGGTATATTGGTTATGTTCTTCGGCTGAACTTACCTTGGTACCTTGATGGACAGAACCATTAGATCATTTAGACAACTCATTATTGCCCCTGTTTCTAATGTTACCTGTAATTAATCCTTTGTTTCGTATGCAAATATTTATGAGTTAGCAATTATTGTCAAATGCATATATCACAAATTGAACCTTGGACGTTCTTCACAAAACAAAACAGAAAAGGAAAAACAATTGGCAATTTTAACTGAAAAGTGTATTTGTATTGATTTTTGAATTTGCCTGTAAATAGGCGTTTATGTACAAGAGGCTGACGTCCTAGTAAGAGAACGCTGCCGAATAAAGAAGTTTATACAAGTTTGTACAAAGGGAAAACAAAACAGTTATGTGAAAAGAATGATCCCACTGGGTTCCAACTCTGCTATCGCCTTTATATCTTCGAGCGTCTCATCACTTGACGACCTAGCTGAAGATGAAGCTGATTGATTGATGTCGTTTGAACTTGATGGTTGATACCGGATTCTGGATGCAAAGTGATCCAATGAGATATAGTATTACGCTTTATCCCTAACTTTTGCCTGGACCGCCCTTTCGGGTTTTCAGTCCACCAGGATACCCATTTTTGCCCAAGCCGCCTTTTCAGGTTTTCGACTTGCCGGGTGTACAGAGATTTTTTTTATTTCATCCCTTCATTTTGCCCGAACCCTTTTGGTTCTCCAGGAAGCCCTAATTTTTGCCTAGGTATGTCAACCTAGCGGGTCTGTTATCATGTGTAGTATCTTTTTACTATGTCTGCATTGGCGGGGTGAGGAAGGTCGTCACCATCCATGGTGGTTAGAATCATGGCTCCTCCTGAGAACACATGTTTAACCACAAATGGCCCTTCGTACGTAGGGGTCCATTTGCCCCTTGGATCACTCTGAGGAAGGATGATGCGCTTGATTACCAAATCCCCAACTTGATATTCTTGTGGTCTGACCTTCTTGTTAAATGCCATGATCATCCGTTTTTGGTACGTCTGACAATGACAAATAGCAGTGAGTCTCTTTTCGTCGATTAGATTTAACTGATCAAGTCGTGTCTGGATCCAATCATCTTCGCTCAGATCTGCATCCTTCATTATCCGGAGAGAGGGTATTTGCACTTCAATCGGTAAGACTGCCTCTATGCCGTAGACCAAGGAGAAAGGAGTTGCCCCGGTTGACGTCCTTGCTGAGGTACGGTACCCGTGTAGAGCAAACGGTAACATCTCGTGCCAATCTTTATAGGTCACTGTCATCTTCTGCACAATTTTCTTGATATTTTTATTCGCTGCTTCTACAGCCCCATTCATCTTCGGCCGGTAAGGAGAAGAGTTGTGGTGCTGTATCTTAAATTGCTCGCAGAGCTCAGCGATCATCTTGTTATTGAGATTGGTATCGTTGTCTGTAATGATTCTTTCCGGGATGCCGTATCGACAGATCAGGTTATGCCGAATGAACCGTGCCACAACGTTCTTGGTTACCGTAGCATAGGAAGCTGCTTCAACCCACTTCGTAAAGTAATCGATCGCTACCAGGATGAAGCGATGCCCGTTGGATGCCGTAGGTTTAATCTCGCCGATCATATCTATGCCCCACATTGCAAACGGCCAAGGTGCAGTCAAGACATTCAGGGGGACTGGAGGAACATGCACCTTATCTGCATAAATCTGGCATTTATGACATGTCCGAGAGTGTTGGTAGCAGTCGGTTTCTATTGTGGACCAGAAATACCCTGCCCGAAAGATCTTCTTTGCCATAGTGTGTCCACTGGAATATGTTCCGAAGGTACCCTCATGCAACTATGTCATGATCCTTTCTGCTTCAGTCTTATCCACACAACGCAGTAAGGTCGAATCATGGTTTCGTTTGTACAGAATGCCATTGCTGAGGAAGAACTTCGCTACGAATCTTCTCAGAAACTTCTTATCGTTGACAGATGCACCTTCAGGGTATTCCTGAGCTTCCAAATATCTCTTCACCTCATGGTACCAAGGCTTCTCAGTCACCAATTCAGTCTCAAGATCACAACAGTATGCCGGTTCGTCCAGTTTCCAGATGATGACATGGGGAGCCTCATTGTCCCATTTGACTTTGAACATGGAAGACATCGTAGCTAACGCGTCTGCCAATTGATTCTACTCTCTTGGGAAATGTTCAAAGGTTATTTCTGTGAAGTGGGGGATCAATGTCAACACACATTCTCTGTAAGGAATAAGGTTCGGATGTTTCGTATCCCACTCGCCTTTGATCTGATTGATCACGAGAGCGGAATCTCCGAAGACACTCAGAAACTTGATCCTTAAGTCGATCGCAGCTTGAAGACCCATGATGCATGCCTCATACTCCGCCATGTTGTTGGTGCAGTTGAAACATAGCCGAGCAGTGAGTGGAGTATGAGTGCCTTGAGGGGATATGATCACAGCGCCGATACCGTTACCTAAAGCGTTGGAGGCTCCGTCAAAGTGCATAGACCATCGGGATCCTTCCTCAGGTCCTTCATCCGGTCCAGGTACTTCAAAATCAGTCACAATCATGATGCTCTCGTCCGGAAACTCAAAGTTCATTGACTGATAGTCATCTACTGCCTGGTGTGCCAAGTGGTCTGCCAATACACTTCCTTTGATGGCTCTCTGAGTCGTGTACTGGATGTCGTATTCTGTCAAGATCATTTTCCATCTTGCTATTCTCCCCGACAGAGCAGGCTTTTCAAATATGTACTTTATTGGATCCATCTTAGAAATCAACAAAGTAGTGTGAGTCAGCATATACTGTCTCAGCCGGCGAGCAACCCATACCAAAGCGCAACAAGTTTTCTCGAGCAGTGAGTATCGGGTCTCACAGTCGGTAAACTTTTTGCTAAGGTAATAAATGGCGTGCTCTTTTCAGCCAGACTCGTCATGCTGCCCCAGCACACACCCCATTGAGTTGTCAAGTACTGTCAGGTATAGTATCAGAGGTCTCCCTTCAACCGGTGGCATAAGGACGGGTGGTTCTTGGAGGTACTCTTTGATTCTGTCAAAAGCGGCCTGACATTCATCATTCCAACGTACTACCTGATCTTTCTTCAGCAGCTTGAAGATTGGTTCACAGGTAGCAGTTAGGTGCGAGATGAATCGAGCAATGTAATTCAAGCGTCCTAAAAAGCCTCTGACCTCTTTCTCTGTCTTAGGAACTGGCATCTCTTGAATAGCTTTGACCTTGGCAGGGTCCACTTGAATACCCTTATCACTTACAACGAAGCCTAGCAACTTTCCAGATCTAACCCCGAAGGTGCACTTGTTCGGGTTCAATCTCAGCTTGTACAACTTCAGACGGTCAAACAATTTCTGCAGATAATCAAGGTGTTCTTCCTCAGTTTGGGACCTTGGAATCATATCATCGACATAGACTTCAATCTCATGATGGATCATGTCATGAAATAAAGCAACCATGGCACGTTGGTAGGTTGCCCCAACATTTTTCAACCCGAATGGCATGACCTTATAGCAGAAGGTGCCCCACTGAGTAACAAAGGTAGTCTTTTCCATGTCTTCAGGAGCCATCTTGATCTGATTATACCCTGAAAAACCATCCATGAAAGAGAACACCTTATGCTGAGCAGTATTGTCAACTAGAACGTCGATGTGAGGCAAATGGAAATCATCTTTGGGGTTGGCCCTGTTCAGATCCCTGTAATCGACACACATTCTGACCTTACCATCCTTCTTTGGTACCGGCACCACATTGGCAACCCACTGAGGGTAAGAAGTCACTGCAAGAAACCCGACATCAAACTGTTTCATAACCTCAGCTTTGATCTTTTCAGACATCTCTGGACGCATACGGCGGACCTTTTGCTTAACCGGAGGACAGTCTTCCTTGGTAGGCAAATGATGGACCACAATGTCAGTATCTAACCCAGGCATGTCTTCGTAGGACCAAGCAAAGATCTCCACATAATCATGTAACATCTGAGTCAACTGTTGCTTCACGCTGAGCTCTAGGTTGGCACCAATCTTGACTTCTTTCCTATCTGTATCAGTACCCAGATTTATCGTTTCTACGGGCTCTTCATGTGGTTGAATTGCCCTCTCTTCCTGGAGTAACAGTCTTGCAAGCTTGCCAGGCACTTCGCAATCATCTTCACCTTCGTCTTCGGCTAAGTTGATCGGATTTTCGAAGTCATAACTGGCAGTAGCAGAGTCGTTACCAGTGAGATCCAGAGTGGATTGAAACCTGTATGAGTGAGTGTGTGTAAATACAGCTGTTTTGCAATATATAAAGAAAGGAAAGAAAGAAAAGGAGCATAAGATTTGAAATGCGAGAAAACGTCCAAGGTCTTTATTCATGATATATGAAATGACAATTAATATGCCCTCAAAAATGAAGCCACGGTGCCCCGGGTAAGACACCGGGCCATAGAGTTTTAATTCATTGTTTATTACAAATAACAAAAACAAAGGAATTCATTACTGCGTAACGAAAGTAACAGGCGTATGATCTTTCACGGTCCAATTATTCAATCCACCGTCATTCGTCGGGTAGATCCAGCTATCAAACTCTGACTCTTCCACTTCATCTTCATCCCCAATAGCATTCACTCCTGGATTGGTGATGAGCACAGGAGGTCTTCTGATTCTAGCTTTGCGCACAGCCCTCTGAGCCTCTGCAGTAAAACCCAGTCCAAACTTGTCAGTTTTAGGAGTGAAATTAGGGAGCCTGCCCCAGTTAGCACATTCACCTTTCTCGATTACAGCCCAGGCGTCCTTCAAGGAAGCCATCTTCAAAGGAAAGTCTTCAGTTACCGCTTCTGCTGCTGCCAATGTTGGAGGTACCTCTTCAAAGTGCTGAAAGGGGGTTTCAATAAATTCCCCGTCCATCTCAATATACCAAAAGGAATTCAGATGACTCACCATATATTCTTCCTCTCCCTGCACAGTGATGATCTTCCCTCTGACGGGGTACTTGAGCTTCTGGTGTAGGGTAGAGGTCACTGCCCCAACTTTGTGAATCCAAGGTCGACCCAGTAAACAAGAATAAGATGGACGGATATCCATCACATAGAAAGTTGAGTCTAATACTTGAGAACCCACACGAATAGGGATGTCTACTTCTCCATGAACCATCCTCTTAGAACCGTCAAAGGCTCTGACAATGATGTTGCTAGGTTTCAGCTCCAGGCCCTCACAATCCAACCGGTCTAAGGCCTTTTTGGGAAACACATTCAGGGAAGAACCGGTATCTACCAACACATGTGCAAGAGTAGTGCCCCTGCATTCTGTAGAGACATGCAGGGCATCATTGTGGTTCTTTCCCTTGGCAGTAAGGTCAGCATCCGAGAAACCCAAACCATTGTCAGCTGTCAAATTGGCTACGCAATCAGTAAACTGGTCTGCAGATGTCTCCTGTGGCACATGGGCCGTCTTTAGAAATGAAATCAGGGCCTTAGCATGGGCCTCTGAGCACAACAGCAAGGAGAGCATAGAGATCTTGGAGGGGGTATGCCCCAGCTGTTCAACAACATTAAAATCGCTCTTCTTGATTATTTTAAGAATTTCCTCCATCTCTTGCTGGGAGGCTTCAACATTCACAGATTTTGGTGCCTCCATCCGGGCAGGCTCATCATCAATCCCTTTGCCCCGAGTATTAGATGACTCGACAGCAGGGGAAGCAACTTGATCAGAAGTGGAAACGGGCGCACTTGCAGGTGTTATAATGAGAGGTCTTTGAATAACTGGTGGCGCAATGTCAGGCGAGAAGAGCCTGCCACTGCGGGTAACTTTTGCTGGACCGGTGATATTACTGATGCTAGTACCGATATTGAACTCTTGCTTTATTCCAAGTACATATACATCTGCCCCATAGTGCCATGGGACAGCCTTATCAGATTCATAGGGGAGGGGCCCCAGAACAGTAATAACAATGGGTGCCACAGTCATGATTTTAACTGGCTTCCTCGGGGGAGCCTTGATTGAATTGTTGAAAATTGTAACGACAGATACTTCTTCCACAGGAACAAACAGAACAACGGTCTTCTTGAACAAAATCTCCTTGCTATCCATCAGGCTTTGGATTCCTAACTTCAGCAACGGACAACCAGTAAGGGAAACAGCACACAAAAGGCAACCCTCGCTACAACCCGGAAATAAACCGGCCAGCAGCAGGTTCCTCTTAACAGTCAACAGAGGAGTAGCTACATCATTCACGGAAACGGCATACAAGTCTTCATCAACAGCATTTACTCCATGCTGGGGCATAGGAGTAGTCACCACATTTGGTCTCTCAGGCGCCTCAAATTGTATCTCCTTCGCATCAATAAGGTCCTGTACCTTATTCCTCAGGGCCCAACAATCATCAGTAGAATGCCCCGGGCTATCGGAGTGATATGCACAACGGGCATTTGGATTATACTTAGGAGAAGCAGTATTCACGACCTTCGGAGGCTCTCTGACAGTCACTAAGTTGGTGGATAGCAGCCGCGGCAAGATTTGTGACAAGGTCATACTCAGCCGGGTAAATTCTCTTCTGGGTCTCTCAGCCCTTTGTTGATTGAGTTGCTGAGGAGCGGCAGCAGGTTTAGCAATCATCACCGCGTTGACAGATTGGCGGCGCTCCGGTTTATCTTGCCTTCTAGGCCCATACACAACACTGGCCTCCTTCTTAAAAGGTTTCTTCTCAACACTCGAGGATGCACCTTTCTGAATTTTTCCGGACTTCATTCCAGCCTGTATTCTTTCCCCAGTCAGAATGAGGTCAGTGAACCCTGCAGATGAATTGCCAATAAGATGATTGAAGAATGGCCCGGAGAGGGTCCCCAAGAACATATCCACTAGCTCACGGTCTGTTAATGGTGGCTGCACTCTGCCAGCCAGGTCCCTCCACTTCTGCGCATACTCTTTAAAACCTTCGCCTGATCCTAGCGACATACCCTGGAGTTGGGTACATGTAGGAGCAAGATCGGCATTATATTGATACTGCTTGTAAAAAGCAATAGCCAACTCCTCCCAGTTACGAACTTTGGTCCCATCCAGCTGATAGAACCATTCGAGATGAGTCTCTGAAAGACTCTCCTGGAAGAAGTGGATCCACAAGTTCTTGTCCACTGTGTACGGCTGAATCTTCCGCACATAAGATCTGAGGTGTAACTTAGGGCAGGACGCCCCGTCATACTTGGTGAAGGATGGTGCTTTAAACTTGTGAGGGATGATCACACCAGTAGATAAACCCAAGTCTCCGAAATCTAGCCCAGGCACTTGTTGAATTTCCATGGCGTTCAGTCTGTCTTCCAACTGCTTGTACCGGTCTTCAGCCGGAGGATACTGTTCCTCATTAAAATCAGTCTCGTTGTCAGAGACCACCGGACTTGGAGCCTTTCCCCCCTGGGGACTGTCTTTGCCTACAGAAGAACCAGCTTCCTCATTCTGCAGAGTGTTACCAAACCTCTGGCCCGAGTTGAAAAGAACAGTTCTCTTCTTCTTCTTCTCCTTCTTCAGGAGCAAAGCCTTTAGCTCTTCTTGACCTTGAGCCAAACCCATGATCAGCTCCTGAAATTGTGTGTTCTGCGCCTGAAGGGCCTTGATAGACATCTCGGTAGAGGATTCAGGGTTCATGATGCTGAAATAAATAGCGAAGAACGGTAAGCAACCTGAAAAGAAGAGTACCTGCCATGCACATGATGAATGGAATGCGTATGATTTATGTTTTCAAAGACAATCGGGAATCGACTTTGTAAACAAAAGGAACACACTTCATTAGATTCAACTTTGAAATTTAAATTGTTCAACAGGTTGCCCTTAGGCGTTACATAAAAGTGGAAATACTGAAAAGGGAAATAAAACTGTAAAAGAACATCCAAAGCTTATTAGTGATCCCATGGTCTCCTCTTCTCAGTACGGATGTAGTCATTCAGAGCCCGCTCATTCTCCAACTGCTTTGTCAGCTTCTGGATCTTCAATTCCTTCTCGTTGAACTTTTCCGGATAAGAATCCCGTTCTTCTCGCAGTTGCGACCAAGACCTCTTTAATGTCTCATAATCAGTAGGTATTTGAGGAAGGAGGACAGTTGGAGGAGCCCCATCTTTGTCAGGATACTCAAGAATGACGGGTCTGACAGCTTCGTATGGCATACCTAACTTCTGAGCACGGATGCGAACCCATTTGTAGTAGGCTTCCATAGGTAGAGAAGTCTTTGGCCCTAACTCTTGTGGGTCAGCTTTGTGAATTCTGTCCCAAGCCTTGATGAACCTACGGCGCAACTCGTCACTATCCACCTGAAACTTAAAACTGATGTGAGGCACCAACATCTCATGAGGCCCTGCTCTTCTGGCCCTTCCAAACTGACGGAGCGCTAGACATGGATTGTAAGAGATTCCTCCTTGAGTACCAATCAAAGGAACATTAGGGTATTCTCCACAGCGGTCAATAACAGCTATCTCATCCAAACCTCTAAAAGTCCAAATGATGTCCTTATCAGTGAGAGACATTAACCTATGAGCCCAACCTCTTCCTTCTTGGTTCTTCAGCACGAACTTAGGGAGGTGAGAAATAAACCACCTCACCAACAGAGGGATGCAACACCACAGAGTTCCTCGTCTTCGGGCAGTACGAGCATAAAGTTGTTGCAGGATGTCACCCAAGAGAGTGGGCACAGGGTTCTGAGACATGAAGATCCTTATGGCAGTGACTTTAATGAAGTTATCAGGATTAGGGAACAAAACTAGACCATAGATTAAGAGAGCCAGGATGTCTTCATATTCCCTAAAGTCCAAGTCATTCCAGAAACTGTTTGCTTTACCAACCAGAAACTTGGCCCAGAAACCCTTAACTCCGCTTCTAGTCACCCAGTTGTCCATTACTTCTTGATGGGTCAAGGGGAGAGCTGCAGCAACCTCCTCAAGCCTGAGGGTCTTTTCCCAACCAGTGTAGGGAGTCTGATCCAAGATAGGGATGCCAAGCAAATCAGAGAACTCTTCCAAGGTAGGGACCAGCTGGAAGTCTTGAAAGGTGAAGCACTGGTACAGAGGGTCATAGAACTGGGTCAGGACACTCATCAGCTGTTGGTCCCACTTTGCCGTGACTAAACTGAGAAGAGAACCATGCCTCTGGATGAAGGAAGTAGTATTTGGAATTCTGCTAACCAACTCTTCAAGCAACTCAGGTGGGTGAACAAAGTTGAACCGGATAGTATTCCTTCGCATAAGCATCATGATGTCCTATAAAACAGAGCAAAGGTGAAACCCTCTTGTCTTTGAAATGGTCATTCCTTATGCAGGATGCATGCAATGTTCATGATGGCATGATGTTATGATAAAGCACACCACAAATATTTACAAAGGCAAACATGATAAGGCACACAAGTCACACAAGACAAGCCCTTAAAGTTTAGGCCAGCATGAGGTCTAGGTATTACCCTCTTTCAGTTTGTTGGTTCATACCTGTCCTATCAAAAGTAACCGGGTTCTTAGAGGATCCCAATATCATTGACTACCCTCAATCGGTCATAACTCCAGCATCGCAATCTTTTCTTGCGGCCAGAACCATCACGAGAGTTTAGCCTCAATGGGCGTAGCATACTGCTACTGTTCTATTGGCCAAGTTGTGTCATTTAAGGTTCTAAGGTCGGTTTGTGCTTAATGACTCCTCAGAAGACCCATATTCTCCTCGTTGCAACACAAGGGATATCGGTACAGACCAAGGTGCCACACCAACGTAGCCACTGCTTCACCCATGTCGGTCTATGCCGGACAGGTCCCTCACAGCTTATGCTACCTAAACAGGGTATCCCCAGATCCGGGTTAGGATCTATGTAACTCCGATGCAACCCACAATTTAAAGCAAACAAGCCAAAACAATTGAAAACACAGTTATGAACTATCCTAAGGTACACCTCACTTTAAGTAGTCCCCAGCAGAGTCGCCAGTTCTGTGATCGGTGGATCTGGAACTGACTGTTTAACGCTGGTTTCGCGAAATGTCGCGGAAGCAAGAGTCGCCACCGTCTTTTATTTTCTCCAACATGGAAAGGACAAAAGCACAGAAAAATTCCTTATGAGATTGCTCTCGGTTCGGGAGGTAGATTTATAGAAAGGGAAGGTGTTAGCACCCTTTCTATCCATGGTTATCCATGGGCTCTTAGATACTTTCTCATTTGTGTTTTCAAAAGTGTTTGCTTTTCAAAGTGAGTGAGTTTGAAAAAGTTTCTTTGAAAGTTTCAGATCGACTCTTATATCAGTCCTCAAGAGTGTTTGAAAAGTTGTTTTTGAAAGCTTTTTGCAAAGTGTCGGTGTGAAAAGAAGTTTTTGATTTGTTTTGAATTAGAGCAAGTATCTACGAGTCATCTACCTACCCTAAGGAATTCTGCTGTGTAAATGTCCTTAAGGTAGTGCCATCCCACCATTGAGAGGTAGGTAGCACCACCGTTGGAGGTGTTCGGGTCAATTCGAATGTTAGGGACAGTGTGGTCACCAGAGCAATAGTAGGACACCTTAGAAGCTACCCCCATGCCATGTTCATGGACATGAGGACTTACTAAAACATCCTCTACTCGACGACCACGTTTCGAGGGGCAAGGCAACAGTGAGGCGTACCCTAGGAGTGGTGTGTGAATTGTGTGTCATTTTCAGTTATATTTTATCTTGTTCATACATTGAGTGTTCTACGCTTTGATTTTATTTGAGCATACATTCTTTCATGTGATTAACAGTTTAAAAGTGCGGAATTTAAAGTGCGGAAAATAAAAGTCCTACGCTATTACAAGGCGCGGGTCTATACATCACCAAATTAACAAAGACCCGATTTGAATAAAATGCGGAAAGTAAATGTCCTAATTACTATTACAAAGCTTTGGGGCAATTACATAAATTTGAAATGAAAATAAAGGACAAACGTGCGAAGATAAATTAGAATTGAATACGCGAGGGCGTTGGACCCTTGAAGGAAATTAAATTGAAATTACAAATTAATTAATGATTAAATAAAGAAAAGAAATTATTTTTATGTTTTTTGGTATTTTATGAAAATAAAGGAAGAAAATTAGTTATTATTGGAAACCCTAATTCTACACTATTTTTAATTTGTTAAAGAAAATATTTAAGTTTAAACCTAATTTACTAATTGTTTAATTACAAGAGTATTTACAAAATTAATTAATGGTTAATAATAATAATAAGGAGAAATTATTTATAAAAAAAAAGATAATAAAAATGTTTAAAAAACGTAATTTCTATGTATTTTAGTTACTAAGAAAAAAATGTTAAAGTTAAAAAGCCTAAATTAACCTAAATGGATTATTACATTTATTTACAAAAATATTAATGATTTGAAATATTGAATAAACATATTTTATCTTTTTATGATTTCTGACTTTTTTGTATTATAAAAATTATTTGGTGAATTAAAGGAAAACAATTAATTAAAAAGAATAAATAAAAGAATAGAAGGAAAAATAAATGAAAGTTGGAAATTAGACAAACCATGGGGGTATCTGGCCCCTTTGGAGGTATTTTTGTGAGAATTTTGGCCCAATGGAACAAGCCCTGTTTGACTTCTCTGATTGAGTGGGAAGCAGTTGACTGGTGTCCATGGTGGACTGCCCATCCTGGCCCTTGGATTGGAGTTGCTGGACATGTGGCAAGCTCAAGTATGCGCGTACATGGTGGACCACTGGTGGGAAAGGGTACCTGAACACTTTATAAGAAAAAATATAGGGGAATATGGGGGACCTGGGAATCGAACCCAGGTCCCATTGCTTGCATGACAACGCATCTACCAATGGAGCTAGTGCGTTTCTTTGTTAATTTAGTGGGCAATGAATATTATATGTGAAAAACAAGCGCTATGCTGGATTAAAAACAAAACGCGCCAATGTTTGAATTAGCCAACCATGTCAAGCCACGCCAGCGTCTTCTTCTCCCTTTGCCTGTAACTGAAATCAAATAGCGGGGGTTTTAAACCCCCACTAACTGCAATATTCAAAAATAATGATTAGCACATGAGGGAATATAAAAAGGGCGCGAGGTGGTTGTTCAATTCGTTGGAAGGTCCTGGTTTCAGTGGTATAAGTTTCATGGCCTGATTTTTCCATATATGCAAAACCCCAATTTGAGGTTTCTGAAACCCTAACCCACGTTCATGGAAATTTTTGATACAGGCGATATTAATTCAATCAAAGCATGCCATAAGCTTCAGAACACTCATGTTAGTCCAAATCAATGATTAAAAATTACAAATAACGCATGGATAATGAAACACGATTATGCAAATTTTCAACAAAGTAGGACTTCGTTATACCGATTCCTTGAGTATGGAGGCGTGATTTTGATTGGAAAAGCTTCCTAGTAGTCTTGGCAAGCTTGTGGAATAGTTTTGAGGCCTTGAATCACCCTCTAGCTATGAAAACATTTTTGAAGTTTTCTTGTGAAAAATGCAAATTTGTTCTTGATGCTTATGCGCAGCTTTCTTGTCCTCATGCCTTAGGTTATGTTTGCATATGTATGTAGCATGATTAGGTCAAACAAAACAAGCCCAAAATCCAAGTTTTAATGCTTTTCAATATTTGATTTTCCATGATTTTTTCCAAATCTCTTTGCCATGAAAACTTGCCTATTTGCATAGAATCTTTCCTTTTTGATTGTGCACGAAATATTGAGGTCATGATGGATAAAAATGCTGCATAAAAAGATTTGAAAGGTGGCATTTGATATTTTTGTCATATTTAATTTTAATTAAGTGAATTAATAATAATAAAAATTCAAATAATTAATAAAAAATGATGAAATAACTCCCTTGGATGTCAATGGGTCGTGCATAGCTTTTGGATAAGGATTCATGGAAGAAATTGAGGCCCATTAGCAATTTTGATGCATTTGAAGCAAAGTTGACTTTTCAAAATTCCCAAAAATTTCCCAACTTCCACAAGGCATATCTTGCTCAATTTTTAATATTTGATCATGTTCTTGGACATTTTGGAAAGGTCTTGAAGTCCTCTAACCAATGCCTTTGGTCCCATGTCGTTTTGATATAGCAATCTCAAGTTATGGTCTTTGACTTAAAGTGCCTTTTTGTTGACTTTTGAAAATGACTTATAATGTTGAGATTGATAACTTTTTGTGAGAGCATTTCTTGGACTTGAAGTGTGAAGATGAGTTGTAGGAAATGTCATTCTCTTCAAAATGAGCTCTGGATGGAATTTTTCTGATAAACCATGTGGAAGTTATGCCTTGGTCAAGTTACAGTTGACTTTTTCAACTGTCCAAAAATAGAAACTTTTGCATCTTGAGACTTTTTGAGCCATGCCTTGAGAATCATGATCAAGAATTGATCAAATGATGTTTGTGGCTTCAAAATAAGATGTTGACCAAATTTTTTGACTTTTGACTGTCAAATGACCATTTTGCCCTACAGTTGACTGTGATGCAATTAGGGTTTTTGACTGTGCAATTTTGTGCTGTAAGTCTTGAAACTTGGCATAAGGATGCTTGACAATGTTTATAGGCATGTTGGACTTGTTTGGACCCTTGGAAACTTCAATTTCTTTGCCAGAACCAAAACCCTAATTTTTGACTGTTAGGAGGCCAGTGGACTGTGCAACCCTTGAGAGATTTTGAACCTTGACCTTGGCAAATCTTGAAGAATATGGGAGGGCAAATTTTGGGGTACAACAAGAAGCAAAGTGGTCTCTCCCAAAAAAACGTGCGTGTGATTCAAAATACCCAATGAGGTTCTGCCACCTAATTATCTTCTTCCTCAGACAGTCGTTTTAGGCCAACCTTTTACCTACAGACGATGTCTGTAACTATAACCTTGCATCATTCAAAAATTAAATACAAATGACATAAATATTAATGAAGACCATGAATCAACCGAGCTTGAATCCATGAACACCATGGTATCCACATCTAACTCTAATTTTTCCTGTATCAAGAAGCCCTAAAACGAGTTTGGAAACCCTAAGAATGACATCCTTCAATTCTTGCACTTAAAACTCAATCAAACGATTCAGATAACATCAAAACCTTATCATAAACATGAATGCATGGTTAAATTTCATTGAGAACGCATGTATACATGTAATCGAAAATCAAGAAAAATTGGAAAATCGAATCCTGTATCTTACGATTCTGTGTGTTTTGTGACTTGGGAGCGATTGGAATAGCTCCAGCACACGTCCAGGAACAGATTGCTGGCTTTGAAATTGCTTGAATTGGTCTATAAAGAAAAATCCGATCTACATTTTTCTTTGGAAATTTGAAACTTTGTTTGACTCTTTGGAACAAGGTGTGCCTCTGTAATCTCTTTCCTAGGGTTCAACATGCTCTGTTATATGCATGTGAATCAAATAAGTTAACAAATTTGGATTAAATCTTGGAAATTGATAAGCAAGATATTTGATTTTCAAGTGATATTCTTTGTTTCCAAAATTGGCTAAATCATGCCATTTTCAATCCAATCAGCCCTTGCACGATTTTCTTGCTATCATACAGCTTGTATTCTCATTATTTAATGCAAAATCATCCCAAAATAATTTTATATCATTTATTTGATTTAATTTGGATTTTAAATGATTAAAAATCAAAATAAATCAAATAAATAAGAAAATGATGCATGGAGTGGTTCATGGGTCGTGGACCATGTTAGGAACAAGATGCAAGCATAAAAAGTTGGGCCCATTTGAAGAAAAATGCATTTTGGGCATGGTTGACTTTGTGCAAATTTCCAAAAATGGCCAACTTTGAGAATGCATATTTCTCTCAATTTTGACCCTAAGAGGGTGTTCTTAGACTTTTTAGAAAGCTTAGGATGTTCTCTAAACAACCCTTTTGGTTTCACCTCAATTGGATCTTCCATGTTCATGTAAGGAGCTTTGACCCAAAATGTGTTTTTGTTGACTTTTTGAAATTACCTATAATGTCTGAATTCATATCTTTCCATGAGTGCATTTTTTGAACTTGATGGATGAAGATGAGTTGTAGGCAACTGAATTCTATTTAAAATGAGCCTTGGATGAGAAATATATGATAAAGTATGAGAAAGTTATGCCTGGTCAAAGTTTGGTTGACTTTTCCTATAGAAACCCTAATTTAGCAGCTTTTGAATTTTGATGAATTTGGGGCATTCCTTGAGGAATCATGATTGACCCTTGATCAAATGATGGATGTTACTTCAAAATGTTGATTTTGACCAAAAATATTGAAGTTTGACTGTATGTGGCCCACAATTGACTTTTGACCTAACATACTTGATTTTTAGGCATTTGAGCAGTTGACTGAGCAAACTTCTTGTGCAAGGCATGAAAATTGACATGGATGATGTTGAGAACATATTAGGGCAATGGAAACCATTTAGGACCCTTGGAACTCAAACATCTTGATGAGGAGTGAAAACCTAATTTGAGGCTCATTGTCTTAGGAGAAGGATTTGTCTGGTTAATCCTTAGGCATCCTTGGGCAAGTTGAGGACCTCTAGGAATATGTTTTGAGTAAAATGAGAGGGAAAATTTTGGGGTACAAAAGCTTCCCCTGTTCAATCTTCTTAAACTTGGGGATGTAGATTGGTTGGTCTGCCTTTCGTGATCTGAAGGTGGAAGATGATTGAACACTAGAGTACCCAGAAATTTGCACTCGCATGAAGTAATACTAATTGGTGATATCAGGAATGGGCTTGCAGTTGCCATTTGGAATTAGACATAGAATCATCGGAGATGGGCTTAAAGATTCCATCCAGAAAAGATATCAGTTGCATAAGAGATTCCTTTACGAGAATTCCTGTACCTGCCGTTGAGGAGGACTTCGCCGGGGAATGTTAATTTATGTCCTGGGAAATAAAGTATAAGAGCTTCAGTTATCCATTACCCTACTGGGTAATTAACTCCTGATTGAGGAGGTGGAAGTAAACTGCATATTTGGTCATGGTACAGGCTGCACAATGACTTATTGGGGAAATATGAAACCGTTTGTGTCTGCTCGGGTCCAGGTATTACAGTGCTGTAAACTATTGTTTGGAGATAAGAGAGAAGGAACTTGGATAGTAGGGTTACTTAGAAATGAAAGCCTGGATAGTAGGGCTATGAGAAGGAACCTGGGTTGTAGGGTTACTTTGGGATGAAAGCCTGGATATTAGGGCTTATGAGAAGGAACTTGGGTCGTAGGGTTACTTCGAGATGAAAGCCTGGATAGTAGGGCTTATGAGAAGGAACCTGGGTCATATGGTTACTTCGAGATGAAAGCCTGGATAGTAGGGCTTATGAGAAGGAACTTGGGTCGTAGGGCTTATGAGAAGGAACCTGGGTCGTAGGGTTACTTCAAGATGAAAGCCTGGATAGTAGGACTTATGAGAAGGAACCTGGGTCATAGGGTTACTTCAAGATGAAAGCCTGGATAGTAGGGCTTATGAGAAGGAACCTAGGTCGTAGGGTTACTTCGAGATGAAAGCCTGGATAGTAATGCTATGGGAAGGAACCTACATAATGTTGCTTCGGGATGAAAGCCTGGATAGTAGGGCTTATGAGAAGGAACCTGGGTCGTAGGGTTACTTCGAGATGAAAGCCTGGATAATAGGGCTTATGAGAAGGTACCTGGGTTGTAGGGTTACTTAGAGACAAAAGCCTAGATAGTAGGGCTTATGAGAAGGAACCTGGGTCGTAGAGTTACTTCGAGATGAAAGCCTGAATAGTAAGGCTTATCAGAAGGAACCTGGGTCATAGGGTTACTTCGAGATGAAATCATGGATAGTAGGGCTTATGAGAAGGAACCCGGGTCGTAGGGTTACTTCGAGATGAAAGCCTGGACAGTAGGGCTATGGGAAGGAACTTGGGTAAGGTTGCTTCGAGATGAAAGCCTGGATAGTAGGGCTTATGGTAAGGACCCTGGATAGTAGGGTTACTTCAAGATAAAAGCCTGGATAGTAGGGCTTATGGGAAGGAACCTGGATAGTAGGGTTACTTCGAGATGAAAGCCTAGATAGTAGGGCTATGAGAAGGAACCTGGGTCATAGGGTTACTTCGAGATGAAATCCTGGATAGTAGGGCTTATGGGAAGGAACCTGGATAATAGGGTTACTTCGAGATGAAAGCCTGGATAGTAGGGATTATGGGAAGGAACCTGGGTCGTAGGGTTACTTCGAGATGATCACGTAAGTTAGTTGACCCGTTTGACTTTGGGAACTGATTTTCCATTAGCTGTCTTCAGATATGATATGTATAACTACTGGGATTGTTGATAATAATTGTCTTTCCTGAAAAGATAGTAGGGTTAGTTGTATGCGATGCATGAAATGCATTGTGTGATGATATCCTCAAAATAAATGAGATTGTGCTGTATGCGATATGTATGTGCATGTCATGATGCATGAACATGAGATTCTATTGTGGCATATCCGAGTTTGGGAAAATAAATCCATGGCTGCTGCTGGAGAGTATTGGAAATAGCAATCCTGATTGTGGTAGAAAACCATGGTTCCTCTACTCCCGCTGGGGATGGTGAACCGAGATGACTATGCTGGAGATTTACTCCTTGTCTACAGATATTCTGCCGGGGGAGACTCTTCTTGAGAATAACTCTGTAGGGGAATAACTCTGTTGGAGGATGAACTTCCATAGCTGAAGGGATAAACTCTGTCGGGGATTAAGTTTATGTATTCAGAGAAATAAAATCTGTTCGGGAGCAAACTTTTATGATCCGCTTGCGTTTATGAAATTCGGCTGGGGAATATAGATGTCAGTTTTCTGAAGGAACCTGGATGGGGAGAATACTTCCTGTTTTGGGGAAGCTGATATCAATGCTTTGATTACTTTTTACTCTGTGGAGAGTTCAAATGTCATGGGGTCGTATGTACTAACGACTTTGTTTCAAAGTTGTCTCTGCCCTGGTACCTGATGGACAAAGTAACTGTCGAGTTTGACATTTTTTAGTTTTTGCCCCTGTTTCTTAAGTTACGAGCAATTATATTTAGTTTCCTATACAAACATTTATGAACAACAATCATATTTAAATGCATATGTCAAGAATAAATCATTGGACGTTTTTGCAAAACAAAACAGAAAAAGAAAAACAAATGGTTTTGTAAAAAAATGGCTTGTATTAATTTTCGAAGTTGGCCTATAACAAGCGTTTGCTGATGCTCTAGTAAGAGAACACCGCTGTAAAAATGGAACCTATACAATATTGTGTACAACGAAAATAAAACGGCTATGTGAAACAATCCCATTGAGTTTCAATTCTGCTATTACCGCTATGTCTTCGAGCGTCTCATCACTTTGCTGCTTGTCCGAAGCTGATTAGATTGATTGGTGCCGTTCGAGCTTGACAGTTGATACTGAGGTCTGATTGCAAGGTGATCCAATGGGACATAGTGATACGCTTTAAATCCCTAACTTTTTCCTGGACTGCCCTTTCGGGTTTTCAGTCCACCGGGATACCCCTTTTTGCCCAAGCCTCCTTTTCAGGTTTTCGACTTGCCGGGTGCACAAATTTTTTTGTTTTCATCCCTTATTTTTGCCCGAACCCTTTTGGTTCGCCGAGAAGCCCTTTTTTTTCCTAGGCCAGTAAACCTGGAGGGTCTTTAATCATGCGTAGTATCTTTTCGCTATGTCCGCATTGACAGGGTAAGGAAGGTCGTCACCATCCATGGTGGTTAGAATCATGGCTCCACCCGAGAAAATGTTTTTAATCACAAATGGCCCTTCGTGTGTGGGAGTCCATTTTCCCTTGGGATCACCTTGCGGTAGTATGATGTGCTTGATCACTAGATCCCCGACTTGATACTCTTGGTGTCTGACTTTTTTTGTTGAAAGCCTTGATCATCCGTTTTTGATACATTTGACCATGACAGACATCAGTAAGTCTCTTCTCATCGATCAGATTCAGTCTATCAAGTCGAGTCTGGATCTAGTCGTCTTCATTCAAACCCGCATCTTTCATAATCCTCAAAGAAGGGATCTGGACCTCAATGGGTAGGACTGCCTCCATGCCATATACTAGAGAGGAGGGTGTTGCCCCTGTTGACGTCCATGCTGAGGTACGGTACCCATGAAAAGAAAATGGTAACATCTCGTGCCAGTATTTGTATGTCACTGTCATCTTCTGTATAATCTTCTTGATGTTCTTGTTAGCAGCTTCAACAACGTCATTCATCTTCGGTCGGTAGGGAGAAGAGTTGTGATGCTCTATCTTGAATTGCTTACAGAGCTTGGTGATAACCGTATTATTGAGATTTGTACCATTGTCAGTGATGATTCTCTCTGGCACACTGTACCGACAGATTAGGTTATGCTTGATGAACTGCGCCACGACATTCTTGGTAACGGTAGCAAAGGAGGCAGCCTCAACCCACTTTGTGAAGTAATCAATGGCCACCAGGATGAAGCGATGCCCATTGGAAGCGATAGGTATGATTTCTCCGATCATGTCAATGCCTCACATTGCAAAGGGCCAAGGAGCCGTCAAGACATTCAAGGAAACCAGAGGCACATGCACCTTATCAGCATAGATTTGGCACTTATGACAAGTTCGGGAGTGCTAATAACAATCTGCTTCCATAGTGGACCAGTAGTATCCTGCCTGTAGGATATTCTTAGCCATGGTGTGTCCACTGGAATGGGTTTCTAAGGTACCTTCATGTAAATCTGTCATAATTCTCTCTGCTTCGCTCTTGTCTACACACCGCAGTAAGGTAGAGTCATGATTGCGCTTGTAGAGGATTCCATTACTGAGGAAGAATTTCGCAGCAAACCTTCTCAGAAACTTCTTATCATTGACAGATTCCCCTTCAGGATACTCTTGAGTCTTAAGATACCTTTTTACTTTGGGGAGCTTCGTTGTCCCACCTGACCTTGAACATAGAAGACATGGTAGCTAGCGCGTCCTCTAACTGATTCTCCTCTCGTGGGAAATGTTCAAAGGTTACCTTCTTAAAATGTGGGAGCAATCTCAACACGTGATTTTTGTACGGAATGAGATTCAGATGCTTCGTATCCCACTCTCCTTTGATTTGGCTTATCACCAAGGCTGAATCCTCGAAAACATCCAAGAACTTGATCCTGAGATCGATAGCAGCTTTGAGACCCATGATACAGGCTTCATACTCTGCCATGTTGTTAGTGCAGTTGAAACATAGTCGGGCAGTGAAAGGAGTATGACAACCCTCAGGATATATTATTACGGTGCCAATGCTATTACCGAGTGCGTTCGAAGCTCCATCAAAAACCATAGTCCATCAGAATCCTTCTTCAGGTCCTTCATTCGGTCCAGGTTCTTCATAGTCAGCCACCAGCATAATATTCTCGTCCGGGAAATCAAAATTCATGGACTGGTAGTCATCCACGGCCTGATGAGCCAAATGATCAGCCAATACACTTCCCTTGATTGCTTTCTGGGTTGTATGTTGGATATCGTATTCGGTTAAGATCATTTTCCATCTTGCTATTCTTCCGGAGAGAGTGGGCTTCTCGAAGATGTACTTGATTAGATCCATCTTAGATATCAACAAAGTAGTGTGGGTCAGCATACACTGTCTTAGTCAGCGAGCAGCCCATTCCAAAACGCATCAAGTTTTCTCGAGCAGTGAGTATCTTGTCTCACAGTCGGTAAACCTTTTGCTAAGGTAGTATATTGCGTGCTCTTTTCGACCAGACTCGTCATGTTGCCCAACACACACCCCATTGAATTGTCTAGCACCGTTAAGTACAATATCAAAGGTCTTCCTTCAACCAGAGGCATCAGAATTGGTGGTTCTTGAAGGTATTCCTTGATTCTTTTGAAAGCAGTCAGGCATTCATCATTCCATTTTACTACTTGATCTTTCTTCAAGAGCTTGAAGATTGGCTCACAAGTAGCAGTCAGATGTGAAATGAACCTGGAGATATAATTTAAGCGTCCCAAGAAACCCCTAACTTCCTTCTCAGTACGGGGAGCCGACATCTCTTGTATGGCCTTTACCTTTGCGTGGTCTACCTGAATACCTTTGTCACTGTTGATGAACCCTAGAAGCTTACCAGACCTTACCCCGAAGGTGCACTTGTTTGGATTCAACCTCAACTTGTATGTCTTCAACCTGTCGAACAACTTTTGCAAATGGTCAAGGTGCTCTTCCTCGGTTTGGGATCTGGCTATCATGTCATCAACATAAACCTATATCTCTTGGTGAATCATATCGTGGAACAAGGCGACCATGGCTCGCTGATAAGTTGCCCCAGCATTCTTCAACCCAAAAGGCATCACCTTGTAACAGAAGGTGCTCCAATGTGTGACGAAGGTTGTCTTCTCCATGTCTTCAGGAGCCATCTTGATCTGGTTATAGCCAGAGAAACCATCCATGAAGGAGAAAATTTTGTGCTGTGCAGTGTTGTCAACCAGAACATTGATGCGGGGAAGCGGGAAGTCATCCTTGGGGATTGCCCTGTTCAGGTTTCTGTAGTCAACACACATCCGTACCTTACCGTCCTTCTTAGGTACCGGGACGATGTTAGCAACCCACTGCGGATAGGAGGTGACAACTAAGAACCCATCGTTGACATGTTTCATAACCTCTGCTTTGATCTTCTCTAACATTTCAGGGTGCATACAACAAACATTTTGCTTAACCAGAGGACAATCTTCCTTAGTCGGCAAGCGATGTACCACAATATCAGTGTCTAAACTAGACATGTCTTCATATGACCAGGCGAAGATCTCAACATAGTCGTGCAACATCTGTATCAGCCATTGTTTGACATTATTCTCCAGATTTATGCCGATCTTGACTTCTTTTCTGTCTACCTCAGTGCCCAAGTTTATCGTCTCAACTGGCTCTTCATGAGGATGTATAGCCCTCTCTTTCTGTTGTAACAGTCTAGCAAGTTCTCCAGGCACCTGACAATCTTCCTCACCTTCATCCTCGGCTTGGTTGATCGGATTTTCGAAGTTATAACTGGCAATAATAGAATTGTTATCAATGGGATCCAGGGTGGATATGGTTCTGCAGTTTGATATGTGAGTGTATGTAAGAGTATAGCTGTATTAATAAAGTGAAAAGCAGAAAAGAAAAACAGAGAGCGCAAAATTGTATGCAAGAAACGTCCAATGTTTTATTGATGACATATGGGAATGACATATAATAACCCTCACAAACAAAACCATTGTGCCTCGGGTAAGACACAAGGCCCTAGAGTTTAAATTGTTTATTACAAATTCAAAAAACAAGTAAGATAATTACTACTGAACAAAATAAATTGGTATAAAATCTCTAGCCGTCCAGTTACTCGGTCCACCATTGGTAGTCGGGTAGATTCAGCTGTCAATATCAGAATCTTCCTCATTGTCTTCAATAGCGTTGACCCCACGATTGCTGATGCGTAGGGGAGGTCCTCCAGCCCGAGCGCGTCGAACAACCCTTTGAGATCCTGAAGTAAAGCCCAAACCAAATTTGTCAGTTTTATGAGAAAAATCAGGGAGCTGACACCAAATGGTACACCCACCTTCCTCAACTACTGCTCTGGCGTCCTTGAGAGAAGCCATTTTCAAAGGAGGTTTGGTGCTGGTGATAGTCTCGGTTGACGCCATAATCTGGGGAACCTCTTCAAAGTTTTGACAAGGAGTCTCTATGATTTCCCCGTCCATCTCCACATACCTGAAGGAGTTCAGGTGGCTTACCATATACTCCTCTTCACCATGCACAATGACAATCTCCCCCTTCACCGGATACGTCAGCATTTGGTGCAGCGTAGAAGTAACAGCCCCAACTTCATGGATCCAAGGGCAACCCAACAAACAAGAGTATGATGGCCTGATGTCCATCACGTAGAAGGTGGACTCAAAGGTATGGGAACCCACTTTGATAGGGATGTCCACCTTCCCATGCACCATTCTTTTTGACCCGTCAAAGGCCCTCACCACAATGTTACTGGGCTTTAGGGTCAAGCCTTCACAATCTAGCCGATCAAGAGCCTTCTTAGGAAGAACATTCAGTGAAGATTCGATGTCCACCAGCACATGAGCCATAGTAGTGCCCCTGTATTTGATCGATACATGCAGATCATCATTATGCTTTCTCCCCTTTAGCGTCAAATCTGCATCTGAAAAACCCAACCCATTGTCAGCAGTCAAACGGGCCACACAGTCTTTGAATTGGTCGGCGGAGGTTTCTTGCGGCACATGCGCAGTCTTGAGGAATGCAATCAAAGCCTTTGCATGGGACTCAAAATATAACAACAGAGACAACATCGATATCTTCGAAGGTGTCTGCCCCAGCTGTTCAACCACATTGTAGTCGCTTTTCTTGATTATTTTTAAGATTTCCTCTATTTCTTGCTTAGAGGATTCCACAATAATTTTCTAGGTGTCGCCATCCAGGCAGGCTCACCTATGGCTTCTTTGCCCCGAGTCCCAGATGACTCATCAGTGGGGGTAACAACTAGAGTAAGAACGGGAGTAGTAACGGAAGTATCGGTAGGAATAACAAATGGAATAACAACGGGTTTAACAATAATCTTTGGGGAGATCTCGGGAGAGAAAACCCTTCCACTTCAGGTAACTTTGCTGGTACCGACAATATTACTTATATTGAAATCAACCTCTCCATTCTTCAAATCCTGTTTGACACCATGGTAGTAGACGTTAGCACCATAATTCCAAGGGACAGCTTTGTCCGAGGAGTACGGTACGGGACCAGGAAAAGTGATTATCAATGGAGCGATTCTCGGAGCAGGTGTAGTCCTAACAAGTCTTTTAGAGGATACCTTGGAAGGATTGGCGGAAATGGTTAGGATGGTAACATATTCAAATAGAATGGTCGGAATCAGAGTCTTTTCAAACAAAATTTCTCTGTTGTCCATCAGGCGTTGAACACCTGCTTTCAGCAAATAGCAACCAGAGGGCAGAGATGAACACATGTGGCAACCTTCACCACGACCCGGAAATAAACCGGCCAGCAACAAATTCTTCTTGACAGTCATGAGAGGAGTGAAAACTTCATCAACAGAGGTAACAAACAGATCAGTATCAATGGCATTAACTCCACGGTTGTGCTTGGGCATGGGAGCAGTTATGACATTAGGCTTTTCTGAAGCATCAAACTTAATCTCCTTGGCTTCAATTAGATCTTGTAGCTTATTTCTTAGAGCCCAACATTCATTTGTATCATGGCCTAGACTCTCAGAATGGTAAGCACACCGAGCGTTTGGATTGTACCGAGGAGATGTGGTGTTAGGATTCTTGGGAGCCTCCTTTAAGGTTTCCAAGTTGAATCTTAACAGATGGGGTAGAACCTCAGTCAATGTCATGTTAATCCAGGTAAACTGCCTCTGCGGTCTTTCTACCCTTTGCTGATTGTGTCATTGAGGAGTAGCCGTAGGCCTATGTATCATCACAGCACCTACCGTCAAACGGTGTTCAACTCTGCTCTGACCTCTTGGGCTATAAATGACATTGACCTCCTTCTTACCCGTAAAGGGCTTCTTCACTGAACTTGACGAGGTATCTTTCTGTATTTTGCCACTCCGGATCCCAGCTTATACCCTTTCTCCAGTTAATATCAGCTCGGTGAAACCAACTGAGGAGCTACCAATCAGGTGATTGAAGAATGGACCAGACAGCGTCCCAAGAAACATATCAACTTACTCCCTATCAGACAAAGGGGGTTGGACTCTCTCTGCCAAATCTCTCCACTTCTGTGCATAGTCCTTAAAGCCTTCACCTGCACCCATGGACATACTCTGGAGTTGAGTACGAGTAGGGGTAAGGTCAGCGTTATATTGATACTGCTTATAAAAAGTAGCAGCAAAATCCTCCCAGTCGCAGACATTGGTTCCCTCCAGCTGATAGAACCACTTGAGTTGAGTTCCAGACAAAATGTCCCGAAAGAAATGGACCCACAAGTTCCTATCAGCAATGTGAGGCCGAATCTTCCTCACATAGGAACGGAGATGAAGCTTGGGACAAGACACCGCATCATACTTTGCAAAAACTGGAGTCTTAAACTTATGTGGGATGACCACCCCAGATACCAAACCCAGCTCTTCAAAATCCAACCCTGGTATTCTTTGGATCTCCATTACGCCCAACCGATCCTCTAACTGTTTGTATCTATCCTCAGTGGAAGGATACTATTCATCATTGTAGTCTGTGTCATTATCAGAAACTTCAGGGCTAGGATCCTCCTCCCTTATCTCTCTCTCTCTCTCTCTCTCTCTCTCTCTCTCTCTCTCTCTCTCTCTCTCTCTCTCTCTCTCTCTCTCTCTCTCTCTCTCTCTCTCTCTCTCTCTCTCTCTTGATTCTCCCCTTCTTTGGATGAGGAGGTCAGATTCACCGGTTACTTCAATGGTCCTTTGAATATTCTGCCCAGATTCAGAACACCAGAGGTCTTCTTATTTTTCTTCTTCTTCTCCTTCAGAACAAGGGCTTTAAGATCTTCTTGCCCTTTTTCCAAAGCTACGAACATTTGTTGAAATTGGGCATTTTGTGCCTTGAGATCTTTGATGCTTTATTCAGAAGACATTATTGTTGAAATAAACAACAAAGAAGATGAGAAACCTATAATGACACCTGTTTATGCAATGTCATGAATGGTATGCGTATGCAATGATTTCAAGGATTCTTAAAGGCTCAAATTTGTTTAACCAAAAGAAACGCACGTTAATTGTATTAATAAGTTCGAATTGTTACAAAGGGTGCCCGTCAGGCTTACAATTAAACAAACAAAACTTAAATCCAAAATAAAATTAGGTCTCCCATGAGCGCATCCTCTTAGGTGCAATGTAGGCGTTTATATTCCTTTCTTCATGAAGTATCCTAGTGAGTTCCAGGACCTTCTTCTTGCTGGCATATAATTGAGCTTCAAACGTATCCCGCTCCTCTTTAAGTTGAACCCAGGATTTCTATAACTCCTCATGATCAGTTGGCATGTCAGGATGGAGAACAAGATAAGAAGTGTCTCCTTCAGCAACTGGTTCCACAATCGTTGGTAGGACAGCAGGGTAAGGCATCATAAGACTTTGGGTATGGGCTCGTACCCATTTGAGATAAGGCTCAAGAGGAATGAAATTCTTGTGCCCTAGTGTCTTGCTATCAACTCTATGTACCATAGCCCAAGCTCGCATGAACCTTTTACGGTAACCCTGAGCATCATTCTCATAGTCGAAGGCGATTCCTTGGATAAGTGTATCGTGAGGACCATCCTTTCTCGCATAACCAAACTTTCACAGTGCCAAACAAGGATTATAAGTGATTCCTCCCCTAATGCCTAAGAGAGGGACATTAGGGAATTCACCACAGCGATCGATGATGGTAACATCTTTCGAGGACTGTGAACACCAATGAATGTCTGAATGTGTAAGGGACATCAGCCTATGAGACCATTTTATACCCTGCTCATTCTTCAAAATAGACCTGTGTAGGTGAGAAATAAACCACCTAGCCAATAGAGGGGTGCAACACAGGAGGGTTCCCCTTCTTTTTAGAGTGCGAGCATGCATAGAGTGTTGAATATCCCCAAGTAATGTAGGCACCCGATTATGAGACAGAAAAACCTTAATCATATTCACATCTATGAGTTGGCATGCGTCAGGGAATAGTACCATTCCGTAGATGAGGAGTGCCAATACCTCCTCAAAATCTTGTAAATCCTGGGTATCCCAAAAACAATGAGCTTTCTTGAATAGAAACTTAACCGGGATTCCTTGGACACTTCCCATAGTTTCCCAATTTGTCACTACATCAGATCGTTGTAATGACAGAGCTCGAGCAATCTCTTCAGGCTTTGGATGTCTTTCCGTACCGTTGAAAGGTAACTGATCAAGAATAGGTACCCCCAGTAACCGAGAAAATTCCTCCATAGTAGGAACTAACTGGTAATCTGGGAAGGGGAAGCAGTGGTGCAAAGGATCGAAGAACTGAAATAGCACTTTTAACAATTCTTCATCAGGTTTTGAAGTGACCAAGTTGATCAGCCGACCATGTTTTTCAATGAAGGGAGATCTTTCAGGAATCCTTAATGCCAAGTCTTTTAGTTGAGGAGGGACTTTCACAAGGTTAATCTGGATAGTGTTCCTGTGGGCGGATGCCATGTCCTACATAACAAAGCAAAGATGAGCCCTAGAAAATCCTTGAAATGGTTAGTATGACATGCCATGCTTATGATGTCATGATTATGCTAAGAAATCACATGTATAGCCAGTAACAAACAAATCACACCAAGTCCTTAGGTTTAAGGCCTGTATGAGTTTTAAGGTCATACCCTCTTGAAGCTGGATTGGTCCAACCTGTCCTATAAATAGTAACCAGGTTCTAAGCGATCTCAATATCACTGATCTTTCCCCCAAGCTTCGTTCCATAGGCGATTGACTCGTAACCAAACAAAACGTAAGAGTCAAACCTCAATGAGTGTAGCATCGAGTATCTATCAACCTTGGGAATACACCAAAGCCGGCCATCTCACTACGTCCTACTGGACAAGTTGTGCAATTAAAGGTTATAAGGTCAGTTGATGCTTTATGACACCATACAACGGCCCCATATTCTCCTTGATTGACTCAAGGGCTACCGGTACCAACCAAAGTGTCGCATCAATGTAGCTATTGCTTCAACCGTGTAGGTATACCTCGCACAGTTCCCTCACAGTTTATTGCTACTTACCTAAAAGTTGTTCCCAGATCCGGGTGTAGGATCTTCGATAATACCCAAACAAAACCCTTGAATATAAAGCAGGAAAAGAAACAAGAAAGAACTTTTGAAAATGACCTAGATCCTAAGGTATACCCCACTTATTTGTCTTCCCCAGCAGAGTCGCCAGTTCTGTGATACGGTGGCAGAACCGACTATTAATACTGGTTTGCATTTTGTATTCGCAAATGTCGCGGTAAGCAAGAGTTGCCATCGACTTTTATTTCATCCATCAAAGGAAAAGGAAAAAGAACAGAAAAAACCTTTTTCGAGATGTTTCTGAGTACGGGGGGTAGATTATAGAAAGGGAAGGTGTTAGCACCCTTTCTATCCATGGTTTTCCATGGGCTCTTAGGTACTTGCAAAATTTGAAATTTCTTGTGTGTGTTTTGGAAAGTTTTTTGTTTAACTTCGTGATAACCCTTGAACCTGTCCTCAAGAGTGTGGCGAAGTTGTTTTCGAAAACAGTTTTGAAAGTGTTTGTGTAAAAGATTTTGTTATTTTGAGCAAGTACTTAAGATTTTCTACCTACTCTAAAAATACTATTTGTTCTTGTTTCATTTAGATAGCTCTATCCTACTATGAAGGAGTAGGTAGCCCCATCGTTGGAGTTTTAAGGGACATTCGAATGGACAAGTACGGTCATAAAAGCAATGGTTAGGAAACCTTAGTAGTTACCCTAAAGTCCTAAAGATCTTTCCGAGGCAACATTCGAATGAGTCATTTTGATCTTTCGGGACTAGAGGACGACCACTAAAATTCCCTATACTTCATGACCGTTTACCGAAGGCAACCGAAGTGGGGCAAACCCTAGGAGTGAGCATGTGCATGTGTTATTTTTCAGTTTATTTATCTTTGCACAATTAAGGTGATATACTATTTTAATTTCATCTGTCTTTCGCATACAATCCTATTATCCATACATCTAGCAGTTTATAATAGCAGAAAGTAAAGTGCGAGAAATTAAAGTCCTAAGTAGTACAAGGCCTCGGGGAGGGGGTTACATAACCAAACTGGGGATTAAATAGTAAGTAAAAAGCGGTAAAATAAACCATATTAAAAAACTATTACAAACCTCGAAACAATTACAATAATTGGAATTATAAATAAGTAAATGCGCGCGAGATAAATTAAATACGGGAATAAATTAGAAGCCTAAAAATCTAATTAATTAAAAATATTTTTGTGTATTTTTTTTATTGAGAAAATAACTAAATTGCAAATTAAACCTAATTTTTAGTTAATTTTATTTAAGAAAATAATCAATGTTGAAATAATTAAAATAATTAATTTTCAAAAATTAATTATAAAAACCTAAATCTATTTTTGTGATTTTTTGATTTAATAAAAAAATGATTTTTTTGTTTTCTTTTTTGTAAAAATGATTAAACAAATAAATAAAACAAAAGAAAATAGAAAAAAAAAGAAATAAATTGGGCCTAGTGTGCTGTTAGTAATTAGGGGGTAAGGAGTTGAATTTGTGATAGGCCCATCTTTATTGGCCCAGAGCCTGCGCAGGATTCAGTGGAGCTGGTCTTCAGGAGGTCCACCATGTGACTGCTTGTTTGAGGCGTCAGATCTGGGATGGAGATGATCCAATGGTGTGGATCTTGGGCGCATGATGGACGCTTGGTTGGGAGGCACATGGGATCTTGTAGAGATATAATGAAAAAAATACAAAATCTCTCGCCTGGGATCGAACCCAGGACGTTAGCTTTATACCTCTCCTCCTTGACCAACTGCACTAACTTGTTCATTCGTTAATATAATAAGACAAATAAAACATAAAGCAAGCAAAGTGGTCTCTCCCAAAAAACGCACACGTGATTCAAATTACCCAATGGTTATTTATGTGTAAAGTATGTAAGACATCTTACAGATGATGGTTAACTATGTGTGAACTATATCAGAGATGCATAGGATGATGGTTAACTATGTATGGACCATGTCTGAGATGCATAGGAAGATGATAAACTATGTGTGAATTATGTAAGAGATCTATAGGATGATGATCAACTATGTGTGAAGTATGTCAGAGATGCATAGGATGATGGTCAACTATGTGTGAAGTATGTCAGACATCCAACAGATGATTCAGATGATGGTCAACAATGTGTGAAGTATGTAAGATATCCATGGGATGATGGTTAACTATGTGTGAACTATGTCAAACATCCAACAGATGATGGTCAACTATGTGTGAAGTATGTAAAATATCCAACAAATGATGGTTAACTATGTGTGAAGTATGTAAGAGATCCATGAGATGATGGTCAACTATGTGTGAAGTATGTTAGAGATCCATAAGGTGATGGTCAAGTATGTGTGAACCATTTAAGAGATCCATGGGATCATGGTAACCTATGTGTGAACCATGTCAAACATCCAACAGGATGATGGTCAACTATGTGTGAAGTATGAAATAGATCCATGAGATGCTGGTCAACTATGTAGGAAGTATATCAAAGATCCATATGATGATGGTCAACTATGTGTGAACCATGTCAGACATCCAACAGGATGATGGTCAAATATGTGTGAACCATGTAAGAGATCCATAGGAAGATGGCCAACTATGTGTGAAGTATTTCAGAGACGCATAGGATGATGGTCAACTATGTGTGAACCATGTCAGACATCTAACAAGATGATGTTCACCTATGTGTGAAGTATGTAAGAGATTTATGAGATGATGGTCAATTATGTGGGAAGTATGTTAGAGATACATGAAATGATAGTCAACTATGTGTGAACCATGTAAGAGATCCATAGAAAGGTGGTCAACTATGTGGGAAGTATGTCAGAGATGCATAGGATGATGGTCAACTATGTGTGAAGTATGGCACAGATGGACAGAAGATGGTCAACTCTGCTTCAGATATGGCACATCTGGTAGGAGTATGGTCAACTCTGCTTAAACTATGGCACAAACAGATAGAAGATGGTTGTAATATGGTGGGAGAACTGACTTGGTTTATGTTTATTCATAAATATGCAGATAGAAAGAGTCGCTATCGACTTTTCTTTTATCCAATAAGAAAAGGGTGAAAAGAACAGGAAAGACCTTCGAGATTTTTGAGTTCAGGGGGTAGGTTATGAAAAGGGAAGGTGTTAGCACCCTTTTCATCCGTAGTTATCTACAGGCTCTTAATCGCTAGTTCACTCTGTTTTTAAAATTGCTTTGTGAATGTGTGCTTGAAAAATATTTTGGAAATGCCAATTGTAAGGAAAGACTTTGTAATGATTCTCATTTCTGTTCTTGAAAATGCGTACAAAGGGTTTTTGAAAATATTTTTTGAAGAGTGTTTGTGAAAAAATGTTTTTGTTTTGAAATGTTTGTGAGCAAGAGATTAACAACAGTCTACCTACTCAAGGTTTTTCTTGTAATTTACTCCTCCTTTAGATAGTGTTATCCTACCATTAGTTAGTAGGAAGCCCTATCGTTGGATGTGAAGGGACAAGCGTGGGTCGTCGTACAGTCATCAAAGGTAACTGGTAGGGATGCTTTAGCAATTATCATTAAGGGACTAGATCATTTACCAAAGGCAACATTGAAAGGGTCATCGAGGGACTACGATCTTTGTTTTTGAGGGACTTTGCTAAAGCGTCCCCATGTTCGAGGGACATGACTATTTTTTATCGAAAGGCAACAAGGGAGGTTACCCTAGAGGTGCAAGTGTGAGAAGTGTATTATGTTCAGTTATTTTAATCTTGCAATTAGCGTTAGCTAGCGTTTTCTTTTAATATTTCCATACAAGACCTAATTACTAATAGCAATATAGCAAAATAGGAAAGTAGTAAATGTGCGAAAAGTAACTGCGGAAAGAAAATCCTAGACTATTACAATGCTTTGGGGCAGTTACAAAATAGTAGAGTATAGAAAATAAACCCTAATTACTATTACAAACTGTGAAGAGATACAATAATCGAAAAAAATGCGAGAAGAATAAACTACACAACATGTAAAAATAGGAAAAAGAAAAGCGAAAAGGTTTTTGATGATTTTTTTTTTGATAAAAAGGTTTTAATGATCAACCTAAAAAACCCTAATTAATTTTAATTAAAAAAAAGAAATTTATTAATTAAATTAAAAGCCTAAAAAACTAATTTGATTAATTAAATTAAAAAAAACCTAAAATACCTAATTAGGGTTTATGGAAAAAAAAGGTTTTAAAAAAAATAGGTTTGTAAAAGGTTTTTGTGAAATTGAAGTAAAAGAAGGAAAAGAGTAAAAAGAATAGAGAATAATAGAGAAATTCCAAAATTCCCAGGGGTGGGTGTTGAACCCACACCCTTAGGACTTTCAACCAACATGTTTACCATTAGGCCAAACGCATTTTGGTGTCAAGGAAAGGGAACCAACACCTTTTGTATTCCGCAAAACAGGAAAGTATGAAATAAAACACAAAATTCCAAAAGGCTGGGATCGAACTCACGCCTTGGCATAATAGTGTCTTTAGCGCGCGCGTTTAACCACTAGGGTGGTGATACATCCATTGTCTAAAACACAAATAGTTCGTTAAATAATAAAAATGCTCCTATGTTTGAACTAAAAAAAAAAAATTAGCGCCTGTGGAACCCTTATCATTTGAATGGACGAATGGAACAAGGCCACGTGACTCAGGGAGATTCAAACCACCATGGAGGGTGGAAAACACCACCATCTCCGGTTTGGTGTTTTACCAAAACCATGAAAAATCAATCAAATAGAAAAAATAAAAAGCCTAGATCGATTATATTGGACCCTGCAAACTCAATGGTAGGGTTAGTTTCACCTAAAAAGCCTGTATCATTGAATACGAAGATTCATGAGCTTCCTTCCCTAGACACGGTGAAACTCAAATCTTTCGTTAAAGCTTCAACTAATGGTCCTAAACAGTCACAAAGATCATCATGAACATGTATATATGTATCAAATCGATCAATAATGTGTAAATTGAAGGTTTGAGTTTGAAAATTTTACCAATATCAGTGTGACTTGAGTGGCTTGTTCTGGGCATAATTTGGCTTGGAAAAAGGCTTGGATGAACTCTGGGAAGTCTCAGGAGAATGATTCGATATTTGGTTTTGAGTGAGAATGGATGCAAGCAGGGTTTTGAGTTTGCCGTAGTTCTTGAATTTTTCGTGAGCTTTAGGGTTGCTCTTTGGAGGCAACATGCGTGTGTTTTTGATCTCAATATCCTGAATACATATAGAGGGATGTATTAGGTTAACAACTATAGAAAATATCTTTATGCATTATGGTGAAAGTCTTTTCTTTAAATCTTGCATGAAAAGTCTCTTTTAGGCCAAACTATATCTTTATGCTCCCACACGCCTTTGCTAGCTGTACATGAGCTCTTTGGGCTTCAAATCTGGTCCAAAACCAAAGCCATACGCCTAAATCCATTAATTGACATTTTATTTAATTCATTTTGAATTTTAATGAATAAAATCAAAATAGAAAGAAATAAAAATCACAAAAATGAATGAATGGATTTAGAGGTCCTTAAACATGTCACAAGCACGTTTGAACCTCAAAAGTTAGGCCCATTAGTCCAAAAATTCAAGTTTAGTCACTTCTGGTTTCATGCATTTGCTTAAAATTTCCTAACTTGCACTAGTCATAACTCTCTCAATTTTTGTCATTTGAAGGTAATCTTTGATTTTTTGGAAAGCTTAAGATGTCTTCTACAATCTTTGTTTTAATCATTTTTGCATTTGGAGAATTTATCTTGATATAAGTTGCTTTGATAAAAAGTGTCTTTTTGTTGACTTTTGAAATGACCTATAATGTATTGTCCCATATCTCTTAAATGAAGCATTTTTTGTACTTGAGCTTAGAGATACAAAGTTGTAGATAATTGAATTTCCTTGAAAATGAGCTTTGTTTGGGGAAGATCATATGAAGTATGTGAAAGTTATGTTTGGTAAAAGTTCAGTTGACTTCTCCTAAGGAAAACCCTAATTTGGCAACTTTTGACTTTTGATGAATTGAGAGTTTTCTTGATGAATCATGATCAACCCTTGATCAAATGATGAATATGACTTCAAAATTTTGATGTTGACAAAAAATATTGAGGTTTGACTGTATGTTGACCATAATTGACTTTTTGCCCAATTTAGTAGATTTTCAGTCATCTGAGCCATTGACTCAGCAAACTTGTGATGCAAAGCATGAAACTTGGTATGAGCATTCTTGGAGACATATAAGAGACCATGAAATCCACTTAAGACCTTAAAAACCCAATATTCCTTGAGAAACACAAAACCCTAGTTGTAGGTCAATTGCTTAGGAGGAGAATTTGTTTGATCAATTCTTGAGCAACCTTGAGCATTTGAGAACCCTAGGAGAATGTCTTGAATAAAAGGGAGGGAAATTTTTGGGGTACAACAATGGTCAACTCTGGTCCAGATATGGCATAGATGGAAAAATGATGGTAAACTCTGCTTCAGATATGGCACAGTTGGACAAAAGATGGTCAACTCTGCTTCAGATATGGCACAAATGGACATATGATAGTCAACTCTGGTTTATATATGGCACATATGGATAGAAGATGTTCAACTCTGCTTCAGATATGGCGCAAATGGAAAGATGATGGTCAACTCTACTTTAGATATGGTACAAATGGATAAAAGATGGTTAACTCTGCTTCAGATATGGCAAAGATAGACAAATGATGATAAACTATGTGTGAAGTATGTAAGAGATCCATAGGATGATGGTCAATTATGCGTGAAGTATGTAAGAGATCCATAAGATGATGGTCAACTATGTGTGGAGTATGTCATAGATGCATAAGATGATGGTCAACTATGTGTGAAGTATGTCAGACATCTAACAAATGATGGTCAACTATGTGTGAAGTATGTAAGACATCCAACATATGATGGTCAACTATGTGTGAAATATGTAAGATATCCATGGGATGATGGTCAACTATATGTGAACTATGTCAGACATCCAGCGGATGATGGTCAACTATATGTGAAGTATGTAAGACATCCAACATATGATGGTCAACTTTGTGTGAAGTATGTAAGAGATCCACGAGATGATGGTCAAATATGTGGGAAGTATGTCAGATATTCATAAGACGATGGTCAACTATGTGTGAACCATGTAATAGATCCATGGGATGATGGTCAACTATGTGTGAACCATGTTAGACATTCAACATGAAGATGGTCAACTATGTGTGAAGTATGTCAGAGATGTATAAGATGATGATCAACTATGTACGAAGTATGTTAGAAATTCCACATATAATGGTCAAGTATGTGTAAAGTATGTAAGATATCCAACAGATAGTGGTCAACTATGTGTGAAGTATGAAAGATATCCATGGGATGATGGTCAATTATGTGTGAAGTATGTCAAACATCCAACGGATGATGGTGAACCATATGTGAATTATGTCAGAAATCCAACAGATCATGGTTAACTATGTGTGAAGTATGTAAGAGATCCATATGATGATGGTCAACTATGTGTGGACTATGTCAGAGATGCATAAGATGATGGTCAACTTTATGTGAAGTATGCTAGAGATCCATGGGATGATGGTCAACTATGTGTGAAGTATGTAAGAGATCCATGGGATGATGGTCAACTATGTGTGAAGTATGGCACATATGGATAAAATATGGTCAACTCTGCTTCAAATATGGCACAAATGGATAGAAGATGGCCAACTCTGGTTCAGATATGACACAAATGGTAGGAGTATGGTCAACTCTGGTTCAACTATGACACAAATGGATAGAATATGGTCAATTCTAGTTCAGATATGGCACAAATGGATAGATGATGGTAAACTTTGGTTCAACTATGGCACAGGTGGACAGACGATGGTTAACTCTGGTTGAGATATGGCACAGATGGAAAAATGATGGTCAACTCTGGTCCAACTATGGAATAGATGGATAGAAGATGGTCAACTCTTGTTCAACTATGACACATATGGACAAAAGATGGTTAACTCTAGTTCAGATATAGCACAAATGGATAGAGGCTGATCAACTCTAATTCAACTATTACATAGATGGATAAAAGACGGTCAACTCTGGTTCAGATATGGCATAGATGGATATAAGACAGTCAACTCTGGTTCAACCATGTCAGACATTCATATTTTTTAATTAATAAATATCGCGTTTAATACATAAATGTTTGAATTTAAATATGTTCTAATTTTATATTAATAAATCAGTCTTTTTTTAATTAAAAAATTTGACTTTTTATGTAGAAAGTTTTATATAAAAAATTTTTACAATTTTTTTTAATGAGTCTGATTTTTAAAAAATAAATAAATTAAAATTAACCTTTTCTATATAAGATTGTTTTTTTAATTTATTTTACATGTTATAAATATATCTTGATTACCAAAAAAATGTTATATATAAATGAATCATTATTATATAACATTGTAGTTAAACTGATTTTTTTAAAATTAATAAATCTGAGTTTTTTAAATTATTCATTATCATGTTTTATGTTAAAATCTTTGAATTAAATTTCGTTACGATTTTAAATTAATAAAAATGTATTTTTTAATTATTAACTCTGCTTTAAATATTAATAAGGCTAAAAAGCTTTGAATAAAATTTAATAAATTGAAATCATTTATTTAAGGCGGGAGTATGGTTTTATTAGGCGGTAAAGTGAAATTTGTTTTCCGCCATTTTTTTTTCAACTCTGCATTTTCACCTACAATTTTTGTACGGATGGATCAACATGAGGCAAAAGATGACACGGTGTTGTCTACATGTGAGAGAAAAAAATAAAGCCAAATGAACTAAATAAAGAAAATATAGACAATAGTATAATAGCAAGGAAAATATCATATTGTCAGTAAAGCAGGTTTTTTTTCCAGAACAACAGGGTACATCAACTACTTTAAGTATTGTTATAGATGGTGAGAAAATGAATTTTATAATAAAATATGAAGTGTAAGGAATACATACAAAATTGGACCAATAGGTTGCAACTATGTGTGTTGCACCCCAAAATTTACCCTCCCATTTTTCTTCAAGATATTTCATGAGGTCCCCATTTGCTCAAAACTACTCAAGAAGTTGACTGGTCATAATTCACCTCCTAAGCAATAAGTCCACAACTAGGGGTTTAGTGTTTCTCAAGGATGTTTGGGTTTCAAGGGTCTCAAGTGGTTTCCATGGTTCTTCATATGTCTTCAAGGATGTTCATGTCAAGTTTCATGTCTTACATCTCAAGATTGCTCAGTCAATGGTTCAGAAGATTGAAAGTCAACTGTATTGGGTAAAAAGTCAACAGTCACACAAAAGTCAAACTTTGACTTTTTGGTCAACATTGAAATTTAAAAATAAAGAATCATCAAAACATTTAAAATTATCAAGTTTGATCATCAAGAATCCACAAAGTCAAGAAAAGGTCAACCCAAGTCAAAGTTGGAAAAATTTCCAACACTTAGAAATTTTTTAAGTGTTATATTGTTAACAAAGTCACTACTTCGTGGCCATTTTTCACTAAGATGTAAGATGATTCAAGGAAAAATTTCAACATGAAAGTTGTAGGGATTGGTGAATTCTACAACTTTGTCCTTGGGGGTTGATATCCAAAAAATACTTGTATTGAGAGATATAGACCCATGAAGTAATGATGTTTTTATCTAACACTTAGAAACATTTTCAACAGGTTTTGGTCAGTTTTTTTATCTAAACTTCTTGGCCAGTTTTCACCCATCTCCTTATTGATTTAGCCAAAGTGATCAACATGAAAGTTATAGACAATGTTTTAAGCTTTCTAAAATGTCCAAGAGCACAAATCTATCATGCTTGAGCTAGGAGATTTGAAGAGATGAAGTTGGGCATCCATACTATAATTATAGGTCATTTCTATGATAATCATGAGACAAAATCTTCATGCCATGATGCATAATCTCACTTTGCAGGCCTCTAAAACTTCAAATCTATCCATAATCAGAAGATTACATAAGCTTTTGAGCCCACTTGATTCAAGAATTGTCCAAAGCATAATTCTATTAATGACACAAAGTTAACACTTCCATTTTGGAAAAGTATGCTTTATGCAATTGTCAACTCTCCTTGAGCCTATAACTTGTTGCTTCTGTACACAATCAATCTAATAAATCATAAGAAACATGTTTAAAGTATCCAACAACTCTATGAGACAAGGTACAAGGCATTGGAACTATGATCTTTAAAGTTTGTTTCATAACTAAGCTTCCAAACCATAACATGCTATCTTGAAAATCTGGTTACTTGAGCCTCCCAAACCTCTTGCCTATAAATAGAGGGAGCATCTACAAGACAAGTGGAGGGGGGGGGGGGGGCGAAAAGAAGGAACAAGCCCTCAAAAATCCTTTTACTCTCAAAAAACCAGAATTGTCCATAAAACCTCCATTTTTGAGATTTGAAGCCCAAATCTTCGAATCTCTCAAACCTTGCAAGTTTTGTCCAAACAAATCATCCACACACTTCGAAAACACCATATATAAGTTCTCCAAACACAAGAACAACTTCTGCAAATCATTATCACCATCTTCCAAATTCAAAAACAGTTCCTTGCAAGTTGACTTGGTTGGGAAGATTCAAACACTTTCAGCACAAAGTAAGGACTGGAACAACTTTAAGGAGGTCCAAGGAAGCATAATTAATCATAATATTGCACCTGGAATAACTAGAAGAGACTTCAGACTTTTCTCCAAAATAGGTAGGTTTTCTCAAACTATGATATCCTTATCCATACACCATTTGCTTTTGATTTCAAAAGAGTAAAACATGACAAATCGGGGCAGAAGAGTGCAAATATCCAAAATTCCAAAAAATGATTTAGGAGCCCTCACACGGGTGGCCGTGTCACCTGAAAAGGACGTGTCAGAGATAAGACTTGGCAAAAAGGCAAAATAGATTCTGACACGGGTGCCCGTTTCACACGACACGGCCCGTGTCAACTCAGCTGGGACTAAGAACATGCAAAAGGCAATGAACAGATTCTGGCACGGGTGCCCGTGTCTGGGGACACGACCCATGCAGCCTAGGCGCTAGAAATCCTAATTTTGAAAATTTTACAGTAGTTTTGGATCATTAAGGGTACATTGGACGTTTTGCATTGTTGGGAGATGACCTAACACTATAAAACCTTTTCTTAACAAAATACCAAAAATATTTTCTAAATACTTAAAAAAAAATTTAGGATTTTAAATTTCTTTACTTTCGCATTAATATTTTCCATTATTATTGCTCATTGATTTGTAATAGATAATTAGGGTTTACTGCTTTTCATCCCCATTCATAAATTTGTACCCCCCATTCCCGAAGTGCTGTAATAGCGTAAGACATTTAATTTCCATAATTTACCGCTTTCCTTATTATTGTTAGTTTAATAGGATTGTATGGCAAGCTGAAAAATCAAACTCTAGACAACCATAAATCCAAGATAAATTAACTGAAATCAAGACACTTCTCTCTCTCTCTCTCTCTCTCTCTCTCTCTCTCTCTCTCTCTCTCTATCTCTCTCTCTCTCTCTCTCACACACACACACACACACACACACACACACACACACACACACACACCTCTAGGATAAACTCACTTGTTGCCTCGGATAAAAATAGTCATGTCCCTCGAATGTGAGATGCTTTAGCAAATACCATCGGTTAAAATATCGTAGTCCCTCGATGACCCTTCGATGTTGCCTTCGGTAAACGATCTTAGTCTCTTACAAAAATTGCTAAAGCGTCTTACAAGTTGCCTTCTATAAATGTACGATGACCCACGCCTGTCCCTTATATCCAATGATAGGGCTTCCTACTAACTAATGGTAGGATAGAACTATCTAAAGGAGGAGGAAAAGAACAAAGACTTTTTGAGTAGGTAGATCGCTCGTAATCGCTTGCTCACAAACTAAAACAATTTCCAAACTTCACACTTTCAAAACAGCTACTTTCAAAATGCTTTATAAACACTCTTGAGGACTGATACAAGGGTTATTATAAAGCAAACAACCTTATCAAAACATATTTCCAAAACAAACACTTTGATCCAATAAATATTTTCAAAACAAACATTTTGTATACATTCTCAACGATACGAGAATCATTACAAAATTTCCACACTTAGGCGTTTTCAAAATATTTTCAAACAAACACAAACACAAAGCATTATTTTCAAAGTGAGCTAGCAATTAAGAGCCCGTAGATAACTACGGATGAAAAGGGTGCTAACACCTTCCCCTTTCATAACCTACCCCCCCCCCCCCCCCCCCCCCCCGAACTCAAGAAAATTCTCAAAAGGTATTTCCTGTTCTTTTCACCCTTTCCTTTATTGGATAAAAGAAAAGTCGGTGGCGACTCTTGCTATCCACAACATTTGCGATAAAACACAAAACCCAAAAGTCAGTTCTCCCACTGTATTAAAAAACTGGAGACTCTGCTTGGGAGGATAAACTAAAAGTGGGGTTACCTTAAGAGCTAAATCACCTTTATTGCTTTACTTGTTTGCCTTGTATGCTTTATATTTCGGGGTTATGCTTGGGTTTATTTCTTGTATAGATTCTATACCCGGATCTGGAAACATTTTAGGTAAGTAGGAATAGATTGTGAAAACTGTACGGCATAGACCGACATGGTTGAAATGTTGGCTACGTTGGTGCCGGTGTCCCTTGAGTAAGTCAAGGAGAATACTGGGTTACCGCGTGGTGTCATAAGCACTATCTGACCGTAGAACCTTAGTTGACACAACTTAGCCATTAGAAAGTAGTGAGATAGCTAGCTTTGGTGCAGACTGAAGTTGGTTGATACTCGTTACTACACTCATTGAGATTGGACTTTCGAGATATTTTGGTCGCAATTTAGATGCTTGTGCTGAAACAATGTGTGAGAGAAAGATCAACGATATTGAGGCTCCTAGAACCCGATTACTTCTTTTAGGACAGGTTGAGCCAACCAAACTTCAAGAGGGTACTTACCTACAAACTCCATGCAAGCCTAAACCTAAGGACTTTTATATTTTGTTTGTGTATGATTAAATTGTTCGAACACGGCATCATGACATCATTAAACATGTCATTTTCACTAACCATTTCAAGGATCTCAAGGGTCTGTGATGCATGGTTATATTGAACCAAATGTCTATCAAGGGGCAATGGGATTTATTTTCCTCTAACCAAATGTCGTAAAAAAACAAAGCACAATATCTTAAGTCAATGGCTAGGACCCACTCGACATGGTGAGCTTGATTCCTGTATAAGGACATTCAACGATACAAAGTTATTCAATAAAGGTTGTACTTGGATTCAGTTTCTAACATTTTCCCGTGTTTACCCCGTGAGATCCTTGAAAACATTGAATTTTTACATATCATTACATAACAGGTAGTTATGAAGACAAGTTTCTCATTTTCTCGCTGTTTATTTCAAGAGCAGAAAAGTGGCTCTCGAACGGACTGGCAAAGATCTTCAGATCCAAAGTGCTCAGTTTTAGGAAATGTTCCTGAACCTATCCAGGGGGCAAGAAGAATTGAAAGCACTCCTTGCTGAGATTATGACCAAGAAGAACCCTGAAGACAACAGGGATGACCAATTGGAACAATTGCAAGCTGAGATGGCAACGATGAGAATTCAGATGATGGGTCAGATGGCTCTTATCCAAAACATAGCTCGGGGACAGGAAGAGTTGATAATCCCCATCAACAAGCTTCATCAAGACGAATACAACCGTATGGAACAAACAAATAGAATTGGGGATCAAATCATTGATCAACCTCCGATGAGACATGAAGTTGGCTTGGTTAAAAGTAGGCCTTTCTGGATTGCTACTACATCACAAACCCAATAACAACCTCGCCAACAACAACAGGGTAATCAGCATAAGCAGGACACGCCCAAAGATGATTTACCAAAATCAACATGTCTTTGGCTCAAGCATTGCAACACATGATGAAGGCGGAGTTGGTTACGTTGAAGGACCCTTCTCAGAACCCCAATACTTCCTCTCCCCGTTACAATCCTAATGTAAGGTGCACATACCACTCCAACAGTCCTGGGCATGACACTGACAATTGTTGGGCGTTAAAACATAAGATTCAGGACCTGATTGACGAAGAAATTGTCGAGTTCATGCAAGATGGTCAGATCGAGTTCTTCTGTTATCCCCTAAATGTCGAGGATTCAAGGCACACTATCTAAAGTCGCAAGTTCAGGCATATAAGCTTTTTTTTCATTCGAATCTTCATTTGTAATTTCTCTAGTTGATTCAAACACTTTTCTTTATGTCAGACTTTTGGTTGTCCTAATTAATGCATTGCATATGTTTATCTTGAATTAATCCATTCGTTTTCACTATACTTAAACTATGATTTTACTTCCTTTTATGATATTCAACTCTCGATTAAAATCTATAAGCCTTTAGAGGGAGGATAACGAGAAGATACCATAATCTCTACAGTATTCTTTTGAACAGATCTTGCTGACGATGTACATGCGTTGTTTCAAATCCTAAACAGTGGAGTTATAAGGAAGATAATCCCTAGTCAACCCCTTTGAGCCTAAGAAGTAGGAGTTTTCTTTTTCACACAAATTGAAACCTTTAATCATAACTTGGGGCAAGGTAGTTTCTCAGTTAAGTCAAATACGTGTTCAGTCACAAGCTTTCACTTCATACACATCAAGTGATATAAAAAAATGACTTTCCGAATCAAAAGACGATGATGGTTCCCCGTAAAACAGACAATCATTATCTCTCAAAAGAAAAGCCCGCTAAGTCAAAAAACCTATGAAGGAGACTTAAGAAAAAAACTAGGGCATCCCGCTGACTGTAATCTCAAAACAAAACAGTTAGGAAAAATTGGGGATAATAAAGTAAAAAAAAGAGGTCGCTGCAAATCCTCAATAAAAAGAAAATGTTATAAAAATGAATGCCTTCTCAAATAAACTTCCAGTATCCGAACCATCACCAAAATGTCATTTCAGACTTAATTGGAATCTAAACGCACAGTTAACTGAGTATAGGACCGAATAACATCATGGAGAACGGTTTGGGTACAAATAAAGTTTGATCCTTTATCCTTTGTTTCTTAAACCATGAACCAAGCCACGTTACAACCCTTAAAAGTCCTAACTGAAGCATAGGTTAGTTTGAAAGCATATTGTTACCAAAAGGTATCCTGACTCCTGTAAGACTTACTATAAATTCTGAGTTGAATTCATATTCTTACAAAATTGTGTTGTTTACTCAAAATCAATTTTCAAAAAACTTTAAGACAGACATAAGCTTTGCATTTTTAAACACCACTATTTGGATATACCTAATTGTTCGACAATAGAGAAATTTGCGCGACGAATATCCAATGAACGAAAATTCTCTCAATGAACAGAATCACTTCAAATGGAAAGACACTTCCAATAACAAACCTTCCATAATCAAGGGGCATGACATGTTATTATCCAACTCATCTGTGGCAGTTAAGTCAAGATTCAAAGAATCTCTCAAAAGTGTTGAATAGCCAGTGGCAGATCTTCATCTGAATCACTTGGGGAATGTTACATTGATCATGGGTTTCAGCAAAATCCACTATGAAATTTGAATCTTCATTATCACCAAATTTCTTATCCATGTCAGTAGTATCAGATGGTGTCATTCTGCCGTGACAGTTCTTAGAAAAATACTGAGGAAGGTCAAGACTATCAGAAACTTGGCAATCTATGGTTGATTAATGACTTCAAACATCGGGTGCACCAGACTAACCCCAGGGGAAAACGGAATCCCACATACGAAGGGTCATATACGATCAAGCAAACATTTTCTGGTAGTGCTACAACACTTACTACTATGAACGTGGACATAGTCAAAAGATACTACGCATAAAAAAGACCCACTAGGTTGGATGGCCTAAGGAAAAAATAAGGGCATCCCGACGAACCAAAAGGGTTCAGGAAAAATTAGGGATATATATAAAATATTGTACACCCGACAAATCGAAAACCTGAAAAGGAAGTTTGGGCAAGAAAGGGTATCCTGGTGGACTGAAAACCCGAAAGGGAGGTCTAGGAAAAAGTTAGGGATTAAAGTGTACGAATATGTCCCGTTATCTCATCACTTGTCTATCAGTAGAAGATTTATCACCCTTATCAGCATTTATCGAGGACTCGAGAAATTGAGATAAGGTTTAAGTCATCCATAAATCCCCACAGAGCAATCTTCGCAGGAGTATCCCCACAAATTCATCTTCACAAGTTCATCTTCAATGAAGATACCTCCCCCGCAATTTCACCAGTCGAAGCCCCCAATGGATAAAAGAATATGATCTTTTTCTCGATAATATCATCCACCTATGGAGTTCCAATCAGTACAATTCATGAAGTTTTCTTCCCCGACTTAGTTTATTCCTCCAAAACTATAAACCCCCCTGCAAACTTCTTCTCTCCAACAGGGCTTGTTTCCGCAGCAGAGTATTTCTCCATCAACAGGGTTTATTTCCCCAATAGGTTACAATCTCCCTAGCTTGAGTCAATTCCTCAGACTGCTACGAGTCACCGGCAAAATTCCTCTCCCCAGTGAAGTTGCCACTATCCACAGAGAGTTGCTACGAAACCTGGAAACAGACCAGATATCAGTCAACTTTATCCTCCCCAGACGAGTCATAAGGTTATCCATCTCTTTTATCCCTAGTCATGATATATAAGTATTAAACTCCCCAGATGAGTCAGAAGGTTGTTCATCTCTGTTATCCCCAGTCAGGGTATATAAGAATTAAACTCCCCAGACAAGTCGGAAGGTTATCCATATCTTTTATCCCCGGTTAGGGTATGTAATAATTAAACTCCCCAGTAGAGTGATGAACGACTAATGTTCCTAAACTTTTCTCTCGAAACAGAAGTCAACATTCATCGGCGGAGTTTCCTCAAACAACAAGTAGGAATTCCCAACGGAAGCATTCTAGACAAGGTTGAAGATTTCACATGTTATTCATCCCTAGCACCAGGCAGGGATTTATTTTCCCAGACAAAAATATTGCACGGGTTTACAAATACACTTCAACAACATTTCACATTCATACATCATAGCATATGCATACGAAACTCATATAGCACAACCTCATTTATTTTGAGAACATCATTACGTAATGCATTTCATACATCATGACATTGCATACAACTAACTCTTTACCTCTTAAGGAAAAATCAATCAACAGACGAATATCATCAACAATTCTAAAAAATATCAAAGATTAATTCCTGAAACAAGATGGGGCAACTATCTCTATGGCCAGAAAAAAATAGGTTCCATATTAATTCCCGAAATAAGACGGGGAAACTATCTGGATGGCCAGCCACAAATTAATTCTTGAAGTAAGACAGGGAAACTATATGTGAAAAAAAATTGTAGATTAATTCCAGAAACTAAAAGGGGCAACTATCTGGATGACCAGCCGCAGATTAATTCCTGAAGCAAGACATGGAAACTCTCTGAAAAACAGATTGTAGATTAATTCCCGAAACAAGGAAGGGAAACTATCTACATGACCAGGTCAGAGATTAATTCCTGAAAAAAGATGGGGCACCTATCTCTACGGCCAAGAAAAAACAGGTTCTAGCTTAATTCCCAAAACAAGACGGGGCAACTATCTGGATGACCATCCACAAATTATTTCCTGAAGTAAGACAGAGCAACTATCTGTGAAAAATAGATTGTAGATTAATTCCCGAAACAATACAGGCAAATATCTACATGACCAGGTCAGAGATTAATTCTCGAAACAAGACGAGACAACCATCTCTACGGCCAACAAATAACAGGTTCCAAATTAATTCCCGAAACAAGACGAGACAACTATCTAGATGACCAGCCTCAAATTAATTCCTGAAGCAAGACAGGGCAACTATCTGTGAAAAATAGATTGTAGATTAATTCTCAAAACAAGACAGGGCAACTATCTACATGACAAAGTCAGAGATTAACTCCAAAAACAAGATGAGGTAACTATCTCTACGGCCAACAAAAAGCAGGTTCCAGATTAATTCCCGAAACAAGACAGGGCAACAATCTGGATGACCAACCACAAATTAATTCCTAAAGCAAGACAGGGAAACTATCTGTGAAAAACATATTGTAGATTAATTCCCGAAACAAGACGAGGCAAGTATCTATGTGACCGAGTCAGACATTAATTCTCGAAACAAGAAGAGGCAACTATCTCTACGTCCAATAAAAAGCAGGTTCCAGATTAATTCCCGAAACAAAACGGGGAAACTATCTGGATGACCAGCCACAGATTAATTCCTGAAGCAAGACAGGGCAACTATATCCAAAAAACAAATTGTAGATTAATTCCCGAACCAAGACGGGGAACTATCTACATGACCAAGTCAAAGATTAATTCCCAAAACAAGACGAGGCAACTATCTCTACGGCCAACAAAAAGAAGGCTCCATATTAATTCCCGAAACAAGACGAGGAAACTATCTGGATGACCAACCACAAATTAATTCCTGAAACAAGACAAGGCAACTATCTGCGAAAAATAGATTTTAGATCAATTGCCGAAACAGGACGGAGCGAGTATCTACATGAACAGGTTAAAGATTAACTCCCGAAACAGGACGGGGAAACTATCTTTCTTTCTTTATGGTCATATAAATATTAATTCCCAAAGTAGGATGGGGCGACTATCTTTATCACCAATGGTATGAACTCCTAAAATAGGGCGTATTTACCAACAAAAACAGATTATAAATCAATTCCCGAAACAGGACGGGGCGATATCTACATGACAAACACTTCCTTCAGATACTTTTTCTGGCTCAGATAAAATCGACCATAGATTTATTCTAATACTTCTCCCAGTTAAAGGAAGACGCAAACATCTTTTGGCTCAGATTAAATCGACCATAGATTTATTCTGATACTTCTTCCAGTCGAAGTCGAACGTAGACGTAGTCTAAGTTCTATCAACAGTTACTTTGGATGGCATCTATAAGCCCATCTCCGACAACTCTCCATCCCCTCTCCAAATGTAATTTTAAAGCCTATTTCCAGTATAATAAACCAACGACGTTACTTTGTGCAACGACGAGTGCTAATTTATGGGCACTTAGGTGTTTAATCATCTTCTACCTTTAAGTCACTAATGGAGGACATGGCAATCTAACTTTTCAGGTTTAAGAAGATTGAACAGGGGCAGCTGTTGCACCCCAAAATTTGCCCTCCCATTTTCTTCAAGACATTCTCATAAGGTCCCCATTTGCATAAAAATACTCAAGAAGTTAATTGTGTGAGGGTAAGGTCCCTCTATATTTGTTTTAATGATGTCAAAACGCTTATTACTCACTCTCCATTTGGGTTGGTCCTATGAAAAATCTTGCTGTGGAATGGTTGGAATGAAGATCTCTAGAAACATTAGTTTTTGGGAAAATTCACTGTTTGCGTTGACTCAAAGATATGTGCGGTCGACTCATAATTCTCAACCAAGCTTAGGATGTGTCGCGTCGACCCTTCCAGTCGACTCAACCTGGGAATCAAAATATTCAAATATTGCATCGACGCAAGCCCGGTAGTGGTCGACACACTATACTTCAAAATGGTTTTCCTCCACCTATGGGTTGTGTCGCATCGACCCCCCTTACTGCTTGAGTCAACCGTCGCTGCTTTCAACTATTTTTATGCTATGCTTTTGGGTCTTGACTATTAGGTAACATATATATATATATATATATATATATATATATATATATATATATATATATATATATATATATTCATTGGGTATCATCACTTGAAGTTAACAAGAACTAGTGAAAGATATACATAGTGCTCATCATCTTCATCCTCTCTTGTCAAAAATCAATATATACACACAATCATGGTTGTTGATTCAAGAAAAGTGTTGTGGTGATTATATTCAAATCAAGGATTCAATTCAGATTTGGGTTGAGCAATTGTGGGTTGTTCTTGAATAAAATTGTTTTGATTTTCTCTTCCAAGATTCCAATTGGTGTGGGGATTTTTTCACAAGTCTTTGCTTCATTGAATTCAACCGAGTGAAAGAATTAAGAAATAGTGGGTTTGCTTAATCAAGTAGCGGTAACTGGAGGACCGTGAAGGAAGATTTAGGGTCAAATTTCTTGCGATCGAAATTAGCCGAGTGAAATGATTAAGAAACTGTGGGTTTGCTTAATTAAGTAGCGATAACCGGAGGTTTGTTCGAAGAATTTGGCACTTGGTTTAGCTCAAACCAAGGAAAGGGAAGAAGACTATTACATCAGCAACATTGGTTTGCTTGTATTGTGAACTATCTCTTATCTTGTAACATTTGCAGCTTAATATCAAATATCTCAATTCTAGATTCTAGTATTGGGGGTAAACGTGCCCTACGCGAGGACGACAAGGGGAACTTCCTTAACAAATCGTGTGTTCTTATTGATTTTTTCTTTACTTCCATACTTGACTACTATAATTTATGGGAAATAAATTGTCAAATTTGCTTGTACTAAAATTATGGTGTGTTGAGATCATTTCACAACATTGGTAACAATCTTTTTGATTGATACCTAAGAAAACTCACCGCTGCAATTTTGTAAAATCAAACCTAAAGTGCTTTGCACATAAGGTGTTTGACAAATTGACTCATCCATAAATTATTCATTGTGTTTAGCTTTATCTTAATCAACTCATTGGAAGTAATTCATACTCATTGAGGGTGTTTAAGTGATTAACCAATTGAGTAAAACATATTGATTCTTACTTTTTCATCCTATCCCATACGATTACGCATATCCGATCTTTTCAATAGAGGATCGTTTAGACGATTGGAGATTCCGGGAGCTTTCACATATGTTTCTGATTTTTTTATTTTAAAAAGCACAAATTATTTTAAACGATCTATTCAACCTCCCTTCTAGATTGATCACATCGTCTAACAAGTGGTATCAGAGCACCAATTTATCTGGTGCTTTGCATATTACTTTGTAGAATGTGGAGAAAGATCCAAAAGGGGCTTATACGAGAGCTCCTGTTTTCACCAGTGACAACTATAGCTATTTGAAAGATTATATGTGTGTGCATATTAACTCTGTTAATAGAAAGATATGGAAAGTTATCGAGGAGGGTCCTATAACCCTGACCAATGAGGACAACGTCACCATACCCAAACCGAAAGCACTATAGGATGAGGAAGACGAGAAAAAGTATAACTATGATTGGAAAGGTAGAAATATGCTTATTGCTTCTTTAGGTGTTGATGAGTATTTTAGATTTTCACATTGTGCTACTGCTAAGGCAAAGTGGATGCTCTATAAATTGCCCATGAGGGGATAAATGATGTTAAACTTGCTAGAATCAATACATTGACTCAAGAGTTTGATCTCTTTCACATGAAGCATGGTGAAACCATTGCGGATATGAAAAAGAGATTTCCTCATATAATCAATCGCTTACACACTCTTGGTCATGTTACTCCCAATGCTGTTGCTACTAACAAAATTTTGAGATGTCTTAATAGGGAATGGCAACATAAAGTTACAACAATCAAGGAAGCCAACAATCTAGCTACACTTGACATAACAACATTGTTTGGGAAGCTTCAAGAGCATGAGCAAGAGCTCATAAATCTCAACAAGCATGAGTGTGATACAGTGGTAAAACCAGCTGTTATACTGGTTTTATGTTTGTATTCGCAAATGTTGCGGTAAGGAAGACTCGCCACAGACTTTTCTTTTATCCAACAAAGGAAAGGGTGAAAAGAACAGAAAAAGACCTTTCGAGAGTTTTCTAAGTAAGGGGGGTAGATTATGGAAAGGGAAGGTGTTATCACCCTTTCCATCCGTAGTTTTCTACGGTCTCTTAGATGCTTATCTCATTTTGAAATACCTTGTGCTTTGTGTGTTTTTGAAAGTATTTTTTTGAAATCCCAATAGTAAGACATCTTGCTTTATGATAACTCTTGTATCAGTCCTCAAGAGTGTTGATAAAGCGTTTTTGAAAATGTTTTTGAAAGTGTTTTGTGTAAAAGTTTGTTTTTGAGCAAGCATCTAACGACTATCTACTTTTAATTGAAAGGTTATTCTTTTCCTCTTTTCCTTTAGACGGTTCTATCCTACTATTAGTGAGTAGGTAACCCTAGTCGTTGGAATAAGTGTCAAAATGTCATCCGTCTCTGGATCGTATCTGGACTGTATCTAGAAGAGAATCTGGAATAAGTGTCAGAATGTCATTTGTCTCTGGATCGTATCTGGACTGTATCTAGAAGAGAATCTAGATACAAATGTCAGAATGTCATCCATCTCAGGATCGTATCTGGACTGTATCCGTAAGAGAATCTGGAATAAGTGTCATAATGTCATCCGTCTCTAGATCGTATCTGGACTGTATCTAGAAGAGAATCTGGAATAAGTGTCAGAATGTCATCAGTCTCAGGATCGTATCTGGACTGTATTAGTAAGAGAATCTGGAATAAGTGTCAGAATGTCATCTGTCTATGGATCGTATCTGGACTGTATCTACAAGATAATCTAGAATAAGTGTCAGAACATCATCCATCTCTGGATCATATCTGGACTGTATCCGTTTGGGAACCGGCCTTTGACAAGTGTTGGGGAGTTTTGGGGAGTTAAATCCTGGAATGCTGTCGGGGAAATAAACCCTATTGGGGAGATAAAACCTGACGATGGAGGAATGCGCTCTGTTAGAGAGAAGTAGTCTGCATGGGTTTTTATAGTTTTGAAAACTCAGTTGGGGAGAGAAATTCCCTTGGACCGTAATGTTGAAACTCTGTAGGTTGGTGATATTTCTAGGAAGATGTTTGCTTGATCGCACATGGCACTTTGTTGGAACTCATGTTCAATTCCCCAAGTGATTCAAACGGAGGCCTGCCCCTGGCTATTTGGCACTTTTGAGAGATTCCTCGAATCTTGACTCGACTGTTCCCAGACCATGTCATGTCTCTTGATTATGAAAGGCCCGTTATAAGACATGTCTTTCCATCTGAGGTGATTTTGTTCATTGAGAGGATTTTTGTTCATTAAATATTCGTCGTGCGAATTTCTCTATTGTTGAATAATTAGTTATATGCAAACAGTGGTATTAAAAATGCAAAGCTTATGTCTGTCTTGAAGTTTTTGAAAATTCATTTTTTAAGTAAAACAAAAGTTTGCAAGAATGTGATATCAACTCGGGATTTATAGTAAACCTTATAGGAGTCAGGATGCCTTTTGTAACAGTATGCTTTCGAACTAACCCATGCTTCAGCTAGGACTTTTAAGAGTTGTAACACGGCCTGGTTCATGGTTTAAGAAACAAAGGATAAAGGCTCGAAATTTATTTGTACCCACCCGTTCTTCGTGATGTTCTTCAGTCTTATACTCAATTAATTGTGCGTTTAAATCCCAATTGAGTCTGAAATATTTTCCCTGATATTTCAGTGATGATTCAGATACTGAAAATTTATTTTGAGAAGGCAATCATTTTTGTAACCTTTTCTTTTTGTTGAGGGTTTGTAGTGACCTCTTTTTTATTATCCCTACCTTTTTCCTGAACTGTTTCTTTTGTGGTTACAGTCAGCGGGATGCCCCAGTTTTTTCTTAAGTCTCATTCATAGGTTTTGACTTAGAGGGCTTTTCTTTTGAGAGATAATGACTGACTGTTTTAATGATTATGTAGAACCATCACCATCTTTTGTTTTGGAATGATACCTGTGACACTACTTGTCGTGTACGAGGGGAAAGCTTGCGATTGAGTGCACTATTGAATTAACTGATAAACTACCCTGCCCCAGGTTATGATTAAAGGTTTCAATTTGTGTGAAAAAAGAAAACTCCTACTTCTTAGGCTCAAAGGGGTTGACTAGGGATTATCTTCCTTATAACTCCACTGTTTAGGGTTTGAAACAATGCCTGTACATCGTCAGCCAGGTCTGTTCAGAAGCATACTGTAGAGATTATGGTATCTTTTTCGTCATCCTCCCTCTAAAGGCTTAGAGCTTTTAATCGAGATTCGAATATCACAAAAAGGAAGTAAAAGCATAATTTCAGTATAGTGGCAACAGATGGATTAATTCAAGACAAACATATGCAATGCATTAATGGAATAACAAAGTTTGACATGAAATAAGTGTGCGAATAATCAAAAGAAGTTACAATTTGAAAATTCTAATGAACAAAAAGCCTATTTGTCTGAACTTTTCACTTCAGATGGTGTGCCTTTGAGGGATGGCAGAAGAATTCAGTTGACCATATTGTGTAAGTTCCAAGACTCCCCCGTCGATCAGGTCTTGAATTTTGTTCTTCAATGCCCAACAGTGGTCAGTGTCGTGCCCACGACTGTTGGAATAGTACATGCATCTTTCATCATGTTTGAAGTGGTGAGAAGAAGTATTAGGTTTTTGAAGAGGCTCCCTCAATGTAAGCAGCTTGTCCTCCAACATATGACGCAATGCTTGAGCCAAAGACATGTTTGTCTTGGTAAATTGTCTTTTGGGCGTATCTTGCTTACTCGGACTACCCTGTCGTGGTTGGAGAGGTCGTTGTTGGACCCTTGGTATAGTATCCATTTTGAAGGGTGTTCTCTCGACCAAACCAACTTCTTGTCTCATCAGAGGCTGATTAACGACTCAATCCCCAATTCTAGCTGTTTGTTCCATATGATTGCATCCGTCTTGATGAAGCTTGTTGACGAGGTCTCTCAGCTCTTCTTGTCCCCGAGCTAAGTTTTGGATAATAGCCATCTGCCCCAACATATGGATTCTCATTGTTGCTATCTCAGCTAGTAATTGCTTCAACTGGCCATCCTTGTCGTCCTCAGGATTCTTCTCGGTCATGTTCCCAGCAAGGAGTGATTTCATTTCTTCTTTCCCTTGGATATGTTTAGGAACATTTCTTTGAACTGAGCATCTTGAGTTTGGAGATCTCTGTTGTTCTGTTCGAGATCCATTTTCCTTGCTGAAATAAACAGCGAGAAAATGAGAAACATGTACTAGAAGACCTGTTATGTAATAACATGCATGCAATGTTTTCAAGGATCTCGTGGGGTAAACACAAGAAGATGTTTGAATTCGGTTGCATATTTGATTGAAGAACTTTGTATCGTTGAACGTCTTTCCACGAAAATCAAGCTCACCATGTCGAGTGGGTCATAGCCTCTAACTCAGGTTGTCGTGCTTTGGTCCTTTGACGGTATTGGCTAGAGGAAAATAAATCCCTTGCCCCTTGCTAGATGCCTGGTTCATCATAACTTGCATCACATGCCTTTGAGATCCTTGAAATGGTTAACAAAATGCTATGGCATGTTGTCATGATGTGTATGCTATGCACCAAGCAAAAGTGTAAGGTGGCGTAAACAAGTAAATCTTGCAAGAAATCAAAGTTATTGGATAATGGATACAAATAGGTCCTGCAAGGAACTCACGTTATTAGGTAATGAAAACAAACAAGCCCTGCAAGGAGTTCAAGTTGTTAGATAATGAAAGCAAACAAGTCACACAAGTAGCCTTAGGTTCAGGCTTGCATGGGGTTTGTAGGTAAGTACCCTCTTGAAGTTTTAGTTGGCTCAACCTATCCTAGTAATAGTAATCGGGTTCTAGGGAATCTCAATATCACTGATCTTTCTTCATCGGGCATTGTTTCAGCGCAAGCCTTTTTATTGGCAACCAAAATATCCAAAAAATCCGATCTCAATGAGCGTAGTATCGAGTATTAACCAACTTCAGACTGCACCAAAGCGGGCTATCTCACTACTTTCTAATGGCCAAGTTGTACAATTAAAGGTTCTAAGGTCAGTTAGTGCTTCATGACACCACACAACAACCCCGTATTCTCCTTGACTAAACTCAAGGGCTACCGGTACCAACAAATGTGTCACACTAACGTAGCCATCGTTTCAACAATGTCGGTATACCCCACACAGTCCCCACGATTTATTGCTACTTACCTAATAATATTCCCCGATACGGGTGTAGGATCTTTAGTAACAACCCAAACAAGCCTTAAAAAGTAAAGCACACAAATCACACAATGTAAAGCAAATTTAAAATGATCTAACTCTAAGGTAACCCCACTTTTTTAGTGATTCCCCAGCAGAGTCTCCAGTTCTGTGATACGGTGGCAGAGCCGACTGTTATACTGGTTTTGTGTTTGTTGTACCCTAAAATTTTCCCTCCCATATTCTTTAAAGTTTTGACAAGCATCATCTCAATTTGCTCAAGTCTACTCAAGGACTACACAATCAAACATCCTCCTAAGCCAGTCAAATTAGGGTTTTGGTTCTTGCAAGGAAGTTGAGGTTTTCAAGGGCTCAACCAAGTCCCACATGCCTATATACATTTTCAAGCATCTACAAGTCAAGTTTCAAGGCTCACCAGGTCAAGTTGCACAGTCAAAAACCCTAATTGCTTCACAGTCAACTGCAGGGGCAAAATGGTTATTTGGCAGTCAAAAGTCAAAATTTTTGGTCAACATCTTATTTTGAAGCCACAATCATCATTTGATCAAGTATTGATCATTATTCCACAAGCATGGCTCAAAAATCATCAAGATGCAAAAGTTTCCATTTTTGGACAGCTGAAAAGTCAACTGTAACTTGACCAAGGCATAACTTTTTCATGGTTCATAAGAAAAATCCCATCCAATTCTCATTTTGAAGGGTAGGACATTTCCTACAACTCATCTTCACATTCCAAGTCCAAGAAATGCTCCCACAAAAAGTTACCAATTTCAACATTATAGGTCATTTTCAAAAGTCAACAAAAAGGCACTTTAAGTCAAAGACCATAACTTGAGATTGGTAAATCAAAATGACATGGGACCAAAGGAGTTGGTTAGATGACTTCAAGACCTTTCCAAAATGTCCAAGAACATGTTCATATGATCAAAATTGAGCAAGATATGCATTGGAGAAGTTGGGAAATTTTTGTGAAATGGCAAAAGTCAACTATCCTTGAAACTTCAATTTTTAACAAAAGGGCCCACTTTTTTCCACTTGGTTCAGCCTTGTCATGCCACCCACGTGTCCCATGATCAATTTCAAGATTAAATATTAATTTTTCTATTTTTATTTAATTTTATTGATTTAATTCATTTTAAATCCATAAAATTCAAATAAAAATCAAACAAATTAATTAATTGATATCTTGTGGTTTGAATGACCTTGATGCACCATAACACACCTACCAAATTCGTGCCAAACTGAATTAGGCATGAAAATTCAAATTTTGAACAAGCTTTGAAAATGCTTTAATGGTGGTTAAGACAAAATCCAAAGCTTAATTGCAATGGTTAAAGGCTCCTAAATGTGACTTACTCTCACTCATTACTATATATACAAGCCTTGCAAGCCTCATTCACAACCTAGAGTGTGCACAAACGGCCAGAGCAAAATCCAAAAAGTGTAAAAAAAAAGTGTGAGATCAAAAGGAGTGTTGCAAGCATTTTCAGGCCAAAAGGAGAACGTGACTCTCTTCTTTGCCATACTCTGAAGCTAAAGCAACCCTTGCCATGTCCTAAGGTCCATCATACCATGCTGTAAGTTTTCCCAGGTCCCCCCAAGCCTCAATGTTATTTTTTCTAATATTATCTCATGCAGCTTTCCAAGAGCGCTCTACCATGCAACTCACGCATAAGCTTGCCAAATGGCCATGAAGCCCAATCCAATGGCCAAAGAATGAAGACCATGGTACTCAGGAGTCAATGAGCACGCACATGATTCTAGAAAGTCAAACATGGCTTTGTGTTAGTGGGCCTGTGTGATACGGTGGGAGAACTGACTAGAGGTTTTGCGTTTGTATTCGCACTTGTTCGATTGAGCAAGAGTCACCACCGACTTTTTATTTTATCCTAAAGGAAAGATTAAAAAGCACAGCAAAAACCTTTTGAGATATTTCGTGGGTTCGGGGGGTAGATTATGAAAAGGGAAGGTATTAGCACCCTTTTCATCCATGGTTATCCATGGGCTCTTAGTTACTTGGTTTTTTAGATCACTTGCCTTGATTTTCGATTGCTTGAAATTGTGGTGTATGTGTGTGTGTTTTGAAAATGTTTTTGAAGAGATGCCTTGTCTTAGGCAACTAATGTATTTGACTCGTGTTTGAGTGTTTTACAAAAGTGTGTATCTTTTCGAAAAGATGTTTCAAATGTTTTTGAGAGTTTGTTTTGAAAGTGTGCATGAAGTGTGGTTTTTTTTGAAAAGAAGGCAAGTGTTTTTGCAAGTTGATCTCAAGTAACTAAGAGTTTTGTCTACCCCTATTGTACTCAAAGGTTTTCTCTATGTTTTCAACCCCTTTTAACAATTTTGTTCCACCATTGAATTTGATGGACAATCTTGCGTTTAGGAAGTTTAACGGGACGGGCGTGGGTCATCGTATGGACCATGAATGCAATGGTGCCAAGTGTCTTTGGCAATTTGCTTTGAAGGGACTATGATCATTCCATTTAGGCAACTTTCGAAAGCGTCATCGAGGGACTTATGATCATTTGAATTTGTTTTGCCAAAGAAACTCGACGTGCAAGCATGGCCCATTTTGGAAGGCAACATGTGGGATTACCCTAGAGGGTGCAAGTGTGATTGTGTATTGATTTCATGTATTTGTCTTGTATTAGGTTATCTAGCGTTTGATTTTATGTACATGCAAACCCTAGGTCTAACCATGGTATAATTGGAAGCAGTAAATTGCAAGAATTTAAAGTCTACGCTATTACAAATAGTATCCGGGAGTGGGGGTACAAATTTACAAATGGGGATGAGACTTTAGGAATATAGTGTCCAATAATTTACAACCAAACCAAATTGCGATAAAATGTAAATAATGTAATGTAACGTATAAGAATAGCAAATGTATGTGTATCAAGTGTATAATGTGAAATGTATTGTGTATTGTGTAGGTGTACGTGTATATGTATTTGTAATTTATTTACAAGTTAAGAAAATGTGAATTTGAATGTAAAGATTAAGTATTGTATTTGTTCAAATGAAACGAATTAAATGTTTATTTAATTAATCTTTGTAGTCTTGTATATTTCTTTAATATGTACAAAAGTATATTTTAATTAAATGTTTTAAATTTTAATTAAATTATGTATATTAAAAAAATGTATTTTGTCTTGATTATGTACAAAGAAGAATATTTTAATTAAATGTTTTAAATTTTAATTAAATTATGTATATTAAAAAATGTATTTTGTCTTGATTATGTACAAATTATTTCTAAGAAAAGAAAATGCACTAACTTAAAAAGAATTTATATACAAATCAAAATAAGTTAAATAAAATAAAAAAGTTTTAAACAATGTATTTTTATGTATTTTACGTATTAATGTATTAATGTATTAATATTATTGAAAGAAAATGTTTTAAGTTTGAGGAAAAATATATTGTGCTAAAAAATTAGAATTATGTTGTAAAAAAGTTATAGAAAATAAAGTATGTTTTATATTCTAAAAAAAAAGCGTTTAAGTGGTATACAGAATGAGATGGGCTAAGGGGTTCTGGGTTTGTGGAACGGGTTAAGCCCAATTGTCTGAAACGAATAGTTTTAGGGTTATGAGAATTTGTTTCATTTGGGACACGTTTAGGGCTTGACGTACACAGAAGCGGCGCCGTTCTTTGTTTCACTTCGTCTTCTTCGCTAGGTCTTTCTCGCCATGGTTAGCTACTGAATACGACTCCCCCTGCCTAGCCACCAGCGCCATCACCTAATCTCTCCTTCCTCCATAATTCGAGCCCAGTGGTTTTACGAAGCAAGGTTTGATTTTGACATTTTATACGTTTTTTATGATTTTGCATGTTATGATTTTGTGATTATTGATCTTGATTAAACTTGGTTTTCTGTTGAGGTGGTGGAAGGAAAGAAAGAAAGACATACTACCTTCGTTTTCTGGATATGGCGGAGAGGTGAGGTCGGAGGCGCTCCGGAGGCTTTGACGGTGAGGGGAACTTGATGAGGCTGTGCTTGCTTGGAGACCCTGGTACTTGTGTCTTACTTTTGGTTTGATGATGATATTGAAAACCTTTTTTTGTCTTCTTCTTCTTGTCGCCCTGTTTACATGCTTCGTATGCTTTTTTATCTCCTTCTTCTGATGCCTGGACGCTTGCTTATGTTGCCTCTTCTGTTGCTATGTGTTGGATGCCTTTTGATTTGCCTGTGTATGCTTTAGGATGCCTTGGTGCCTTATATGTCTGCCCTATGATGAGGCAACTCTGAGGGCTCGTGATGTTTGATCTTTTTGGTGTTTCTGAGTATGCTTAGATGCTGAGATTGAATGATGCTTGCCCCTGTTTTGGCTCTGTGCTGGATGGTTTGTGGTTAGGCTCGTTCAAGCTTGCAGGTTATGTGTGGCTTGACAGGGGTTCAAGTTTTTTATGTTTGATGGCTGTGATCGGTGGATCTGGAACTGACTGTTTAGCGCTGGTTCGCGAAATGTCGCGGAAGCAAGAGTCGCCACCGTCTTTTATTTTCTCCAAATGGAAAGGACAAAAGCACAGAAAAATTCCTTAAAGAGATTGCTCTCGGTTCGGGAGGTAGGTTATAGAAAGGGAAGGTGTTAGCACCCTTTCTATCCGTGGTTATCCATGGGCTCTTAGATACTTGCTCACTTGTGTTTTCAAAAATGGTTTGTTTGCTTTTCAATGTGGGTTTTAAAAAGTTTTCTTTGAAAATTCCAGTTCGACTCTTGTATCAGTCCTCAAGAGTGTTTGAAAAATTGCTTTCGAAAGCTTTTGAAAAGGTGTCGGTGTGAAAAGTATTTTTTGAATTTGTTTTGAATTAGAGCAAGTATCTAGAGTCGTCTACCTACCCTAAGGAATTCGTCTGTGTAAATGTCCTTTAAAGTAGTGCCATCCCACCATTGAGAGGTAGGTAGCACCACCGTTGGAGGTATTCGGGTCAATTCGAGGTTCGGGACATGGTGATCACCAGAGCAATGGGAAGACACCTTAGAAGCTACCCTCATGCCAGGTTCCCGGATCATGAGGACTTACTAAGACATCCTCTACTCGACGATCACCTTTTCGAGGCAAGGCAACAGTGAGGCGTACCCTAGGGGTGGTGTGTGCGATTTGTGTGTCGTTTTCATTTGCATTTATCTTGTCATGTTATTGGTGTTCTACGCTTGTTTTTTATTTATGTCCATACATTCTTTCATGCCATTTGTTAACAGTTAAAAATGCGAGGAAAGTAAAAGTCTAAAGCTATTACAAAAGGCGCGGGTCCACATCGCCAAAATTAACCAGGACCCGATTTGACAGAAAAATAAAGAAAGTAAAGAAAGGTATTAAAAGTGCGAGTAATTAAATACATGGCTTCGGGAGAGATACATGAATATTTAAACGAAATAAAATAATATGCGAATTAATAATTAAATCGAAACGAGGGCGTTGGACCCTTTTGCAAAAATTGAATTAATGATGGAGTTAATTAATTAAAAGAAAAGGAATTGTTTTTTTGGTATTTTTAGCATTTTAGGATAAAATAGAAAAAGAGAATTAATTAAAATTAAAATAAGATGCAAACCCTAATCCTAATTATTTTTAATTTATTAAGAAAATATTGAAGTTTTTTAACCTAAAATTAATCCTAATTTTTACATGCAAATTTAATTATAAAAGTAAATAAAATATTTAATTATTTAATTATTTATGAAAGAAAAATAAAAAAAGGTGAAAAATTATTAATTAAACCCTAATTCTAAGTTTTTTTATAGATTTTATTATGAAAAGAATTAAAATTACAACCTAATTTAAAACTAAGTTTAATTACATGCAAATTTATTTAAGAAAATACTAAAATAAACATTATTTATTGTTTTAACTCTTTTCTGATTTTTTATGATATTTTATATTTTGTGAAAATAATTAATTAACTAAACAAATAATAGTTAAAAGAAAAATAGAATTAATAAATAAATAAAAAAAGATAGCAAACCTAGGGGGTTCAGACCCCAAATAGGAGGTGATTCTTTAGAAATTCAGGCCCATTAAGACATTGGTCCGTTTGACTTTGGCATTAGCATGTGATGCATTGACTGGGACTCATCGTATACTTCAATCCATGGCCTTTGATCTGATGAAGCTGGACGCGTGGACATTGGATCTGGAAGGTGCATGGTGGTCTCCAGCACAAGCGCTACATGTGAACGACAGTTGAAAAATAACAAATGGAAAGGGTGAAGACCTGGGATCGAACCCAGATCATTAACATTACCAGTCTTATGCCTTGCACGTGGAGCCAACTCACGTGTTTGATTAATAAGCAACTAACAAATATTATAAAAAGAAAACAAAAGGTTAGTGGGTCTGCGCGCAAATTTTAAACTGACCAATCCACGCCTCACACGTTATCGTCTTCCTCGCGTGTTTTTTTATTTTTCTGAAATACAAACACATTAAGCCACGGTTTTCCAACTGTTCTCTTAGGCACGCTTTGGAAAAATAGCGATTAGCTATTAAGTGCTCATAAATTGAGCGCGAGTATGGATTCTGCTTCGTCCAAGTGCGCTAAATTCAATGGCTTTGGTCTCAGCCTTCAATTTTGCCTTATTTCAAAACCCCCAATTTAAGGTCCTGTAAACCCTAAAATTCAATAATGGTATAATCGTGTACAAAGCATAAAAACATAATTAAACACATGGGTTAGCTTCAGAATAGCATGAGGAATGTAAATCAACAATTAAAACTTGCAATAAACGCATGAATGAAGATGCACGATTGTGAATTTTATTTGAAATAGTTGGACTCCACTGTACCAATTCCGGGCGTTTTGATGAATGTTCTTGATTGGGATACGTCCTATAATGCTTGAGGAAGCTAATGAGATAGGTTTTGAGGCTTGAATCGATCTCTAAGTGAGTTTTCAGAATTGAGTTTTTTGAGAAAAATTTTCAAGTTTGATAATGGTTTTTCTGAGCAGCTGCGTGTGTACTGGCATTAGGGTTTCATTCTAGCTTATGTAGTGAACAAATTAGGTTAACAAAATTGATCAAAATCTCTTTCATTCATGGATTTTGAGATTTGATTTTCCATCATTATTTTTTTCAATCTTTCCATGTGCTTTTTGATACAAATCAACTCCAATCTCTCCAAATCTTTCCATATTGGGATATGCACGAATTATTGAGAATAAAACATGTACAAAAAGATTGGAAAACTTAGGTTAGCATTTTTCATATATTTTATTTGATTTAAATGAACTATTATAAATAAAAATTCAAATAAATAAATAAAAAATGAATAAAGACTTCCCTTTGGGCCAAGTAGTCGTGCACATGCCATGGATGATGAATTATGGAAGAAAAATTGGCCCATTAGCCATTTTAGGTCATTTGAATCAATGTTGACTTTTCAAAATATCCAAAAATTTCCCAACTTCCACAAGGCATAACTTGCTCAATGTTTAAGCTTTTCTCATGTTCTTGGACATTTTGGAAATTTCTTTGAATCCTCTAACCAATGCCTTTGGTCCCATGTCATTTTGATTTACCAATATCAAGTTATGGCCTTTGACTTAAAGTCCCTTTTTGTTGACTTTTGAAAATGACCTATAATGTTGAAATTGATAACTTTTTGTGAGAGCATTTCTTGGACTTGAAGTATGAAGAGGAGTTGTAGGAAATGTCTTTCTCTTCAAAATGAGTTTTGGATGGAATTTTTCTGATAATCCATGTGAAAGTTATGCCCTGGTCAATTTACAGTTGACTTTTTCAGCTGTCTAAATAAGGAAACTTTTGCATCTTGATGATTTTTGAGCCAAGCTCTGAGAATCATGATCAAGCATTGATAAAATGATGTTTGTGGCTTCAAAATGATATGTTGACCAAAAATTTGAACTTTTGACTGTCAAATGACCATTTTGCCCCTACAGTTGACTGTAGTGCAATTAGGGTTTTGACTGTGCAATTTTGTGCTGAATGTCTTGAAACTTGATATGAGGATGCTTGACCATATTTGTAGGCATGTGGGACTTGATTGGACCTTTGAAAACTTCATTTCCTTGATCAGAACACAAACCCTAGTTTTGACTGCTTAGGAGACCCCTGAACTGTGCAACCCTTGGGGAATTTTGAAGCTTGACTTTGCAAATCTTTGAAGAATATGGGAGGGCAAATTTTGGGGTACAACAGTTGCCCCTGTTCAATCTTCTTAGACCTGAGGATGCAGATTGGCTGACGTGCCTTTCGTAATCCGAGGGTAGAAGATGATTGAACACTAGAGTGCCCAGAAATTTGCGCTCACATAGTAGCAGTGTGACGATGTGAATGGGCTTATAGATGCCATTTGGAGATTGATAGATAGGATAATGGGCTTATAGATGCCATCTGGATGTTGATCGCGTAAGAGATTCCTTAGCGAGAGCTTGCGTACCTGCAAAAGAAAAGATGAGTACCTGACATGTTGCAGGAGTTGGTTTTCAGATGCTTTTTTGTAGATATGTCCTGACTGGTTACAGGAATCGGATCTTCGAATTCTTCAGACGTGCCCTGGCGAGATACAGGAATCGAGTCTGGTAATGTTAGTCTTCAACGGATGCACCCTGGCAAGATTCAGGCATCGGATCCTCGAACTCTTCAGACACACCCTGGCAAGATACAGGAATCGGATCTGGTAATGTTAGTCTTCAATGGATACACCCTGGCAAGATTCAGGTATCGGATCCTCGAACTCTTCAGACACACCCTGGCAAGATACAGGAATCAGATCTGGTAATGCTAGTCTTCAATGGATACACCCTGGCAAGATTCAGGTATCGGATCCTCGAACTCTTCAGACACACCTTGGCAAGATACAGGAATCGGATCTGGTAATGCTAGTCTTCAACGGATACACCCTGGCAAGATTCAGGTATCGGATCCTCGAACTCTTCAGACACACCCTAGCAAGATACAGGAATCGGATCTGGTAATGCTAGTCTTCAACGGATACACCCTGGCAAGATTCAGGTATCGGATCCTCGAACTCTTCAGACACACCCTGGCAAGATACAGGAATCGGATCTGGTAATTGGTCGTCAATAGATACACCCTGGCAAGATTCAGGAATCAGATCTTTAGTTGCGACCATTGATGGTAATCATTTTTGTACTATTGTCCTGAAAAGACAAGCGTTAGTTGTATGCGATGTCATGTGGTATGACATGCGAGATGCTCTCTGAATACGTGAGATTGTATGTTCATGATGCGTATATGCATGCTATAATGATGTATGTGATGTTTATGAATGTATTTTTTTCGTCTAGGAAAGTAAATCCTTGACGGGTGCCGGGAAGTCATATCCTGGGCTGATATTGAAGAATAAGCTTTCGCTTCCGCTGGGGATGATAACTGCAAGAATACCGGTAGGAGAAGATGACTCCGTTGAGGAATAAACTTGGCAAATGGAAGATTCTGCGGGGAGAAAAATACTCTAGCGACCATGCTGGGGAGTGATATTCTGTGGGGAGAGAGATACTTCTGCTGAATTGTTGATAATAACTTGCTGGGGGTATCCTTGTTGTGTTGGAAGTGTTAATAGACTTCGCTGGGGATAAAAAGACTTTGTCGGCGACGATCTTTCCATGACTTTTGGCTGAGGATAACCCAGTTATATCCTGTTAAGGAAATAACTCTTTAGATAAAGCCGGGCGACGCGTTCGTGCTCTACGAGGGATAAGCTTCCAGAATCTACTGGGGATAAGCTTACTGCTTGGGGGAGATGAATTCCAACTTTTCCTGGGGAAACTGGATTGGACTCTCCTGGGGAGATTTTGGACTGTAATTTTGTAAGTTGAAAGAGGGAACCTATGTAGGGTTTTCTGCTGATGAGCTCATGTAAAACCGCATCTGAAATGGAAAAGGAACCTGTGTGGGGTTACTTTGATGATGAGTTCGTGTAAAACTTCGTTTTTGGAAAGGGAGGACCTGTGTAGGGTTTCTGGGTGACGAGTCCATGTAAAACTGCATCTTGAAGAGAGGGAACCAGTGTAGGGTTGCTTGATGTCGAGTTCGTGTAAAACTACGTCCGGAGAAGGAGAACCTGTGTAGGGTTTCCTGGTGAGGTAAGTTCGTGTAAAACTTCTTGATGAACCGGGGTGAGGTTATCTTGAGCTAAATCCATGTAAGACTTCTGGGGGAACCGGGGTTAGGTTGCCGCAGGATAAGTTCGTGTAAAACTTCTTGACGAACCGAGGTAAGGTCATCTTGAGATAGGTCCATGTAAGACTTCTGGAGGAACCGGGGTCAGGTTACTGCAGGGTAAGTTCGTGTAAAACTTCTTGGTGAACCGGGGTGAGGTTACTTGAGCTAAATCCATGTAAGACTTCTGGAGGAACCGAGGTCAGGTTACTGCAGGGTAAGTTCGTGTAAAACTTCTTGGTGAACCGGGGTGAGGTTACTTGAGCTAAATCCATGTAAGACTTCTGGAGGAACCGGGGTTAAGTTGCCTTGGGATAAATCCATGTAAGATTTCTAGGAGGAACCAGGGTAAGGTTGCTTCGGGATAAGTTCGTGTAAAACTTCTGGATGAACCGGGGTAAGGTTACTTGTGGGATAAGTTCGTGTAAAACTTCTGGATGAACCGGGGTAAGGTTACTTGTGATAAATCCATGTAAGATTTCTAGGAGGAACCGGGGTAAGGTTACTTGTGGAGGGTGAGTCTGTGTAAGACTTTGTCTGAAAATTGAGAAGGAACCAGTGTAGGGTTGCATGATTTTGATTAAGTGGATGATTGTCCTGTTTGGTTTCGGATGTTAACCACGATCTGGAATTTGTAAAGGTAGATGGTAATCATCCTTACGTTGATCTTTCCTTTGTACTTTGGTTGACAGAGCAATTGGATCGCCTGGATAACTCATTATTGCCCCTGTTTCGGAGGTGAGGGAAGAGGATACCTGTGTGGGTGATTGACAAATCTTCGGGTAGACAAGTGACGAGATGCCGGGACATAGTCGTACGCTTTGATCCCTAACTTTTGCCTGGACCGCCCTTTCGGATTTTCAGTCCACCGGGATACCCATTTTTGACCAAGCCGCCTTTTCAGGTTTTCGACTTGCCGGGTGTATATATTTTTCTATTTTCATCCCTTATTTTTGCCTGAACCCTTTTGGTTCGCCGGGAAACCCTTATTTTTTCCTAGGTGTGTCAACCTAGCGGGTCTTTGATTGTGCGTAGCATTTTTCGACTATGTCCACACTCTCAGAATGTAAGGAGTTGCCCCTGTTGGAAGCATTTTGTCATGCCCCAGATACTGGGCAATGCTCCTACTGTGCCCCTTGGTTGGAGGTACTTCTGTTCACAAGGTGTTCATCGTGCGAATTTCCCTGCTGTTCAAACAAATAGTTATATGCAAACAAGGTTATTTTAAGAATGCAAAAGCCTATGTCTGTCTTTGAATTTTAAAAATGTATTTTTTGTAATACAGTGCGGTGTCAACTCAAGATTTTACAGCAAACCTTCAGGAGTCAGGATACCTTTCGTAACAGTATGCTTTCGAACTAACCCATGCTTCAGCTAGGACTTTTAAGGGTTATATCGTGGCCTGGTTCACGGTTTAAGAAACAAAGGATAAAGGCTCAAATTATTTGTACCCACCCGCTCTTCGTGATGTTCTCCAAACCTAAACTCAGTTGATCATGCGTTAGACCTTGTTCGAGTCTTTGCTCTGATATTCCAATGATGATTCAGATATTGATGATTTACTCTGAATAGGCAGTCATTTTTGTTTTTGTCGAGGGTTTGTAGGACCTCTTTCTTCTTTGATTTTGTTATCCCTATTTTTTGCCTGGGCTGTTTCCTTTTTTGGGATTACAGTCAGCGGGATGCCCCAGTTTTGTAAGTCTCCTTCATGGGTTTTGACTTAATGGGCTTTTATTTTGAGAAGTAACGACTGCCTCTCTTTATTGACTATTCGGAACCATCACTGTATTTCGTTTTGTAAGGACCTCTTTGGTGCCATTCGTTATGCACTTGGATCAACTGAGAGAACTACCCTGCCCCAGGTTATGATTAAGGGTTTAAATTTTCGAAGAGAAAAACTCCTACTTCTTTGGCTCAGAGAGGTTGACGAGGGATTATCTTCCTTATAACTCCAGTGTTTAGGGATTGAAACAATGCCTGTACCTCATCAGCGGGGTCTGTTCAAAAGCATACTGTAAAGATCGTGGTATCGTTTTCGTCATCCTCCCTCAAGAGGCTTAGAATTATTAACCAAGAGTTGATCATCACAAAAATATGAAAGCAGTTTTAAGTACAGTAAACATAATTAATTCAAGACAGACATGTGTAATGCATTCATGAAATAAAAGAGTTTAACATGACAATTGTTTATCAAGAAAAGGAAAAATACAACTTGAATTCAAATGAACAAAAATCCCTCAATCCTAGCCATGTTTTGGCAAGGGAGCAGTGATCACATTGGGAGTCTCGGCAGGTTCGAATTCAATCTCTTTAGCATCGATCATATTCTGAATCTTGTATTTCAGCGCCCAACAATCCTCGGTATCATGCCCCGGGCTATCAGAATGATAAGCACACCTCGCTTCTGGATTGTAGCTTGGAGAGGAGGTCTTAAGGTTTGCAGGAGGGTTGATCACTGCAATCAGGTTCATCTTCAACATGTGCTGCAATGCTTGTGACCATGGCATGTTAATGTTGGTGAATTGCCTTTTAGGCTCGTCCGGCCTTCGCTGATTTCCCTTTTGTGGTTGGCGGCGTGGTGCAGAACCAGAGATCATGACTGCCCCTGCATGTTGGTCACTACGACTCTTTTGGCTGTATGCCGCATTAGATTCTTTCTTTCCCGTGTAAGGCTTTTTGTGAGTATCAGAAGGTGTGGCCTCTTGAATTTTCCCACTCTTGATGCCAGCTTCAATTCTTTCGCCAGTCAGGATGAGGTCGGTAAATCCAGCAGATGAATTACCAATGAGGTGATTGAAGAATGGCCCGGATAGGGTCCCCAAGAACATATCAACGAGTTCCCGGTCAGTTAATGGAGGCTGCACACTTCCAGCAAGGTCTCTCCATCTCTGCGCGTATTCCTTGAAACCTTCACTTGACCCCAGCGACATACCCTGGAGTTGGGTACGTGTAGGAGCAAGGTCGGCATTGTACTGGTATTGCTTGTAAAATGCAGTGGCTAAGTCCTCCCAGGTACGGATGTTGGCTCCATTCAGTTGATAAAACCAGTCAAGCTGAATCCCTGAAAGACTCTCTTGGAAAAAGTGGATCCATAAGTTCCTGTCGGCCATGTAGGGCTGGATCCTCCTCATGTATGACCTGAGATGCAGCTTTGGACAGGATGCCCCGTCGTACTTTGCAAAGGTAGGCGCCTTGAATTTGTGCGGGATCACTACCCCAGAAGACAGACCTAGATCCTCGAAATCCAGGCCAGGCACTTTTTGTATCTCCATAGCACTTAACCGGTCTTCCAACTGTTTGTACTTATCCTCAGCCGGAGGGTACTGTTCGTCGTTGAAATCTGTCTCATCGTCGGAGACCACCGGACTGGGAACCGTTTCCTCTTGATGACTGCCTTTCCCCACAGATGGAGTTGTCCTCTCCGCTTGATCCTGCAGGGTGTTCCCAGATCTGCGTCTAGGGCTGAACAAAACAGTCCTCTTCTTCTTCTTTTCCTTCTTCAAGAGCAGAGCCTTCAGATCTTGTTGCCCCTGGGTCAAATTCATGATCAGCCCTTGGAACTGGGCGTTCTGAGCCTGGAGGGCCTTGATAGTGTGCTCGGTTGAAGATTCAGGATTCATGACGAGACTGCTGAAATAAACAGCGAAGAAGGTAAGTAACCTGCAGAGAAAGGGTATCTGTTATGCAATGATATGTATGATATGCATGCAATGATTTCAAGGACCTCGAGGGGTAAACAAGAAATTTGTTAGAGCTTGAATCCTGTGGCTTGATTGAAGGAACTTCATGTTATTGAGAGTCCTTCTTCCAGGGTCAAAGGCTCACCATATCCAGTGGGTCATAGCCTCTGACAATTTTGTCTAGAGGAAGATAAATCCTCTTTGCCCCTTGTTGGGATAGCTGATTCACCATGACCTGCATCACAAGCCCTTGAGATCCTTGAAATGGGTTAGGATGTATGCAATGGTATGATGCTATGGTATGCATGGGGTAATGTACGTAACCCTGTTACGAGTCCCAATTAAGGACTGCAAACCAAAACCTGCAAGAAACTTAGGATACCCTGTTATGAGTCCTAATTAAGGACTACAAACAAAACCTGCAAGAAGCTCAAATGTCAGACAAAAAAGCATGAAAATAGTCAAGTACGAAGGCACACAAGTCACACAAGAGAAACCCTTAGAGTTTGGGCCAACATGGGGTCTGGGTATTACCCTCTTGAAGTTGGTGGGCTCAACCTGTCCTATTAGAAGTAACCGGGTTCTAAGGATCCCAATATCACGGGATTGCTTTCATTGTTCATCGTTTCGATTTAGCCACTGAACTGGCGACCGAAATATTCCAGGAAAGCAACCCTCAATTGAGTGTAGTATCGAGTATCAACCAACCTCGGACTGCACCAAAGTCAGTTATCTCACTACCCTAAAGAGGCCAAGATAGTCCAATTAAGGTTCCTAAGGTCTGTTGATGCTTCACGACACCACGCGGAGGCCCCGTACTCTCCTTGACTGAACTCAAGGGTTACCGGTACACACCAAAGTGCCACATCAACGTAGCAGATTGTTTAAACCATGTCGGTATACCCCGCACAGTTCCCTCACAGTCTTGTTGCTACTTTCTAAGAAGGTATCCCCCAGATCCGGGTTAGGATCTATAGAACTCCCAAGCAACCCACAATTTAAAGCATACAAGGAAAACAATTGAAAACACAGTGATCTTAGTCCTAAGGTACACCTCACTTTAAGTTTAAGTCCCCAGCAGAGTCGCCAGTTCTGTGATCGGTGGATCTGGAACTGACTGTTTAGCGCTGGTTCGCGAAATGTCGCGGAAGCAAGAGTCGCCACCGTCTTTTATTTTCTCCAAATGGAAAGGACAAAAGCACAGAAAAATTCCTTAAAGAGATTGCTCTCGGTTCGGGAGGTAGGTTATAGAAAGGGAAGGTGTTAGCACCCTTTCTATCCATGGTTATCCATGGGCTCTTAGATACTTGCTCACTTGTGTTTTCAAAAATGGTTTGTTTGCTTTTCAATGTGGGTTTTAAAAAGTTTTCTTTGAAAATTCCAGTTCGACTCTTGTATCAGTCCTCAAGAGTGTTTGAAAAATTGCTTTCGAAAGCTTTTGAAAAGGTGTCGGTGTGAAAAGTATTTTTTGAATTTGTTTTGAATTAGAGCAAGTATCTAGAGTCGTCTACCTACCCTAAGGAATTCGTCTGTGTAAATGTCCTTTAAAGTAGTGCCATCCCACCATTGAGAGGTAGGTAGCACCACCGTTGGAGGTATTCGGGTCAATTCGAGGTTCGGGACATGGTGATCACCAGAGCAATGGGAAGACACCTTAGAAGCTACCCTCATGCCAGGTTCCTGGATCATGAGGACTTACTAAGACATCCTCTACTCGACGATCACCTTTTCGAGGCAAGGCAACAGTGAGGCGTACCCTAGGGGTGGTGTGTGCGATTTGTGTGTCGTTTTCATTTGCATTTATCTTGTCATGTTATTGGTGTTCTACGCTTGTTTTTTATTTATGTCCATACATTCTTTCATGCCATTTGTTAACAGTTAAAAATGCGAGGAAAGTAAAAGTCTAAAGCTATTACAAAAGGCGCGGGTCCACATCGCCAAAATTAACCAGGACCCGATTTGACAGAAAAATAAAGAAAGTAAAGAAAGGTATTAAAAGTGCGAGTAATTAAATACATGGCTTCGGGAGAGATACATGAATATTTAAACGAAATAAAATAATATGCGAATTAATAATTAAATCGAAACGAGGGCGTTGGACCCTTTTGCAAAAATTGAATTAATGATGGAGTTAATTAATTAAAAGAAAAGGAATTGTTTTTTTGGTATTTTTAGCATTTTAGGATAAAATAGAAAAAGAGAATTAATTAAAATTAAAATAAGATGCAAACCCTAATCCTAATTATTTTTAATTTATTAAGAAAATATTGAAGTTTTTTAACCTAAAATTAATCCTAATTTTTACATGCAAATTTAATTATAAAAGTAAATAAAATATTTAATTATTTAATTATTTATGAAAGAAAAATAAAAAAAGGTGAAAAATTATTAATTAAACCCTAATTCTAAGTTTTTTTTTAGATTTTATTATGAAAAGAATTAAAATTACAACCTAATTTAAAACTAAGTTTAATTACATGCAAATTTATTTAAGAAAATACTAAAATAAACATTATTTATTGTTTTAACTCTTTTCTGATTTTTTATGATATTTTATATTTTGTGAAAATAATTAATTAACTAAACAAATAATAGTTAAAAGAAAAATAGAATTAATAAATAAATAAAAAAAGATAGCAAACCTAGGGGGTTCAGACCCCAAATAGGAGGTGATTCTTTAGAAATTCAGGCCCATTAAGACATTGGTCCGTTTGACTTTGGCATTAGCATGTGATGCATTGACTGGGACTCATCGTATACTTCAATCCATGGCCTTTGATCTGATGAAGCTGGACGCGTGGACATTGGATCTGGAAGGTGCATGGTGGTCTCCAGCACAAGCGCTACATGTGAACGTCAGTTGAAAAATAACAAATGGAAAGGGTGAAGACCTGGGATCGAACCCAGGTCATTAACATTACCAGTCTTATGCCTTGCCAGTGGAGCCAACTCACGCGTTTGATTAATAAGCAACTAACAAATATTATAAAAAGAAAACAAAAGGTTAGTGGGTCTGCGAGCGAATTTTAAACTGACCAATCCATGCCTCACACGTTATCGTCTTCCTCGCGTGTTTTTTTTATTTTTCTGAAATACAAACACATTAAGCCACGATTTTCCAACTGTTCTCTTAGGCACGCTTTGGAAAAATAGCGATTAGCTATTAGGTGCTCATAAATTGAGCGCGAGTATGGATTCTGCTTCGTCCAAGTGCGCTAAATTCAATGGCTTTGGTCTCAGCCTTCAATTTTGCCTTATTTCAAAACCCCCAATTTAAGGTCCTGTAAACCCTAAAATTCAATAATGGTATAATCGTGTACAAAGCATAAAAACATAATTAAACACATGGGTTAGCTTCAGAATAGCATGAGGAATGTAAATCAACAATTAAAACTTGCAATAAACGCATGAATGAAGATGCACGATTGTGAATTTTATTTGAAACAGTTGGACTCCATTGTACCAATTCCGGGCGTTTTGATGAATGTTCTTGATTGGGATACGTCCTATAATGCTTGAGGAAGCTAATGAGATAGGTTTTGAGGCTTGAATCGATCTCTAAGTGAGTTTTCAGAATTGAGTTTTTTGAGAAAAATTTTCAAGTTTGATAATGGTTTTTCTGAGCAGCTGCGTGTGTACTGGCATTAGGGTTTCATTCTAGCTTATGTAGTGAACAAATTAGGTTAACAAAATTGATCAAAATCTCTTTCATTCATGTATTTTGAGATTTGATTTTCCATCATTATTTTTTTCAATCTTTCCATGTGCTTTTTGATACAAATCAACTCCAATCTCTCCAAATCTTTCCATATTGGGATATGCACGAATTATTGAGAATAAAACATGTACAAAAAGATTGGAAAACTTAGGTTAGCATTTTTCATATATTTTATTTGATTTAAATGAACTATTATAAATAAAAATTCAAATAAATAAATAAAAAATGAATAAAGACTTCCCTTTGGGCCAAGTAGTCGTGCACATGCCATGGATGATGAATTATGGAATAAAAATGGGCCCATTAGCCATTTTAGGTCATTTGAATCAATGTTGACTTTTCAAAATATCCAAAAATTTCCCAACTTCCACAAGGCATAACTTGCTCAATTTTTAAGCTTTTCTCATGTTCTTGGACATTTTGGAAAGGTCTTTGAATCCTCTAACCAATGCCTTTGGTCCCATGTCATTTTGATTTACCAATCTCAAGTTATGGCCTTTGACTTAAAGTCCCTTTTTGTTGACTTTTGAAAATGACCTATAATGTTGAAATTGATAACTTTTTGTGAGAGCATTTCTTGGACTTGAAGTATGAAGAGGAGTTGTAGGAAATGTCGTTCTCTTCAAAATGAGCTTTGGATGGAATTTTTCTGATAATCCATGTGAAAGTTATGCCCTGGTCAATTTACAGTTGACTTTTTCAGCTGTCCAAATAAGGAAACTTTTGCATCTTGATGATTTTTGAGCCAAGCTCTGAGAATCATGATCAAGCATTGATAAAATGATATTTGTGGCTTCAAAATGATATGTTGACCAAAAATTTGAACTTTTGACTGTCAAATGACCATTTTGCCCCTACAGTTGACTGTAGTGCAATTAGGGTTTTGACTGTGCAATTTTGTGCTGAATGTCTTGAAACTTGATATGAGGATGCTTGACCATATTTGTAGGAATGTGGGACTTGATTGGACCTTTGAAAACTTCATTTCCTTGATCAGAACACAAACCCTAGTTTTGACTGCTTAGGAGACCCCTGAACTGTGCAACCCTTGGGGAATTTTGAAGCTTGACTTTGCAAATCTTTGAAGAATATGGGAGGTCAAATTTTGGGGTACAACAATGGCCTTTGGAGGTTTTTAACAGGTTATGTGTTAAACTTGAACACAGTTTGTTTGGGTTTGAAATTGGTTTTGACAGGTTATGGCCTGTTGGTTTTGGCCTTGGCGAATTTTGTTTTTGTTTGACAGGGTATACAGGTTTTCTGGTTTATTGTGAGTATCCTGGTTATGGCTTGGGAGCTTGGTTGTGAGTATACTGGTTATTACAGGTTTTAGGCTTAATGCAGGCTTAGAGCTTTCATTGAGGCTTCAGCAGGTTTCATGCTTTCATTGAGGCTTCAGCAGGTTTAATGCTTTTTGCTGGTTTAAGGCTTGTGGTGTTTCAGGCTTATGCTGGTTGTTTGAGTTTGATTGCAGGTTGTATATTTGTTTTGTCTTACAGTTTTGTGGTTTCTGCCCCCTGGTACTGTGTTATTATAGTTGTTTTATATCTTTTCTTTCTCAAGCCTCAAAGCCAGTAAGCCTGCAAAACCTGCTTTTCTCTCTTCTTCCTCTCTCCAGTACACTTCAAAATATTAAAATATGTTATGTGTGTACTTTATTCTGAAAGGGCAGCATTGGGAAATAATGAGAAGCTTGCTTGCATTACATTTTTACTCTACATATTTGTCTCTTTTCTTCCAGATTTTGTGCTTCTTGATATCTTTCCAAATCTTCTTTTTGATAGCTTTGAGTAGCCTTGTACTTGTTTGACATCTTTGACAGTTTGTTGGACAGTTTGGAATTTGTGATTCAGTTTGAACTTTGTAGTTTGATTTGGACTTTGCATCATGCTGTTTGAGACTTGAACTATGCAGTTTGACAATTTTGACTTGTGAATTTCAAATTTGTGCATTCATGATTAGCAAATAAATATTCATCCCTCTTTGTGAACCGGGAGAAATCCCATGATTTGCAGAGAGGGCTAACTGATCCCAATCAGTTGCCTTAATGATGAACTTTATTTTTATCTGTCTCTTTTATTTATTTATCTGCTATTGACCTTTCTTTCTCTTATTTGTTTTTGCAGATAAAATTCCATGGAACAATGGAGCAATGGGCGGAAGATGAAGACTTAAGAATTTTCTTAGGATAATTTTGTTTCAATTTTAATTATTGTAATCATTATTAGAATACTTTGTAAATAAATACAGTACTCGAATAAAAATTGTAACGAATAATTAAAGATGAATAAAATCCAATCTTTTATCATTTAATTCCTTTCCTTCCTTTTCAATTATTTATTTATTATTTATAGTTCTTTATATTTAAAATAACTGAAAATTAAATTCCAGCTATTTAATCTTTAGAATAATAAATAATTAACTAAACATTGATTCAACGTTGATCAATTAATAAACTTGGCGCTTCCAACATCCAAAGCAAAGCACAGTCAAACACAACAACTGATCAGACGCATTCCCCTTTTTACTGATTTTTACCAAACACTGCAAATTTAAACTGAATGTATCCTTTCACTGATTTAATCACACAGTGCAAACTCAATCCAAATGTTTCAATCCACATCTCAACATAACTTGAAAAGTGCTGTAGAATTTAAATCTTTCTGAGAACGCGCACACAAAAACCCTAATTCCTGATCAAATGCCAAAGAAGCGTTCGCCTGATCAAAATTGACCCAAAATCAACCAAACCTTAAACAAACTGTATGAACTGTTCCAGAGCCATGAAAACCAATAAAACCCTAATTGTGTCTGACTAACGAGAAAAGTCCGTTTGACCGATTCTTGAGCCAGTTTGAAAAATCAAGAAACGCCTGAAGCTGTGATTTCTTGAGGAAAAATGCGAGGGCAAATTTTGGGGTACAATAGTTGCCCCTGTTCAATCTTCTTGAACCGGAAGAGTTAGATTGGCAAGTTTGCCTTTCACGACTCGAAGGTAAAAGAAGATTGGACACTAGAGTGCCCTAAAATTTGCACTCGGTGATGTGATGGTAGAGGGAATGGGCTAAAAGATGCCATTTGGTGATGGGCTTAACGATGCCATCTAGGGATGCGATAGAATCTTGACGGGGGATGGGCTTAGAGATGCCATCTGAGAATGGGCTTAAAGATGCCATTTGGTGACTGCTGGTAGGAGGATGGGCTTATAGATGCCATCTGGAAATGTTGAACTGTATTTCTTTGGTGAGTGGACGAGTATCAGAAAGGCCTCTATGTTTCGGAACATCTCTGAACCAGGGGTTTGAATAAGCAATAGATTGACATCTGTATCTGGAGGCATTCGTAAACTGTTTTCAAAAATTGAGAAGAGTCTGAACAAGCGATAGATTAACATCCGTTGTTGGGAGGAATCCGTAAACTGTTTTCAGAAGTCTTGAAGTTGAATAAGCAACAGAGCAGCATCCGTTGTTGGGAAGCGTCCGTAAACTGTTTTCAAAAGTTTGCATCTGAACAAGTGATAGATTGACATCCGTTGTTGGGAAGAATCCATAAACTGTTTTCAGAAGTCTTGAGAAGAATCTGAACAAGCGATAGGTTAACATCCGTTACTGGAGAACCCGTGAACTGTTTTCAGAAGTCTTGAAGTTGAATAAGCGATAGAGCAGCATCCGTTGTTGGGAAGCGTCCGTAAACTGTTTTCAAAAGTTTGCATCTGAACAAGTGATAGATTGACATCCGTTGTTGGGAAGAATCCATAAACTGTTTTCAGAAGTCTTGAGAAGAATCTGAACAAGCGATAGGTTAACATCCGTTACTGGAGAACCCGTGAACTGTTTTCAGAAGTCTTGAAGTTGAAGAGGAACCGGTGTAGGGTTTCCTGATGATGCGTCCGTGTAAAACTGCATCCGAGTGAATCTGGAATAAATATCAGAATGTCGCCGTGTCTGGGTCACATCTGAACTACTTCTGGATGAATCTCGGAAGATGATCTTTGTCTGTCGACTGATCTTACCTGAAAAGGTAAAGGGTTAATTGTATGCAATGTTATGATGCATGATGCAATGTATGTTACACCAATGTTGATGATATGAATGTAATGAATGCGCCTGTAAGCTGATGAGCTATCTTGCTGAGGATAAATGAATCCTGGATGGCTGAAGATAAAAGAATCTTGACTGCTGCCGGGGAGAACAATTCCTTGGCTGCTGCTGTGGAGGGCAAGAATCCTTGATTGTTGAAAAATGAGAAGTCTCGGGACCAATGTTGGGGAAATCAGAAGCTTGGGTTGTATGCCAAACTACTGGGGACTTCCTGTTTTGAGGAGATCTGTGTAGGATTTCCTGATGATGAGTCCGTGTTAAACTGCATCGGGTTTTTGAACACTTCTGACATTCGAATGCCCCAAGTGGTGATGTAGATAATTTCCTGGCTTGTTACAGGTGTTAATCCACAAACGGTCGTTCACAGATATTTTCCTGGCTTGTTACAGGTGTTGATCTGGAACTTAAGAAAAGTTGGTCAAGGAGATATTGTCCTGGCTGGATACAGGAATCGAATCTTCAAACTCTTCAGACGTGCCCTGGCTAGATACAGGAATCGAGTCTGGAAATAGTCGTCAACAGATATGCCCTGGCTGGATACAGGAATCGAATCTTCAAACTCTTCAGACGTGCCCTGGCTAGATACAGGAATCGAGTCCGGAAATAGTCGTCAACAGATATGCCCTGGCTGGATATAGGAATCGAATCTTCAAACTCTTCAGACGTGCCCTGGCTAGATACAGGAATCGAGTCTGGAATTGTGATAGTTGATTTGTTGGCGGTTGTAATTTCCAACAGGTGGTGAAGGAATGATTGAACACTTTTGACATTCGAATGCCCCAAGTGATGATGAAAGAATCTTGAATCAGATTATTCTGCGGATTGAGAGATTTCTTGAAATCTTGACTGGACTGCCCCAGGTTAACTGAACTTTGAAAGATCTGTTGAAACCTTGACTGGACTGCCCCAGGTTAATAGGATTTTGAAAGATCTATCGAAACCTTGATTGGACTGCCCCAGGTTAACTAGATGGTGCCATGTCATGCCCCATGTTGATAGGAGATTTGTAATGGAAGTGTCGTCCTTTTGAAGTGATTTTAACTCACTGAGAGAGTTTTCGTTTCTCCGAACATTCGCTTGACGAATTTCTTTGCTGTCAAACAAAAGCCAAATGCAGACAGTGATATTCAAGCAATGCAAAGTTTATGTTTGTCTCGAAGTTTTGAAAAATGCGTTTTTTAGCAGAATTTTTTTTTATAAGACAGATCAACACAAGATTTAGAGCAAAGCCTTACAGGAGTCGGGATACCTTTTGTAACAGTATGCTTTCGAACTAACCCATGCTTCAATTAGGACTTTTGAGGGGTTGTAACGTGGCTTGGTTCACGGTTTAAGAAACAAAGGATAAAGGCTCAAAGTGTATTTGTACCCACCCGCTCTTTGCGATGTTCTTCACACCTAAGCTCAGTTAATTGTGCGTCACACTCTGTTTTGAGTTTGGGACGACCTCTGGGTGATGGTTCACCAGTTGAATTTTGGGAGACAGTCATCATCTCCTTTTTCTTTTTCAACATTTTTCATGTTGTTGAGGACTTTATAATGACCTCACTATTTTGATTTTGATTTGTTATCCCTAACTTTTGCCTGACTGTTCCCATTTTCGAGATTACAGTCAGCGGGATGCCCCAACTTTCTTAAGCCTCCTTTATAGGTTTTGGCTTGGTGGGTTTTTCTCTTTTGAGAGATTGACTGTCTATGTGATAGGGAACCACCCTTGTCTTTTGATTTCAAAGGAATGCTTTTCTTTTTCTTTGACGTCGTTCGTTGTATTACGAACCGAGAGTTTGCGACTTCAATGCGCGTTTCTCTTGAATTAACTGAGATACTACCCTGCCCCGGGTTTATATCAAAGGTTTTGATTGTTTAGAACAGAAAACTCCTACTTCTTTGGCTCGAAGGGGTTGACTAGGGATTATCTTCCTTATAACTCCAGTGTTTGGGAATTGAAAGAAATGTCTATACATCATCAGCAAGGTCTATTCAAAAGCATATTGTATGAGATTATGGTATTGTTTCGTCATCCTCCCTCTAAAGGCTTGCAGCTTTTTATCAAGAGTCAGATATCATAAAGAAAAGCATAAGAGTAGTGAAACGAATCGATGGTTTCAAGATAAACATATGCAATGCATTAATGAAAACAGAGTTTAACATCAACAGATAATTGTTTGACAGCAAAAGAAATTACTACTTTGAAAATTCAAAATGAAGCAAAAGTCTTTCAGCTTGAGCTTTGTCACTCCAGGTGGAGAACTCCTTAACGGAAGATTTTCATCTCGCCGTCTGGCATGAATTCCAGCACTCCAATGTCGATCAGATCTTGAATCTTGTTCTTCAAGGCCCAACAGTCGTTAGTGTCGTGTCCCGGGCTGTAGGAGTGGTAAACACAAAATGCATCGGGACAATAGTTAAGAGAGGAGGTATTGAGCTTCTGAGGAGGATCCCTTAAGGTAAGCAGGTTGACCTCCAACAGGCGCTTCAGTATGAAGAATGATGGTATTTCAGTCTCCATGAACTATCTTCCCGACGTTTCTTGCTTACACCGATTACCCCGTTGACGCTGGCGAGGTTGTTGATGGGCTTGTGACCCTGAAGCAAGCGAAGGAGCTTTCCCCTTGTCTTCTTGAGTGGATGGAGGCTGAGCGGTGACTTGCTCTTCAACCTCAGATGTTTGCCCCAATTGGTTGTTTGGAAGCAGTTGGCGGACGAGAACTCTGAGTTCCTCTTGTCTTTGAGATAAGTCTTGGATGAGAGCCATCTGGCCCACTAACTGTCCCATCACTTGGGTCCTCAATGTTGTCAGATCAAACGGCAGCTCCGCAAGCTGATCACTCCTGGAATTATTTGAATTCTCCAAGCCCTTTGTGAGGAGGGCTTTCATTTCTTCTTGCCCCAGAGACAAGTTCAGGAACATTTCCTGCAGCTGAGCAGTCTGGTCTTGGATGTCTTTGACAGACCTTTCTAGAGCCATCCCTTACTGAAATAAACAGTATGAGAGTAAGGAAGCCTGAAAAAGGAAAAACTGTCAAAATGCAATGCATGATATGTGGATGCATGCTTTCAAGGATCTCTTGGGGTAAACACAAGAAAATGTTAGAGGTTGAACTTTGATCTTTGATTGGAGATCTTTGCACTGGTGGATGTCTTTTCACTAGAATCAAGCTCACCATATCAAGTGGGTCATCGCCACTGATTCAAGTTGTTGCACTTGATCTTTGATTGGAGAACTTTGTATCGGTGGATGTCTTTCCACGAAAATCAAGCTCACCATATCGAGTGGGTCAGAGCCACTGATTTACGTTGTTGCACTTGATCTTTGATTGGAGAACTTTGTATCGGTGGATGTCTTTCCACGAGAATCAAGCTCACCATGTCGAGTGGGTCATAGCCACTGATTCAAGTTGTTGCACTTGATCTTTGATTGGAGAACTTTGTATCGGTGGATGTCTTTCCACGAGAATCAAGCTCACCATGTCGAGTGGGTCATAGCCACTGATTCAAGTTGTTGCACTTGATCTTTGGTTGGCATTGGTTAGAGGAGAAACCTCTTGCCCCTTGGTAGACATCTGGTTCAACGTAACCCTGCATCAAAAGAACCTTCGAGATCCTTGAAAAGGTTATTGAAAATGCTATGGTATGATGTTATGATGTTATGTACATGTATGCAAAAAAGCAAGTGAGTGTATATACAGACAAACATATTCACACAAAGCAAACAAGTCCTTAGGTTTAGGCTTGCATGGGGTTTAGGTAAGTACCCTCTTGAAGTTAGTTGGCTCATCCTGTCCTAAAATAGAAACTGGGTTCTAAGGAGCTCAATATCATTGGATTGTTTTCTGTGTTCATCGTTTCGGTTTAGCCACTTACTGGCGACCAAAATATTCCAAGAAAACAACCCTCAAATGAGTGTAGTATCGAGTATCTACCAACTTCGGACTGCACCAAAGTCGGTCATCTCACTACCCCTAAAAAGGCTAGGATGGTCAATTAAGGTTCTAAGAGTTCGTTAGTGCTTCACGACATCACTCAGCGGCCCCGTACTCTCCTTGATTGAACTCAAGGGTTACCGGTACTCACAAATATGTCACACTAACATAACTTACTGCTTCAACCATGTCGGTATACCCCGCACAGTTCCCTCGCAGTTTTTTTGCTGTTTACCTAAAAAGGTGCCCCAAATCCGGGTGTAGGATTTACAACAAACCCAAACAAGAACCCAAAAGATAAAGCAATCAAGTCAATCAAAGCAAGAAGGTAAAGGTGATCTAAACCCTAAGGTAACCCCACTTTTAAGTATATTCCCCAGCAGAGTCGCCAGTTCTGTGATACGGTGGGAGAACTGACTTGAGGTTTTGCGTTTGTATTTGCACTTGTTCGGTTGAGCAAGAGTCGCCACCGACTTTTTATTTTATCCTAAAGGAAAGGTTAAAAAGCACAGCAAAAACCTTTTGAGATATTTCGTGGGTTCGGGGGGTAGATTATGAAAAGGGAAGGTATTAGCACCCTTTTCATCCATGGTTATCCATGGGCTCTTAGTTACTTGGTTTTTTAGATCACTTGCCTTGATTTTCGATTGCTTGAAATTGTGGTGTATGTGTGTGTGTTTTGAAAATGTTTTTGAAGAGATGCCTTGTCTTAGGCAACTAATGTATTTGACTCGTGTTTGAGTGTTTTACAAAAGTGTGTATCTTTTCGAAAAGATGTTTCAAATGTTTTTGAGAGTTTGTTTTGAAAGTGTGCATGAAGTGTGGTTTTTTTTGAAAAGAAGGCAAGTGTTTTTGCAAGTTGATCTCAAGTAACTAAGAGTTTTGTCTACCCCTATTGTACTCAAAGGTTTTCTCTATGTTTTCAACCCCTTTTAACAATTTTGTTCCACCATTGAATTTGATGGACAATCTTGCGTTTAGGAAGTTTAACGGGACGGGCGTGGGTCATCGTATGGACCATGAATGCAATGGTGCCAAGTGTCTTTGGCAATTTGCTTTGAAGGGACTATGATCATTCCATTTAGGCAACTTTCGAAAGCGTCATCGAGGGACTTATGATCATTTGAATTTGTTTTGCCAAAGAAACTCGACGTGCAAGCATGACCCATTTTGGAAGGCAACATGTGGGATTACCCTAGAGGGTGCAAGTGTGATTGTGTATTGATTTCATGTATTTGTCTTGTATTAGGTTATCTAGCGTTTGATTTTATGTACATGCAAACCCTAGGTCTAACCATGGTATAATTGGAAGCAGTAAATTGCAAGAATTTAAAGTCTACGCTATTACAAATAGTATCCGGGAGTGGGGGTACAAATTTACAAATGGGGATGAGACTTTAGGAATATAGTGTCCAATAATTTACAACCAAACCAAATTGCGATAAAATGTAAATAATGTAATGTAACGTATAAGAATAGCAAATGTATGTGTATCAAGTGTATAATGTGAAATGTATTGTGTATTGTGTAGGTGTACGTGTATATGTATTTGTAATTTATTTACAAGTTAAGAAAATGTGAATTTGAATGTAAAGATTAAGTATTGTATTTGTTCAAATGAAACGAATTAAATGTTTATTTAATTAATCTTTGTAGTCTTGTATATTTCTTTAATATGTACAAAAGTATATTTTAATTAAATGTTTTAAATTTTAATTAAATTATGTATATTAAAAAAATGTATTTTGTCTTGATTATGTACAAAGAAGAATATTTTAATTAAATGTTTTAAATTTTAATTAAATTATGTATATTAAAAAATGTATTTTGTCTTGATTATGTACAAATTATTTCTAAGAAAAGAAAATGCACTAACTTAAAAAGAATTTATATACAAATCAAAATAAGTTAAATAAAATAAAAAAGTTTTAAACAATGTATTTTTATGTATTTTACGTATTAATGTATTAATATTATTGAAAGAAAATGTTTTAAGTTTGAGGAAAAATATATTGTGCTCAAAAATTAGAATTATGTTGTAAAAAAGTTATAGAAAATAAAGTATGTTTTATATTCTAAAAAAAAAAGCGTTTAAGTGGTATACAGAATGAGATGGGCTAAGGGGTTCTGGGTTTGTGGAACGGGTTAAGCCCAATTGTCTGAAACGAATAGTTTTAGGGTTATGAGAATTTGTTTCATTTGGGACACGTTTAGGGCTTGACGTACACAGAAGCGGCGCCATTCTTTGTTTCATTTCGTCTTCTTCGCTAGGTCTTTCTCGCCATGGTTAGCTACTGAATACGACTCCCCCTGCCTAGCCACCAGCGCCATCACCTAATCTCTCCTTCCTCCATAATTCGAGCCCAGTGGTTTTACGAAGCAAGGTTTGATTTTGACATTTTATACGTTTTTTATGATTTTGCATGTTATGATTTTGTGATTATTGATCTTGATTAAACTTGGTTTTCTGTTGAGGTGGTGGAAGGAAAGAAAGAAAGACATACTACCTTCGTTTTCTGGATATGGCGGAGAGGTGGGGTCGGAGGCGCTCCGGAGGCTTTGACGGTGAGGGGAACTTGATGAGGCTGTGCTTGCTTGGAGACCCTGGTACTTGTGTCTTACTTTTGGTTTGATGATGATATTGAAAACCTTTTTTTGTCTTCTTCTTCTTGTCGCCCTTTTTACATGCTTCGTATGCTTTTTTATCTCCTTCTTCTGATGCCTGGACGCTTGCTTATGTTGCCTCTTCTGTTGCTATGTGTTGGATGCCTTTTGATTTGCCTGTGTATGCTTTAGGATGCCTTGGTGCCTTATATGTCTTCCCTATGATGAGGCAACTCTGAGGGCTCGTGATGTTTGATCTTTTTGGTGTTTCTGAGTATGCTTAGATGCTGAGATTGAATGATGCTTGCCCCTGTTTTGGCTCTGTGCTGGATGGTTTGTGGTTAGGCTCGTTCAAGCTTGCAGGTTATGTGTGGCTTGACAGGGGTTCAAGTTTTTTATGTTTGATGGCCTTTGGAGGTTTTTAACAGGTTATGTGTTAAGCTTGAACACAGTTTGTTTGGGTTTGAAATTAGTTTTGACAGGTTATGGCCTGTTGGTTTTGGCCTCGGCGAATTTTGTTTTTGTTTGACAGGGTATACAGGTTTTCTGGTTTATTGTGAGTATCCTGGTTATGGCTTGGGAGCTTGGTTGTGAGTATACTGGTTATTACAGGTTTTAGGCTTAATGCAGGCTTAGAGCTTTCATTGAGGCTTCAGCAGGTTTCATGCTTTCATTGAGGCTTCAGCAGGTTTAATGCTTTTTGCTGGTTTAAGGCTTGTGGTGTTTCAGGCTTATGCTAGTTGTTTGAGTTTGATTGCAGGTTGTATATTTGTTTTGTCTTACAGTTTTGTGGTTTCTGCCCCCTGGTACTGTGTTATTACAGTTGTTTTATATCTTTTCTTTCTCAAGCCTCAAAGCCAGTAAGCCTGCAAAACCTGCTTTTCTCTCTTCTTCCTCTCTCCAGTACACTTCAAAATATTAAAATATGTTATGTGTGTACTTTATTCTGAAAGGGCAGCATTGGGAAATGATGAGAAGCTTGCTTGCATTACATGTTTACTCTACATATTTGTCTCTTTTCTTCCAGATTTTGTGCTTCTTGATATCTTTCCAAATCTTCTTTTTGACAGCTTTGAGTAGCCTTGTACTTGTTTGACATCTTTGACAGTTTGTTGGACAGTTTGGAATTTGTAATTCAGTTTGGACTTTGTAGTTTGATTTGGACTTTGCATCATGCTGTTTGAGACTTGAACTATGCAGTTTGACAATTTTGACTTGTGAATTTCAACTTTGTGCATTCATGATTAGCAAATAAATATTCATCCCTCTTTGTGAACCGGGAGAAATCCCATGATTTGCAGAGAGGGCTAACTGATCCCAATCAGTTGCCTTAATAATGAACTTTATTTTTATCTGTCTCTTTTATTTATTTATCTGCTATTCACCTTTCTTTCTCTTATTTGTTTTTGCAGATAAAATTCCATGGAGCAATGGAGCAATGGGCGGAAGATGAAGACTTAAGAATTTTCTTAGGATAATTTTGTTTCAATTTTAATTATTGTAATCATTATTAGAATACTTTGTAAACAAATACAGTACTCGAATAAAAATTGTAACGAATAATTAAAGATGAATAAAATCCAATCTTTTATCATTTAATTCCTTTCCTTCCTTTTCAATTATTTATTTATTATTTATAGTTCTTTATATTTAAAATAACTGAAAATTAAATTCCAGCTATTTAATCTTTAGAATAATAAATAATTAACTAAACATTGATTCAGCGTTGATCAATTAATAAACTTGGCGCTTCCAACATCCAAAGCAAAGCACAGTCAAACACAACAACTGATCAGACGCATTCCCCTTTTTACTGATTTTTACCAAACACTGCAAATTTAAACTGAATGTATCCTTTCACTGATTTAATCACACAGTGCAAACTCAATCCAAATGTTTCAATCCACATCTCAGCATAACTTGAAAAGTGCTGTAGAATTTAAATCTTTCTGAGAACGCGCGCACAAAAACCCTAATTCCTGATCAAATGCCAAAGAAGCGTTCTCCTGATCAAAATTGACCCAAAATCAACCAAACCTTAAACAAACTGTATGAACTGTTCCAGAGCCATGAAAACCAATAAAACCCTAATTGTGTCTGACTGGCGAGAAAAGTCCGTTTGACCGATTCTTGAGCCAGTTTGAAAAATCAAGAAACGCCTGAAGCTGTGATTTCTTGAGGAAAAATGCGAGGGCAAATTTTGGGGTACAACAGTTGCCCCTGTTCAATCTTCTTGAACCGGAAGAGTTAGATTGGCAAGTTTTCCTTTCACGACTCGAAGGTAAAAGAAGATTGGACACTAGAGTGCCCTAAAATTTTCACTCGGTGATGTGATGGTAGAGGGAATGGGCTAAAAGATGCCATTTGGTGATGGGCTTAACGATGCCATCTAGGGATGCGATAGAATCTTGACGGGGGATGGGCTTAGAGATGCCATCTGAGAATGGGCTTAAAGATGCCATTTGGTGACTGCTGGTAGGAGGATGGGCTTATAGATGCCATCTGGAAATGTTGAACTGTATTTCTTTGGTGAGTGGACGAGTATCAGAAAGGCCTCCATGTTTCGGAACATCTCTGAACCGGGGGTTTGAATAAGCAATAGATTGACATCCGTATCTGGAGGCATTCGTAAACTGTTTTCAAAAATTGAGAAGAGTCTGAACAAGCGATAGATTAACATCCGTTGTTGGGAGGAATCCGTAAACTGTTTTCAGAAGTCTTGAAGTTGAATAAGCAACAGAGCAGCATCCGTTGTTGGGAAGCGTCCGTAAACTGTTTTCAAAAGTTTGCATCTGAACAAGTGATAGATTGACATCCGTTGTTGGGAAGAATCCATAAACTGTTTTCAGAAGTCTTGAGAAGAATCTGAACAAGCGATAGGTTAACATCCGTTACTGGAGAACCCGTGAACTGTTTTCAGAAGTCTTGAAGTTGAATAAGCGATAGAGCAGTATCCGTTGTTGGGATGCGTCTGTAAACTGTTTTCAAAAGTTTGCATCTGAACAAGTGATAGATTGACATCCGTTGTTGGGAAGAATCCATAAACTGTTTTCAGAAGTCTTGAGAAGAATCTGAACAAGCGATAGGTTAACATCCGTTACTGGAGAACCCGTGAACTGTTTTCAGAAGTCTTGAAGTTGAAGAGGAACCGGTGTAGGGTTTCCTGATGATGCGTCCGTGTAAAACTGCATCCGAGTGAATCTGGAATAAATATCAGAATGTCGCCGTGTCTGGGTCACATCTGAACTACTTCTGGATGAATCTCGGAAGATGATCTTTGTCTGTCGACTGATCTTACCTGAAAAGGTAAAGGGTTAATTGTATGCAATGTTATGATGCATGATGCAATGTATGTTACACCAATGTTGATGATATGAATGTAATGAATGCGCCTGTAAGCTGATGAGCTATCTTGCTGAGGATAAATGAATCCTGGATGGCTGAAGATAAAAGAATCTTGACTGCTGCCGGGGAGAACAATTCCTTGGCTGCTGCTGTGGAGGGCAAGGATCCTTGATTGTTGAAAAATGAGAAGTCTTGGGACCAATGTTGGGGAAATCAGAAGCTTGGGTTGTATGCCAAACTACTGGGGACTTCCTGTTTTGAGGAGATCTGTGTAGGATTTCCTGATGATGAGTCCGTGTTAAACTGCATCGGGTTTTTGAACACTTCTAACATTCGAATGCCCCAAGTGGTGATGTAGATAATTTCCTGGCTTGTTACAGGTGTTAATCCACAAACGGTCGTTCACAGATATTTTCCTGGCTTGTTACAGGTGTTGATCTGGAACTTAAGAAAAGTTGGTCAAGGAGATATTGTCCTGGCTGGATACAGGAATCGAATCTTCAAACTCTTCAGACGTGCCCTGGCTAGATACAGGAATCGAGTCTGGAAATAGTCGTCAACAGATATGCCCTGGCTGGATACAGGAATCGAATCTTCAAACTCTTCAGACGTGCCCTGGCTAGATACAGGAATCGAGTCTGGAAATAGTCGTCAACAGATATGCCCTGGCTGGATACAGGAATTGAATCTTCAAACTCTTCAGACATGCCCTGGCTAGATACAGGAATCGAGTCTGGAAATAGTCGTCAATAGATATGCCCTGGCTGGATACAGGAATCGAATCTTCAAACTCTTCAGACGTGCCCTGGCTAGATACAGGAATCGAGTCCGGAAATAGTCGTCAACAGATATGCCCTGGCTGGATACAGGAATCGAATCTTCAAACTCTTCAGACGTGCCCTGGCTAGATACAGGAATCGAGTCTGGAATTGTGATAGTTGATTTGTTGGCGGTTGTAATTTCCAACAGGTGGTGAAGGAATGATTGAACACTTTTGACATTCGAATGCCCCAAGTGATGATGAAAGAATCTTGAATCAGATTATTCTGCGGATTGAGAGATTTCTTGAAATCTTGACTGGACTGCCCCAGGTTAACTGAACTTTGAAAGATCTGTTGAAACCTTGACTGGACTGCCCCAGGTTAATAGGATTTTGAAAGATATATCGAAACCTTGATTGGACTGCCCCAGGTTAACTGGATGGTGCCATGTCATGCCCCTTGTTGATAGGAGATTTGTAATGGAAGTGTCGTCCTTTTGAAGTGATTTTAACTCACTGAGAGAGTTTTCGTTTCTCCGAACATTCGCTGTACGAATTTCTTTGCTGTCAAACAAAAGCCAAATGCAGACAGTGATATTCAAGCAATGCAAAGTTTATGTTTGTCTCGAAGTTTTGAAAAATGCGTTTTTTAGCAGAAATTTTTTTTATAAGACAGATCAACACAAGATTTAGAGCAAAGCCTTACAGGAGTCAGGATACCTTTTGTAACAGTATGCTTTCGAACTAACCCATGCTTCAATTAGGACTTTTGAGGGGTTGTAACGTGGCTTGGTTCACGGTTGAAGAAACAAAGGATAAAGGCTCAAAGTGTATTTGTACCCACCCGCTCTTCGCGATGTTCTTCACACCTAAGCTCAGTTAATTGTGCGTCACACTCTGTTTTGAGTTTGGGACGACCTCTGGGTGATGGTTCACCAGTTGAATTTTGGGACACAGTCATCATCTCCTTTTTCTTTTTCAACATTTTTCATGTTGTTGAGGACTTTATAATGACCTCACTATTTTGATTTTGATTTGTTATCCCTAACTTTTGCCTGACTGTTCCCATTTTCGAGATTACAGTCAGCGGGATGCCCCAGCTTTCTTAAGCCTCCTTTATAGGTTTTGGCTTGGTGGGTTTTTCTCTTTTGAGAGATTGACTGTCTATGTGATAGGGAACCACCCTTGTCTTTTGATTTCAAAGGAATGCTTTTCTTTTTCTTTGACGTCGTTCGTTGTATTACGAACTGAGAGTTTGCGACTTCAATGCGCGTTTCTCTTGAATTAACTGAGATACTACCCTGCCCCGGGTTTATATCAAAGGTTTTGATTGTTTAGAACAGAAAACTCCTACTTCTTTGGCTCGAAGGGGTTGACTAGGGATTATCTTCCTTATAACTCCAGTGTTTGGGAATTGAAAGAAATGCCTATACATCATCAGCAAGGTCTGTTCAAAAGCATATTGTATGAGATTATGGTATTGTTTCGTCATCCTCCCTCTAAAGGCTTGCAGCTTTTTATCAAGAGTCAGATATCATAAAGAAAAGCATAAGAGTAGTGAAACGAATGGATGATTTCAAGATAAACATATGCAATGCATTAATGAAAACAGAGTTTAACATCAACAGATAATTGTTTGACAGCAAAAGAAATTACTACTTTGAAAATTCAAAATGAAGCAAAAGTCTTTCAGCTTGAGCTTTGTCACTCCAGGTGGAGAACTACTTAACGGAAGATTTTCATCTCGCCGTCTGGCATGAATTCCAGCACTCCAATGTCGATCAGATCTTGAATCTTGTTCTTCAAGGCCCAACAGTCGTTAGTGTCGTGTCCCGGGCTGTAGGAGTGGTAAACACAAAATGCATCGGGACAATAGTTAGGAGAGGAGGTATTGAGCTTCTGAGGAGGATCCCTTAAGGTAAGCAGGTTGACCTCCAACAGGCGCTTCAGTATGAAGAATGATGGTATTTCAGTCTCCATGAACTGTCTTCCCGACGTTTCTTGCTTACGCCGATTACCCCGTTGACGCTGGCGAGGTTGTTGATGGGCTTGTGACCCTGAAGCAAGCGAAGGAGCTTTCCCCTTGTCTTCTTGAGTGGATGGAGGCTGAGCGGTGACTTTCTCTTCAACCTCAGATGTTTGCCCCAATTTGTTGTTTGGAAGCAGTTGGCGGACGAGAACTCTGAGTTCCTCTTGTCTTTGAGATAAGTCTTGGATGAGAGCCATCTGGCCCACTAACTGTCCCATCACTTGGGTCCTCAATGTTTTCAGATCAAACGGCAGCTCCGCAAGCTGATCACTCCTGGAATTGTTTGAATTCTCCAAGCCCTTTGTGAGGAGGGCTTTCATTTCTTCTTGCCCCAGAGACAAGTTCAGGAACATTTCCTGCAGCTGAGCAGTCTGGTCTTGGATGTCTTTGACAGACCTTTCTAGAGCCATCCCTTACTGAAATAAACAGTATGAGAGTAAGGAAGCCTGAAAAAGGAAAAACTGTCAAAATGCAATGCATGATATGTGGATGCATGCTTTCAAGGATCTCTTGGGGTAAACACAAGAAAATGTTAGAGGTTGAACTTTGATCTTTGATTGGAGATCTTTGCACTGGTGGATGTCTTTCCACTAGAATCAAGCTCACCATGTCAAGTGGGTCATCGCCACTGATTCAAGTTGTTGCACTTGATCTTTGATTGGAGAACTTTGTATCGGTGGATGTCTTTCCACGAGAATCAAGCTCACCATGTCGAGTGGGTCATAGCCACTGATTCAAGTTGTTGCACTTGATCTTTGGTTGGCATTGGTTAGAGGAGAAACCTCTTGCCCCTTGGTAGACATCTGGTTCAACGTAACCCTGCATCAAAAGAACCTTCGAGATCCTTGAAAAGGTTATTGAAAATGCTATGGTATGATGTTATGATGTTATGTACATGTATGCAAAAAAGCAAGTGAGTGTATATACAGACAAACATATTCACACAAAGCAAACAAGTCCTTAGGTTTAGGCTTGCATGGGGTTTAGGTAAGTACCCTCTTGAAGTTAGTTGGCTCATCCTGTCCTAAAATAGAAACTGGGTTCTAAGGAGCTCAATATCATTGGATTGTTTTCTGTGTTCATCGTTTCGGTTTAGCCACTTACTGGCGACCAAAATATTCCAAGAAAACAACCCTCAAATGAGTGTAGTATCGAGTATCTACCAACTTCGGACTGCACCAAAGTCGGTCATCTCACTACCCCTAAAAAGGCTAGGATGGTCAATTAAGGTTCTAAGAGTTCGTTAGTGCTTCACGACATCACTCAGCGGCCCCGTACTCTCCTTGATTGAACTCAAGGGTTACCGGTACTCACAAATATGTCACACTAACATAGCTTACTGCTTCAACCATGTCGGTATACCCCGCACAGTTCCCTCGCAGTTTTTTTGCTATTTACCTAAAAAGGTGCCCCAAATCCGGGTGTAGGATTTACAACAAACCCAAACAAGAACCCAAAAGATAAAGCAATCAAGTCAATCAAAGCAAGAAGGTAAAGGTGATCTAAACCCTAAGGTAACCCCACTTTTAAGTATATTCCCCAGCAGAGTCGCCGGTTCTGTGATACAGTGGGAGAACTGACTTGAGGTTTTGCGTTTGTATTTGCACTTGTTCGGTTGAGCAAGAGTCGCCACCGACTTTTTATTTTATCCTAAAGGAAAGGTTAAAAAGTACAGCAAAAACCTTTTGAGATATTTCGTGGGTTCGGGGGATAGATTATGAAAAGGGAAGGTATTAGCACCCTTTTCATCCATGGTTATCCATGGGCTCTTAGTTACTTGGTTTTTTAGATCACTTGCCTTGATTTTCGATTGCTTGAAATTGTGGTGTATGTGTGTGTGTTTTGAAAATGTTTTTGAAAAGATGCCTTGTCTTAGGCAACTAATGTATTTGACTCGTGTTTGAGTGTTTTACAAAAGTGTGTATCTTTTCGAAAAGATGTTTCAAATGTTTTTGAGAGTTTGTTTTGAAAGTGTGCATGAAGTGTGGTTTTTTTTGAAAAGAAGGCAAGTGTTTTTGCAAGTTGATCTCAAGTAACTAAGAGTTTTGTCTACCCCTATTGTACTCAAATGTTTTCTCTATGTTTTCAACCCCTTTTAACAATTTTGTTCCACCATTGAATTTGATGGACAATCTTGCGTTTAGGAAGTTTAACGGGACGGGCGTGGGTCATCGTATGGACCATGAATGCAATGGTGCCAAGTGTCTTTGGCAATTTGCTTTGAAGGGACTATGATCATTCCATTTAGGCAACTTTCGAAAGCGTCATCGAGGGACTTATGATCATTTGAATTTGTTTTGCCAAAGAAACTCGACGTGCAAGCATGGCCCATTTTGGAAGGCAACATGTGGGATTACCCTAGAGGGTGCAAGTGTGATTGTGTATTGATTTCATGTATTTGTCTTGTATTAGGTTATCTAGCGTTTGATTTTATGTACATGCAAACCCTAGGTCTAACCATGGTATAATTGGAAGCAGTAAATTGCAAGAATTTAAAGTCTACGCTATTACAAATAGTATCCGGGAGTGGGGGTACAAATTTACAAATGGGGATGAGACTTTAGGAATATAGTGTCCAATAATTTACAACCAAACCAAATTGCGATAAAATGTAAATAATGTAATGTAACGTATAAGAATAGCAAATGTATGTGTATCAAGTGTATAATGTGAAATGTATTGTGTATTGTATAGGTGTACGTGTATATGTATTTGTAATTTATTTACAAGTTAAGAAAATGTGAATTTGAATGTAAAGATTAAGTATTGTATTTGTTCAAATGAAACGAATTAAATGTTTATTTAATTAATCTTTGTAGTCTTGTATATTTCTTTAATATGTACAAAAGTATATTTTAATTAAATGTTTTAAATTTTAATTAAATTATGTATATTAAAAAAAATGTTTTTTGTCTTGATTATGTACAAAGAAGAATATTTTAATTAAATGTTTTAAATTTTAATTAAATTATGTATATTAAAAAATGTATTTTGTCTTGATTATGTACAAATTATTTCTAAGAAAAGAAAATGCACTAACTTAAAAAGAATTTATATACAAATCAAAATAAGTTAAATAAAATAAAAAAGTTTTAAACAATGTATTTTTATGTATTTTACGTATTAATGTATTAATGTATTAATATTATTGAAAGAAAATGTTTTAAGTTTGAGGAAAAATATATTGTGCTAAAAAATTAGAATTATGTTGTAAAAAAGTTATAGAAAATAAAGTATGTTTTATATTCTAAAAAAAAAGCGTTTAAGTGGTATACAGAATGAGATGGGATAAGGGGTTCTGGGTTTGTGGAACGGGTTAAGCCCAATTGTCTGAAACGAATAATTTTAGGGTTATGAGAATTTGTTTCATTTTGGACACGTTTAGGGCTTGACGTACACAGAAGCGGCACCGTTCTTCGTTTCACTTCGTCTTCTTCGCTAGGTCTTTCTCGCCATGGTTAGCTACTGAATACGACTCCCCCTGCCTAGCCACCAGCGCCATCACCTAATCTCTCCTTCCTCCATAATTCGAGCCCAGTGGTTTTACGAAGCAAGGTTTGATTTTGACATTTTATACGTTTTTTATGATTTTGCATGTTATGATTTTGTGATTATTGATCTTGATTAAACTTGGTTTTCTGTTGAAGTGGTGGAAGGAAAGAAAGAAAGACACACTACCTTCGTTTTTTGGATATGGCGGAGAGGTGGGGTCGGAGGCGCTCCAGAGGCTTTGACGGTGAGGGGAACTTGATGAGGTTGTGCTTGCTTGGAGACCCAGGTGCTTGTGTCTTACTTTTGGTTTGATGATGATATTGAAAACCTTTTTTTGTCTTCTTCTTCTTGTCGCCCTGTTTACATGCTTCGTATGCTTTTTTATCTCCTTCTTCTGATGCCTGGACGCTTGCTTATGTTGCCTCTTCTGTTGCTATGTGTTGGATGCCTTTTGATTTGCCTGTGTATGCTTTAGGATGCCTTGGTGCCTTATATGTCTGCCCTATGATGAGGTAACTCTGAGGGCTCGTGATGTTTGATCTTTTTGGTGTTTCTGAGTATGCTTAGATGCTGAGATTGAATGATGCTTGCCCCTATTTTGGCTCTGTGCTGGATGGTTTGTGGTTAGGCTCGTTCAAGCTTGCAGGTTATGTGTGGCTTGACAGGGGTTCAAGTTTTTTATGTTTGATGGCCTTTGGAGGTTTTTAACAGGTTATGTGTTAAGCTTGAACACAGTTTGTTTGGGTTTGAAATTGGTTTTGACAGGTTATGGCCTGTTGGTTTTGGCCTTGGCGAATTTTGTTTTTGTTTGACAGGGTATACAGGTTTTCTGGTTTATTGTGAGTATCCTATTTATGGCTTGGGAGCTTGGTTGTGAGTATACTGGTTATTACAGGTTTTAGGCTTAATGCAGGCTTAGAGCTTTCATTGAGGCTTCAGCAGGTTTCATGCTTTCATTGAGGCTTCAGCAGGTTTAATGCTTTTTGCTGGTTTAAGGCTTGTGGTGTTTCAGGCTTATGCTGGTTGTTTGAGTTTGATTGCAGGTTGTATATTTGTTTTGTCTTACAGTTTTGTGGTTTCTGCCCCCTGGTACTGTGTTATTACAGTTGTTTTATATCTTTTCTTTCTCAAGCCTCAAAGCCAGTAAGCCTGTAAAACCTGCTTTTCTCTCTTCTTCCTCTCTCCAGTACACTTCAAAATATTAAAATATGTTATGTGTGTACTTTATTCTGAAAGGGCAGCATTGGGAAATGATGAGAAGCTTGCTTGCATTACATGTTTACTCTGCATATTTGTCTCTTTTCTTCCAGATTTTGTGCTTCTTGATATCTTTCCAAATCTTCTTTTTGACAGCTTTGAGTAGCCTTGTACTTGTTTGACATCTTTGACAGTTTGTTGGACAGTTTGGAATTTGTGATTCAGTTTGGACTTTGTAGTTTGATTTGGACTTTGCATCATGCTGTTTGAGACTTGAACTATGCAGTTTGACAATTTTGACTTGTGAATTTCAACTTTGTGCATTCATGATTAGCAAATAAATATTCATCCCTCTTTGTGAACCGGGAGAAATCCCATGATTTGCAGAGAGGGCTAACTGATCCCAATCAGTTGCCCTTAATGATGAACTTTATTTTTATCTGTCTCTTTTATTTATTTATCTGCTATTGACCTTTCTTTCTCTTATTTGTTTTTGTAGATAAAAATCCATGGAGCACTGGAGCAATGGGCGGAATATGAAGACTTAAGAATTTTCTTAGGATAATTTTGTTTCAATTTTAATTATTGTAATCATTATTAGAATACTTTGTAAATAAATACAGTACTCGAATAAAAATTGTAACGAATAATTAAAGATGAATAAAATCCAATCTTTTATCATTTAATTCCTTTCCTTCCTTTTCAATTATTTATTTATTATTTATAGTTCTTTAAATTAATATAACTGAAAATTAAATTCCAGCTATTTAATCTTTAGAATAATAAATAATTAACTAAACATTGATTCAACGTTGATCAATTAATAAACTTGACGCTTCCAACATCCAAAGCGAAGCACAGTCAAACACAACAACTGATCAGACGCATTCCCCTTTTTACTGATTTTTACCAAACACTGCAAATTCAAACTGAATGTATCCTTTCACTGATTTAATCACACAGTGCAAACTCAATCCAAATGTTTCAATCCACATCTCAGCATAACTTGAAAAGTGCTGTAGAATTTAAATCTTTCTGAGAACGCGCGCACAAAAACCCTAATTCCTGATCAAATGCCAAAGAAGCGTTCGCCTGATCAAAATTGACCCAAAATCAACCAAACCTTAAACAAACTGTATGAACTGTTCCAGAGCCATGAAAACCAATAAAACCCTAATTGTGTCTGACTGACGAGAAAAGTCCGTTTGACCGATTCTTGAGCCAGTTTGAAAAATCAAGAAACGCCTGAAGCTATGATTTCTTGAGGAAAAATGCGAGGGCAAATTTTGGGGTACAACAGCCTGAATTCTAGAACAACACCTCCATTGGGCCATCAACACCCCCCTTTGGTTTCTATTTCTTTTTTTTTTATATTTTCCTTTTCCTTTTTTTATTTTCTTTATTAATTATTCTTAGTATTTAATTAATTAACATAATTAACATTTTCACAAGTAAAAATTCAGAAAAAAATAAAAAATGTAAATATTTTATTTTTATTAATTTCACTTAGGTAATTATTTTGTAAATAAATTCTAACATTAATTAATTAGTTGTGTAATTAGTATAATTTTAACATTTTTTTTAATAAGTAAAATTAGTTTAGAATTAGGTCTTTCACTTCCAATTTTTTATTTCTTTTTTTTTATTTCTTTTCATTTAAAACATAAAAATACAAAAAATATTTTCTTAATTAATTAATTAATTAGTTATTAATTTTAATTTCATTAATTACGAGGGACAAAATTCAATTCTTTTCTTAAAAGGGTCAACACCCTAAAGACGTTCCCGATTTAATTCTTTCGCGCATTATTCTTATTTTAATTATTTATGTAACTGTTTCCGGATATGTAATAGTAATTAAGTTTATCTCTTTATTTACTATTTCTCGCATTTTATTTTCAAAACCGGTTTTCGTTTTTGGCGATGTATAGACCCGCGCCTTGTAATAGCGTAGAATTTACATTTCCGCAATTTATTTTCCGCACTCCTAACTGTTAAAATATGCCTGCAAGAATGTATGTAAATAAAATCAATCCGTAGCTCACAAATAACATGTACAAGATAACCTTAACTGAAACACAACACACAAAGCACATGCCACTCCTAGGGTACGCCTCACTGGTTGCCTTGAACGTGGTCATCAAGTATAGGGTTACTTAGAGGTCGCCCTTCTGTCCAAAAGATCCAGTTTCCTCGAAACGGTTGCCTCGGATACAAAGGATCTAGGACATTAGGGTTACTTCTAAGGTGTCCTGCCGTTGCTTCGGTGACCACACTGTCCCGATAATCAAATTGACCCGAACACCTCCAACGATGGTGCTACCTACTTCTCAATGGTGGGATAGCACTATCTAAAGCACTCTTACACAGCTTAATTCCTTAGAGTAGGTAGATTCTCATGGGTACTTGCTCTTTTCAAAAACAAACAAAAACATCTTTTCGCACTTACACTTTCAAAAAGTTTTCAAACAAATACTTCATACACTCTTGAGGACTGATACAAGAGTTACTTAGAAGTTTTTCAAACTAAACTTTTTCAAAACCCACACACACTTGAAAAGCAAACAAATCTTTTGAAAACATAAGAGCAAGTACCTAAGAGCCCGTGGATAACCACAGATAGAAAGGTTACTAACACCTTCCCTTTCTATAAATCTACCTCCTGAACCGAGAGACATCTCGAATAAGGAATTTTGCTGTGCTTTTGTCCTTTTCATATTGGAGAACATAAAAGACGGTGGCGACTCTTGCTTACCGCGACATTTCGTGAAACCATCTTAAAAATAGTCAGTTCTATTTCCACCGATCACAGAACTGGCGACTCTGCTGGGGATATTGAAAGTGAGGTGTACCTTAGGATTAGATCATACTTATGTTTTCAATTTCTTGGCTTTGATTGCTTTATATTTGTGGGCTTTGCATCGGAGTTTCATAGATCCTAACCCGGATCTGGGGATACCCTTTTAGGTGGCATAAGCTGTGAGGGACCTGTCCGCCGTAGACCGACACGGGTGAAGCAGTGGCTACATTGGTGTGGCACCTTGGTCTGTATCGATATCCCTTGTGTCGCAACGAGGAGAATATGGGTCTTCTGAGGAGTCATTAAGCACCAACCGACCTTAGAACCCTAATGTGACCCAACTTGGCCATAGAACAGTAGCAGTATGCTACACCCATTGAGGCTAAACTCTCGCGATGGTTCTGGCCGCAAGAAAAGATTACGATGCTGGAGTTATGACCGATTGAGGGTAGTCAGTGATATTGGGATCCTCTAGAACCCGGTTACTTTTGATAGGACAGGTTTGAGCCCACCAACTTCAAGAGGGTAGTACCCCAAACTTCCTGCTGGCCTAAACTCTAAGGGCTCTTTTGTGTGACTTGTGTGCCTTCAAACTTGACTACTTGCATGCTTGTTATCTGACACATGAGTTTCTTGCAGGGTTTGTTTACAGTCCTTAACCTGGACTCATAACAGGGTTTACTTACATCACTCCACGCATAACATAACATCATACCATTGCATACATCCTACATAAGGACTAATCCATTTCAAGGATCTCAAGGGTTTGTGATGCAGGTCATGATGTCTAGCAAGGGGCAAAGGGGATTTATTTTTCCTCTAGCCAAGGCTGATAACTTGAGTCAGGGGCTATGACCCACTCGATATGGTGAGCCTTGAATCTTGAAGAAGGACTCTCAACAACATGAAGTTCCTTCAATCAAGCTACCCAAATTCAAATTCTAACAAGTTTCTCTATTTACCCCGCGAAATCCTTGAAAACATCACATGCATACATACATATCATTGCATTACAGGTACTCTATTCTATAGGTTGCTTAATCTTCTTCGCTGTTTATTTCAGCCATCATCATGAATCCTGAATCATCCAATGAACAAGCTATCAAGGCCCTCCAGGCCCAGAACGCCCAGTTCCAGGAGCTGGTCATGAGCTTAGCCCAGGGACAACAGGAATTGAAGACTTTGCTTTTGAAGAAGAAGAAGAAAAGGACTGTTTTGTTCAACCCTAGACGCAGAACTGGGAATGGATCACAAAATGAGGCTGAGCTGACCACCCCATCTGCTGGGAAAGACAACCCACAAGGGAGAGAGGTTCCTAGTCTCGTGGTCTCCGACAACGAGACAAATTTCAATGATGAACAGTACCCTCCTGCTGAGGACAGGTACAAGCAACTAGAGGACCGTCTAAATGCCATGGAGATTCAACAGGTGCCCGGGTTGGATTTTGGAGACCTAGGCTTATCTTCTGGGGTGGTGATCCCTCACAAGTTCAAGGCACCTACCTTTGCAAAATACGATGGGGCTTCCTGTCCTAAGTTGCACCTCCGTTCATACGCAAGGAAGATCCAGCCCTACACGACAGACAAGAATCTATGGATCCATTTCTTCCAGGAAAGTCTCTCAGGGACTCAACTCGAATGGTTCTATCAGCTGGATGGAACCAGTATTCGTAACTGGGAGGACTTGGCAACTGCTTTTTATAAGCAGTATCAATATAATGCCGACCTCGCTCCTACGCGTACCCAACTCCAGGGTATGTGACTGGGGACGGGTGAAGGTTTTAAGGAGTACGCGCAAAAGTGGAGAGATCTGGCTGGTAGGGTACAACCACCGTTGACTGACCGTGAGCTCGTTGACATGTTCTTGGGGACCCTGTCTGGTCCATTCTTCAACCATCTGATTGGGAATTCTTCTGCTGGGTTCACAGATCTGATCTTGACTGGTGAGAGGATAGAAGCTGGTATCAAGTCTGGGAAGATACAAAAGGGTGACTCCTCGAACAATGAGAAGAAACCATTCAAGAAAGAGTCCAATGCTGCGTACAGTCAGAATAGTCGTCGTGACCAACATGTAGGGGCAGTCCTGATCTCTGGTTCTACACCGCGCCGACAACAACAGAAGGGAAATCAGCGAAGGCCGGACGAGCCTATAAGACAGTTCAGCAACATCAATATGCCGTTGTCACAAGCATTGCAGCACATGTTAAAGATGAACCTGATTGCGATGATCAACCCTCCTGCAAATCCCAAGACCTCTTCTCCAAACTACAACCCAGATGCGAGGTGTGCTTATCATTCCGGAAGCCCGGGGCACGATACTGAGGATTGTTGGGTGCTGAAATACAAGATTCAGAAGATGATTGACACCAAGGAGATCGAATTCGAGCCTGCTGAGACCCCCGATGTGATCACTGCTCCCTTGCCAAAACATGGCTAGGATGGAGAGACTCTTGTTCATTTAAATTCTGATATTGTATTTTTCTATGCTTATTCAAACAATTATCATGTCAAACTCTATTATTTCATTAATGCATTACACGTGTCTGTTTTGAAGTAATTGTGTTCTCTATATTCAAAATTGCTTTTATTTTTTCTTGATGTTCAACGATCGATTAATAATTCTAAGCCTCTTGAGGGAGGATGACGAAAACGATACCATAATCTACAGTATGCTTTTGAACAAACCCCGCTGATGAGGTACAAGCATTGTTTCAATTCCTAAACACTAGAGTTATAAGGAAGATAATCCCTCGTCAACCCCTCTGAGCCAAAGAAGTAGGAGTTTTTCTTTTCGAAAATTAAAACCCTTAATCATAACCTGGGGCAGGGTAGTTCTCTCAGTTGATCCAAGTGCACAACGAATGGCATCAAAGAAGTCCTTACAAAACAAAAGACAATGATGGTTCCGAATGATCATAAAGACAAGCAGTCATCATTTCTCAAAATAAAAGCCCAACAAGTCAACACCTATGAAGGAGACTTACAAAAACTGGGGCATCCCGCTGACTGTAATCACAAAAGAAACAGTTCAGGCTAAAAACAGGGATAACGAAATCAAAAAAATGAGGTCTCGCAAACCCTCAACAAAAAGAAATGAGTGCCTATTCAAAATAAATTGTCAACATTCGAACCATCACCGGAACATCATAGAAAAGACTCAAACAAGGTCTGACGCACGATCAACTGAGTTTAGGTTTGAAGAACATCACGAAGAACGGGTGGGTACAAATAAATTTTGAGCCTTTATCCTTTGTTTCTTGAACCGTGAACCAGGCCACGTTACAATCCTTAAAAGTCCTAGCTGAAGCATGGGTTGGTTCGAAAGCATACTGTTATGAAAGGTATCCTGACTCCTTAAGGTTTGCTATAAAATACTGAGTTGACGTCACGTTTCACAAAATTCACTGGTTTTACTGAAAAAACACATTTTCGAAAACTTCAAGACAGACATGAGCTTTGCATTTTTAATATAACATTGCTTGCATATGACTATTTGTTTGAACAACATAGAAGTTCGCACGACAAATATCTAAGTGAACAAAAGTACTTCCAACCAAGGGGCAGACATGATCATTGTCCAACATCTGGAGCAGTTAGGTCAAGATTCCGAGAATCTCTCAAAAGGCCCACCAGCTTGGGGAAAATCTCCATCTGGATCACTTGAGGCATTGGACGATCAAACGAAGATCTTCTGGTGGCATGGTAACACTGCACTACTGACAGTGACAACTCCCTGCATCCTGAGAGCACGGACATAGTCGGAAAAAGTACTGCGCATAATCAAAGACCCGATAGGTTGACACACCTAGGAAAAAATAAGGGCTTCCCGGCGAACCAAAAGGGTTCAGGCAAAAATAAGGGATGAAATAGAAAAATCTGTACACCCGACAAGTCGAAAACCAGAAAAGGCGGCTTGGGAAAAAATGGGTATCCCGATGGACTGAAAACCCGAAAGGGCGGTCCAGGCAAAAGTTAGGGATCAAAAGCATACAACTATGTCCCGTCATCTCGTCACTTGCCTACCAGAAGAAGATTTGTCAATCGGCAGTTATCAAGCACCTCCACAAGGTATCTTCTTCTCCCACATCAGAAACAGGGGCAATAATGAGTTGTCCAAGCGATCTAGTTGCTCTGTCAACCAAGGTACCAAGGTAGGTTCGGCTGAACAACATAACCAAGAGGCCTCCACTCCCCGAGAGTAAGACAAGGTTCAACAATACTCTCCTCCGAGCAGATTTGGTCTCCCATCAGCCCTGAAAAGGCACAGTCTCCAGCAAGTCGGTGATACTCTCCCCAAGCAGAGTTAGTCTACTGTCAGCCTTAAGAAAGTTGGGTATCCCCATAAGATCTCAATATTCCCCAGCGGAGTATACAGATGTTCCTAAGCAAGCATCCCCGGCAGTCTTAATATAAGATTATTCCCCGGCGGAATACAAGACACCCCAGTGGAGCTACTTCCCCAGTACAGTTCAAAAGTTTCCCCAGGAAAGTTGAATCAATCTCCCCCAGTAGATTCTGGAAGCTTATCCCCAGTAGATTCTGGAACCATATCACCTGCAGAGTACAACGCTTCTCCCCGGCTTTATTCAAAGTTATTCCCCACCAGGGCTTATAACTGGGTTATCCTCAGCTAATTACCACAGAAAGATCGTCCTCGGCGAAGTTCTTCATATCCTCCAACGGAGTTCATCAAAATTCCTCAACAAAACATATCAACGGAGTCCCCAGCGGAGTTATCATCAAAACCTCAGCGAATTATATCTTCCCACAGAGTAATTCCCCGCAGAGTAATCTCTCTAACAAGTTTATTCCCCAACGGAGTCATCTTCTCCTACCGGTTTATTCTTGCAACCATCATCCCCAGCGGAAACAAAGAACTCTACTCTTCAACATCAGCCCAGGATTCAACAAACTCCCGGCATTCGTCAAGGATTTATTTTCCCAGACGAGAATACATTCATAAACATCACATCTTCATACATTATAGCATGCATACGCATCATACACACAAATCTCATTTATTCTTGAGAACATCTTAATATCATGCAGTTCATGGATCATGACACTGCATACAGCTAACGTTTTGCCTTTTCAGGAAAAGGTCAATTAAAAGATGATTACCATCTACCTCTACAGTTCCAAATCAACATTGGTAACAAGCCAGGAAAATTCTGTGGACGACTGATCGTGGGTTAATATCTGAAACTAGACAGGACAATCATCCACTTGATCATCATGAAGCAACCCCACACTGGTTCCTTCTCAACTTCAGATGTAGTTTTACACGAACTCATCATTAGGCAACCCCACACCGGTTCCTTCTCAATTTTCAGACGAAGTCTTACACGGACCCATCACAAAGTAACCCTACACCGGTTCCTTTTCTTTCAGAAGAAGTCTTACACGGACTTATCATCAAAGTAACCCTACACCGGTTCCTTTTCTTCCAGAAGAAGTCTTACACGGACTTATCATCAAAGTAACCCTACACCGGTTCCTTTTCTTCCAGAAGAAGTCTTACACGGACTTATCATCAAAGTAACCCTACACCGGTTCCTTTTCTTTCAGAAGAAGTCTTACACGGACTTATCATCAAAGTAACCCTACACCAGTTCCTTTTCTTCCAGAAGAAGTCTTACACGGACTTATCATCAAAGTAACCCTACACCGGTTCCTTTTCTTTCAGAAAAAGTTTTACACGAACTTACCCTGCAGTAACCTTACCCCAGTTCCTCCAGAAGTCTTACACGGACTTATCTCAAGATGACCTTACCCCGGTTCATCAAGAAGTTTTACACGAACTTACCCTGCAGTAACCTTACCCCGGTTCATCAAGAAGTTTTATACGAACTTACCCTACAGTAACCTTACCCCAGTTCCTCCAGAAGTCTTACACGGACTTATCTCAAGATGACCTTACCCCGGTTCATCAAGAAGTTTTACACGAACTTACCCTGCAGTAACCTTACCCCGGTTCCTCAAGAAGTCTTACACGGACTTATCTCAAGATGACCTTACCCCGGTTCATCAAGAAGTTTTACACGAACTTATCCTGCAGTAACCTTACCCCGGTTCCTCCAGAAGTCTTACACGGACTTATCTCAATATGACCTTACCCCGGTTCATCAAGAAGTTTTACACAAACTTATCCTGCAGTAACCTTACCCCGGTTCCTCCAGAAGTCTTACACGGACTTATCTCAAGATGACCTTACCCCGGTTCATCCAGAAGTTTTACACGAACTTATCCTGCAGTAACCTTACCCCGGTTCCTCCATAAGTCTTACACGGACTTATCTTAAGATGACCTTACCCCGGTTCATCCAGAAGTTTTACACGAACTTATCCTGCAGTAACCTTACCCCGGTTTCTCCAGAAGTCTTACACGGACTTATCTCAAGATGACCTTACCCCGGTTCATCCAGAAGTTTTACACGAACTTATCCTGCAATAACCTTACCCCGGTTCCTCCAGAAGTCTTACACGGACTTATCCCGAAGTAACCTTACCCCGGTTCCTCCAGAAGTTTTACACGAACTTATCCCGAAGAAACCCTACACAGGTTCTCTCTCTCCAGACGTAGTTTTACACGGGCTCGTCGTTAAAGAAACCCTACACAGGTTCTCTCTTCCCAAAGATGCAGTTTTACACGGACTCGTCATCAGAAACCCTACCCAGGTTTTACTTCTTCCATGATGCAGTTTTACACGGGCTCGTCATCAAAGTAACCCCACACAGGTTCCCTTCTCAAACTCCAGACGTAGTTTTACACAGACTCGTCATCAGTAAACCCTATACAGGTTTCCTTCTCAGCTCTAGATGCGGTTTTACACGGACTCATCATCAAAGTAACCCTACACAGGTTCCTTCTCCATTTCAGATGCAGTCTTATACGAACTCATTATCAGTAAACCCTACACAGGTTTCCTTCCTCCAAAGATGCAGTTTTACACGAGCTCATCATCAGTCAACCCTACACAGGTGTCCTTCTTTCCAAGATGCAGCTTTACACGAGCTCAACATCAGGCAACCCTACACAGGTTCCCTCTTCCAACTTACAAAAATTACACCTCCAGATGGCATCTATAAGCCCATCCACCTGTCAACAGTCTCCAAATGGCATCTACAAGCCCATTCCCGACAAGGTTCTGTCACATCTCCAGATGGCATCTATAAGCCCATCCTCCTATCCACCATCTCTCCAAATGGCATCTGTAAGCCCATTCCCGACATCACATTGCTGATACCTCACTATGTGAGTGCAAATTTCTGGGCACTCTAGTGTTCAATGATCTTCCACCTTCGGATCACGAAAGGCACACAAGCCAATCTACATCCTCAGGTCTAAGAAGATTGAACAGGGGCAACTGTTGTACCCCAAAATTTTCCCTCCCATATTCTTCAAAGTTTTGACAAGCATCATCTCAATTTGCTCAAGTCTACTCAAGGACTACACAGTCAAACATCCTCTTAAGCCAGTCAAATTAGGGTTTTGGTTATTGCAAGGAAGTTGAGGTTTTCAAGGGCTCAATCAAGTCCCACATGCCTATATACATTGTCAAGCATCTACAAGTCAAGTTTCAAGGCTCACCAGGTCAAGTTGCACAGTCAAAAACCCTAATTGCTTCACAGTCAACTGCAGGGGCAAAATGGTCATTTGGCAGTCAAAAGTCAAAATTTTTGGTCAACATCTTATTTTGAAGCCACAATCATCATTTGATCAAGTATTGATCATGATTCCACAAGCATGGCTCAAAAATCATCAAGATGCAAAAGTTTCCATTTTTGGACAGCTGAAAAGTCAACTGTAACTTGACCAAGGCATAACTTTTTCATGGTTCATAAGAAAAATACCATCCAATTCTCATTTTTGAGGGTAGGACATTTCCTACAACTCATCTTCACATTCCAAGTCCAAGAAATGCTCCCACAAAAAGTTACCAATTTCAACATTATAGGTCATTTTCAAAAGTCAACAAAAAGGCACTTTAAGTCAAAGACCATAACTTGAGATTGGTAAATCAAAATGACATGGGACCAAAGGAGTTGGTTAGAGGACTTTAAGACCTTTCCAAAATGTCCAAGAACATGTTCATATGATCAAAATTGAGCAAGATATGCATTGGAGAAGTTGGGAAATTTTTGTGAAATGGCAAAAGTCAACTATCCTTGAAACTTCAATTTTTAACAAAAGGGCCTACTTTTTTCCACTTGGTTCAGCCTTTTCATGCCACCCACGTGTCCCATGATCAATTTCAAGATTAAATATTAATTTTTCTATTTTTATTTAATTTTATTGATTTAATTCATTTTAAATCCATAAAATTCAAATAAAAATCAAAAAAATTAATTAATTGATATCTTGTGGTTTGAATGACCTTGATGCACCATAACACACCTACCAAATTCGTGCCAAGCTGAATTAGGCATGAAAATTCAAATTTTGAACAAGCTTTGAAAATGCTTTAATGGTGGTTAAGACAAAATCCAAAGCTTAATTGCAATGGTTAAAGGCTCCTAAATGTGACTTATTCTCACTCATTACTATATATACAAGCCTTGCAAGTCTCATTCACAACCTAGAGTATGCACAAACGGCCAGAGAAAAATCCAAAAAGTGTCAAAAAAAGTGTGAGATCAAAAGGAGTGTTGCAAGCATTTTCAGGCCAAAAGGAAAACGTGACTCTCTTCTTTGCCATACTCTGAAGCTAAAGCAACCCTTGCCACGTCCTAAGGTCCATCATACCGCGCTGTAAGTTTTCCCAGGTCCCCCCAAGCCTCAATGTTATTTTTTCTAATATTATCTCATGCAGCTTTCCAAGAGCGCTCTACCATGCAACTCACGCATAAGCTTGCCAAATGGCCATGAAGCCCAATCCAATGGCCAAAGAATGAAGACCATAGTACTCAGGAGTCAATGAGTACGCACATGATTCCAGAAAGTCAAACATGGCTTTGTGTTAGTGGGCGTGAATTCCAGAACAACACCTCCATTGGGCCATCAACACCCCCTTTGGTTTCTATTTCTTTTTTTTTTTCTATTTTCCTTTTCCTTTTTTTATTTTCTTTATTAATTATTCTTAGTATTTAATTAATTAACATAATTAACATTTTCACAAGTAAAAATTCAGAAAAAAATAAAAAATGTAAATATTTTATTTTTATTAATTTCACTTAGGTAATTATTTTGTAAATAAATTCTAACATTAATTAATTAGTTGTGTAATTAGTATAATTTTAACATTTTTTTTAATAAGTAAAATTAGTTTAGAATTAGGTCTTTCACTTCCAATTTTTAATTTCTTTTTTTTTATTTCTTTTCATTTAAAACATAAAAATACAAAAAATATTTTCTTAATTAATTAATTAATTAGTTATTAATTTTAATTTCATTAATTACGAGGGAAAAAATTCAATTCTTTTCTTAAAAGGGTCAACACCCTAAAGACGTTCCCGATTTAATTCTTTCGCGCATTATTCTTATTTTAATTATTTATGTAACTGTTTCCGGATATGTAATAGTAATTAGGTTTATCTCTTTATTTACTATTTCTCGCACTTTATTTTCAAAACGGGTTTTTGTTTTTGGCGATGTATAGACCCGCGCCTTGTAATAGCGTAGAATTTACATTTCTGCAATTTATTTTCCGCACTCCTAACTGTTAAAATATGCCTGCAAGAATGTATGTAAATAAAATCAATCCGTAGCTTACAAATAACATGTACAAGATAACCTTAACTGAAACACAACACACAAAGCACATGCCACTCCTAGGGTACGCCTCACTGGTTGCCTTGAACATGGTCATCAAGTATAGGGTGACTTAGAGGTCGCCCTTCTGTCCAAAAGATCCAGTTGCCTCGAAACGGTTGCCTCGGATACAAATGATCTAGGACATTAGGGTTACTTCTAAGGTGTCCTGCCGTTGCTTCGGTGTCCACACTGTCCCGATAAACGAATTGACCCGAACATCTCCAACGATGGTGCTACCTACTTATCAATGGTGGGATAGCACTATCTAAAGGACTCTTACACAGCTTAATTCCTTAGAGTAGGTAGATTCTCATGGGTACTTGCTCTTTTAAAAAACAAACAAAAACATCTTTTCGCACTTACACTTTCAAAAAGTTTTCAAACAAATACTTCATACACTCTTGAGGACTGATACAAGAGTTACTTAGAAGTTTTTCAAATTAAACTTTTTCAAAACCCACACACACTTGAAAAGCAAACAAATATTTTGAAAACATAAGAACAAGTACCTAAGAGCCCGTGGATAACCACGGATAGAAAGGGTGCTAACACCTTCCCTTTCTATAAATCTACCTCCTGAACCGAGAGACATCTTGAATAAGGAATTTTGCTGTGCTTTTGTCCTTTCCATATTGGAGAACATAAAAGACGGTGGTGACTCTTGCTTACCGCGACATTTCGCGAAACCAGCTTAAAAACAGTCAGTTCTATTTCCACCGATCACAGTGTTTTTATTTGCAAATATTGCAGTAAGTAAGACTTGCCACCGACTTTTCTTTTATTCAACAAAGGAAAGGGTGAAAAGAACAGAAAAAGATATTTCGAGAGTTTTCTGAGTAAGGGGGTAGATTATGGAAAGGGAAGATGTTAGCACCCTTTCCATCTATAGTTTTCTACAGGCTCTTAGATGCTTAGCTCATTTTGAAATACCTTGTGCTTTGTGTGTTTTTGAAAGTATTTTTTGAAATGCCAATAGTAAGGCAGCTTGCTTTATGATAACTCTTGTATCAGTCCTCAAGAGTGTTGATAAAGCATTTTTGAAAATGTTTTTGAAAGTGTTTTGTGTAAAAGTTTGTTTTTGACCAAGCATCTAACAACTATCTACTTTTACTCGAAATGTTATTCTTTTTCTCTTTTTCTTTAGACAGTGATATCCTACTATTAGTGAGTAGGTAACCCTAGTCATTGGATGTTTGAGGGACATTCGAAGGGACGTTTGTACAGTCACAAAGGCAACTGGGCAAGAAACCTTAGTAACTACCCTAGAGTTTTAAGATCATTTTTACCGAGGCAAAGTCGAGAGGATCATCGAGGGACTTATGATCTTTAAACCGGAGGGTAGCCATTAAAATCTCTCACGTTTCTAGAGTTGTGACTGTTTTCCAAAGGAAACCGAAGTAGGGGTACTCTAGAGGTGCGCATGTGCAATTGTGTTGTTTTCAATTATTTTAGTCTTTGCATTAGGTTTTCTAGCGTTTTGTTTTATTCTTTCCATACAATCCTAATTAGCATACATCTAAACAGTTTTTAATTTGCTGTGATTAAAAGTGCGGAAATGTAAATCTAGCTATTACAAGGCTTCGGGGAGGGGATTATTTACATGTCCAAAATGGAGAATAAAGCAAAAAAAATAAAAATTCTACTTTAAACTATTACAACCAAGAATCAGGTACAATAATATGAAAAATAGAATGCGAAAGATAATAATACGCGCAAAATGAAAATAACGTCTAAAACTAAGAAAAAGAAAAAATCTTTTTGTTTGTTTTTGATAATAGAAAGAAATTTAATTTAAAATCATAAGTCTATTTATTTTTAAATTAAGAAAAGGGTTAAAATAATTAATCAATTAATTTACAAAATTAATTTATTTGAGAAAATACTAACCTAATATTTTTTGTGATTGATTATTTTATCTGATTTTACAATGTTATAAAAAAAACAATTAAAAAGCAAATAAATAAAACAAAAATAAAAAAAATAAATGGGCCAGGATAGTAAAAGTAAACATGGGGGGGGGGGGGTAAATAAAAAAAATGCAGGCCCAGATCAAGAAGAGGCCCAGGTTACCTTTCGATCCAATGAGGGAGATTGTCCTTCGATCCAATGAGGGAGGTTGTCTTTCGATCCAACGAAGGAGGCTGTCTTTCGATCCAACGAAGGAGGTTATTGAAAGTGCATGATGGACTGCACGTTGAGGGTACTGGATCTGGATTGATGAGATCTACTAGTATTGACCACGTGGTGCATGGTGTGCACGTTAGGCCTGCGAGCATGGGATCTAGAATACAATTCTTAGAACAAATAAAATGCATGACCTGGGTGTCGAACCCAGGTCCTTCCTCTTAATTTGAACCCCCACCTAATTCGAACCCCTGAGTACAAATCTAAAGCTTAGTTTGGCTTGAAATAACCTAAATCCAGAGATTCGAAGGAAATCTCAGATCGTGCCCTAGCAACGACACGATCTAATTCTTATGCCTTAGCCTACATGTAGCACATTAGACCTGTACTATCAATAGTCCTGAACATGAACCAAACAGTTAAATGTATTAATATACCATGAAAATGCAGTTTTGGTTTTGCAAACCCTTAACAATCGTAGATGTGTGGATTTGTGGCTCTGGGCGTGGAAATACTTGCTTAATGGCCTGAATTCCTTCCTGGGAATCTCAGGACGAAGATAGGAAGCTTGGTTTAGAGTGATAGTGGATGTAACTTGCTGTTTGAATTTTGACAACTTAGAGACTTTTTGCAATTTTTTGGGAGCTTTCGTGAGACAATGTCTACGTGTAGGAAATGCGTGTCCTATATTTATAGGGGTGTGGTGGTGAACAAAAGTGGAATGAATCAGCCATTAACCATGGCTTTGAAAGAAAAATCGAAAGATTTAAAAAGTTTCCATTTTTGATGATTTTCTACCATTTTGGGCTTTGAGTGAACCTGGACAGGTTTCATCCCATTAGATGTTTGTTTCAACTTTTCACATCTTGATTCTTTCGAATGCTCCCAAACTTTGTTATTTTCAATGGCTAGTCCCAATTCGAATTGTTCAAGGCCTCACCATATTAGCTTCTTCGATTGAGTCACCATCTGCATTGGTTGCTTGATCTGGAAAACTCTCATGTTTAATCAGCCTAATCAAACTAAGTTCTTGTTCCTTTCGATCTCCTTTCCTTCAATTCGACCAATCGAAGCATCACCTTTTCATCTTAGACTGTCGAAGCTTCATTTTTCTCCTTTCGATTTCCTTCCACTCAATTCGACCAATCGAAGTATCACCTCTTCATCTTGGCCTGTCGAAGCTTCATTTTGTTCTTTCCTTCAAACATTGTTGTGACTGTGTCTTCGATTCCCATTTCAACCTTTGCTTTTATCTACAAGAATATCTTTCTTGCTCACTAGTTCGTCTTCGATTGGTGAATACAACTTGTATGCACCAATCGAATGGTAACCTATGAGTACCAAGGCTTCACTTCAATCATCTAACTTCTTCCTCTCCTGTGTAGGTACATTCATGTCCTTCGAACCATAAGATTAAAGCTTTCGAATTCAAACTCTTCTTCTTTTTGAAACGCCAATTCAATCAACATGACAGTCAAAGTGTGTCTTCCTTGTAATGCTCTGGATAACTTATATTTCCATGGTTCGAAAATGAACCCTTCGATGATACTCTTTACTAGCTCTTCATCAATCGAAGACTTCACAAAAGTCTCCTCACTCTTTATTTCGAATTATCCTTCCTTCGATCCTAGTGCTTCGTTGGGCATCAAATTAGACCACATACTACTGTCGAAGCTGCTTCGACCCAAAAGCTCTTAGGCATATTTTCAGCTTTCGACCTACACCTTGTTATGTATACTTATTTTCTTTATTTCAGCTGTGCCATTATGCTGAGGCATATAAGGTGCCATGGAAATCATTTGAAGCTTCTTGAGCAATTGAGGACCTCAATGAGCACGTCTTGAGTAAAAATGGGAGGGAAAATTTTGGGATACAACAACGAGAAAAAGGAAAAGAAAGATAAACCAAAAGACACGGAAAATAAGTCTATTGCATTAAAGGCTTCAAACTCAAAGTCCTCCACCAATAACTCATGTATGAGTGATTCTAGTGATGATGATGAAAGTTCAAGTGAATACATGAGGTTGTTTATGAGGAAATATCATAGATATCTCCGAAAGAATGAAGTCCAACACTCATAGAAAAATCTCATCAATTATAGAAGCAAATCAAAACCTTCAAGACAAGATGAAAGTAAGAAATCTAAATCAAGAGGATTATGTTTCAACTGCGGAAAAACCGGTCACTACAAACCGGATTTCCCATTGCTCAAGAAAGACAAAGGAAAATACAAATTCCAAAAGAGACCTAACAAAGCTAGAAGAGCGTACATTGCTTGGGATATTGATAATTGAGCTTCAAGCAAAAGTGACACTAGTGACGAAGAAGAAACAATCAACCTTTGTCTCATGGCTCATCAAAAGAAGAAAAGCAATGTAAGTCACTCTAAATATGATCATATTGATAAAATGTATCACATAGAATTGCAAAGAGTTTTTGATACTCTACAAAATGAGGCCAAATAAGCTTTTAAACAATTAGCCTAAAACAAGACATTTTTTTCATAACTTGAGCAAAAAGTGTCCAATTCCGAAAAAGTGTTGGAAGCCCTCAAGGAATCTATGGTAGAGAAAATCAAAACTGAGAAAAGATGATAAGTTTTCTTGGCATGATTGTGCTGGATGTGAAACTTGTTATATTTGTCAAAGAGAGGTAAAAACTCTCAAAATCAAAATTGACAAGGCTTTACAACCCAAAATTACTTTTAGCATTGATAAATCAAATTTCATAAGTAGTATGATTAATCATTATAAAAAATACACTTATGAAATAAGAGATCCTCCAAGCAAAAGTAACTTACCCAAAACTCTAACTTGTTTATATTGTTGCAAAAAGGGCCACACCATTTGCAAATGTCGATTTAGGAGGTTTTTGGTTCCTCAAGGCATTTTTAAATGGTTGCCAAAATGTATCTTAAGTATCACTGACACACAAGGACCCAATAAAAATTGGGTACCTATTTCCCTTGTTTAAATTTGTAGGTGGAATGTCTTGAGACTACGGAGAAAATATGGTTTCTCGATAGTGGTTGCTCAAGACATATGACGGGCGACATCTCCCTATTTTTTTTTACTTTGTAGCGAAAAAGAAAGGATTTGTCACCTATGGAGACAATAACAAGGGAGCAATACTCGGTAAAGGTAGTTTAGGTAATCCCTATTCTACTACTATCTCTGATGTCCTATTAGTTGATGGTCTTAAACACAATCTTATTAGCATTAGTCAATTATGTGACAAAAGATACAATGTCTCTTTTTCAAAAGATTGTTGCATAATTGAAAACAATGATAAGAAATATGATGTGTTCAAAGGCTTGAGGGTAAACAATGTATACATGCTTGACTTGAATAATGTATCCTTAACCGGAGCTAAATGTCTAGTCACTTTAAGTGAGGACTCATGGCTTTGGCATAGACGTCTAGCTCACTTGAATTTTGATTTGTTAAATAAAATTGTCTCAAAAGATTTAGTAGTCGGTTTACCTAAACTAAAATTCTCCAAGGATCACTTATGTGATGCTTACCAAATGGGGAAGAAAACAAGAATCTCTTTTAAATCTAAAAACCTTGTTTCTACAACGAGACCTCTTGAACTTCTCCATATGGACCTTTTTGGACCATCTAGAATTAAAAGTATAGGTGGTAACTACTCTAGATTTTGTTGGACAATTTTCTTAGCCAATAAAAGTGACACCTTTCCGGCATTTGAAAAGTTTGCCAAGATTTCTCAAAACAAATTGAACACTAGCATAGTTACTATTCGGAGAGATCACGGTGGTGAATTTGAGAATGATCTCTTTGATAAATTTTGTTAAAAATACGTCATTGATCATAATTTTTCCGCCCCACGTACTCCACAACAAAATGGAGTGGTGGAATGTAAAGACTGTGTTTTAGAAGAACTCAGAAGAACTATGATCAATGAACACCATCTTCCAAAATACTTTTGGGCCGATGCCATTAACACGGCATGTTATGTTTTGAATAGGGTTCTAATACGTCCTACTCTAAACAAAACTCCCTATGAAATTTTAAAAGGAAGAAAACCAAATAATTCTTATCTTCGTGTTTTCGGATGTAAATTCTTTGTGTTAAATAATGGTAAGGAGAATCTAGGTAAATTTGACTCAAAAGTCGACGAAGGTATATTTATCTGATACTCTCAATCAAGTAAAGCTTATAGAGTATTTAATAAAAGGTTACATATTGTTGAAGAGCCTATGCAAGTTTCCTTTGATGAATCTGATCTGAAATTAGTCGGAAAGGGTAGTGTTTATGATGGTGCAGGTGTATCTTCGAAAAACATACTAAAAGATCCCAAAGAAAAGGACTCGGAATCTACTCAAATTGAAGAAGAGTTGGATCAAGTATCCGAAGAAAGAGGGGAAGATCATCCAAGTAATAAAAATGATCTTCCTTTGGAATGGAAAACCTCTAAGGATCATCCCATTGACAACATCCTAGGAGATATATCAAAGGGAGTCACCACTCGCTCTAAGATAAGTAACTTTTGTTATCATTTTGCTTTCGTCTCTCAAATTGAACCTAAAAACTCAAAAGACGCCTTACTCAATGGACATTGGTTTTTAGCTATGCAAGAGGAACTAAATCAGTTTAAAAGAAATAAGGTTTGAGACCTTGTCCCTCCTCTGCGAGATCATCGAGTTATTAGAACTAAACAGGTATTTAGAAACAAACTAGACGAAAGCGGAATTATAACTCACAATAAAGCTCGTCTTGTTGCTCAAGGGTATAACCAAGAGGAAGTCATTGATTATGAGGAAACTTATGCTGCGGTGGCCTGACTCGAGGCTATACGCCTTTTGCTTACATATGCATGCTCACAAAACTTCAAATTATCTCAAATGGATGTAAAGAGTGCTTTCTTAAATGGATACATTAATGAAGAGGTTTATGTGTCTCAACCTCCCGGTTTTGAGAATTTTAAGAATCCTAACTATGTGTACAAACTTAAGCATACGTTATACGGTCTTAAATAAGCCCCTGGGGCTTGGTACGAACGTCTTAGCAAATTCTTACTAGATCAAGGATTCTCAAGAGGAAAGGTTTGACACAAACCTTTTTATTAAGAATGAAGGAAAACATTCTATTTTAGTTCAAATTTATGTAGATGACATTATTTTTGGTTCTTCTAACATATCTTTGGTCAAGAAATTCTCTAAGCAAATGCAAGAAGAATTTGAGATGAGCATGATGGGAGAGTTAAACTACTTCCTTGGACTTCAAATCAAGCAACTAAATGAAGGGACATTTGTGAGCCAAACAAAATATTACCTTGACCTACTCAAGCGATTCAACATGACAAACTCAAAAGCAATCGATACTCATATTCCTACAGCCATGAACTTAGACCGAGATGAAAATGATAAACCCGTCGATATAAAAAGGTATAGAGGTATGATTAGTTCCCTTCTCTATCTTTTGAATTCTCGTCCAGATATCATGTTTAGTGTTTGCATGTGTGCTCGGTTTCAATCATGTCCTAAGGAGTCACATTTAAAAGCCGTAAAGCGCATACTTAGGTATCTTAGTGGTACAACTAAGTATGGACTTTGGTTCTCCAAGGGTAGCGATTATTCTTTGGTTGGCTATTCCGATTCCTACTTTGCCGGGTACAAATAGGATAGGAAAAGCACTAGTGGTAATTGTCATTTCTTTTCAAATTCTTTGGTTAGTTGGCATAGAGAAAAGCAAGTTTTTGTTGCTTTATCAACCACCAAAGCGGAATACGTTGCAACCGGTAATTGTTGTGCCCAAATCTTGTGGCTCAAACAACAATTGCTCGACTTCAATGTCCGACTTGATCACATTCCTATTTTTTGTGACAATATAAGTGTCATCAACCTAACCAAAAATTCGATTTTGCACTCTCGCATAAAACATATTGAGATTAGGCATAATTTCCTAAGGGATCATGTGGAAAAGGGCGATGTCTTTTTCGAGCATGTTGATAGCAAAAATCAACTTACCGACATTTTTACTAAACCACTCTCTACGGAACCCTTCTTTCACATCTGTAGGGAACTTGGTATTCTCCATATCTCAGATAGGGTGCAACTTAATTAAGTTGCATGCTCCTTATTTTATTACATATATTCCCTTAATGTTTGATGTACATATTGATAGTTTTAGTGAAAGCTCTCATCAATCTTCATGAAGGTAATATCGTTCCCATCTATTTTCTACTTTTGATTATGTGTAAATGTTAAACTTGCTCTACTTTTTGTATTTTTCATCCATTTCATAATTGTTAAATGTATAGGCCTTCTACTTGTTATATTAACTGCATGAAATCAATTGAAAAAGATGCAAGAATCAAACACTTTTATGATTGAGTCGACTCATAGCATGTATGCGTTGACGCATATTGAATCACACACTCAGCATTCAGAAAACCATGATAATGACAACCTAGATAATTGATTCGTATTTGTGTGTAATTCAGTTTGAGTCTTTAAGTTATTTTCATGATTAACTTATGCATTTATCTTTATTGTCTTTCAAACCTACTTTGTGTTTGTTTCGTATCTTATTCTCATTCAGTATGAAATGTACTAAATACTTATGTCTAATTATTAACCTTTTATGCTCCGCACTAATCTCATTTTATGTGAATGATTGTTAGTGTATTAAGTTTCAAATAGATGATGATTATGCGTTTGAATAATTTTTGTTACTCTTAACCTCATGCTTTTTCTCTTTTTGATGTTGTCAAAGGGGGGAGAAGAGAATATACAAAGAAGATTGTGTAAAAGCTTGCAAGCTGTGTTTTAGGAAATGCACAAATTCAGGGGGAGCATATTTGGCTAAGGTTCTAGATAGGCTCTCAATACAGGATGCATTGAGCACAAATTCAAAGTTTTACCATCATAAAAAAGGGGGAGTATGTGAGGTAAAGGTCCCTCTATATGTGTTTTAATGATGTCAAAATGGTTATTACTCACTCTCCATTTGGGTTGGTCCTATGAACAATCTTGTTGTGGAATGGTTGGAATGAAGATCTCTAGAAACATTCGTTTTTGGGAAAATTCCTTGTTTGCGTCGACTCAAAGATATGTGGGGTCGACTCATATTTGGGAAAATTCCTCTTTTAGACGATTGGAGATTCCGGGAGCTTTCGCATATGTTTCTGGAATTTTTTTTAAAAAAGCACAAATTATTTTAAACAATCTATTTAACCCCCTTCTAGATCGATCACATCGTCTAACAGATTGGTCATGATTCTCCTCCTAAGCAATAAGTCCACAACTAGGGGTTTGGTGTTTCTCAAGGATGTTTGGGTTTCAAGGGTCTGAAGTGGTTTCCATGGTTCTTCATATGTATTCAAGGATGTTCATGTCAAGTTTCAAGTCTTACATCTCAAGATTACTCAGTCAATGGTTCAGAAGATTGAAAGTCAACTGTATTGGGTAAAAAGTCAACAATCACATAAAAGTCAAACTTTGACTTTTTGGTCAACATTGAAATTCAAAAATCAATAATCATCAAAACATTCAAAATTATCAAGCTTGATCATCAAGAATTAACAAAGTCAAGAAAATCAAGAAAAGGTCAACAAAAGTCAAACTTGGAAATTTTTTAAGTGTTTTGTTCTTAACAATGTCACTACTTCGTGGCAATTTTTCACTAAGATGCAAGATGATTCAAGGAAAACTTTCAACATGAAAGTTGTAGGGATTGATGAATTCTATAACTTTTTCCTTGAGGGTTGATATCCAAAAAATTCTTTTATTGAGAGATATATGCCCATGAAGTCATGATGTTTTTATCTAACACTTAGAAAATCTTTCAACAGGTTTTGGTCAGTTTTTCATCTCAACTTCTTGGCCAATTTTCACCCATCTCCTTATTGATTTAGCCAAAGTGATCAACATGAAAGTTATAGATAATGTTTCAATCTTTCCAAAATGTCCAAGAGCATAAATTTATCATGCTTGAGCTAGGAGATTTGAAGAGATGAAGTTGGGAATCTATACTTAAATTATAGGTCATTACTATGATAACTATGAGAAAAAATATTCATGCCATGCTCACACTACAAAGGTACATTGGACATTTTACATTGTTGGGAGATGACCTAACACTATAAGACCTTTTCTTAACAAAACACCAAAAATATTTTCTAAACACTTAGAAATTTTTTTAGGATTTTAAATTTATTTACTTTCGCATTAATATTTTCCATTATTATTTCTCATTAGTATGTAATAGATAATTAGGGTTTACTTCTTTTCATCCCCATTTATAAATTTGTACCCCCCATTCCTGAAGCGTTATAATAGCGTAGGACATTTAATTTCTACAATTTACTGTTTTCCTTATTATTGTTAGTTTAATAGGATTGTATGGAAAGATTAAAAATCAAACTCTAGACAACCATAAATCTAAGATAAATTAACTGAAATCAAGACACTTCTCCCACACGCACCTCTAAGGTAGCCTCACTTGTTGCCTTGGATAAAAATAATCATGTCCCTCGAACGTGAGATGCTTTAGCAAAGACCCTCGGTTAAAAGATCGTAGTCCGTCGATGATCCTTCAGTGTTGCCTCCGGTAAACGATCTTAGACCCTTACGACAATTGCTAAAGCATCTTACAAGTTGCCTTCTATGATTGTACAATGACCCACACCTGTCCCTCAGATCCAATGATAGGGCTTCCTACTAACTAATGGTAGGATAACACTGTCTAAAGGAGGAGGAAAAGAACAAAGACTTTTTGAGTAGGTAGATTGCTCATAATCGCTTGATCACAAACTAAAATATTTTCCACACTTCACACTTTCAAAACAACTACTTTCAAAACGCTTTATAAACACTCTTAAGGACTGATATAAGGGTTATTATAAAGCAAACTACCTTACATTGGCATTTTCAAAATATCTTTCGAAAACAAACACTTTCATCCAATAAATATTTTCAAAACAAACATTTTGTATACATTCTCAACGATACGAGAATCATTACAAAATTTCCACACTTAGGCGTTTTCAAAATATTTTTAAACATACACAAACACGAAGCATTATTTTAAAAGTGAGCTAGCAATTAAGAGTCCATAGATAACTACAGATGAAAAGGGTTCTAACACCTTCTCCTTTCATAACCTACCCCCCGAACTCAAGAAAATTCTCAAAAGGTATTTCCTGTTCTTTTCACCCTTTCCTTTATTGGATAAAAGAAAAGTCGATGCGACTCTTGATATCCGTAATATTTGAGATAAAACACAAAACCCAAAAGTCAGTTCTCCCATCGTATTACAATGTGTTTCTCACAATTTAGGACTAATATGAATTTAAGTAGAATTTGTCATTTCTGAAAAGGCCAAAATGTGCCACATGGTTTATGTTGTTTAGCCCTTTATTATTGACAAACTTGTTCCAACCACAACTTAAAATCTTCTCAATGCAATGATTCCTCTCAAGAGTGTGTACATCACACTCATAACTATCCCCTGTTTCAGAATCTACAATGTCTATATACTGAGGCCCTTTAAACACCTAGTCATAATAACATCTTGTGGAATTGGCTGCACGTTTATGCATACTATAAAAGATTATAAACTCCAATACGCACATGGTTAAGGTTATAACAACTAACTTACAAGAACATTTTCCCGAATAATATTTACATCAATTACTACCCTCTTCTAAAGGCAGTAAGTTGGACTGAAGAAACTTCCTTCATCCATGTGATCATCCTCAGAAATATAATCATAACAACTAAAATCAAAATTTTACAGATATCATGCAATCTTACTTCCTCTCACAAGCAATTAAATACTTCGAAACAAAACCTTAGATTCCCTAACCCCAACATATAAATAACCTCTAAACATTATAAACATATGTTACATTAATATAACAACGTCTCAAAACCTACATTGAACTACCAGATGAAATGGTTCTGACTTGGTCCATGTTTATTCCTTCACCTTCGAATTCCCAGCGAGATCTGGAAAAATGAATTTAACAAACAACATTACCAACACAAAACAAAAGATTATTTTTTTAATACAAACAAAAGACTATTTGTTAACATGCAAACTCACACAAATGTAGAGCTTACCTCCTGATGCCAGTTGATGCAACTTTCTTCTCCAATGAAAACTATGTTTGAACCAGTTGAAAAGATTAAAGAGAGAAAAGTATTATTATGTTTTTTTGCAAACTATCTGTCTCACCAGTTATTTTTAATAAATGGTTTATGTGTAACTGATGGTTATCATATCTTGACACATTGCCTCAACCGTTGGATTAGATCAATAGATGCATTAATTGACAAAAAAAGGGTATATATACCATACTTATACGGGACAACCAAACACAAGTGATCCATAAGCAATTAATATTCACACACACACATAGACACACATACACACACACACACACTTCCTTGTACGGTAAAAAGTGTAAATGTATTAGTTGTAGGGTATATAAAATGACTTCCATAAAAACCAGACTCAACCGATCAAGGAGTAATTAATATGTTGCAAACTACTACTATTCTACCTCATTTATTGCTCTCAGTTACTCAAATTCAACAACTTCAACGTGTAAGACAATCAACTTCATCTAATTCATCCATTTAAAAGGGGAAGCACCAGAGATATTGTAACCAGGATGTTATGAAGAAAGTATATGTAGTTTATGAAGATCGTAAACTACATGGATATTCATGGCTGTATGTTTTGCTCACGTTAATGGTGAAGCATTCACCATGTGAATCCATGAAGAATATGATGCAGAGAGAAAGATAACAGGAATGACAGAAAGTAGTTATGATAAACTGAATTTCTTTATTAAAAAAGAATAGATTACATTGCTATATATATATATATATATATATATATATATATATATATATATATATATATATATATATATATATATATATATATATATATATATATATATATATATATATATATATATATATATATATATATATACCTGATAAGGTAATCTCTAATGTGTGGTAAACTGAGCTCAATAATAAGTTGAGGTAGCACTGATGCTAGTACTATGCCATTCTATGATATACAATGCTAAATACTTTCTATACTAACAACAAGTGAAGAAACAACGCACATGAGAAGAAATAGGACACCGTTGATTTGAACAAAGAAAAAAGTGCATACACGACATATTGCAAGAAAGTCGGTCGTGTCTATGAACAACTTCACAACAACAACTCACCATCACCTATGCATCTCTCACGTTTATTTAATATAAAAAATTACGTCAAAAACAATATTTTAAATTTAAATTTAAGAAGTAACATTTATTTAATATAAAAAATAAAGTTCTTTACAAAATTAATAATAATTTGTTTACCATATTGATATTTTTTAAATTTTGACCATATCCTTTATTGCATATCTCAAGTTTTAATTTTTTTAATTTTTTTTTTCTTTTTTTTTTACCATTTTATATAGAATATTTATTTAAGTAGGGAGTAGAATTTATTTAAGCGGTAAATTGGAAGAGAATTAACGCCATCTGCGATTCAACGACACCCAATTTCACCTCTGAGTGTATTATACAATATGGAACAAAATGAACCAAAAAAGTTGTCTACATGTGAGAGACAAATGAAGCTAAATGAAGTAAAAAGAAGAGTCACATGTGAAGGTACATGTTTTATATCATTGTGTCAAAAGCAGATTCTATTCAGAATAATTATGTACTTCAAGTACTTAAAGTTATGATATTGATATGACAAAACTAATTTTTTAATTAAAGAAGTGAAAGTGAAAGCAACAGGGAAGTAGGACCAAAAAATTCCATTAAATTGGTTATCCAAATTTTGTACATATTTATGTCCTGTAAAATATGTAGTTTTTGAAAATTTTAAAGTTTGCATGTGGTAACCCTTGCTACATACGTTCAATAAAAAAGAAAATTATCAGCATCCATCCCATACAAAATCAACGTTGCAAACTAGGTTAAAAACATACGTAATAATCACATAGCCTAATATTAATACATATGTAAGGACCAGCATCTCCGATGTTCAAAATACAAAATGAAGCCATTACACAACATTGTTTTTCATACAACAACAACACTGAAAACACCAACACTAAAAATAACAACACATAAAATAACTCAAACTGATTAAACTTACCAACTTACAACAACAACAACGACAATTATCACCCACAAAGTCTGACCCAAAACAACCATATGCAAGATAAAACAAATGACTTTATCGACACAGATTTAGCGTTTCTCGACACACACCAAGATCCTTGTGGCTGGAGGGTACCAGATGCAGAAAGTCAGCACGTCACCTTCACTCAGGTCACTGTCATTTGAAAATTCTTACCATCCACTGCAAAGGTACTTTTCCACACGACCCTCTCGTTCATCCAACTCATAATAGTAGGATTCTTCCGTGTCTGTCAAAAAGTTCAATGGTACCCAGGGGTTCTGACAAACTTGTCCTTATAACATCTCTTGGAATTTATTGCACATATTAACAAATGAAATCAGTTACCATCAAATTACACAAACTAATCCATGTCATTATAAGAATATGCAAGTTACAAGGACATTAGTCCTCATAGCCCTGGCCTTCCTCGACTGCACCGTCTGCTCCCACCCGATCTCTTCACCTTCAAACTCAGCAGAATTGTCACTCTCTTCATCACTATATTCACATTACATACAACATAGTCAAATTTGGTTAAAAAACGTTATAATAAAATAGCCATGAACATATTTTTACAGTCTACTCTTGACAAAGATATTATAGCACATACATTAATGTTTTACCTTGTACTATCTAAGGATATTGATATATGAGAACTGACAGGTGACCCACACTGTTCCCTATCCACAAATATACCCTTTCCACAAGATTCACACCATCTTCAATGACCCGCTTGCCATTGTCAGCAACAGAGAGAACATTTTACACTTCATTAGATCTGTAAAAAAGTTAAAAATGCAATCAGTTTCATGATCCAACATGCAGAAGGGATAAAATAATTTGTGAACTACCATATTTATATGGCGTAGAAACGTGTTAAACTGATATTTGATCTGAAACAGTTAGCCAATACATAAATGTTTTTGTTACTCAAATGCAACTCATGAAGTTATCAATCAATACATCCCTTTACCGTTTCCTTCAAGAACATGCTGGAAAAATATAAAATGAACAAAACGTGAGGGATTACGACAACCTTACCCATATCCTTTGCCAACTATGTCATCCATGGTCATCTTGCCGACAGACTTAGGAGATGACATTATGGGAGCTTTGGGGAGGACTTTTGGAAATATAACTTCCGCTTCAAAAAGGTTCAGAGGTTATTCTTGGACAACTTGCATCTTTACCCCATCTATTTTTTCCATTGATAACTCTGATGATGGTCAACTATAATATGCTTCTAATTTTCTTGAATAAGATAGAGAAAGTTTGTGCTAGTATATTCTTTATATAGGGAGGTAGCTGGGATGTAATAACTATTTGTGGTTACACTAGAAAGAACGGTACACAGTATACACTGCTTCCAAATATTGCAAAAATCTAATAAAGCAACAACTTAATATGACATTGACAATACAATATAAGCATTTAAAGAATATTATTTCAATTGTTTATAAATTATTAAAAACATCATAAACGAGTAGGAAGCATATACAGTAATTGGTGAAACACATGTGTGCATGTGTAACCATTCAGCTACCAAATAAACTCTTCTTTTTTAATAATAAATGAAATAAACGGCCTAAAATAAACCAAGAGTCATTTTTTATCCGTTTAAACAACATGTGTCATGTGAAGGACTAAATATTTATTGCTTTAAAAATTAATACTTACAAAAACCTTCATTGTGAAAATTAAGGGTTTATTATTTGTGGTTATCTCCTTCCCAAAAAAGACAGTCACGATTAGCAACAATGGTATCCTCACGAAAACATTACCATGGCTTGATTGCTTATGATGATGAGAGAGACATCAAGTATGAACCGTTCTTCTAATCAATTGCTATCGTATACTATAATCAACTCTGGTAACTGGGATGCATTTTCTGACGAATCCCCAAATAAAATGGGTTAGGGTTTATTTTTCAATTCATCCAGGTTTAGTAATACAGAAAAATATTTTTAGATGTACTAAAACTTTCAATTAAGTTAAATGAAATGGAAATGTTTTCAAGAGAATGGTTTATTTGGGATGATAGTGGGCAAATCTATGTGTGAAAAAGCAGAAAACACTTAATGTTGTCTTACTGGTAACATTTGTTAGGTAGCTGAAAATGGTTTTGGTTAAATCTAGTTGCTGATTTGAATTCAGATTTATATTACCAAGACATGGCTATAAAATTTACGGTTTTAGGGTTAAAATGTTAAACATTAGTAATTGGTGTTCATATCTGTTTTCATTTTTAGAATCCTTTATTATATACATGACATTATATTTTGATGCATGCATTTTGATTTATCAACAATGAAGTCACAAAGGAAGAAAAACATAAAGTTGTTGGGGAAACAAGTGACTCAAATGGATCAAAGAAGAAATCAGCCGAGGAAGCGGTAACTAAGAAAGGAAGTCGTAAAACAGTTGGGGTAGAAAGGGTCTCAACTGGATCAAATAATAAGTTTGAGACTAAGGAAGGAAAACATAAAGGTATCGGGAGAGCAAGGGTGACAAAGGAAATTACGGTGGACATGTCTATGGGGGCTCAAAAATTTACTTGGAAGAGTCACATAAGTAACGCCAAAAGCAGTGAAAATAATGTCATGGTAATTATACATGTGTATTTGATATAGAATATGTTAATGGCTAAACAATATATAACTTAATTTGTTATCACTTTTATGTATATACAACATTTTCCTAGGATAATATCTAAAAGATTCCTTCGATTCAAGCAAAAGGAAATCAAATTAGTGGATGTGGAAACCAAAAAAGTTTTCACATGTCAGGTTTATATAACATAAGTGAATGGTGTCCCAAGCACGTACGAAAAGTACATGGCCTTGGGATGGTAAGCATTTTCTCAGAGTATAAAACATTGTGATGGTTGTCGCGTCTAGGATTTTCATCGAAGTATGAAGAAATGTGAAAGACAGAAGATTCACCGTCAATGTTATTTATCCAAAGTGAGGGAAAGGAAACACTGATTAAACCTAAAGAAAAGTAAAGAGCATGGTCTCACGACCAAGAGAAAGGGTGATGAAGTCGATTACGCAAGGGGAAGGTACTCCTCACGTCTGTGGTACTCCACATGATCCACTCAAGGTTGTTATATTCTAAGGGTGTATAAAAACATAACTCTAAAGCTTAATGCTAAAAGGGAATTCATGCAAAGTATATACAAAAATAAATTTTTTATTAGTTGTGCCTTTCACAGTTGCAAACCTTTGTGCCTACGTACCACCTTCCATGCAATGGGGATCAAGGCACTCGTAGTTCTTCTAGAAAATGATTTTTGTTTGTTGTGTTTTTTATGAGAATGATGCATTAGACATTCCAAACGTCAGAACATTGACTTGTTGGGTGCTCGTTTGAAGAGGCTCAAGTCGTTGAGTTTGCTTCGTGTTGGAATGGCTAAAACACATTCGTTTATGAAATGAGTTTTCAAAAGAAAAGCCAAGTGGCAAAAAGAAGTTTGAATTGGTTTGTGTTTTTATTGTGAATAATAACTAATTGATCTCAAGAGAGAGATATTTAGCCATTTCGCCACTTATTAATGAAAAGAGTTTGAGACTTGAACCACACAAAAGACTAAAATTGAAAGAATGATAAGATCGAGAAGAAACCCGCTTATCATTTCCATCGTTTAACGGAAGTGTGTTTCTCATCATTTATTATTAAGTGTTTCAGTGTTGAAAGAAAAAAGAAGTTTTAGTCTGAAGAGTATGTAAAAAGGGAATGAAAAGGTCTAAAGGAGACTAAAAAAGATCCCAATGTTATCGTACAATGATGACCCTAAGGTTAAGGTTTGAAAGGGGAAACTTCTACCTAAGTTAGCATGCATGGATAAGAACCTAAGGTATATGTGATACAATGGGAGGACTGACTTGAAGGTTTTGCATTTGATCACAAATGTTGCGGTTAGAAAGAGTCGCCACCAACTTTTCTTTTATCCAAAAGGAAAGATGAAAAAGCACAGGAAAGACCTTTGAGATTATTTCTTGAGTTCGGGGGGTAGATTATGAAAAGGGAAGGTATTAGCACCCTTTTCATCCATGGTTTTCCATGGGATCTTAGTTACTTACTAGATCACTTGCTTTTTGTTTGAAAATTGTGCTTGGTGTGATTTTTGAAAGTATTTTGTAAAGAGGCCATTGTTTAGGCGATCTTTGTAATGATTCTTATTTGTAAGAATGTATACAAAGATGTTTGATCTTTTGAAAATGTTTTCAAGTTTGTAGGAGGTTTTGAAAGTGTAAGTGATTGTTTTGAAAATAGCAAGGATGTTTGAAATTGAGCAAGTAATTAGGAGCATTCTACCTACTCAAAAAGTATTTCTTTTTCATTTCCTTTTTCCTTTGATATTGTTACCTTACCATTGATTTGGTAAGTAACCCTATCTTTGGATGTAAACGGGACGGGCGTCGGTCATCGTATAACCATGATTAGCAATGTTGCAAGGTATCTTAGCATTCTCTTTTAGGGACTAAGATCATTTGAAAGGCAACTTAGATAGCATCATCGAGGGACTATGATCTTGTATTTGTTTGTTTTTGCTAAGATATCTTACATGCATAATATGGCCATTTTGTATAAGGAAACCAAGTGGAATAACCCTAGGGGTGCTTGTGTGCAAGTTTATTGTTTGCATGCTTGTTTTTGTCTTGAATTAGAGTTTTCTAAGTATTGGTTTTAGTCTTTCCATACAAACCCTAATTACTAACATTTGTATATAAAGCGATAAATTGCGGAATTTTAAAGTTACTACACTATTACAATATTTGTTGGGGGGTGTACAAATTGAAATGGGGATTGCAAAAATATAAACCTAGTTAGTCTATTACAACCATATTGAATAGGTATTGATGTGCAAATATTTAAACATACAAGATGAAATAAAATATACAGGAAAGGTAGTTGTTAAGAAAAATGGGTATTTTTGGATTTTTATGAGAAAAAGGGAAATTATTTAAACCTAATTAATTAAAGAAAATAATTAATTAGACTTGAATTTATTTAAGAAAATATTTTAAATAAAACCCTAGTTCTATTGATTAATGAAAATAAGTTTTGAAAAAGGTATTTTTGGGTATTTTTGTCTTGAAAATATTTATAGTATTATAAAGTATTTTTGACCTTTTTTTATATATAACTAAATATATTATAATAGGTGTAAAGACAAAAATAAACATTAACCTAGTTTTAATTTAATTTACAAGACTAGTCCATAAAAATAAATAATGTATAGTTAAATAAAATATTTTTTGTGAAAAAATAAAATAAACTAAGTTAAAATATAAATCTATCATTTTTTTTGTATTTTTATGATTTTTTCAGTATTTAGAAAATACATTTAAGAAAATGAAAATGAAATAAAAAAAGAAAATAAAAAAACTTGAGCCAGGGGTGCCAATAGTCTACTGGGGGTTAGCAAGCAGAAAATAAAAAAAAAAACAACACAGGCCCAATAAAGCCCAAGCGCCTAAAAAAAGTCAGAATGGAAAACATATAAAAAATACAAAAGGGTACCACTGGGGTTCGAACCCAGGTCCCAAAGGTTACATGCGCGCGCTTCTACCACTGGGGTGGCTATACATCCGTTAACATAGGCAAATCAATAAATATGTAAGGCAAAACGTGCCCTAAAGACTTCATCTTCAACCTCCTGCCAGACCAAGAAAAATTAATGGAAACTATGGACATGGTTAGCTTCAGGGCAATGATATCTACATGTTTTGTTCACAAATAAACTATTGATGATGCCTGTATGAAGAGTTCCAAGTTGAGAAAACTTACCTAAAAACTGGAAATCGTGTTTTGAGTTTGAGCTTGTTTCAAGTGATGGTGATGATCAGGTTAGCTTCCTTGAGGTCCTAGGAAGCTAGTGCAATGATTAGCTTGAACAATGGATGGCTGAAATGGTCTGGAGAAGTCAATGTGCAGCGCCAAGTTTTTGAAAATGGAGGATGGTGCTAATGGTGTTACAGTTCTAAAACATGGTGTGGGATTGATTCTATGTGATGTTTAGAAACTTTAGAAACCAAAAGGCCAAGAAACGCACAAGTAAATTATGAGTTTCAAGTTTTTAGTCAGTTTGTGTAAAAATGGAAGTGTGAAGTGTGATTATGAGTTCTAGGTTCTTTCAAGGCTTGAGCATTCATATGTTTGTGTCAAATGGTTTGTGTATGTATAAACAAAAGTGTTTGAAAGCATTGGCAAGTCAGAAGTACCAGTTTCTAGCTTTTGGCTAGGTTACTTGATTTTGAAGAAAAGAGGGAAACAAGTTTCAAGATAAGGTACAAGCATGGAATGGGTGATTGTAAGTATTTGAAACATTTCTCATGATTTATAGGACTGGTTTGATCAGAAGAGAACAAGTGTAAGGCTCAAGAACAAGTTTTGTACAAAAAATTGCTTTATCAAAATGACAATGTAACCTTTCTTCCAAAAATGGATAAAAAGCATGTCCATGCATTGAATGCTTGAAGTGAGACCTCTAACACCTGTGTAAACCATTAATTATGGAGTGCCTAACAAGTTTGAGGCCTGCAAAGTAGAGTTAATGCAGCACAACTTTGAATTTCAAATTTGTTCATCACTAAAATGACTTGTAATTAAAGTGATAAAACCTTAAATTCATCTCTTCGATTCTCCTTACTCAAGAATGATCTCAAGGAGTTCTTGGACATTTTGGAAAGCTTGTAATGTGATCTACAACCTATCTTTGAATTTATTTTGAAGATTCCCCTTGGAACTATATGAAAAAGTGTCATGAAGTTGGGTCAAAATCCTGACCAAATTAGGGCAAAATTTCACTAAGTATTTTATTTCATGACCACATGTTCTTAAAATTATAACTTGAGATCCATGCACTTTTGGAAGAAGTTGTGTGAAGAAAAGTTGTAGATTTCATGGAGATCTACAACTTTCATGTTGGAAGTTTCTCTTAAATCACTTTGCATCATGGTGAAAAATTTGTTCAAAGTTATGAAAAAATAAGAAATTTTCAACACTTAGAAAAATTTCTAAGTTTAGGCCAAAAATCAGAAATTGCCCTTTCCCAGTCAAAACCCTAATTTTGAAAATTTTGCCCTTTTGGAGGTTTGATCAAATTTCTTGAGGAATTATGGTCCAAACGTGATCAAATGATACATATGAGTCTAAAAATGTTGATGTGGATAAAAAATTATGAAGTTTGACTGTAAATTGGCCATGGTTGACTTTTTCCCCAATACAGTTGATTTTTAGGTCAACTGCTCAATTGACTGAGAAAAAGTGTGATCCAAGGCTTGAAACTTGACATGAGTAATCTTGGGAGTCCATAATGATCCATGAAAGTCATATGGGACATTGTAAGTTCAAAAATCCTTGTGCAAACTCAAACCCTAATTTTGGTCATCAGTGCATAAAGAGGTGTCTTGAGCTGATCAAACCCTAGTGCAGTCTTGAGTCTAAGGAGACCTTGTGAGAAAATTCTTGATAAATGAGAGGGAAAATTTTGGGGTACAACAGCTGCCCTTGTTCAATCTTCTTAAGCCTGAAGAGTTAGATTGGCGAGTTTTGCCATTCGTGACTCGAGGATGGAAGATGATTGGACACTAGAGTGCCCAGAAATTTGCACTCGGTGATGTGATGGTAGAGGGAATGGGATTAAAGATGCCATTTAGAGAGATGATAGAAAGTTGTTGGAGATGGGGTTGTAGATGCCATCAAAAAAGTGATTGTTGAATGGTAATTTCTAAGTTGAAAGAATGAGTATCAGAATAGCGTCAGTGTCTGGAGCATATCTGAACTGTATCTGAGAGTTGAATCTGAATGAGTATCAGAATGGCATCCGTGTCTGGAGTGTATCTGAACTGTAGCTGAAAGCTGAATCTGAATGAGTATCAGAATGGCATCCATGTCTGGAGCGTATCTAAACTGTATCTGAGATTTGAATCTTAATGAGTATCAGAATGGCATCCGTGTCTGGAGCATATCTGAACTGTATCTGAGAACTTTGAACAATGTCAATGGTAACTGTTAACCTTATCCTGAAAAGGGTAAAATGTTAGCTAAAATGCAAAGTCATGTTGTATGAAATGCATGGTATAATGCATTTGTGTTATCAATGTTTATCATATATGGATGCAATGTGTGCGTATGTGAGCTAATCTGTTGCACTGCTTGTTGGATTAGGGAAAATAAATTCCTGACTACTGTGAGGATATGGAGTGTAAGTCTTCATGTTGTGAAGTTGAAGTGTTGATGAATTTCTGCTTAGAGAATAAACTCCGTTGTAAGGGAAATGCCATGTACTGCTTGTAAAATCCTGAGAAATTTGAACGACTTCTTCTGGGGATTGATAATTGGAAGCTTTGTTCCGCTGGGGATTAAACTGCATACTGCGGGGGACTTTATGGAGATAAACTTAGAGAGATTTCCCTATCTCTTAAAGCCATCAGTGATTTTTATTTTATTTTGTCCATTTGTAAACAGTAATTATGTTCAGATGCATATGTTTAAAAATAAATCATTGGACGTTTTTGTAAACAAAACACAAGAAAAATAGGTAGTTTTTCACTTTCAAAGGGATATCTTTGTATTGACTTTGAGTAAGTATTTTTGTACAAAGAGACAAACATTCTAGTAAGAGAATGCTGTCGTAAAAAATGAAAATTTTGATACAAAGAAAAGATAGCTATGTGCAATAATCCCATAGGGTTCCCATTATGCTATAGCCTTCGGATCTATGAACATCTTGTATATTTGTTGCCTCGTCTGAAGATGATTGAATTGATTAGAACCTCTGAGTTTTTCAGTTGAAGCCAAAGGTCGTCCGTAAGGTGATCCAACAGGACATAGTCATACGCTTTAATTCCCTAACTTTTGCCTGGACCGCCCTTTCGGCTTTTCAGTCCACCGGGATACCCTTTTTTGCCCAAGTCGCCCTTCCGGGTTTTCAACTTGCCGGGTGTACATATTTTTTTGTTTTATCCCTAATTTTTGCCCGAACCTTTTTGGTTCGCCGGGATGCCCTTGTTTTGCCTAGGTGTGTCAACCTAGCGGGTCTCTTATGCGTAGTATCTTTTGACTATGTCTGTGTTCGTAGGGTGCGGCAGGTCGTCACCATCCATGGTGGTCAAGATCATTGCTCCACCAGAGAGTGTGTTTTTAATCACAAATGGTCCTTCATATGTAGGAGTACATTTGCCCCTGGGATCACCTTGCGGCAGTATGATATGTTTGATCACCAAATCCCTGACTTAATACACTTGCCGTCTGACCTTTTTGTTGAAAGCCTTGATCATCCGTTTTTTATACATTTGACCATGGCAGACAACAGTAAGCCTTTTCTCATCAATCAAGTTTAGTTGACCAAGTCGAGTCTAGATCCAATCTTCTTCATTCAGCCATGCATCCTTCATAATTCTCAGAGAGGGGATCTGGACCTCAATAGGCAAGACAACTTCCATGCCGTAAACCAGAGAGTAGGGTGTTTCCTCGATTGATGTGTGTGCCGTGGTACGATACCCGTGGAGAGCGAATGGTAGCATCTCATGCCAGTCTTTGTACGTGACTGTCATTTTCTGTATGATCTTTTTGATGTTTTTATTTGCGGCTTCAACAACACCATTCATATTTGGCCGGTAAGGGGAACAATTATGATGCTGGATCTTGAATTGCTCGCACAGGGCAGTGATCATAGTATTGTTTAGATTCGTACCATTATCTGTGATGATTCTCTCCTGGATACCGTAATGACAAATGAGATTCTACTTGATGAACCGGGCGACAACATTCTTGGTAACGGAAGTGAAAGAAGCTGCCTCCACCCAATTTGTAAAATAGTCAACGACCACTAAAATGAAGCGGTGTCCATTGGATGTTGTTGGATTGATTTCCCCAATCATGTCAATCCCCCACATAGTAAAGGGCCAAGGAGCCGTCATGACATTCAGAGGAACCAGGGGTACATGCACCTTGTTCGCATAAATATGACACTTGTGGCAAGTTCGAGAGTGTTGATAGAAATCTGCTTCCATGGTAGACAAATAATAGCCTGCCCGTAGAGTTTTCCTTGTCATTGTATGCCCACTAGAATGGGTGCCAAAAGTGCCTTCATGTAATTCAGCCATGATCCTTCCAGCTTCAACCTTGTCTACGCACCAAAGTAACACAGAGTCATGGTTGCGTTTGTAAAGAATTCCATTACTAAGGAAGAATTTAGAAGAGAATCTCCTTAAAAACTTCTTATCATTTACTGAAGCTCCTTCTGGATATTCCCGAGTTTCGAGATACCTCTTAAATTTGTGAAATCAAGGCTGGTCCACTACTTCTTCAGTATTAATCTTGTGATAGTGTTCTGGTTCTTCCCTTCATTCAATGGTGATCTAGGGAGCCTCGTTATCCCATTTAAGTTTAAACATATATGACATTGTGGCTAGTGGGTCTGCTAGCTGATTTTCTTCTCGCGGGAAATGCTCGAAGGTAATCTTCTCAAAATGTGGGAGCAATGTCAAAACATGTTCTTTGTAAGGGATAAGGTTAGGGTGTTTGGTGTCCTATTCCCCTTTGATCTGGCTAATAACCAAAGCTGAATCTCCGAATACATTCAAAGATTTGATCCCCAAGTCTATGGCAGCTTTAAGACCAAAGATGCACACTTCGTATTCTGCCATGTTATTTGTACAATTGAAGCAGAGTCTTTCCGTAAAAGGAGTATGACATCCTTCAGGAGATATGAGTACATCACTAATACCATTGCCGAGATGCCCCATCAAAAACCAGGGTCCATCGGGATCCTTGTTCAGGTCCGTCATATGGCCTGAATTCTTCATAGTTATTTACCATCATGATGTCCTCATCTGGAAATTCGAACTTCATGGACTGGTAGTCTTCTAAAGCTTGGTGAGCAAGGTGATCAGCTAGTACACTGCTCTTTATTGCTTTCTTGGTAGTATACTGTATGTCATATTCTGTCAGGATCATCTTCCATCTCGCTATTCTCCCAGAGAGTGCAGGCTTCTCGAAGATGTATGTTATTGGATCCATTTTAGATATCAACAAGGTAGTATGAGTCAGCATATACTGTCTTAGCTGGCGAGCAGCCCATGCCAGAGCGCAGCAAGTTTTCTCGAGCAGTGAATATCTTGTTTCACAATCGGTAAAATTTTTGCTCTAGTAATAAATAACGTGCTCTTTTTGGCCAGACTCGTCATGCTGTCCCAACACACACCCCATTGAATTTTCCAAAACAGTCAGATACATGATCAATGGTATTCCCTCGACTGGTGGCATTAAAACAAGAGGTTCTTGTAAATACTCATTGATTTTTTTAAAATCAATTTGGCACTCATCATTCCATTTGACTACCTGATCTTTCTTCAGTAGTTTGAAGATTGGTTCACAAGTAGCTGTCAGGTGAGAAATGAATCTTGTAATGTAGTTCAAACGTCCCAAGAATCCTCTGACTTCCTTCTCAGTACGAGGAGCAGGCATCTCTTGTATCATTTTCAACTTGGCAGGATCTACTTCAATACCCTTATTGCTGACGACAAAGCCTGAGAGCTTACCAGACCTTACTCCAAACATGCATTTGTTTGGGTTTAACCTCATCTTGTACTTTTTTAGTCTCTCAAGCAGTTTCTGTAAATGGTCAAGATGCTCTTCTTCTGTTTGAGATCTAGCTATCATGTCGTCCACATAGACCTCTATTTCGTGATGTATCATGTCGTGAAATAGAGCGACCATGGCATGCTGATAGGTTGCCCCAGCTTTTTTCAGTCCGAATGGCATAACCTTGTAGCAGAATATCCCCCATTGTGTGACAAAGGTTGTCTTCTCCATGTCCTCAGGCACCATTTTGATTTGGTTGTAGCCTGAGAAACCGTCCATGAAGGAAAACACTTTGTGCTGCATCGTATTGTCAACCAGAATATCAATGTGGGGGAGTTGAAAATCATCCTTAGGGCTTGCCCTATTTAAATCTCTATAGTCCATGCACATTCGTACCTTGCCGTCTTTCTTAGGCACGGGATCAAACATTGGCAACCCATTGCGAATAAGAGGTGACAACCAAGAATCCATCATTGAATTGCTTCATGACTTCGGCTTTAATATTTTCCGATATATCTGGTCGCGTTCGACGAACCTTTTGTTTTACTGGAGGACAGTCCTATTTTGTAGGTAGATGATGTACTACAATATCTGCATCAAGTCCTGGCATGTCTTCATACGACCAGGCAAAGGCCTCAACATACTCATGTAGCAACTGAATCAAACGCTCTTTGACACTGGGTTCCAGATTGGTACCCACCTTGACTTCTCTTTTGTCTTCTTTGGTACCTAGGTTGATTGTATCCACGGGTTCCTCATGGGACTGATTGGTTCTCTCTTCTTGTTGTAGTAATCTGGAAAGTTCTCCTGGTACTTCGCAATCTTCCTCACCTTCGTATTCGAATTGGTAGATTCGATTTTCAGAGTCACAAAAGGCCATAGCAGAACCGTTATCCATGGGATCCCGAATGGATGTAGATCTGCATTGTGAGTGTGAGTGTGTGTAAGGGTATATCTATCTTTGAAAGAAATGAAAATGTAAAAAGAAAAACAATGAGCACAAAGTTTGTATACAAAAACATCCATGATGCGTTGATGTCATATGGAAATGAGATAATAACCCTTACAAATGGACCATGGTTCCTTGGGTAAGACACAAGGTTTTAAGAGTCTGAATTGTTTTAATATTACAAATCCAACAAAATGTAAAGATAAATTACTGTGGGATAAAAGTGACCAGGATAAAATCTCTGGCCTCCAGTTGTTGAGCCCTCCACTGAAAGTTGGGAAGATCCCATCCTCCAGGTTGTAGCTGTCTTTGTCATCCTCCACCACATTGACTTCGCGGTTGTTGATCTTCAAGGGTGGTCTTCTGACACGAGCATGGCGTACAACCTTCTGGACACCTGAAGTGAAACCTAAGCCAAACTTGTTAGATTTGTATGGGATATCTGGGAGTTATCCCCAAATAGTGCACCCACCTTCTTTTATCACTGCCTTGGCGTCCTTCAAAGATGAAATCCTGAGTGGAGGCCTTGTAATCTTGGGAACTTGAGACACAGTTTTGGTCACTGCCACATCTTGTGGGACTTCTTCAAAGTGCTAGAATGGAGTTTCAATAAATTCACCATCTAACTCCATATATCTGAAGGAATTGAGATGGCTGATCATATACTCTTCTTCTCCAGGAATGGTGATAATCTTCCCTTGAATTGGATATTTCAGCATTTGGTGTAGCGTAGAAGTAACAGCGCAAGCATTGTGGATCCAAGGTCGGCCCAACAAGCAAGAATATGAAGGGCGGATATCCATTACATAAAAAGTTGAATCAAATGTTTGGGTTCCAACCTTTATGGGGATATCCACTTCCCCATGCACCATCCTTTTTGAGCCGTCAAAGGCTCTCATTACTATGTTGCTTGATTTCAATGTCAATCCCTCACAGTCAAGCCTATCAAGAGCCTTTTTAGGCAATACATTCAGAGATGAACCTGTTTCAACCAAGACATGCGCCAAGGTTGTGCCCCTGCATTCAACTGAGATGTGCAATGCCTTATTATGTTTCCTCCCTCTTGGCGTTAAATCAGCATCTGAAAAACCTAAACCATTATCTGCAGTTAAGCTGGCTATGCAGTCTTGAAACTGATCGGCTGATGTTTCTTGGGGTACATGGGAGGTTTTAGGAATTTTACAAATGCCTTTGCATGTGCCTTGGAACATAGTAGTAAAGCCATCATGGAAATTTTGGATGGAGTTTTCCCCAGTTGCTCAACTATATTGTAGTCGCTTATTTTTATGATTTTTAGAATTTCCTCCATCTCTTTCTGAGAGGTCTCAGGGATATCCAATGATTGTGCCTTCGTCCGGACATGCTCAACCATAATACTTTTACCTCGAGTTTCAGTTGATTCGGCAACAGGAATGTAAGTAGGAGTAATAACAGGGGTTGTATTAACTTTGTCAATTGGAGTACTAGAAGAGATGATTGTAGGACTGGGAACAACCTTTGGAGGAGCAACAATAACTGGAATGATTACTGGTCCAGAAACTACTTTTGGGGGAGCAATTTCTGGAGATAATATCCTTCCGCTTTGGGTAATCTTGCTAGTCCCTGGAATATTACTGATATCGGAGTCGACTTTCTCAGAACTTGAATCATCGACAGCTGGACAATCTTGCTTGATACCATGGTAGTAGACATCCCCTCCATAATTCCATGGTACGATTGTTTGATGAATACGAGACTGGTCCAGGCATTGTAATTATAAAAGGATCTACTTTTGGAACTGATGTAATTCTAACGGGTCTTTTGGTGGAGACCCTGGAAGAATTGGAGAAAATGGTAACGATGGAAACATCATTATAAGAAACAGTTGGAACAGAAGTCTTTTCGAACAAAATTTCCTTGTTATCTATTAGGTACTGAACGCCTGCTTTCAACAAAGGACAGCTAGTTGGTGAGGACAAACATAAATGAAAGCTTTCATCACAGCCTGGGAAAACACTGGAATTCAATAAGTTCTTTTTGATAATTAGGAGTGGGGTCATAAGTCCATCACCTGAAGTAACATACATATCTTCTTCAACGGCGTTGGCATTATGGCCGTGCTTGGGCATAAGGGCATAAATGACATTGGGATTTTATGGCGCATCAAATTCAATCTCTTTGGCTTCAAGGAGGTCTTGTACTTTGTTCTTCAGAGCCCAACAGTTGTTAGTGTCATGACCGGGACTCTCAGAGTGGTATGCACAACGGGAATTAGGATGATAGTGATGAGAGGTTGTGTTAGGGTTCTTTGGAGCTTCTTTCAAGGTCACTAGATTGGATCTTAACAAATGTGGAAATAATTGAGATAGTGTCATATTAATTCGGGTGAATTTTCCGACTGGTCTTTCCATTCTTGGTTGGTTGTTTCTTTGTTGATCAGGCGCAAGTTTAGGAATCATAACAGCCCCCACCATAGGACGGTGTTCAGATCTATCTTGATTTCTCTAAGGATATATAGTAACCACTTCTTTCTTTCCGATGAATGGCTTCCTTACAGCAGCAGAGGATGCATCTTTTTGAATCTTTCCATTCTTTATCCCGGCTTCTACCCTTTCTCCGGTTAATATCAATTCAGTAAAACCTGCCGATGAACTCCCAATTAAATGATTAAATAAAGGACCAAACAGGGTGCCCAAAAACATGTCTACCAACTCTCTTTCAGATAGGGGAGGTTGAACTCTTCTGGCCAAGTCTCTCCATTTTTGCGCATAGTCCTTGAAGCCTTCACTTGAAACCATGGCCATACTATGGGGTTGAGTACGAGTGGATGCAAGATCAACATTGTATTAGTATTGTTTGTAAAAGGCCGTAGCAAGATCTTCCCAGTTATGAATATTGGCTCTTTCTAACTGATAAAACCAGTCAAGTTGAGTTCCAGACAGACTGTCTTGGAAGAAGTGTACCCATAAATCTTTGTCAGCGGTATGGGGCTGGATTTTCCTCACATAGGACCGGAGATGCATTTTGGGGCATGAGACTCCGTCATATTTGGCGAACACATGTGCTTTGAATTTTGGAGGAATGACAATCCCCGATACTAAGCCCAACTCCTCAAAGTCCAATCCATGCACTTTTTGTATTTCCATTGCACTCAACCGCTCTTCTAGATGCTTATACTTGTCGTCGACTGGAGGGTATTATTCTTCATAATAGTCTTCCTCTTCCTCTTCCTCTTCTGAATCAGATTAAACAATTGTTTCCTTGCCCTCCCCATCTTGATTGTCTTTCTCATCGGATGTCGTTGCAAAGTCTAAGGCCCTTCTTGTTTTCCCTTGGGATCTTCTTCCCATGTTCATAATTCTAGTTATTTTCTTCGTCTTCTTTTTCTTCTCCTCAACCAGCAAGGTCTTCAACTCTTCTTGTCCTTTGGCCAGAGTTAAGAACAACTGTTGAAACTGTGCATTCTGAGCTTGGAGGTCCTTCACCATTTGCTCGAGATCTATCTTACTGAAATAAACAGTAGAGAGATGAGGAGACTTGTTGCAAGAAACCTGCTTATGTTATGATGAATGGTAAATGCATATGCAATGATTTCAAGGATTTTAAGATTCAAATTTGTTTTAGACAAAAAGGAAACACACGTTATATTAATACATTAAAGCTTTGAGTACATCAATGCCTTCTTGGGCAAAAGAAATACAAAAAATCTAAGATAGAAAGGTAGTACGCATCCTCTTTGGTGCGATGTAGGCATTCAGAGTCTGCTCCTCATAAAGTAGCCTAGTGAGTTCCAAAACCTTCTTCTCGCTTGCGTAGAATTGGGCTTCGAAAGTATCTCGCTCCCCCTTGAGTTGTATCCAATCCCTTTGTAGGTCTTCAAGAGAAGTGGGCATGTCAGGATGTAGAATAGTGTATGGAACATCTCCTTCCATGACAGGCTCAATGATTACCGGGAGAATGGAGGGATAAGGCATCATAAGATTCTGAGCACGAGTTCGTACCCACTTGAGGTAAGGCTCAAGAGGGATGGAATTTTTATGCCCCAAAGTCTTGCTATCTACCTTGTTCAACATCCTCCATGCTCGGATAAATCTCTGGCGAAGACCTTGATCGTCATTGTCGTAGTCAAATACCAAACCTTGAATCAGCATCTCGTGCGGGCCATCCCTTCGGGCGTAACCAAACTGTCTTAAGGATAAGCAGGGGTTGTAGGTGATAGCTCCCCTAATGCCAAGTAAAGGGACATTAGGAAATTCTCCATAACGGTCGATAATAGTAACATTCTCTATGGATCAGGAGCACCAATGAATGTCTGAATGTTTGAGCGTCATCAACCTTTGTGACCACCTTGAACCTTGCTCATTCTTTAATACAGATTGGGGAAGATGCGAAATAAACCATCTTTCCAAGAGAGGAGTGCAACACATAAGGATACCTCTTTTCCTCATAGTGCTAGTGTGAAAAGAATGTAGGATGTCCCCTAGCAAAGTAGGCCCCGGGTTGTGGGATATGAAGATTTTAACGGCGTTTACATCTATGAGTTGGTCAGGATTTGGAAACAAACCATCCCATAGATAAGGAGAGCCACAATTTCCTCAAAGGCTTGCAGGTCCAAAGAATTCCAACAGTTTTGGGCTTTCTCAAACAAGAACTTTGCTAGGAAACCTTTGACACCATCAACATTTTAAGTTATATCCATTATTTGATCAAGGGTTGATCATGATTCCTCAAGGAATGCCCTAAATTCATCAAAACCCAAAAGTTGCTAAATTATGGTTTCTCAAGAAAAGTCAACCAAACTTTGACCAAGCATAACTTCCTCATACTTTATTAGAAATTTTCCATCCAAGGTTCATTTTGAAGATAATACAATTCCATACAATTCATATTCAGCCCTCAAGTTCAAAATATGCACTCACAAAAAGATATGAATTTCCATATTATAGGTCATTTTGAAAAGTCAACAAAAACACTTTTTGGGTCAAAGCTTCTTACATGAACATGGAAGACCCAATTGAGATGAGACCAAAAGGGTTGCTTAGGGGACATCCTAAGATTTATAAAAAGTCCAATAACAACTTTCTAGGATTAAAATTGGAAGAGATATGCCTTGTCAAAATTGACCCTTTTTGCAAAATTGCCAAAAGTCAAATGTGCTCAAAAATGCATTTTTTGCCAAACGGGCCTAACTTTTTATGCTTGCACCTCACTTATAACATGGTCCACGACCCCAATATTCACTCACATGTTTTTTGCTTCATTATTTATTTTATTTTGATTTTTTATTTATTTAAAATTGAATTAAATCAAATAATTGGTAAATAATAGCAAATATTTGTTTTGATTGGATTTTTGGACAAAATCACAAGCTCATTATGCTGGCATATCAGAATCAAATCAAATCAAAGCTAATTGGAACAATAATGGCATGATTAGGCCAAATTTGGAAGGAGATCATACCATATGAAAACCAAATCCAATTTCCATAAATTTCAAGATACAAGTTGTTTTTTACAACCCTAATTCACTCTAGTAGAAATACATAACGCAACCAAGGCAAGAGAACAAGGATTGAGGTCATGAAAGTCATCAAGCAAACTCAAATTTTTGAAGAAAAAGTGTGGATCGGATTTCAATTTAGAGGACGATTCAAGGTGATTCAAAGCCACGAATCCACTCCTGGACATCCTCTGAAGCGATTGCAAGCATCACCAAGCCTCCACAAGCCTAGAAACACGCTACACGACCGTCACATTTTGCTTCTCTTTCAAAATTCGATTACTATAATTCTTGCATCATAAACATGTTTTAATGGTATGTATGTGTTTGTTATCATGTTTGCAACATATTGGATTGGTTTAATTGATGTTTTAGTGCATATATTGATAGTTGCCATTGCTAGGGTTTGAGGTCGTATTTTAGGGTCTCTTGATACAAGTAAAATTAGACCAAGAACAAGGTACTGGGATGATCGTGGCATCAAGACCAATTTATTCCTGGTCTTTGAATTCATTTATCATGTGTATTGCTTAATGTTTGAAGACCGCAGGTTGTAGCTACGAACACTTGTCCGTAGGTAAAAGTACAAGGGGCTAAGACGACGGTCTCAACAAAGGAGACGGTGACTTGTCACCACCTCACTGGATGATTTGAATTTCACGTGTGTTTTTGATTTAGTTACTTGGTTTCACATATTATGTTTTGTTGTTATTATATGAACAAATAGGAACAACATCTCAGATGGAAAAGCGAGTTAGTGGTAAGTGTGAGGACATGGGTTCGATCCCAGGTCCCAGCGTTTTCTTTGTTTTAATTCTCCTTTACAGATCTGGTGCTACTCTCATCCAAACGCCCACCGTAGGCCATCACCATCCAACCAATGGATGCGCCTCATGTCCAGATCCAACGCCCATCAAATGAAAGACCATGGTGCATCAATAACAAGGAGCAATATAGGATATCAAACGTGGGAATGGGGCTTCAGCTTGCTGGGCCTAACAATTCAGCAACCCCCCCTAATTTCTTCAGCAAACAGGCCCAATTTATTTTTTTTACTTCTTTTATTTATTTTGTTCTATTTAATTATTTGTTTCACAAATTAATTCTTTTTATCAACTACAAAAAAAACATAAAATCACAAAAAACACCCAAAAATCATTTTTTTTCATAAAATAGTTATTTTCTTTTATTAATTAATTTAGTTTAAATTAGGTTAATTTAATGCCTTTTCATAATTAAAACTAATTAGAAATTAGGGTTGTAAGTAATTAATTTTTCTCCAAAAAATAACCAAATTATTTTTTAATTAGATTTTAGGTCTCAATTAATTCTTCGCATTTAATTCGTCGCGCGTGTTTTAATTACCGTTTATATTATTATTTATGTAACTGTTTCGAGGTTGTAATAGATTTCAATTAGGGTTTTAATTTCCGCATTTTATTTTCAGTTAAATAATTATGTATCTGTGAAAGCCATGTAATAGTTAGGATTTCTATTTTTGCACTTTAAATTTCCGCAATTATTAATTGTTAGATGTATGCTAATAGGATTGTATGGCAAGAACATTTGAAAATTAAAACGGTAGATAACCTAAATGTGCAAAGAAAAACTAACTGAAAAAAGCTCACTCGCACATGCTCACTCCTAGGGTTTACTCCACTTCGGTTGCCTTTGGTTAAGCGGTCATGAAGTATAGGGTTTGTTAGTGGTCGTCCTCTAGCCCTGAAAGATCTCAAATGACCCATTCGGATGTTACCTCGGAAACAGATATTTAAGGCTCTAGGATGATTACTAACACCTCCTAACATTGCTTTTGTGACCGTATTTGTCCCTTCGAACGTCCCTTAAAACTCCAACGACAGTGCTACCTATTCCTTAATAATGGGATAGCGTTGTCTAAAGGAAAACGAACAGTCTTTTTCGAGTAGGTAGATTAACTTTTAAGTACTTGCTCAAACAAACTTTTCACACCAACACCTTTCAAACAATTTTCAAAACACCTTCGTCACATCCTTAGGGACTGATACAAGGGTTATCACGAAGCAAAAAAATTTCAAAACAAACACACACAAGCAATTTTAAAATGATCAAGTACCTAAGAGCCCGTGGAAAACCACTGATAGAAAGGGTGCTTACACCTTCCCTTTCTATAATCTACCCCCCGTACTCAGAAGTATTCTCGAAAAAGGTTGTTTCTGTTCTTTTTCCTTTTCCTGACTGGATGAAATAAAATTCGGTGGCGACTCTTGCTTACTGCGACATTTTGCAAACAAAAAACGTAAAACACAAACCAGTATTAACCAATCGGTTCTGCCACCATATCACAGAACTGACGACTCTGTTGTGGAATAAAATAAAGCGGGGTTTACCTTAGGATCTAGGTCATTTCAAATTTTCTTTCTTGTTTGTTTGCTTTACTCTTAAAGGGTTTTGCTTGGGTTACTATAGATCATACACCCGGATCTGGGGGCACTTATTAGGTACACATCAATAGATCGTGGAGACTGTATGGTGTAGACCGATATGGTTTAAGAGATGGCTGTGTTGGTGTGGCACTTTGGTTGGTACCAGTTTCCTTCGTGGGGAAACGAGGAGAATACGGGGCCGCCGCGTGGTGTCATGAAGCACTAACGGACCTTAGAACCTTAGTTGAACAAACTTTCCCATTAGAAAGTAGTGAGATAGCCGGCCTCGGTATAGAGATGAGGATTGGTTGATACTCGATACTACACTCATTGAGATCAGACTTTCAGGATATTTCGGCTGCAAGAAAAGATTGCTTGAGCTGAGACAATGCCCGATAAAGGATGGTCAGTGATATTGAGATCCCTTAGAACCCGGTTAATTTTTAAGACAGGTTTGAAACCAACTAAACTTCAAGAGGGTATGACCTCTAACTTCATGCATGCCTTAAACCTAAGGACTTGGTGTGATTTGTCTGTATTTGTTGTACCTGTGGTTTATCATGACATCATGCATCATAACATATCATCCATTCTTATTGCACTAACCATTTCAAAGAACAAGGGAATTTATCTTTGTTCTGTTTTGCAGATCATGGCTTCCGTTCGTAGAAACACTATCCTAATCAGCTTTGTGAAGATACCTTCCCAACTCAAAGAGCTAGTATCAAAGGTTTCCGAAACTTCTGCGTTCGCTAAGAGACATGGTCGACTTCTCAACCTGGTTACTTAAAACTTTGATGAACAAATGATGAGTGTTCTCTTTCAGTTCTTTGACCCCAAGCACCACTGCTTCACCTTTCTAGACTATCAGTTAGTGCCTACCATGGAAGAATTCTCTCAACTGTTGGATATACCCATTCTTGAATTGTTGCCCTTCACATGTCTGGAAGAAGTTCCTAAGCCAGAAGTCACTGCCTCAGCTTTACATCTAAAACGAGCCGATGTGGTATCCAATTGGGAAACAAGAAGCAGAGTCAAGGGTTTTCTATCCAAGTTTCTGATAGACAAGGCCCAACTGTTTTGGGATGATATGGATTTTCAGGCTTTTGAGGAGGTCTTGGCTCTCCTAATATATGGGTTATTCCTATTCCCTAATCCAGACTCATTCATAGATGTGAATGCTATCAAGATCTTCCTCTCTCGCAACTCTGTGCCTACCTTGCTCGGAGATATTTTGCACACTTTCCATACTCGTACCATGAAGAGAATAAGGGTTCTTATGTGTTGCACGCCATTGCTGTCGAGGTGGTTTATTTCTCACCTCCCTAAGTCCATACTGAAGAATGAAGAAGGTTTGGGTTGGTCACAAAGGATAATGTCACTCGCTCACATGGATATTCTCTGGTGTTCCCGAGCTATGGAAAACACTACTATTATTGACCGCTATGGGGAGTACACTAATGTCCCGCTACTTGGCAACAGAGGGGGTATAACCTACCATCCCTGTTTAGCTCTGCGACAATTTGGTTACGCTCGAAGAGATGGTCCCCATGAGTTACTTATTGAGGGCATTATGTTCAACTATGAGGATGATGTTCACGAGTATCGCCGGAGGTTCATACGAGCTTAGGGCATGGTAAATCGATCTGGCGCCAGGGCTTTGGGGCCAACGATTTCCATTCCTATGGAACCTTACCTCCAATGGGTATGAGCTCACACCCAGAAGCTTATGATGCCCTATGTGGCCGTTTCACCAATGATTGTGGAACCCACTACTAAAGGGGGGTATTCCTTACACAGTTCTATATCCTTATATGCCCACTGATCTTGAAGAGTTATAGAGGTCTTGGATTCAGTTGAAGAAGGAGCGAGATACTTACAGGGATCAATTCCATGCTCAGTAGAGGAAGGTTTTAGAGCTCACGAAGCAACTCCATGAGGAAAAAGGACTCAATGTCTATCTCGACACGAAGAGGAAGCATCCATGGGATTTTTGATTTCTTTTCTAGGTTTAGATTTGTTTTTAATTGTAACGCCTAAAAGGCATTTGAACTTTGAATTCAGCTAATAAAATCTTTGTTTATTTTGGTTTGCAAATTTAAATTTCCCAAAGTCTTTGAAATCATTGCATGTGCATCCCATTCATAGCATTGCATGTACATGTACCATTTCAGGTTTCTCATCTCCTTCGCTGTTTATTTCAGCAGAAATGTCTTCCTAACAAAGCATCAAGGACCTTCAGGCGCAGAATGCCCAGTTCCAACAAATGCTCATAAGTCTGGCAAAAGGGCAGGAGGATCTGAAAGCCCTCATCCTGAAAGAGAAAAAGAAAAAGAAGAAGGCTGCCGATATTCTGAATATGGGAAGAAGGTTTAGAGAGCGGTTGAAGCGACAAGTCGATCTGACCTCTTCATCCAAGGAAGGGGAGAATCAAGAAGAAGAGAAGGATCCCAGTCCTGCAGTTTCTGACAATGATACCAACTACAATGATGAGCAGTATCCTCCTACTGAGGATAGATACAAGTAGTTGGAAGATCGTTTGAGTGCCATGGAAGTTCAGAGGATACCTGGGCTGGATTTCGAAGATTTGGGATTGGTGTCGGGAGTGGTCATCCCGCAGAAGTTCAAAGCTCCAGTTTTTGCTAAGTATAATGGGGTGTCCTGCCCAAAACTCCATCTTCACTCTTATGTCAGAAAGATCCATCCCCACACTGCTGATAGAAATTTGTGGGTTCATTTCTTTCAAGATAGTCTGTCAGGGACTCAGCTTGAATGGTTCTACCAACTGGAGGGAGCCAATGTCTGAAATTGGGAAGATCTGGCTGCTGCGTTCTATAAGCAGTATCAATACAACGCCGACCTTGCTCCTACTCGTACTCAACTCTAGAGTATGTCCATGGGTGCAAGTGAAGGCTTTAAGGACTATGCACATAAATGAAGAGACTTGGATGGAAGAGGTCAACCCCCGTTGTCTGATAGGGAGTTGGTTGATATGTTTTTGGGGACGCTATCTGGTCCATTCTTTAATCATTTGATCGACAGCTCGTTAGTGGGTTTCACCGAGCTGATTTTAACTGGAGAAAGAGTAGAAGCTGGGATTTAGAGCGGCAAGATACAGAAGGATGCCTCTTCGAGTTCAGTAAAGAAGCCTTTTGCTGGTAAGAAGGAAGCCAGCACCATCTACATCCCGAGGGGCCAAAATAGGGATGAACATCGTTAGATAGTAAGTGTTATAATGATACCTAGGCCTTCCGTTACTCCACAATGCAACAATCAACAAAGGGTGGAAAGACCACAACGACAGTTTACCCAAATCAACATGACATTGGATGAAGTTCTATCTCATCTGTTGAGATCCAACTTGGCCACCTTGAAAGAGGCTCGCAAGAATCCAAATACCACATCTCCCCGATATAATCCAAATGCTCGGTGTGCCTATCATTCTGAGAGTCCTGGCCACGATACCAATGAATGCTGGGCTCTAAGAAATAAGGTACAAGATCTGATTGAAGCCAAGGAAATTGAGTTCGATGCTCCGGAGAAACCCAATGTCATAATTGTTCCCATGCCTAAGCATAGTCGTGGAGTTAATGCTGTTGGTACCGACTTGTTTGTGACCTTGGTTGATGAAGTTTATACTCCTCTCATGACTTTGAAGAAGAATTTGCTGTTGGCCAGTTTATTTCTGGGTTATGGTGAAGGTTACCACAAGTGTTCATTTCTACCTTCTGGTTGCCATTTGTTGAAGTCAGGTGTTCAACGATTGATGGAAAGCAAAGAAATTTTGTTCGAGAAAAATTTGGTTCCCGTTGTTCCATCTGAATACATCGCCATTATAACCATTTCCGCCAATCCTTCCAAGGTCTCCTCGAGAAGACCTGTTAGGATTACATCTGCTCCAAGAATCGCTCCGCTGATAATCACTGTTCCTGGTCCTGTCCCGTATGTCTCGGACAAAGATGTCCCCTGGCATTATGGTGTCGATGTGTACTATCATGGGATCAAACAAGATTTGAAAAATGAAGAGGTTGATCCTGATATTGATAACATTGTCAGAACCAACAAAGTTACCCGAAGTGGAAGGGTCTTCTCTCCCAAGATTTCCCCGAAGACTGTCAACAAGCCTATTGTCATTCCATCTGCTGTTCCTGCTAGTACATCAACTACTGCTCCTATTCTTACTCCAGTTATTACCCCTGACGGTGAATCCTCTGATACCCGCGACAAAGAAGTTATAGATGAGCCTTCCCAGACGGAGGCACCTAGAAAAATTATTGTGGAAGCCTCTAAGCAGGAGATAGAGGAAATACTGAAGATAATTAAAAAAATGACTACAATATGGTCGAGCAGCTGAGGCAGACTCCCTCAAAGATATCCATGTTGTCTTTGTTGTTGTGTTCCGAAGCCCATGCGAAGGCTTTGATTTGATTCCTCAAGACTGTACATGTGTCGCAAGAGACTTCAGCCGATCAATTTAAAGATTGCATGGCTAGCCTGACTGCTGACAATGGGCTGGGTTTTTCAGATGCAGACTTGACACCAAAGGGAAGGAAGCATAATGATGCTTTGCATTTCTCGATTGAATGCAGGGGCACCACTATGGCTCATGTGTTGGTAGATACGGGGTCTTCACTGAATGTTATGCTGAAAAAGGCGTTGGACCGATTGGATTGCGAGGGTTTGACTCTAAAGCCAAGTAACATTATGGTAAAGGATTTTGATGGGTCGAAGAGAATGGTACATGGGGAGGTGGACATCCCTATCAAAGTGGGTTCTCAGACTTTTGGGTCCATCTTCTATGTGATGGACATCAGGCCATCGTATTCTTGTTTGTTGGGTCGCCCTTGGATCCATGAGGCTGGGGGGAAGGTACTTCCACACTACACCAAATACTGAAGTATTTGGTAAAAGGGAAGATTGTCATTGTGCGGGGTGAAGATGAGTATATGGTGAGCCACCTCAATTCCTTCCGGTACATAGAGATGGATGGGGAATTCATAGAAACTCCTTGTCAGAACTTTGAAGATGTCCCTCAGATCTTGGCATCAACTGAAACTACTACCAGCAGCAAACCTCCTCTGAAGATGTCTTCCCTCAAGGACGCCAGGGCCTTGGTTGAATAAGGTGGGTGTGCCAATTGAGGTCAGCTCCATGATTTCACTCACAAAATTGATAAATTTGGTTTGGGCTTTACTACAGGGGCTCAAAGGGCTATTCGACGTGCTCGGGCTGGAGGACCTCCCCTGCATATTAGTAATCGTGGGATTAATTCCATTGAAGATAGCAATGAGGACTCAGACATTGACAGCTGGATCTACCCAACTACCAACGGTGGACCGAGTAACTGGACAGCTAGGGACTTTATACCAGTTTCTTTTATTCTGCAGTAATTGACTTACTTGTTTTGAGATTTGTAATAAACAATTTAAAACTTTATGGCCTTATGCCTTTCCCGAGGCACATTGGTTTTGTTTGTGAGGGCTAGTATTTGTCATTTCATATATCATTAATAAAGCATTGGACGTTTCTTGCATACAAATTTTGCGCTCTCTGTTTTTCTTTTCTGTTTTCACTTTATCAAAACAGTTATTCTCTTACACACACTCACGTATCATAATGCAGATCCATATCCACTCTAGATCCCATTGATAACAGCTCTGCTACTGCCATTTATGACTTCAAAAATCCCATCAACCAAGCTGAAGACGAAGGTGAGGTGCCTGGAGAACCTGCTAGACTATTACAGCAGGAAGAAAGGGCTATACAACCTCATGAGGAGCCGGTCCAGACAATGAATTTGGGTACCGAGGATGAAAAAAAAGAGGTTAAAATAGGTGAAAATATGGAGCTTAGCGTCAAACAGAGGTTGATACAGATGTTGCACTACTATGTTGAGATCTTCGCTTGGTCCTATGAAGACATGCCTGGTTTGGACACTGATATTGTGGTACATCGCCTGCCGATTAAAGAAGACTATCCTCTAGTTAAACAAAAGGTCTTTCGTATGCATCCCTAAATGTCATAGAAGATCAAGGAAGAGGTCAGAAACAGTTCGACGCAGGATTCTTAGCTATCACTTCTTATCCACAGTGGGTTTTCTAACGTCGTTCTGGTACCTAAGAAGGATGGTAAGGTACGAATGTGTGTGGATTACAGAGATCTGAACAGGGCAAGCCCCAAGGATGACTTCCCATTTCCTCACATTGATGTTCTGGTTGACAACACCGCACAGCATAAAATCTTCTCCTTCATGGACGGTTCCTCTGGCTACAACCAGATCAAGATTGCCCCTGAAGACATGGAGAAGAAAACCTTCGTCACACAGTGGGGAACCTTCTGCTACAAGGCGATGCCTTTTGGGTTAAAGAATGCTGGGGAAACTTATCAGCACGCCATGGTCGCTTTGTTCCATGATATGATTTACCACGAGATCGAAGTCTATGTTGATAACATGATAGCCAGGTCTCAAACTGAGGAAGAGCACCTGGATCATCTACAAAAGTTGTTCGACAGGTTTAAGATATATAAGTTGAGGTTGAATCCGAACAAGTGCACCTTCGGGGTAAGGTCTGGTAAACTTCTGGGTTTCATTGTCAGCAACAAAGGCATCCAAGTAGATCCCGCAAAGGTAAAAGCTATACAAGAAATTCTAGCTCCCCGTACAGAGAAGGAAGTTAGAGGTTTCTTGGGACGCTTGAATTATATCGCCAGGTTCATTTCACATCTGACTGCTACTTGTGAGCCAATCTTCAAGCTTATGAAAAAAGATCAAGTGGTAAAATGGAATGATGAATGCCAGACCGTTTTCGAAAGAATCAAGGAATATCTTCAAGAACCACCAATTCTGATGCCTCCAGTTGAAGGAAGACCTTTGATATTATACTTGACAGTGCTAGACAATTCAATGGGGTGTGTGTTGGGGCAGCATGACGAGTCTGGTCGAAAAGAGCACGCAATATACTACCTTAGCAAAAAGTTTACCGAGTGTGAGACACGATGCTCATTGCTCAAGAAAACTTTCTGTGCTTTGGCATGGGTTGCTCGCCGACTGAGACAGTATATGCTGACTCACACTACCTTGAAGATATCGAAGATGGATCCGATCAAGTATATTTTTGAGAAGCCCGCTCTCTCCGGTAGGATAACAAGATGGAAGATGATCTTAACGGAATACGACATCCAATACACAAACCAAAAATCAATCTAGGGAAGTGTATTGGCTGATCATTTGGCACATCAGGCCATGGATGACTTCCGGTCCATGAATTTTGAGTTCCCGGATGAGAATATCATGTTGGTAACTGACTATGAAGAACCTGGACCGAATGAATGACCTGAGGAAGGATCCCAATTGTCTATGTATTTTGATGGAGCCTCGAACACACTGGGTAATGGCGTCGGCGCTGTAAATATATCTCCTGAGGGCTGTCATACTCTGTTCACTGCCCGATTATGTTTCAACTGTACCAACAACATGGCAGAGTATGAAGCGTGCATCATGGGTCTTAGGTCTGCTATCGACCTAAGGATCAAGTTCTTGAGTGTATCCGGGGATTCCGCTTTGGTGATAAGTCAGATCAAAGGTGAATGGGATACGAAGCACTCGAATCTCATCCTGTACAAAGAGTACGTATTGACATTGCTCCCACACTTTGAGGAGGTAACCTTTGAACATTTCCCACGAGAGGATAACCAATTAGAGGATGCGCTAGCTACTATGTCTTCTATGTTCAAGGATAGGTGGGACAATGAAGCTCCGCAAATCACGATTGAGAGGTTAGATGAACCAACACACTACTGTGAAATCGATACCGAAGAAGTGGCAGACAAACCTTGGTTTCATGAGGTGAAAAGGTATCTCGAGGCTCAAGAGTATCCCGAAGGGTCATCTGTCAACGATAAGAAGTTTCTGAGAAGGTTCGCTACAAAGTTTTTCCTCAGTAATAAAATCTTCTATAAACTCAACCATGACTCCACACTACTACGGTGTGTTGACAAGAGCGAAGCAGAGAGGATCATGACAGATCTACATGAAGGCACCTTCGGAACCCATTCTAGTGGACATACCATGGCAAAGAAGATCCTACGGGCAGGATACTACTGGTCCATTATGGAAGCCGATTGTTATCAAAACTCTCGAACTTGTCATAAATACCAAATCTACACTGATAAGGTGCATGTGCCTCCGGTCCCCTTAAACATCTTGACAGCCCCGTGGCCCTTTGCAATATGGGGCATCGACATGATCAGAGAAATTAGGCCCACCGCTTCCAATGGACATCGCTTCATCCTAGTAGCCATTGATTATTTCACAAAATGGGTTGAGGAAGCCTCTTTAGCTACAGTAACCAAGATCATCGTGGCGCGGTTTATCCGACATAATCTGATCTGTCGATATGGGGTTCCAGAGAGAAATATTACTGACAATGGTACGAATCTCAACAACACAATGATCATCAAGCTCTGTAAACAGTTAAAGATACAACATCATAATTCTTCTCCCTACCGGCCGAAGATGAATGGCGCTGTTAAATCAGCTAACAAGAACATCAAGAAGATTGTACAGAAGATGACAATGACATATAAAGACTGGCATGAGATGTTGCCATTTTCTCTTTATGGGTACCGTACCTCAACCCATACGTCGACAGGGGCAACACCCTACTCTCTGGTGTATGGAATGGAGGCAGCCCTATCCATCGAAGTCCAAATACCTTCTCTCAGGATCATGAAGGATACGGGTTTGAACAAAGACGACTGGATCCAAACCCGACTTGATCAGTTAAATCTAATTGATGAAAAAAGACTTACTGCTATCTGTCATGGTCAGACGTATCAAAAGCAAATGATCAAGGATTTTAATAAGAAAGTCAGACGCCAATAATATCAAGTCGGGGATCTAGTGATTAAACGCATCATACTACCTCAAGGTGATCCCAGGGGCAAATGGATCCCCACGTACGAAGGGCCATTTGTGGTTAAGAACATTTTCTCGGGAGGAGCTATGATTCTAACCACCATGGATGGTGACGACCTTCCTCACCCTGTCAATGCAGACATAGTGAAAAGATACTACGCCTAATCGAAGACCCGCTAGGTTGACCGGCCTAGGCAAAAATAAGGGCTTCCCGGCGAACCAAAAGGGTTCGGGCAAAAGTAAGGGATGAAAATGAAAAAAATCTGTACACCCGGAAAGTCAAAAACCCGAAAGGGCGGCTTGGGGAAAAAAGGGTATCCCGGTGGACTGAAAACCCGAAAGGGCGGTCCAGGCAAAAATTAGGGATATAAAGCGTACCACTATGTCTCATTAGATCATCTTGTGACTAGACTTCGGTATCGACTATCAAGCTCGGACGACACCAATCCATCTGATCAACTTTCGCCCAAGAAGCAAAGTGATGAGACGCTTGAAGATATAAAGGAAATAGCAGAGTTGGGGCCCAATGGGGTGTTTCACATAGCTGTTTTTCTTTATATAAATTTGTATAGCTTCTATTTTTACGGCGGCATTCTCTTACTAGAGCGTCCGCCTCTTTGTACAAAACGCCTATTACAGGCCGTCTTCAAAAATCAATACAAAATTATTTTCACTTCGAGTTTGTTTTTGTTTTCTGTTTTGTTTTGCAAAAACGTCCAATGACTTATTTTTTATATATGCATTTGAAAATGATTGCTACTCATAAACATTTACATAAGAAACAAAAGACAATTACTCGTAATTCCATAAATAGGGAAAAAAAAGAAGTGCCAAACCTGACGGTTACTCCACCCAGCAGAAGTTCATAACCGCGTGCGAGTCAGTAAAATTCATCCCCCAAGCAGAGTTTATTTCACTGGACACAGAGGCTCAATCCCTGACAGAATTCATCACTTCAGCTACAAGAATTCACTTCCTAAGTTCATTCCCCGCAGAGTTTACTCTCAAGCAGCATCTCTTCCCGACATAATATTTACAAATCTCCAGCAACCGTCAGGGATTTATTTTCCCAGGCGCGGGCATACCCTGACAACATTTCGTGAACATACATCATGACACACCCATACATATCATATACAACATAATCTCACTTATTTTGAGAACATCATTCCACCATGCATTTCATGCATCGCACATGACTAACCCTGTTATCTTTTTAGGAAAGAAAATTAGCTTTCAACAAATCCAGCAGTTATACGGGTCACGTCTGCAGACAACTAACGGAAACTCAGTTCCCTAAACCCAACGGGTAAACTAATCAACACTTTCAATTCGAAGTAACCCTACGACCCAGGTTCCTTCTCACAACCCTACTATCCAGGCTTTCATTTCGAAGTAACCCTATGACCCAGGTTCCTTCTCACAGCCCTACTATCCAGGATTTCATTTCGAAGTAACCCTACTACCCAGGTTCCTTCTCACAACCCTATTATCCAGGCTTACACTTTGAAGTAACCCTACTACACAAGTTCCTTCTCACAGCCCTACTATCCAGTCTTTCATTTCGAAGTAACCCTACTACCCAGGTTCCTTCTTACAGCCCTACTATCCAGGCTTTCATTTCGAAGTAACCCTACTATCCAGGTTCCTTCTCACAGCCCTACTATCCAGGCTTTCATTTCGAAGTAACCCTACTACCCAGGTTCCTTCTCACAGCCCTACTATCCAGGCTTTCATTTCGAAGTAATCCTACTACCCAGGTTCCTTCTCACAGCCCTACTATCCAGGCTTTCATTTCGAAGTAACCCTACTACCCAGGTTCCTTCTCACAGCCCTACTATCCAGGCTTTCATTTCGAAGTAACCCTACTATCCAGGTTCCTTCTCACAACCCTACTATCCAGGCTTTCATTTCTAAGTAACCCTAATACCCATGTTCCTTCTCACAACCCTATTATCCAGGCTTTCATTTCGAAGTAACCCTACTACCCAGGTTCCTTCTCACATCCCTAGTATCCAGGATTTCATTTTGAAGTAACCCTACTATCCAGGTTCCTTCTCATAACCTTACCATCCAGGCTTCTTCTCTCTTATCTCCAGACAAAAGTTCACGACACTGCAAGACCTGGACCTGATCAAACACGATCAATTTCGCATTTCCCCAGTAAGTCGCGGTGCAACCTGTACCCTGACCAGATATGCTGTTTGCTTTCACTTTCGTAAGCAGGAGTTATTCCCCCAGTAGAGTAACGGACAACTGAAGCTCCTAAAATTCTATTTCTCCCAAGACAGATACCAACATTCCTCAGCAGATTCCTCCTCAACAACAAGAACAGGTATTCTCATCAAAGGAATATCTCAGGAAATCAACATCCTCTAGATGGCATCTTTAAGCCCATCTCCGACGATTCCACGATTCTCCATCATATCCTAGATGATATCTTTAAGCCCATCCCTGACGATATTCTGTCATCTTCTCTAAATGGCATCTGTAAGCCCATTCCCGATATCATCAAATCAAGTGTCACTTGATACGAGTGCAAATTTCTGGGCACTTTAGTGTTCAATCATCTTCCACCTTCAGATCACGAAAGGCAGACAAGCCAATCTACATCCTCAGGTTTAAGAAGATTGAACAGGGGCAGCTGTTTTACCCCAAAATTTGCCTTCTCATTTTACTCAAAACATGCCCATAGAGATCCTCCATTTGCTCAAGGTTGCCCAAGAGTTGACCAGACACACTCTCTCATAAGACAATGTATCTTAAACTAGGGTTTCCATTTTCATCAAGATGGGTGAACTAAAAAGACTTCATATACTTTCCATGGTCCTAATATGTTCCCAAGACCTTCCATGTCAAATTTCAAGCCTTGCACAAGAAGTTTGCTCAGTCAACTGCTCAGATGCTTGAGAATCGACTGTATTAGGTCAAAAGTCAATTGTGACCCACATACACTCAAACATCAATATTTTTGGTAAACATCAACATTTTGAAGTTATATCCATCATTTGATCAAGGTTTGATCATGATTCCTCAAGGAATGCCCTAAATTCATCAAAACCCAAAAGTTGCTAAATTATGGTTTCTCAAGAAAAGTCAACCAAACTTTGACCAAGCATAACTTCCTCATACTTTATCAGAAATTTTCCATCCAAGGTTCATTTTGAAGATAATACAATTCCATACAATTTATATTCATCCCTCAAGTTCAAAATATGCACTCACAAAAAGATATGAATTTCCATATTATAGGTCCTTTTGAAAAGTCAACAAAAACATTTTTTGGGTCAAAGCTTCTTACATGAACATGGAAGACCCAATTGAGATGAGACCAAAAGGGTTGCTTAGGGGACATCCTAAGATTTATAAAAAGTCAAATAAAACCTTTCTAGGGTTAAAATTGGAAGAGATATGCCTTGTCAAAATTGACCCTTTTTGCAAAATTGCCAAAAGTCAAATGTGCTCAAAAATGCAACTTTTGCCAAACAGGCCTAACTTTTTATGCTTGCACCTCACTTATAACATGGTCCACGACCCAAATATTCACTCACATGTTTTTTTCTTCATTATTTATTTTATTTTGATTTTTTATTTATTTAAAATTTAATTAAATCAAATAATTGGTAAATAATAGCAAAGATTTATTTTGATTGGATTTTTGGACAGAATCACAAGCTCATTATGCTGGCATATCAGAATCAAATCAAATCAAAGCTAATTTGCACAATAATGGCATGATTAGGCCAAATTTGGAAGGAGATCATACCATATGAAAACTGTGATCGGTGGAATTAGAACTGACTGTTTTTTAGCTGGTTTCGCGAAATGTCGCGGTAAGCAAGAGTCGCCATCGTCTTTTATATTCTCCAACATGGAAAGGACAAAAGCACAGCAAAATTCCTTATGAGAATGTTTCTCGGTTCGGGAGGTAGATTTATAGAAAGGGAAGGTGTTAGCACCCTTTCTATCAGTGGTTATCCACGGGCTCTTAGGTACTTGCTCTTATGTTTTCAGAATTTGTTTGCTTTTCAAGTGTGTGTGGGTTTTGAAAAAGTTCGTTTGAAAAACTTCTAGGTAACTCTTGTATCAGTCCTCAAGAGTGTATGAAGTATTGTTTGAAAAAAACTTTTTGAAAGTGTGAGGTGTGAAAAGTATTTTGTTTGTTTTGAAAAGAGCAAGTACCCATGAGTCACCTACCTACCCTAAGGAATTAAGCTGTGTAAGAGTCCTTTAGATAGTGCTATCCCACCATTGAGAGGTAGGTAGCACCATCGTTGGATTTGTTCGGGTCAATTCGGTTATCGGGACAGTATGGTCACCGAAGCAATGGTAGGACACCTTAGAAGTAACCCTAATGTCCTAGATCCTTTTATCCGAGGCAACCGTTTAGAGGCAACTGGATCTTTAGACAAAGGGTGACCTCTAAGACGTCCTATACTTGATGACCACATTTCGAGACAACGAGTGAAGCGTACCCTAGGAGTGGCATGTGCTTTGTGTGTTGTTTTTCAGTTAATTGTCTTTGTACATGTTATTGTGAGCTACGAGTTGTTTTTAATTTGTCATTCAGTCTTTCATGCTTATTAACAGTTAGGAGTGCGGAAAATAAATTGCAGAAAGATAAATTCTACGCTATTACAAGGCGCGGGTCTATACATCGCCAAAAAAACAAAGTCCCGTTTCGTAAAATAAAGTGCGAGAAAATTAAAGAGAGCAAAATTCCTAATTAACTATTACATAGCTGAAGACAGTTACATAAATAATCAAAATAAAATAAATGCGCGCGAATAAAAATTAATCGGGAATGCCTTAAGGGTTTTGACCCTTTTAAGAAAAGAAATGAATTTTTTTGTCCTTTTTGTGATTAAATGAGATTAAAACTAATGATTAAACTAATTAATTAATTTATTAAAAGAAAAAATGTTTTTGTATTTTTATATTTTTAATGAAATAAAATAAAAGGAAATAAAATTAAAAGTTAATAAAAACTTAATTCTAAATTTATTTTAGTTATTAAGAAAAAAAAGAGGTTAAAGTTGCCTAATTAAAACTAATTCAATTTATTAGTATTTATTTACAAAATAATTACCTAAATGGAATTAATAAAGTATTTACATTTTTTTTTGTTTTTTTATGAAAAATATTAATCATGTTAATAATTAATAAAAAAGGAATAAGAAATAAAATAAGGTAAATAAAAAATAAAATGACAAAATAATAAAAAAGGAGAGCAAACCCAAGGGGGGTTTGGGCCAGAATTGGTTTGACTTTGGAGATTGCCTGCGCCTGTGTTGACCTGAGAACATGATGATCCTTCCCTTGTGGCCATTGGATTTGCACTTGGAGACACTTGGCGCTTTGGATTTGTGAGGCGCATGATAAGCCTTCTTTGAAGCCTGCACACAAGTATGTAAGAAAAAATGGAAATAAGCATTTGGGGGACCTGGGAATCGAACCCAGGTCCCAAAGATTACCAAGCACGTTGCCAACCACTACACCACTCATGCACATTTTTTAATGAAATAACCAAAGAAATTAAAATATAGAAACAATGATTATTCTGGAAACTAAACAAAACACGCGCGCTATGTTTGAATGGACTAATGGGATGCAAACACGTCACCTTCTTCTTCCCTGAAACTGCAAGAAATAGAGTTAGATAGCAGGGGTTTTAAACCCCCACAACCTGCAACATTGAAAAATAGCGAATAGGCATAGGTGCAAGATAAATTGGGCGCGAGGTATGTTTTGTGTTTGTCTCATCAAGTCGGTTTCAACCATGGGTGTTTGGAGGCTTGATTTTACAGTATATGAAAAGCCCCAAATTAAAATCTTTGAAACCCTAGGATTCGTTAATGGTAGTTTCTATTCCAGGGCATTATAATCAAATTAAATTACACTAATAGCTTCGTATGGGTCCTGTGAACACAATACAATCAATGAAAAATGTTTAAAACGCATGAATTGATGATTATGATTTTGAAAAAGAGTGATGAACCGTATGACTGTGAATGGCGTTTCCTGGAGCTTTAGAACTTATTTCTGGTTGCAAAAGATTCCTGGGGGTGTAAGGAATGTGTTTTGATCAAGAAAAGGCCTTGAATCGTGCTGAAAAGTGGATTTCAGTTTGCAAATTTTCTTCAAGTTTTTGGAATTTAGTTTTGCCGTTTGAGAGAGTTCTAGGTCGTGTCTTTGGTCTGGAGAATTTGCATATATGTGTGTCAATGAGAATCAAGCAATATTATGAGCCTTTAACCCTTGCAACGAAGTTTTGGATTTCTCCATAACCACCATTAAAGAAACTTGCCATTTTTGTTCAATTTTGAATTTCATGCTTGAAATAGGCTTGGCACGAATTTGGTATGTGAAATATGCTTCATCAAGGTTATTCAAACCACAAGATATCCCTTAATTAATTTTTTTGATTTTTATTTGAATTATTATGAATTAAAATGAATTAAATCCATAAAAATTAAATAAAAATGGAAAAATAATTATTTGGTCTTGAAATTAACCATGGGACACGTGGGTGGCATGACAAGGCTGAACCAAGTGGAAAAAAGTGGGCCCTTTTGTCAAAAATTGAGGTTTCAAGGATAGTTGACTTTTGCCATTTCACAAAAATTTCCCAACTTCTCCAATGCATATCTTGCTCAATTTTGATCATATGAACATGTTCTTGGACATTTTGGAAAGGTCTTGAAGTCCTCTAACCAATGCCTTTGGTCCCATATCATTTTGATTTACCAATCTCAAGTTATGGTCTTTGACTTAAAATGCCTTTTTGTTGACTTTTGAAAATGACGTATAATGTTGAAATTGATAACTTTTTGTGAGAGCATTTCTTGGAATTGGAATGTGAAGATGAGTTGTAGGAAATGTCTTCCCCTTAAAGATGAGCATTGGATGGGATTTTTATGATGAACCATGAAAAATTTATGCCTTGGTCAAGTTACAGCTGACTTTTCAGCTGTCCAAAAATAGAAACTTTTGACACCTTGATGATTTTTGAGCCATTCTTTTGAAATCATGGTCAAGATTTGACCAAATGATGATTGTGGCCTCAAAATAAGATGTTGACCAAAAATTTTGACTTTTGACTGCCAAATGACCATTTTGCCCCTGCAGTTGACTGTGAAGCAATTAGGGTTTTTTGACTGTGCAACTTGACCTTGTGAGCCTTGAAACTTGGCATGTAGATGCCTGACAATGTTTATAGGCATGTGGGACTTGATTGGGCCCTTGAAAACCTCAACTTCCTTGCAAGAACCAAAACCCTAATTTTGACTGGCTTAGGAGGATGGTTTAAACTGTGCAACCCTTGAGTAGACTTGAGCAAATTGAGATGATGCTTGTCAAAACTTTGAAGAATATGGGAGGGCAAATTTTGGGGTACAACAGTTGCCCCTGTTCAATCTTCTTAGACCTGAGGATGTAGATTGGCTTGTGTGCCTTTCGTGATCCGAGGGTGGAAGATGATTGAACACTAGAGTGCCCAGAAATTTGCACTCACATAGTAGAGTATCAGCAGTGTGATGGCGGGAATGGGCTTACAGATGCCATTTGGAGAGATGATGGATAGGAGGATGGGCTTATAGATGCCATATGGAAGTGTGACAGAACCTTGTTGGGAATGGGCTTATAGATGCCATTTGGAACTGTAATGGGAGGATGGGCTTATAGATGCCATCTAGGTGTCGATCGCGTAAGAGATTCCTTAGCGAGAACTTGCATACCTGAGAAAGATAATTTCCTGGCCTGTTACAGGTGTTGATCTTCACTCAGTCGCTCACAGACATGCCTTGGCTAGATACAGGTATCGAATCAGGAACTTCAAAAGGTTGCTTACAGACGTGCCCTGGCTGGATACAGGAATCGAATCTTCAAACTCTTCAGACGTGCCCTGGCTGGATACAGGAATCGAATCTGGAATTAGTCATCTACAGATATGCCCTGGCTGGATACAGGAATCGAATCTTCAAACTCTTCAGACGTGCCCTGGCTGGATACAGGAATCGAATCTAGAATTAGTCATCTATAGATATGCCCTGGCTGGATACAGGTATCGAATCTTCAAACTCTTCAGACGTGCCCTGGCTGGATACAGGAATCGAATCTGGAATTAGTCGTCAACAGATATGCCCTGGCTGGATACAGGAATCGAATCTTCAAACTCTTCAAACGTGCCCTGACTGGATACAGGAATCGAATCTGGAATTAGTCGTCTACAGATATGCCCTGGCTGGATACAGGAATCGAATCTTCAAACTCTTCAGACGTGGCCTGGCTGGATACAGGAATCGAATCTGGAATTATTCGTCAACAGATATGCCCTGGATGGATACAGGAATCGAATCTTCAAACTCTTCAGACGTGCCCTGGATGGATACAGGAATCGAATCTGGAATTAGTCGTCAACAGATATGCCCTGGCTGGATACAGGAATCGAATCTTCAAACTCTTTAGACGTGCCCTGGCTGGATACAAGAATCGAATCTGGAATTAGTCGTCATCAGATATACCCTGGCTGGATACAGGAATCAAATCTTCAAACTCTTCAGACGTGCCCTGGCTGGATACAGGAATCGAATCTGGAATTAGTCGTCAACAGATATGCCCTGGTTGTATACAGGAATCGAATCTTCAAACTCTTCAGACGTGCCCTGGCTGGATACAGGAATCAAATTTGGAATTGCGACAGTTGATAGTAGTTATCTTTGGATTGATCTTTTTCCTGAAAAGGTAAAACATCAGTTGTATGCAATGTCATGATGTATGAAGTGCATGATGTCATGATGTTCTCAAAAATAGATGAGATTGTGTGATATGATGCGTATGTGCATGCATTGTGGTGTATGATAATGTAATGTTTATGAATGTATTTTCGTCTAGGAAAATAAATCCTTGACGAATGCCGGGAAGTTGAATCCTGGGCTGATGTTGAAGAGTAGAGTTCTTCGTTTCCGCTGGGGACGGTGATTGCAAGAACAAACCGGTAGGAGAAGGTGACTCCGTTGGGGAATGAACTTGTTGGGGAGATTAATCTGCGGGGAATTACTCTGTGGGAAGAGATACTTCGCTGAGGTTTGATGATAACTCCGCTGGGGATTCCGTTGATAAGTTATGTTGGGGGAATTTTGATGAACTTCGCTGGGGGATAGGAAGAACTTCGCCGAGGACGATCTTTCCATGGCAATTAGCTGAGGATAACCCAGTTATACCCTGGTGGGGAATAACCTTTTGAATAAAGTCGGGGAGAGACGTTCGTACTCTGCAGGTGATAAGCTTCCAGAATCTCTTGGGGATAAGCTTCCAGAATCTACTGGGGAGGTGGATTCAACTCTCCTGGGGGATCTTTTGAATTGTACTGGGGAAGTGGCTCCACTGGGCGTCTGGTGTTCCGCCGGGGAACAATCTTATATTAAGACTGCCAGGGATGCTTGCTTAGGAACATCTGTATACTCCGCTGGGGAATGTTGAGACTTTCTGGGGATACCCATCTTCCTTAAGGCTGACAGTAGACTAACTCTGCTTGGGGAGAGCGTTGCTGACTTGCTAGAGATACTGTGCCTTTCCGGGGCTGATGAGAGACCAACTCTGCTCGGGAGAGAGTATTGCTGAGTCTTGTCTTACTCTGCGGGGAGTGGAGGTATCTGGGTTATGTTCTTCAGCTGAACTTACCTTGTACCTGGAGGGCAGAGTAACTTGTGTAGTTCGGACAATCCTTATTTCCCCGGTTTCTGCGGGAGAAGAAGGTACCTGTGAAGGTGCTTGATGGCTGCTGATCAACGAATCTTCTTCTGGTAGACAAGTGACGAGATGCCGGGACATAGTCGTGCACTTTGATCCCTAATTTTTGCCTGGACTGCCCTTTCGGGTTTTTAGTCCACCGGGATACCCATTTTTGCCCAAGCCGCCTTTTCAGGTTTTCGACTTGCCGGGTGTACTGATTTCATCCCTTATTTTTGCCCGAACCCTTTCGGTTCGCCGGGAAGCCCTTATTTTTGCCCAGGTGTGTCAACCTAGCGGGTCTTTGATTATGCGTAGTATTTTTTCGACTATGTCCATGCTCTCAGGATGTAGGGAGGTGCCCCTGTCGGTAGTGTTGCGTTGCCCTACTACCAGAAGATCTTCGCTTGATCGTCTAATGCCCCAAGTGATCCAGGAAGAGATTTGCCCCATGTTGATTGGCCTTTTGAGAGATTCTCCGAATCTTGACTTAACTGCCCCAGATGATGGACGATGATCATGCCATGCCCCTTGATTGGAAGTGCTTTTGTTCATTAGATATTCTTCGCGCGAATTTCTCTGTTGTTCGAACAAAAGGTCATATGCAAACAATGTTATATTAAAAATGCAAAGCTTATGTCTGTCTTGAAGTTATTTTGAAACTGTGTTTTTTCAATAAAACCAATGAATTTTGTAAAACGCGATGTCAGCTCGTTATTTTACCGTAAACCTTAAGGAGTCAGGATACCTTTCATAACAGTATGCTTTCGAACTAACCCATGCTTCAGCTAGGACTTTTAAGGGTTGTAGCGTGGCCTGGTTCACGGTTTAAGAAACAAAAGATAAATGCTCAAATTTTATTTGTACCCACCCGCTCTTCGTGATGTTCTTCAAACCTAAACTCAGCTGATCGTGCGTTAGACCTTGTTTGAGTCTTTGTCCTGATGTTCCAATGATGGTTCGGATATTGACAGTTTATTTTGAATAGGCAGTCATTCCTTTTCCGGTTGAGGGTTTGCAGGTCCTCTTTTCTTTTTGATTTCGTTATCCCTGTTTTTTGCCTGAACTGTTTCTTTTGTGATTACAGTCAGCGGGATGCCCCAGTTTTGTAAGTCTCCTTCATAGGTTTTGACTTAATGGGCGTTTATTTTGAGGGATAATGACTGCCTGTCTTTATGATTATTCGGAACCATCACTGTCTTTTGTTTTGTGAGGACCTCTTTGGTGATATTCGTTATACACTTGGATCAACTGAGAGAACTACCCTGCCCCAGGTTATGATTAAGGGTTTTAATTTTCGAAAAGAAAAACTCCTACTTCTTTGGCTCGAAGGGGTTGACGAGGGATTATCTTCCTTATAACTCCAGTGTTTAGGAATTGAAACAATGCATGTACCTCATCAGCGGGGTCTGTTCAAAAGCATACTGTAGATTATGGTATCGTTTTTGTCATCCTCCCTCAAGAGGCTTAGAATTATTAATTGAGAGTTGACATCAAAAAATGAAAGCAGTTTGAATATAGCGAATGCGAATATATTGATTCAAAACAGACATATGCGATGCATTGATAAGGTAATAAAGTTTGCTATGACAATAATTGTTTGAACAATCAAAAGAAAATTACAACTTGAAAATTCTAATGGACAAAAAGTCTTCTTATCTCAGGACTTGTCACTTCAAATGGTGAATCTCGCAGGGATAGTAGAAGAACTCGACCTGACCATCTGGGGTGAATTCCACAACTCCTTCAGCAATCAGGCTTTAGATTTTGTACCTCAACTTCCAACAGTCGTCGGTATCATGCCCCGGGCTGTTAGAATGGTATGCGCACCTGGCCCCAGGATTATAGTTGGGTGAAGAAGTCTTAGGATTAGGGTGAGGTCCTATCAACGTCACCAGATTCAACTTCAGCAGGTGTTGCAAAGCTTGGGAAAGCGACATGTTGAGCTGGGTGAATTGCCTCCTGGGCTTGCTCTGATCAACCCGTTGCTCTGGGTGAGGTTGTGGTTGGACCTGTGAAGTGGTAGCAATTTGGAGAGGTCTATTCCTCACCATACCAGACCCTTGTCCTCTTGGAAGCTGATCAATGACCTGGTCCATGACTTGGACTATTTGTTTCATGTTGTATCTCTCTTGGCGAAGCTGGTTGACCATGGCTTTCAACTCTTCTTACTCCCGAGCCAAACCTTGGATAAGGGCCATATGCCCCATCATCTAAGTCCTCATTGCATCTACCTCAGCTTGCAGATGTTTCAGTCGTTCATCCTTACTGTCCTCAGAACTATTCCTGACCAAAGTCCCCATGAGGAGCGTTCTCAGCTCTTCCTGCCCCTTGGATAGATTTAGGAGGATTTCCCCGAACTGAGTCTCTTGAGTATGGAACTCCTGGTTGTCTGGTTGGAAGGCCATTGCTGAAATAAACAGCGAAGATGGTAAGTGACCTGTAACAAGGGTACCTGTTATGCAATGATGTGTATGTATGCATGCAATGTTTTCAAGGATCTCGCGGGATAAACAAGAAAGATTGTTAGAACTTGAATTTTGTAGCTTGATTGAAGGAACTTCATTTTGATGAGAGTCTTCCTTCAAGAGTCAAGGCTCACCATATCCAGTGGGTCATAGCCCCTGACTCAGGTTATCAACCTTGGCTAGAGGAAAATAAATCCTCTTGGCCCCTTGCTAGACAGTTGGTTCATCATGACCTGCATCACAAACCCTTGAGATCCTTGAAATTGATTAGTCTTTATGTAGGACGTATGCAATGGTATGATGTTATGCTATGCATGGAGTGATGTAAGTAGGCCCTGTTATGAGTCCAGATTAAGGACTATAAACAAAACCTGCAAGGAACTCATGTTGTTAGATAACAAGTATGCAAGTAATTCAAGTTTGAAGGCACACAAGTCACACAGAGCCCTTAGAGTTTAGGCCAGCATGAGGTTTGGGGTACTACCTTCTTGAAGTTGGTGGGCTCAAAACCTGTCCTATCAAAAGTAACCGGGTTCTAAGGAGCTCAATATCATTGGGTTGTTTTCTGTGTTCATTGATTTGATTTAGCCACTGAACTGGCGATCAAAATATTCCAAGAAAACAACCCTCAATGAGTGTAGTATCGAGTATCAACCAACTTCGGACTGCACCAAAGTCAGTTATCTCACTACCCCTAAAGAGGCCAGGATGGTTCAATTAAGGTTCCTAAGGTCAGTTGATGCTTCACGACACCACGCGGCGGCCCCGTACTCTCCTTGACTTGACTCAAGGGTTACCGATACTCACCAAAGTGCCACATCAACGTAGCAAACTGCTTCAACCATGTCGGTATACCCCACACAGTTCCCTCACAGTTTATTGCTACTTTCTAAGAAGGTATCCCCCAGATCCGGGTTAGGATCTATGAAACTCCCAAAGCAGGCCCACAATATTAAAGCAAACAAATCAAGCAATTGAAAACATGATGATGAACTATTCCTAAGGTACACCCCACTTATATCATTCCCCAGCAGAGTCGCCAGTTCTGTGATCGGTGGAATTAGAACTGACTGTTTTTTAGCTGGTTTCGCGAAATGTCGCGGTAAGCAAGAGTCGCCACCGTCTTTTATGTTCTCCAACATGGAAAGGAAAAAAGCACAGCAAAATTCCTTATGAGAATGTTTCTCGGTTCGGGAGGTAGATTTATAGAAAGGGAAGGTGTTAGCACCCTTTCTATCCGTGGTTATCAACGGGCTCTTAGGTACTTGCTCTTATGTTTTCAGAATTTGTTTGCTTTTCAAGTGTGTGTGGGTTTTGAAAAAGTTCGTTTGAAAAACTTCTAGGTAACTCTTGTATCAGTCCTCAAGAGTGTATGAAGTATTGTTTGAAAAAAACTTTTTGAAAGTGTGAGGTGTGAAAAGTATTTTGTTTGTTTTGAAAAGAGCAAGTACCCATGAGTCACATACCTACCCTAAGGAATTAAGCTATGTAAGAGTCCTTTAGATAGTGCTATCCCACCATTGAGAGGTAGGTAGCACCATCGTTGGAGTTGTTCGGGTCAATTCGGTTATCGGGACAGTATGGTCACCGAAGCAATGGTAGGACACCTTAGAAGTAACCCTAATGTCCTAGATCCTTTTATCCGAGGCAACCGTTTCGAGGCAACTGGATCTTTAGACAAAGGGTGACCTCTAAGACGTCCTATACTTGATGACCACGTTTCGAGGCAACGAGTGAAGCGTACCCTAGGAGTGGCATGTGCTTTGTGTGTTGTTTTTCCAGTTAATTGTCTTTGTACATGTTATTGTGAGCTACGAGTTGTTTTTAATTTGTCATTCAGTCTTTCATGCTTATTAACAATTAGGAGTGCGGAAAATAAATTGCAGGAAGATAAATTCTACGCTATTACAAGGCGCGGGTCTATACATCGCCAAAAAAACAAAGTCCCGTTTCGTAAAATAAAGTGCGAGAAAATTAAAGAGAGCAAAATTCCTAATTAACTATTACATAGCTGGAGACAGTTACATAAATAATCAAAATAAAATAAATGCGCGCGGATAAAAATTAATCGGGAATGCCTTAAGGGTTTTGACCCTTTTAAGAAAAGAAATGAATTTTTTTGTCCTTTTTGTGATTAAATGAGATTAAAACTAATGATTAAACTAATTAATTAATTTATTAAAAGAAAAAATGTTTTTGTATTTTTATATTTTTAATGAAATAAAATTAAAAGTTAATAAAAACTTAATTCTAAATTTATTTTAGTTATTAAGAAAAAAAAAGGTTAAAGTTGCCTAATTAAAACTAATTCAATTTATTAGTATTTATTTACAAAATAATTACCTAAATGGAATTAATAAAGTATTTACATTTTTTTTTGTTTTTTTATGAAAAATATTAATCATGTTAATTATTAATAAAAAAGGAATAAGAAATAAAATAAGGTAAAAAAAAATAAAATGACAAAATAATAAAAAAGGAGAGCAAACCCAAGGGGGGTTTGGGCCAGAATTGAGGGTGTATATGGAATTGTGAAGCCCATCAAGAAGCCAGCTTGGTTTGACTTTGGAGATTGCCTGCGCCTGTGTTGACCTGAGAACATGATGATCCTTCCCTTGTGGCCATTGGATTTGCACTTGGAGACACTTGGCGCTTTGGATTTGTGAGGCGCATGATAAGCCTTCTTTGAAGCCTGCACACAAGTATGTAAGAAAAAAATGGAAATAAGCATTTGGGGGACCTAGGAATCGAACCCAGGTCCCAAAGATTACCAAGCACGTTGCCAACCACTACACCACTCATGCGCATTTGTTAATGAAATAACCAAAGAAATTAAAATATAGAAACAATGATTATTCTGGAAACTAAACAAAACACGCGCGCTATGTTTGAATGGACTAATAGGATGCAAACACGTCACCTTCTTCTTCCCTGAAACTGCAAGAAATAGAGTTAGATAGCGGGGGTTTTAAACCCCCACAACCTGCAACATTGAAAAATAACGAATAGGCATAGGTGCAAGATAAATTGGGCGCGAGGTATGTTTTGTGTTTGTCTCATCAAGCCGGTTTCAACCATGGGTGTTTGGAGGCTTGATTTTACAGTATATGAAAAGCCCCAAATTAAAAGCTTTGAAACCCTAGGATTCGTTAATGGTAGTTTCGATTCCAGGGCATTATAATCAAATTAAATTACACTAATAGCTTCGTATGGGTCCTGTGAACACAATACAATCAATGAAAAATGTTAAAAACGCATGAATTGATGATTATGATTTTGAAAAAGAGTGATGAACCGTATGACTGTGAATGGCGTTTCCTGGAGCTTTAGAACTTATTTCTGGTTGCAAAAGATTCCTGGGGGTGTAAGGAATGTGTTTTGATCAAGAAAAGGCCTTGAATCGTGCTGAAAAGTGGATTTCAGTTTACAAATTTTCTTCAAGTTTTTGGAATTTAGTTTTGCCGTTTGAGAGAGTTCTAGGTCGTGTCTTTGGTCTGGAGCATTTGGATATATGTGTGTCAATGAGAATCAAGCAATATTATGAGCCTTTAACCCTTGCAATGAAGTTTTGGATTTCTCCATAACCACCATTAAAGAAACTTGCCATTTTTGTTCAATTTTGAATTTCATGCTTGAAATAGGCTTGGCACGAATTTGGTATGTGAAATATGCTTCATCAAGGTTATTCAAACCACAAGATATCCCTTAATTAATTTTTTTGATTTTTATTTGAATTATTATGAATTAAAATGAATTAAATCCATAAAAATTAAATAAAAATGGAAAAATAATTATTTGGTCTTGAAATTAACCATGGGACACGTGGGTGGCATGACAAGGCTGAACCAAGTGGAAAAAAGTGGGGCCTTTTGTCAAAAATTGAGGTTTCAAGGATAGTTGACTTTTGCCATTTCTCAAAAATTTCCCAACTTCTCCAATGCATATCTTGCTCAATTTTGATCATATGAACATGTTCTTGGACATTTTGGAAAGGTCTTGAAGTCCTCTAACCATTGCCTTTGGTCCCATGTCATTTTGATTTACCAATCTCAAGTTATGGGCTTTGACTTAAAATGCCTTTTTGTTGACTTTTGAAAATGACCTATAATGTTGAAATTGATAACTTTTTGTGAGAGCATTTCTTGGACTTGGAATGTGAAGATGAGTTGTAAGAAATGTCTTCCCCTTCAAGATGAGCATTGGATGGGATTTTTCTGATGAACCATGAAAAAGTTATGCCTTGGTCAAATTACAGTTGACTTTTCAACTGTCCAAAAATAGAAACTTTTGACACCTTGATGATTTTTGAGCCATTCTTGTGAAATCATGGTCAAGATTTGAACAAATGATGATTGTGGCCTCAAAATAAGATGTTGACCAAATTTTTTGACTTTTGACTGCCAAATGACCATTTTTCCCCTACAGTTGACTGTGAAGCAATTAGGGTTTTTTGACTGTGCAACTTGACCTTGTGAGCCTTGAAACTTGGCATGTAGATGCCTGACAATGTTTATAGGCATGTGGGACTTGATTGGGCCCTTGAAAACCTCAACTTCCTTGCAAGAACCAAAACCCTAATTTTGACTGGCTTAGGAGGATGGTTTAAACTGTGCAACCCTTGAGTAGACTTGAGCAAATTGAGATGATGCTTGTCAAAACTTTGAAGAATATGGGAGGGAAAATTTTGGGGTACAACAAAAACCAAATCTAATTTCTATAAATTTCAAGATACAAGTTGTTTTTTACAACCCTAATTCACTCTAGTACAAATACATAACGCAGCCAAGGCAAGAGAGCAAGGATTGAGGTCGTGAAAGTCATCAAGCAAACTCAAATTTTTGAAGAAAAAGTGTGGATCAGATTTCAATTTAGAGGACCATTCAAGGTGATTCAAAGCCAGCAATCCACTCCTAGACATCCTCTGAAGCGATTGCAAGCATCACCAAGCCTCCACAAGCCCAGAAACACGCTACACGACCGTCACGGTTTACTTCTCTTTCAAAATTCGATTACTATAATTCTTGCATCATAAACATGATTTAATGGTCTGTATGTGTTTGTTATCATGTTTGAAACATATTGGATAGGTTTAATTGATGTTTTAGCGCATATATTGATAGTTGCCATTGCTAGGGTTTAAGGTCGTATTTTAGGGTCTCTTGATACAAGTAAAATTAGACCAAGAACAGGGTACTGGGATGATTGTGGCATCAAGACCAATTGAATCCTGGTCTTTGAATTCATTTATCATGTGTATTGCTTAATGTTTGAAGGACACAGGTTGTAGCTACGAACACTTGTCCGTAGGTAAAAGTACAAGGGGCTAAGACGACAGTCTCAACAAAGGAGACTGTGACTTGTCACCACCTCATTGGATGATTTGAATTCCGCGCATGTTTTTGATTTAGTTACTTGGTTTCACATATTATGTTTTGTTGTTATTATATGAACAAATAGGAACAACAACTCAGATGGAAAAGCACGTTGGTGGTAAGTGTGAGGACCTGGGTTCGATCCCAGGTCCCAGCGCTTTCTTTGTTTTAATTCTCCTTTACAGATCTGGTGTTGCTCTCATCCAAACGCCCACCGTAGGCCATCACCCTCCAACCAATGGATGCGTCTCATGTCCAGATCCAACTCCCATCAAATGAAAGACCATTTGGCATCAATAACAAGGAGCAATACATGATCTCAAACGTGGGGATGGGGCTTCAGCTTGCTGGGTCTAACAATTCAGCAACGCACCCCCCTAATTTCTTCAGCAAACAGGCCCAATTTATTTATTTTTACTTCTTTTATTTATTTTGTTCTATTTAATTATTTGTTTCACAAATTAATTCTTTTTATCAACTACAAAAAACATAAAATCACAAAAAACACCCAAAAATCATTTTTTTCTTCATAAAATAGTTATTTTATTTAATTAATTAATTTAGTTTAAATTAGGTTAATTTAATGCCTTTTCATAATTAAAACTAATTAGAAATTAGGGTTGTAAATAATTATTTTTTATCCAAAAAATAATAAAATTATTTTTTAATTAGATTTTAGGTCTCAATTAATTCTTCGCATTTAATTCGTCACGCGTGTTTTAATTACCGTTTTGATTATTATTTATGTAACTGTTTTGAGGTTGTAATATATTTTAATTAGGGTTTTAATTTGCGCATTTTATTTTCAGTTAAATAATTTTGTATCTGCGAAAGCCATGTAATAGTTAGGATTTCTATTTTCGCACTTTAAATTTCCGCAATTATTAATTGTTAGATGTATGTTAATAGGATTGTATGAAAATAATATTTGAAAATTAAAACGGTAGATAACCTAAATGTGCAAAGACAAATTAACTGAAAAAAGATCACCCGCACATGCTCACTCCTAGGGTTTACTCCACTTCGGTTGCCTTTGGTTAGGCGGTCATGAAGTATAGGGTTTGTTAGTGGTTGTCCTCTAGCCCCGAAAGATCTCAAATGACCCATTCGGATGTTGCCTCGGAAACATATCTTTAAGGCTCTAGGATGATTACTAACACCTCCTAACTTTACTTTTGTGACCGTATTTGTCCCTTCGAACGTCCCTTAAAACTCCAACGAGGGTGCTACCTATTCCTTAATAATGGGATAGCGCTGTCTAAAGGAAAATGAACAGTTTTTTTTGAGTAGGTAGATTAACTTTTAAGTACTTGCTCAAACAAACTTTTCACACCAACACCTTTCAAACAATTTTCAAAACACCTTCGTCACATCCTTGAGGACTGATATAAGGGTTATCACGAAGTAAACCTTTTTCAAAACAAACACACATAAGCAATTTTAAAATGAGCAAGTACCTAAGAGCCCGTGGAAAATCACAGATAGAAAGGGTGCTAACACCTTCCCTTTCTATAATCTACCCCCCGTACTCAGAAGTATTCTCGAAAAATGTTTTTTCTGTTCTTTTTCCTTTTCCCGATTGGATGAAATAAAAGTCGGTGGCGTCTCTTGCTTACCGCGACATTTTGCGAACAAAAAACGCAAAACGCAAACCAGTATTAAACAGTCAGTTCTGCCACCGTATCACACAAGTGTATTATTTTCATGCTTGTTTTTGTCTTGAATTAGGCTTTTCTAAGTATTGGTTTTAGTCTTTCCATATAAACCCTAATTACTAACATTTGTATATAAAGCGATAAATTGCGGAATTTTAAAGTTACTACGCTATTACAATATTTTTGGGGAGGGTGTACAAATTGAAATGGGGATTGCAAAAATATAAACCAAGTTAGTCTATTACAACCATATTGAATATGTATTGATGTGGAAAGATTTAAATATACAAGATGAAATAAAATATACAAGAAAGGTAATTGTTAAGAAAAATGGGTATTTTTGGATTCTTATGAGAAAAGGGGAAATTATTTTAACCTAATTAATTAAAGAAAATAATTAATTAGACTTGAATTTATTTAAGAAAATATTTTAAATAAAACCCTAGTTCTATTGATTAATGAAAATAAGTTTAGAAAAAAGTATTTTTGGGTATTTTTGTCTTGAAAATATTTATAGTATTATAAAGTGTTTTTGGCCTTTTTTATATATAACTAAATATATTTTAATAGGTGTAAAGAGAAAAATAAACATTAACCTAGTTTTAATTTAATTTACAAGACTAGTCCATAAAAATAAATAATGTATAGTTAAATAAAATATTTTTTGTGAAAAAATAAAATAAACTAAGTCAAAATATAAAATCTATCTTTTTTTGTATTTTTATGATTTTTTCAGTATTTAGAAAATATATTTAAGAAAATGAAAATGAAATAAAAAAGAAAATAAATAAACTTGGGCCAGGGGTGCCAATAGTCTACTGTGGGGTTAGCAAGCAGAAAATAAAAAAAAATAACACAGGCCCAATAAAGCCCAAGCGCATAAAAAAAGTCAGAATGGAAAACATGTAAAAAAAATGCAAAAGGGTACCATTGGGGCTCGAACTCAGGTCCCAAAGGTTACATGCTCGCGCTTCTATCACTGGGGTGGCTATACATCCGTTAACATAGGCAAATCAATAAATATGTAAGGCAAAACGCGCCCTGAAGACTTCATCTTCAACCTCCAGCCAGACCAACTGTAACTTGCTCATTTCTCATCAAAAATGAAAACTGTAAACATGAAACTTGTAGCAAATTTTCTCACGGTTTCAGAAATGTAAAGCATTAAAACTATAGATCAAAGATAAGGATGAATTTTAATGGCCCTAATCTGAACCCTAAAAATCTCAGAAATTCCAGTTTCAAAATTCTCTAAGCTCAAGCAAAATTAATGGAAACTATGGACATGGTTAGCTTCAGGGAAATGATATATACATGTTTTGTTCACAAATAAACTATTGATGATGCCTGTATGAAGAGTTCCAAGTTGAGAAAAGTTACCTCAAAACTGGAAATCGTGTTTTGAGTTTGAGCATGTTTCAAGTGATGGTGATGATCAGGTTAGCTTCCTTGAGGTCCTAGGAAGCTAATGCAATGATTAGCTTGAACCATGGATGGCTGAAATGGTCTGGAGAAGTCAATATGCAGAGCTAAGTTTTTGAAAATGGAGGATGGTGTTAATGGTGTTACAGTTCTAAAACAGGGTGTGCGATTGATTCTATGTGATGTTTAGAAACTTTAGAAACCAAAAGGCCAAGAAATGCACGAGTAGATTACGAGTTTCAAGTTTTTGGTCAGTTTGTGTAAAAATGGAAGTGTGAAGTGTGATTCTGAGTTCTAGGTTCTTTCAAGGCTTGAGCATTCGTGTGTTTGTGTCAAATGGTTTGTGTATGTATAAACAAAAGTGTTTGAAAGCATTGGCAAGTCAGAAGTACCCGTTTCTAGATTTTGGCTAGGTTACTTGATTTTGAAGAAAAGAGGGAAACAAGTTTCAAGATGAGGTACAAGTATGGGATGGGTGATTGTAAGTGTTTGAAACATTTCTCATGAGTTATAGGACTGGTTTTATCAGAAGAGAACAAGTGCAAGGCTCAAGAATAAGTTTTGTACAAAAAGTTGCTTTATCAAAATGGCAATGTAACCTTTCTTCCAAAAATGGATAAAAAGCATGTCCATGCATTGAATGATTGAAGTGAGACCTCTAACAGATGTGTAAACCATTAATTATGGAGTGCCTAACAAGTTTGAGGCATGCAAAGTAGAGTTAATGCAGCACAACTTTGAATTTGAAATTTGTTCATCACTAAAATGACTTGTAATTAAAGTGATAAAACCCTAACTTCATCTCTTCGATTCTCCCTACTCAAGAATGATCTCAAGGAGTTCTCTGACATTTTGGAAAGCTTGTAATGTGCTATATAACCTATATTTGAATTGATTTTGAAGATTCCCCTTGGAACTATATGAAAAAGTTCCATGAAGTTAGGTCAAAATCCTGACGAAATTAGGGCAAAATTTCACTAAGTGTTTTGTTTCATGACCACATGTTCTTAAAATTATAACTTGAGATCTAAGCACTTTTGGAAGAAGTTGTGTGAATAAAAGTTGTATATTTCATGGATATCTACAACTTTAATGTTGGAAGTTTCTCTTGAATCACTTTGCATCATGGTGAAAAACTTGCTCAAAGTTATGAAAAAATAAGAATTTTTCAACACTTAGAAAAATTTCTAAGTTTAGAAATTTTGACTTTTCAAAATGAAATCTTGGCTTTTTGATTTCTTGATGAATAAGTTTCATATTTTGACATGTTTTGATGAATTATGATCTTTGGCACTTGAATTTGACCAAAAAGTCGAAGTGTGACTTTTCAGTATATAGTTGACTTTTGATCAGTTGACTGAAAAATTCATTTGTCTATCTAATGGACTTGTAATGTTTTAAACCATGTCATTAGGTCAAAATGATGAAATTGGACTCCTGAGATCATTCCTTAAACTAACTGACCATTTTCTAGGTCAAAAATCAGAAATTGCTCTTTCCCAATCAAAACCCTAATTTTGACCATTTTGCCCTTTTGGAGATTTGATCAAATTTCTTGAGGAATTATGGTCCAAACTTGATCAAATGATACATATGAGTCTAAAAATGTTTATGTGGATCAAAAATTATGAAGTTTGACTGTAAATTGGCCATAATTGACTTTTTCCCCAATACAATTGATTTTTAGGTCAACTGCTCAATTGACTGAGCAAAAGTGTGATCCAAGGCTTGAAACTTGACATGAGTAATCTTGGGGGTCCATAATGATCCATGAAAGTCATATGGGGCATTGGAAGTTCAAAAATACTTGTGCAAACTCAAACCCTAATTTTGGTCATCAGTGCATAAGGAGGTGTCTTGAGCTGATCAAACCTTAGTATAGTCTTGGGTCTAAGGAGACCTTGTGAGCAAATTCTTGATAAATGAGAGGGAAAATTTTGGAGTACAACAGTATAGTTAGTTAACACCTCAAAGAAGATGAGACTAACATCCTAAGGGAACATGTTATTCTTACAAGAAAGAAGAAGAGAGAAATGATAAGCAAAAGAGTGCTCTTGAGCAAATGAAGAAAACATGAAAGTAAGCAATGATCAAAGAAATAATGGTCGTGATGATAGTAATGCAAACTAAATGAGGCAGTAACAAAGGAACCAAGTTCCAATCATGATGGATCAAAGGTTTTTTTAACAAAAGAATGCATCAAAACAAACTCCTAACCTTGATCACATTTGATGAATTTTTAGGCACATAAACAAAAACAAGTTAGGATGCTTAAATGGTTCAACAATTTTGAAACCGTAATCATGTCACGAGGATGAGGTAAAAAAATGAGAATCAAATTCTTAAAGGTTGCATAAATGCATTCCATGTACCTCACAAGACAAGCACAAAATGAATCACATTTTAAAAGAAAGATCAAAGTGATCAATTGAAGTAAAATGCATATCAAGCCTTTAGAAGACTATCATGGAGCTTATCATACCTTTAAGTATCAATTACAACCAAAAAGTGTACAAGAACATGATTTAAATATCAAATGCAATCAAATTAGGGTTTTACAAACCACACAAACTGTATGCCCAAGCTAAAAATCAAATGATCAACATATAATTTTCAATAAATGAAAACATGTGACATACCATTAAATCACTCCAATGATCATAACATACCCAAAGATTGACCTTAAAATATGTCCATAAGCTTCAAGGTGAAGCTTGACTTCCAAAGGGACATGCTCACTTCAATATTCCATGAAAAAATAGAAAAATAGGATATAAAATCCAAACAAGAATGATCAAAGGAGATCAAGTATGTTACAAGTCAGAACCAATCCTTGCTCAACTTAAAAGTTCATGGAAATATCAAAATTAAATCAAAAGATCAATACTAGCTCAAAACTAGGCTTAAATGACCACTAAACAAAATAAAATTGTAAAAAATATGAAAACAAGAGGTAAAATTCAATAAAAATGAGAAACAAGTTCTTAACGTCTGAAGTAAGCTCAAACATATTTTTGTGGATTTTTGAGATCAATGGAAATGAGTGAATTATATTGAAACTTCAAAAAGAAGCAATAAAACCTCAAAAACCATTAAATCATTTCTCAAATTTTGAAAACCAAACAAAACTTAAAATAAATAAGGTTTAATACCATGAAAAAATCAAGAAAACTCAGAGGAACATGAAAATATTTTTTGTGATTTTTATAGTTCCTAAACAAGTCAGAATTAATTTTATACCAAAAACTATGCAAAATAAGATCATTAAAAACACTTTTAACCATTTTATTTAATTAATATGGAAAAATGTTCGAAAAAATAAATAAAAGTAAGAATAATAAAATAGAAAATTTTAAAATTTATTCATGATTTTTTCCAGAATTGTTTGATGAATAAAAGTATTTTAAATAAATTAAAGAAGTCAAAGAAATTAAATGACAAAAAAACAAAACAAAAAAAATATATAAATGATATGGTCAAAAAATTCAGCGCCTGGGCCCCACTCAGTAACATGGACCGATCACGTTGCAGGCCAATGATTGGCCACTACAAGACAAAAGAGATGATCCACCAATCAAAACGCGATGGGTGTCATTCATGAAGCAATTTATTTTTAGAAAAACCCTAACATGCGCGTGATTTTCAGGCCCCTTCAAGTCCAAATTTCTCATCTGATTCTCAACGAAATTGAAAAGTTTAAACACCAAAGTTGTAGATCTCAAAAATATCTACAACTTTGATTCAAGAAGTTTTTGAAATGGTTGAGAGATGAGTGAGAAATTTGGGCGAGACGTTGAGTAAAAAATCAAAATCAACCATATTTTTAAAAATGTATGCTGACTTCAGTCCTAGATTTATCACTCAATACTTGATGAAATTAAAAGGTGTAAACACCAAAGTTGTAGATCTCAAAAATATCTATAATTTTGATTCAAGAAATTTTTGAAAAGGTTTAGATCTGGGAGAGAAATCTGTGCGAGAAAGGAGCATAAAAATACTTTTTCTCATGTTTTTCAGATCTGAATAACTTCATATAAACACAAATAAAAATAAATGCCCTTAAGAGAGGGACTCATTAGCAACACAAGAGTAATAGTACACGATTTTCATATGCAACATGTAAAGGTTTAAGGTTTAATGAAGTTACCTAGTGGAGAAAGAGTCCACTTCCCTCTTGTGCCTCCAAATGGAGAAGAAACTCATAAAACTTGCTTGTATCTTCCCTCTTTAGCTCAAATAAAGAACTTTGATGCCCAAAAATTTCAGAAAAGAGCTTAATTTAAGAAATAGAGAGGTAAGACAAGAATGTGGTTTTTGGTGAGAAAGCTGAATGATGTGTGTGTATGTAAATGAATCACATAGGGTGTATTTATAGGACCATAAGATGAGGATGGGATAATCATTACAAGCTTAGAGCCGTTGGAGGGTATAGTTGGAAGAAATTGAAAATTTAAGCCTTGGTCACCAAGTTTGCATTTTGAAAGAGAGTGAGGGTGCACTCTTTGCATTTTGGACAACTCATATATACAGTAGCATGTGCCCAAAAGATGGTACAGGTTAGTGGAGTGTGGAGAGAGAAATATAGAAATGGCTATTTTGGACAATTTTGAGGCTTTTTATGTAAAATTGGTACAATTGCATGCATGGGTGTGAATATAAGGCTTGATTCTCTTATACATGACCAAAATAGCTTATGGGCTTGATTGGAGTAAAAAAGAATGTCTAGAAATGAAGAAATCAAGAAATTGCAAATTTTGACTTGGTAAATTTCAATAAAATATAGTCCCAATGTAAAGGGAATAACTCTCTCAACTCTTTGAATTATGTCACTAACTCTGACTTTTTGGAAAGGTCTCGAGATGCTTTACAACTTTCATGTTGGAAGCTTTTTCATTTGGATCCATTAAAGTCACTAAAACTGGCCACGAAAATCTGAAATTTTGAGAAATGACTTATAATCTTCAAAAGTGACCTATAATTCCTTGCTCCTTAACTCTTAAAATAATCACTTTTTTGGAATGAGACCATAACGAAAAAGTTGTAGATATTATTTTTCTCTTTCCAAACATGTAAAGTTTTCATATTTTCAATAAGAAATGAAGAAGTTATAAATTTCTGAAGTTTAGCCTTATGACTTTCCACACCTTAGAAAATTTTCCAATTTCACCAAGATACCTTCATGAACAAGTTAACTCCAAAATCCATACTTCTATTTAATTTATTCAACCATAGGATATATGATGTTGAAACATGATCTTTGACTTCAACTTTGACCAAAAGTCCACTTGGTCAACAATTGACTTTTGTTGACTTTTGCTAAAATGACCAGATAATCAAGATTAAGAAATTTAACCTCAAACAATGCCAACCAAAGGCCCACAATCCATATGATAATGCCTTAAGTCCTATAAAAGTCATTTAGAACCAATTCTTTCAAGAAAAATGTCAGGAAATATCTTTGTTAGAAAGTTGATTTTTTAGTCAGCCAAGTCAAAATTTCACCAATCTTCCAATGCAAAACTTTGAGTAATCTTGTGATGAATCCAATGGTCATACTTGATTCCTTGGGCCATAAATTGATTATAGAAAACAAGTCTTGATGAAAGTGAAGCTCATAACTTGAAAGGGGCCAAAACCCTAATTTTTGATTGAATAGCTTAGGATATGGTGACTGAAGATCAAAACCCTAATTTCTCAGAGATTCCTGAGAAATCCAAGGGGCCAATGAACTTGAATCAATAAGGAGATCATGAACATGAGTTCCCACACAACTTTCCTTGAGAAGCTCAATCTCTTAATTGATGGATAATCTTGAGCAAGGAGAAACCCTAAGAACCTTAATCCCATGAGTGTATCAATGAATATGACCTAATGGTAAGTATGCAAATGCAATAAACCAGATGAAAAGATATAAGGGTAGGAAAAATTTATGGGTGACAATGGTGATACATTGGTTTGGAGTATGTTGTGCTTTTCTCCATACGTGTATGTGAAGATGGAAAGGAGTTGATGGAGTCGTTTCCTTTGTTTGCTTGATAGTATGCTGAAATTCTGATGTGGGATTATTTTGGTCTCAATATTTTGGTTTGGGAATTCCCTTTAATATCTCTAATGGATGCTATTTTTGAACCACTTATGAAAAAAAAAAATGTAGTAGTAATATAAATTTAGAATCATTGGAGTCTATATTGTAAACTTGTTGCTTTTAATTTAGAATCTTGAACTTCTGTTATTTGGTTATATTAAATATTTGTATGTTGACTATGAAACCTATTATAATATTCTACAGTGTATTACTATATATCATTAGTGTGCTAATGAATGTTTTTGAGATTAATGTAGGCTTATGTTTTATTTATTGGCTCACCAAAGTGTTTTATTACCTCATTACTCGAATATTTTCTAAATCAATTGTTCACAAACGAATAAATTAAAACACATTGCATAGTTTTAATTTAGATGTTTAAATTAATAATAATTTGCAGATAATTAAAAAAGAGTACATTAAAATGCAATGTTGGAAATTTTAAAAAATTTGTACAAAAGTTTGAAAACTTTTTAGAATTATAGTTGCTGTTAAAATATTATCAAGAGATTAATATAAATTATAATTAAGGAACACACAAATTCCCCCCGACATGTATAATCAAATGGCCTAATTATTATCATATTCATAGGGCCCAAAGGTGTAGATGTTGATCCAAGAATATGAGACACAAAGCATGTTGGATTATTAAGGGTGTGAAGATTTAAAGGCAACACACACACACAAGTCATTATCTCAACCCGTCTTTACCAAGACTGCTTATGTACTTGTTTATTCAAAAATCCTAAAATGTCAAGAAACAGTCTAGTTACTCCGGTTGAAAGGTTTCATCTTATATGATATTTATCTCCTTTTACACAGTTATGGACTCTATTTAATTTTGTGTTATAATTTTTGTAGATCCATTAAAAGTACCATGCAAGTGAAAAATCGTAAGAGGAAAGGGGTTGCTACAAGTGAAGACCAACAAGACAGTGAAAGGTATATCATCATCTTATATTATGTTGAAAGTAAATATAAATTTAGTTGTTATAAGTATTAGTAGGTATTTTAGTGTTTATACGGTATGCATGGATGTATGAAAAAATAAACTTTTAATGCTAATGTGGTTTATGTTGAAAGCCACCCACGATTCTTTGTATGGAAGAGGAATAACAAATTCGGAAACCCAGCCTCAAGAAATGTTTATGTAAGTTCAAAAATTAGCATTGATATATGTGTAATTCAATACATGATTTTAATTTGTTATATATTGATATAACTTTTTGGTGATGTGTAGAAAATCCCACAGAAAGTTATAAGTGAGTGTTTGCAATCCGGTCTAAGGCGTATTCAGATTGTTGATTCGGATGGTGGAGAAAGGTATGACTGTGAACTTCACCTTGATGAATGGATATTTTTAGTATCTACCATCTATAATTTTAAGACAAAAGTGGTACAATATAGATACTCCAATTAGATATTGATTTTTTTGTTAACTAATTAGTTTGAAAAGGACCATTATTGGCATGTAAAATATTTATTCGATTTACTAAGTTGTTGGTTATTAGTTAGTAAGATACACAAACTACAGATGTTATATTTCAATTTCATCTGAGATTGTGAGGATATTAGGTTAAACCTGGTTATGTAGTACCTTAGTATAGTTTAAGTTGGATAAAGGTTGTTATTAATTCAGCTATATGATCTTAATTAAAACAGTTAGTTATTTGGTCTTAATAAATGGTAGATGATATTTAAAGTATGATATTTTATTGCAGGTATGAGGAAGAAAGTTCTAAAGACCCCTCAAAGGATGGCGACCTTAAAAACCTTTCAAACTACTGTGTATGGAAGAAGGAAGTAGATGATCCAGAAGTTGTTGAGAAAAACATTCTGGTAAGTGACATAGGTGTTTCCAAACACCCGTACATTAATTTTGTCATTTTTAATGTAGGATGTTTATAAATATAGAAACAATAATTTTCATGGAAGGTTATATTAATATGCAGAAAATTCCACAACATGTTATCAATACCTACTCGTTGATTCCGATAAGTAGGATCCAATTGGTGGATTGTGATCATGGTGATAAGTATGACTGTGAGCTTCATACCACAAGGAGGGCCAACTCTGTTGAGAAGTATATCTGACAAGGTTGGAATGACTATACAAAGAAAAAAAGGACTTAAAGAAGGAGATATTCTTAGTTTCACCATTAGGCTTCCTCCTGGGAGACGAATTTTTATGGCCGTTTTGAACCGGTGAATATAGAACCTTTTGTTGTTGGAAGTTCAAAGTTAAAATTGTGTACTTCTTTTGTTTGTTTAGAGGTGGTTGATGATAATTTAGGGATATTGGGCTTAGTATAGAAGATTATGTTTTGGTGTCAACTTTGTGTATTAATATAACAATGGAGAATGGGTAATGAAAAACATTTTATGTAAGTTTTTTGATGAAAGCTACAAGAATGAAGGGCTGCCTAAGTTTGTGAAGAATGGTATAACCATGCAGTACCCATGGGCCCTATTCATAAGGGTTGATTTTTTAAAATATGTATTAGTACAATGAAGATATGTAAATTTATATTAGTACTTGACATATAATTTCTGTTATTATTAATATATATATATATATATATATATATATATATATATATATATATATATATATATATATATATATATATATATATATATATATATATATATATATATATATATATATATATATATATATATATATATATATATATATATATATATATATATATATATATATATATATATATATATATATATATATATATATATATATATATATATATATATATATATATATATATATATATAATAATAATCGGCGAAAATATAGAGTCGCCACCATTAATTTTAATCCTAAGACGAGAATATAACAGAATAACCCTAATTGATGATACAGAGCTTCTAAGTCTTGACTCATTTTAGATGAAGAGAAGGTGTTAGGAACCTTTCATCTACCTTGTTCGCATGGATACTAGGGTTTAGGTTTAAGGTTTAGGAATGGGGTTATAACTTTTTAGTTAGGGGACTCGCCACGGTTTTTAAGTCGTATGCCTATGTATCCTCTTATGAGGAATCAAAGTCCCAACTCATAGTTTGCAGTGTTGGTTGGTGTTTTTATAGGATCACGTAGAATTGTTTTCAGATTAGCCTTGAGCCTTGTCTGGGTTGAAAAGTGAGTGATCGTAGACGCAATTCACAGTTAATTTTGAAAGTAATCCTATTTAATCTTTTTTTGAAAATATCTTATAATTTTGTTATGTTAGTAAAAAAAATGATAATTTGATGAGTTAGCTATTTTAATACAATTTGAAAGTAGAAATGAAAATAAATATTTGAATAAAAAATACTTAGAGTTAGTAAAAATATCGAAAAATTACTTAAGTTAGTATAAAATATTAATTAGTAATTTATATACAAGAATAATGATGTTTTAATTAGAATAACTAATTTTAAGTAATCAAAATTACACGCTAATTTTATTACCTAATATTTTTTTCTATGGTTGCATTTTTGCTAATGACAAAATTAAAGTAAAATAATCAAATTAAATTAATTGAAAAATTAACCTAAATAACAAAATAAACAAATGTGATGTAAGTGTAAGAAAGAAGTGTGAAAAAAAAGAGTGAGGTGTTTCTAAGAGTAACATGTTATTGAGCCCAAGACCCATAAAAATCTTAATTACTATTATCAATCAAATTAAACAATATAACAATAAATAAATAAATATGAACACTTACCTGGAAGAAAAGGGGCGCTGCCTCACATGATCATTATAGTATAACAAGCGAACCAACCACACGAGGATACTTGGCAAATAATTTCAATAAAAAAAGTAATGATAGCAATATATTATAAGAAAATAATAAAATTATTCTTCATTTGTGTGAGCAGAGTGTGAAAAAAAATCTATGTACATGAAAATAATGTGATACAGTTATTGTTAGTGTGTAAAACCATGAATACTAGTTGGTAATTGTTACTGTAAAAATGAAATAAAATTGTTAATATGTGTGTAGAAATAAAAATTGTTAATAAAAAAAATATTAATAAAAACACAAACCATCAGATACTCATCATGTGATTTTCACAGATGACAAATTAAAATTAAAAATTGAATTGAAAATACAAGGATGAACCTCATATGACATTATCAGCCAAAAATCATAGAAAATTTTAAAGGTTTGAAAAAAAGTATGAGCTGGAATCTCGAAGAATTGTTGATAATTATTTGCTATTGTTTGATAAAGACAATAATAACAGGGTTTGTGAAATTCGGGGGTGATTGTTGATTGTGAAAAATTCTGGATGAAAAATAGTGTAAAAGAATGACCTATTTATAGTGATAATTAGGTCAACAAATTAGGAAAATAAATTTGATTGGCAAATCAGATCTTCCTTGGTCAGTAAACTGATCAATCAGAAACTAGTTATGACACAAATCGACACCAATTGACCAATAAGAAATAACTAATCAGAAAAGGAAATATTTTTGGTATTTATTATAATTTTTGCACTCAATTTTGGTAAGAAGTGCATAAAATCAAATAAATAATAATTTTTAAAAATGTCTTAATAAAAAATACGAAAATTAATATTTAAATATTAAAAAATGATTTTTTTGTGATTTTGGAAATAATTAAAAATAGAAATAGTTAGTAACAAATAAACAAAAATATCCAAAGTGCACAAATTGAGATTTGAACCCTTAACCCTATATTTCCAAGCTATGCTTCCTTACCAATGGTGCTATGTTATTTATTTGAAATAAAAAGGCAATTGAAAGTATATGGAGACGAACAATTAAAAATACAAATAATCTGAAATAAATTATTATATTTTTAAATAGATTTGAAAATGAATTACCAGATTTAAAAATAATTTTGACTGTAGCACCAAGACGGACAAATTTGAGGTATGACAGTTGTCCCTATTTAATTACTCTTTGATTAAAGCGTGTGAGAGGGAACAATTCTCGCATGTTCAGATCAAAGAGTTATTAAATAATGGAAGACTCCAAAATTTGACCAAAGGATTATAAGGATACATTGTACAACGTCCCCAAGAGTACTAAGAAATAGGCAAAAATGATGATGTATCATCCTACTAGAGTTTGAACAAAGAGTAAAATTGAACTAGATGTGACGACGCGGATAACTCTCCAACACCTATAACATAGAGTAGATTTGGCGTATTTACCATAATCTAGGAGGTAAATAACACAAGTTGAAAGATTGATAATTATTGATGTATTGAGACTGATGCAACGAGCTATATCGCAGTTATGGAGTAAAAAAATACCAGTTTGAAATTTGTCTTACTAACGCTTCGGGACTAACATAGTAAGATTATAACACAAATTTTGTGTATTCATCACAGCCTAGTGATGAATAAAACACAGTTGATAATCCATTGTCGCGTGGAGACTTGACAAAATGAATTATATCGCAAAGAGACAGATAACCTATTGCTGCTTCGAGACTAGCACAATGAGTTATATTGCAAATTTTCACATACCTACCACAACCTAGGGGTAGATAACATGAGTATAGGTTTGTGTATTTAATACGACCTAGAGGATAAATAACAGAACCCTGATAATTCATTATCACTTAGAGACTGACACAATAAACTATGGATTTTTGCATACCTACCACAACCTATAGGATAGATAATACGAGGATAAGCTTGTGTATTTATCACGACCTAGAGGATAAATAACACAAACCTGATAATTCATTACCGCTTAGAGACTGACACAATGAACTATATATTTCCTCATATCTACCACAACCTAGAGTATAGATAATACGAGGATAGGCTTGTGTATTTATCACGACCTAGAGGATAAATAACACAACCCTGCTAATTTACATACCTACCACAACCTAGAGAATAAATAATACGAGGACAGGCTTGTGTATTTATCATGACCTAGAGGATAAATAACACAAACCTGATAACTCATATACCTACCACAACCTAGAGGGTAGATAATACGAGGGTAGGTTTGTGTATTTATCACGACCTAGAAGATAAATAACACAACCCTGATAATTCGCATACCTATCACAACCTAGGGGATAGGTAATACGAGGAAAAACTTATGTATTTATCACGACCTAGAGGATAAACAACACAACCATACTAATTCACATACCTACCACAACCTAGGGGATAGATATTTGAAAAGTATTTTGATAAACGAATAACTAAACCAAAGATAAGATCAAAGTTTACCGATTGTGTCTGTTCTCAACCAAGGCTTGATAATATAATAACCAAATGAAGTTGAATGTTTGAAAGGTTTAAATTTGAAAAGTTTGAATTTGATAATTGAAAGTATAATGCACGGAGGCTGGTGATGACTAGGCCTTGGATATGAATCATAGGTAAGCTTCCTAGTGAAATTTTGATAGCGGTACCTTTGATGGTTATGTCTGTTCTTAACCGAGGTGGATATAGTATGAAGAATTGATAGTGTTGAGCTTGGATTTGAATTTAAGTGTGTCTTGGCTGGTAAGCATGCCTTGAGATTTTCCGCAGTTTTCATGGGCATATATGATATGATTATACTTGATGTATGCATGATGCATGATATATAATGCTTGATATGATAATGTTATGAATTGAAATGATGCGATGATTGATAAATGCAATGCCCATGTTACTTTAACTGCGGATGTCAAGATAGGCTACCAGACAAGAACTTGACTTTTGAAATGATGCGCCAGACAAGAACATGGGCTTTTGAAATGATAATCCAGACAAGAACTAGGCTTTACACCAATGTCAGTAAGGCTACTGGAATAGTATCAATCTTGGAAAGGTGAAACAAACAACAAGGTCGCTAATATCGGTAAGGTCACCGGAAGACGTCGATCAGATGATTGGGAAGTGTGAGGCTGCTCACGACTTTTACATGAGGATATTTACGTATGGACGACTGATGAAAATTTGAGGATGCTCACATCTTAAATGGCTGGAAATTACGTAAGGCTACTTATGATTTGGTTTGACAAAGAACGCTTGTACGACAGACTCAATGGGAGGGATAGTAAAATAGATGTTACTGACTTAGTTGGAGATTGCACTTGGATTGAGAATAGTGACTCCCATGGAAATTGACTCTGGATTTTTACGAGGGGGTCCTAACTCTTGGTCTATGATATGCCATGTATACATGCAGATGCATGTATTAATGCGTATAATGACTGACAAATGTATGTAATGAGCGACTTGGATATGTTGGAATTTTGATGTGCCGATGAGAATTGGGCTTATAGGAAGACGCCAAGTGAGACTGGGCTATTTGTTCGATCCATGCTGTTGGAATTCATCAGATGGATGAGATGATAGGTATAGCTTGATTATGGATCAATGTGACCTAATGTATGCATGACAATGATTTATGCAGACTCGTATGCTTTTGACTGATGCCCCTATAATGGGTCATGGATGATTAAAGTTTAGAGGGGTTTCTAAGGCTACTTGTCTCACGATCGCATGGCGTGATGCTAACGTGATTTCCTGATACTTGTTTTGAACTCGAAGATTATTGACATAGGCGAAAGATCCACTGGGGGATCGCAGAGAACTTACTTCTTTGTGGGGTATATTGCCCTAATATGTTAGGTATTGGAAGAGATTCGCCTTTATATGAGCTTGTAAATAGTTTGATCATGGTATGAATGACCCCACTATTTTTCACTTTGAAACATTATGCCCTCAATTTCCAGAATTTGGAGGAGGTACTCTTGGATGATTTGACCTTGATGAACTATTTTGAACCAACTCATTTTGATTGAGTGTCGCAGTGGTTTGCCCCAAGATTTGAATTTTGAAAGATATGCCCCTAATCTCTAGGATTTTGCGAAAGTACCCTCATAAAGAACTTGGACCTAACCATGATGTGATGTGAACCTGATATGGACTGCCCCAAGATTTGAATCTTTGAAAAGTTTGTACTTGAAATTGCTTGAAAGGGACCTTGGATCTTTACATGCTGCAAGATGAACTTGATGTGCACTGCCCTAACGTTTGAGTCTCGAAGGTTGCCCCATGATTGTTAGGTCCTTGAGAATTTGTTGAAAGAGGAAACCGAGACCTACCATGTTGTGATATGAACTTGATTAAGGAATTCCCCTTTGAAAGGTATGCCCCTAATCGAACGATGCTTTGAAATGCGATCGGAGTTGATTGAATCTCGGAATGATCACCCATTGTCAATAGGATCTTCATGTGATATAACCCTACGATCATTAGTTTGGCTTATGGTTATAAGGTTCTTCTTTATATGTTTTTCCCCTAGTTAGGAGCTTCTTGGAAAGGATCGCTTCTGATTAAACCAATTTTGAGATCTCCTTAATGCTAAGTATTGATTCGTTTATAAATGCGTACATTTGACAAGTAATTCTTAGTGATGCACATGCAAGTTTTGAAATAAAAGTTTGAATAGAAATGGATGATTAAATATGAAGATTCGAAGAAGCGAAGGGGTTAGAAATGATTTTAACAAACATAGGAGTCAATTTAACACAAATTTTCCGAGTATAGTTTCATAGTTAACCTTGCTTCAATTAGGACTTTTGAAGGTTGTAACATGGACATGGTTCATGGTTTAATAAACAAAGGATATAAGGCTCAAAATTTATTTATCTCACCCCACTCTCCTTGATGTTCTCCAATCCTAAGTTCAATTAATCCAACAGATGCGTTCAGTCTGCAAGAAAATTTTCGTAGTCGTAGTGATAGTGATAAGCATTGGTAAAGATCCAAGAACCGATGAAAAACATTGATAAGACCCTAGCATTGATGAGAAGCCTTGATGATTCTTGAAGTACCGGTTAAAAATTGTTCTTCAATTAATTTTCAATCCCTTATTTTTGCATAGGCCGATTCTTTTGAATTTTGGTCCATCGGGGTAACCTAACTTTTGCCTAAGTAAAAATTTTTGGATTTATTTTCTTTGGCTTAGCGGGCTTTATGTTTTTTTTTGAATTTTTCTTTTTGATTTTATTTTTTATTTTTAAAATTTGTGCCTGTCATGCTGATTGTTGTAAGCTTTGTCTTCATTGTTTCCTCGATCTTGAATGATGTACTGAGGAAGAAGACGTCGTGGATTTTATCTTCATTAATTCCTTAATCTTGGATGATGAATGCGAGGAAAAGGATGTGCTTGAACATTTAATTTAGATTTACTTGATTCTCTTGAGATTATAATGCATCATTGAATTAATTGAAAGACTACCCTGCCCTTGGTTAAAATTAAGGTTTTTTTATTTATTTTAGAAAATAAAACAAAAATCCAACTTCTGGCTCGAGGGGGTTGACTACGGATTAACTCTCTTATTTATCCACTATTTAGGATTTGAAACATAGCCTTACATCGTCAGCCCAATCTTACATTGAAAGCATAAGTCAACCAAGTTTAGTTCTTTTAGTTTTCATCATTCTCCCTTAAAGTTTGTTAAAGTTGAAAAAGGAAAATGGAAAAGAAGAGTGAAAAATGGAAAGTCGTTGATTAATTATGGTAAGTGATAGAATAATGAATACGAATGGATGATTTCAAACCATGCATGATTATTTATTTGAATCACTAGTCAAAAGATACAAATTTACACCAAATATAACTTAGCAACATAGAAATTACAATTTGAAATTGATAAAGTCTAATGATCCTATGGAAGAGATTCTTTGTTGATCTTCTTGACTTTAGGAGAGCTTCTGGATGTTCTTGGACTTGTTAGAGTGTGGGGGTGACCCTTGACGTTTCTTGGGCATATCTATTCTACCGATATGGAAGTTGCTCTTAATGTCGAGGAGTCACCAATGATAGTTGCATTTGAGGTGTTGTAGGCCTTTTACTTGTATGACAAAAGGTTGCCTTCTCTCCTTAACAAGATTTGTAGGACCAAGCTCACTGGTTGACTTTCTCCTTCAACAACTAATAAATTTCTTGAGTTTCGTCAAGCTTTCTTGATGCATGCTTGGAATTTGTTCTTTGAGTATTGGGAAATCTATTAGCTGGATGATAGTTGGACAAGGGCGAAGATGGAAATGCGTATGTATGAATGTATGGTATGCAAAAATATTTTTGGCTTTAAGGGTGTGCAAAAAAGTTTCATGGATATGCGATGCGAAGCGGAAGTAGTATGAAGGTAAACATAAGGGTACCCTATACGAGTTTAATAATAGACATGGAAATGAGGATACCCTACACTGACTTAGAGATTGAGACAGACAAGAACTCCTTAAGAATTATTGACAGTGAAAGATGAAGAAGAATCCCTATATGCTAGGGTTTGTAATAGAGGGACGAGAATTCTTACAGGATAGGAATTGTGATAGACCAATAGACAGTTGAGATGAAGATTGAACTTGAGGGAATAGCATGGAAGAGAGAACATTGTGACCGGTCAACAATCACCAAATCCCATGGCCTGATATAGGCCACGTGGCGTGCATCAACGAGGACGTCCTTCGTGGGAAGGTTCCATATGGGGAACAAGATCCTATAAAGGTTTTAAGGATAATGACGGACAAAAAGGGATCCCTACATGCTAGGGATTATGACTAAATAGAAAATCCTACAAGTTAAACCAAATAATACTCCTAAGAGTTTAGGGTATAATAATGATAAAAGGTAACCCCATGAAGGTTTAAAATTGTTGTACCCCAAAATTCGCCCTCTCATTTATCAAAGGATCAACCCAGACCCTCAAGTTTTCTTCCATCCCATTTCAAGCCATGAATTTCAAATTTTCCAAGAAAGCCATTCACAAGGGCAAAATGGTCATTTGCACACTAAAAAGTCAAACTTTGACTTTTGGATCAAAATCAAGCTTCAAGAATCATATTTCGTCAAGACACGTTGAAATATGAATTTGTTTCACCAAGAAATTCAAAAGTCAAAATTCTAAAAACTTAGAATTTTTTCTAAGTGTTTAAGAAATATGACAAGCTCAGAACTTCTAATCAGTTTATCACCATGATGCAAGCTGATTCTGGAAGAACTTCTGGCACACAAGTTATAGATTTCAATAAGATCTAAAACATTGCAGAACAGAACTTCCCCTGGAAATGCTGGAATTTCAAGTTATAAATGTTCAAAGACACGTCCATAAAAACTAAAGCATTCAGCAAATTCTAGACATTTTCAAGACAAAGTTGGGTCAGAACTTCTGAGCCAGTTTTCATAAAAGTTCAGTCAGAGTTTGCAAGGGTAATTCCAAGAAGGTTACAAAGCGTGCTACAAGCTTTCTGGAAAGTATGAAAGCTCCTTCAGAACATGCTGGAATAAGGAGGTACAAAGATCAGAAGTTGGATGTTTATTCTAAGTCCTGCTGAAGCTGAACCTCTGACCCAGAATTAAGCAATGATGCAAAATCTCACATTGCAGGATTTCTGGTTTGATCAATCTCATCATCATTTAATGCTCACAACCACTCATGGATCTTTGTTCAAAGGATTTCTCCACGTGTGGCATAAAAGTACCTTTACTGTCTTGGAAAAGCAAACTCTTGTACAAAAGTGTGCTGGGCCCATGCGTTACTTTTGCTTTAGAAGTTACCTTTCCTTAATTCCTGCTTACAGTTCCAGCTTAGGCGCTGCTAAGGCTACTAACCACCATACTTGTTTCAAACAGCAAGGCAGCACCCTAGCATGTGATGGTTGCACTCTCCAAGCTACAAGATCTTTGCCTATAAATTGAAAGCTATTGGCAACGGTAAAAGGGTCGAAAAATTTGAGAAAGGAAAACCTTGAACCCCTGCTAAAATTCCAAGAGCCCAAAGCTGCAACACAAACTACAAAAACCTGTTGGCTTTTAGAGAAAGAATTGTTAAAAAATAAAGAAAAGAAAACAGTGATACCTTCATAAAAAAAATCCAGAATTCCCAAACAGAAAACCAAAACCTTTGTTCTTCCCTTGAAGTAAAAGAATTTGGTGTTCTCTCTTCCGTTGGTCTTGTTGAGTCCAGAATATCTGAAGGCAGCAACTCAAGTTCCGAACACACGCTTCAGGTTCAAGGTAAGTCTCCCAGACTCTGCATCTTTTCATTCAGAATATCATCAAACATGTAGATATCATAGTATTGATGTCGTCTATGTAACTGCGTAAGTATAAAGACTGTGGACCATAACTTCCTTGTTAAGGATAGACTCAGGATCAGGGTCAGAACTTCTATAAACTGTTGTGCTTTATCCATCTGATTTGTTGTTTGTTGCACATTGAATAAGTCATTTTTGTGCTGATTAATATAAGGAAAGAGTTGAAATGTAACCAAAACTTCTGTTTTTCACTCATCATTCTAACACATAGAACTTCCATGATTCACTCCCTGTTCCAACACAACACATAACTTCTGAGTTCTCCCTACATGTCAAACACACTGAACTTCTGATGCTTCCCCTTGCTATTTTAAACACTCAGTTTCTGATTTTTATATGCTGACAATACACTAAATTTATGGGGTATACTCATTGCTTTAAGTGTGATACACAACCTCTGACCTTTAGCTTACTGTCTGAATATAACGCATAATTTTTGTGTTTTCCCTCTAACGTTTCTTGCAGGACCTCAGAGTTTACCAACTCAGAATTTATGATACCCACTAACATTTACTGCTGAGTCACAGCGCTCCTGACTCCAGAACTTCTGATCCCGTTCGTTTTGCTTATAGCAGCACGCTGAGTCTATATCTCATTTATTTTCCTTATAGCAGCATGCTGAGTCTAAAAGAAAGGAAGTATTTTTTAAGTTTTTTTTAAGACAACCATTTTCTAAACAAATCCTTTTTCTTTCTTATACTGTAAATTTCAATTTGGTTGTAATAGTAACTTAGGATTTGATTTATTTGCAACCCTCATTCATAAATATGTACCCCATCCCTAAAATATTGTAATAGCGTAGGACTTTACATTTCTGTAATTTATCACTTTCAAACGTAAATATTAGTAATTAGGGGTGTACGGCAAGACATGAAATTGACAAATAGATCACCCTAATCAAGACTAAATGCATGCAATCAAACACACTTTGCACCCATGAACCCTTAAGGTTAACTCCACTTATTACTTAAAAATGGTCATGTTACGCATGTGGGGTGTCTTAGCAAAACCAATTCGAAATACAAGATCATAGTCCCTCGATGATGCTATTCAAATTTTTCTTACAAATGATCTTAGTCCCTAAAAGAAATGCTAAGATACCTTGCAACATTGCTTTCTATGACTATACAAAACGTCCCAATGTCCGTCCCTTCACATCCAACGATGGGGCTTTTTACTAAAACAATGGTAAGATAGCAACATCTAAAGGAGGAGGAAAAGAACACCTAAGACCTTTTGAGTAGGTAGATTCGCTCCTAGTTGCTCGCTTGCTCACAACAAAACATTTTTTCACCAACACTCTCATTTGAAATATTTTCAAAAGACAAACATTTTGTACGCGTTCTTATAGAGACGAGAACCATTACAAAGGAATCCCTTTTCAAAATCACTTTCAAAAACACATTCCACAAACACCTCTTTGAACTATTTTCAAAATAACACTTTGTATGCATTTTTATAGAGACGAGAATCATTACAAAGTCACATATTTTAAAATACTTTCAAAAACCACACAAAGCAAAATTTCAAACCAAAGCAAGTGATCTAGCAAGCAACTAAGAGCCCATGGAAAACCATGGATGAAAAGGGTGCTAATACCTTCCTTTTTCATAATCTACCCCCCGAACTCAAGAAAACATCTCTAAAGGCCTTTCCTGTGCTTTTTCACCTTTCCTTTTGGATAAAAGAAAAGTCGGTGGCGACTCTTGTTAAACCGCAACATTTTGTGAACACAAATGCAAAACAATCAAGTCAGTTCTCCCACCGTACCACATAACTGGCGACCCTGCTGGGGAGGATTCTAAAAGTGGGGTTACCTTAGGGTTTAGATCACATTTACTTGCTTACATTGTTTGACTTGTATGCTTTACATTATGGTTCTTTGTTTGGGTTTGAATCCTCTACCCAGATTTCGGATACATTATAGGTAAGTAGCAATACATTGTGGAAACTGTGCAGGGTATACCAACACGGTATAAGCAATAGCTACGTTAGTGCGACATATTTGTGGGTACCGGTAGCCTTTGAGTTAATCAAAGAGAATACGGGGCCACTGAGTGATGTCATTAAGCACTAATTAACTTCTAGAACCTTTACTTGACCAACTTGGCCTTTAGGATGTAGTGAGATGACCGACTTTGGTGCAGTCCGAAGTTGGTAGATACTCGATACTACACTCATTGAGTTTTCGTTTCTTGGGATATTTCGGTCGCCATTAAAGAGGCTTGAGCTGAAACAATGACCAAGGAAACAATCTGGTGATATTGAGCTCCTTAGAACCCGGTTACTATTACTAGGACAGGTTTAAGCCAACTAAAGTTCAAGAGGGTACTTACCTATAAAACTCCATGCAAGCATAAACTAAGAACTTGTTTGCTTTACTTGTATATGCATACTTGTACATAACATCATGGACATCATGAACATCATATACATTCACTAACCATTTCAAGGATTTTTGGGGATTCATCTTTGTTCTTGTTTTGTAGGATATGGATTCACTTCGCAGGAAAACTATTCAAGTCAATCTTGTAAGAATTCCTCCACAACTTAAGGAGCTAGCTTCAAAGATTCCTGAGAACTCTCCATTCACCGAAAGACATGGTCGTCTACTCAACTTGATCACCTCTAACACAAATGAGGATGTGATGAAGGTGCTCTTTCAATTCTTTGATCCTTTACACCATTGCTTCACATTTCCTGACTATCAACTTGTGCCTACTTTGGAAGAGTTCTCCTAACTCTTAAGGATTCCTATTCTCAATCAACTACCTTTCAACGGTATGGAAAGAGACCCAAATCCAAAAGAGATTGCTCAAGCTCTACACTTGCACTCATCTGATATCACAACTCATTGGGAAACAAGGAGTGGTGTCAAAGGTTTCTTAGCAAAGTTCTTGTTTGAGAAAGCCCAAAGCTGTTGGAATTCCCTAGACTTGCAAGCCTTTGAGGAAATTGTGGATCTCCTCATCTATAGGATGGTTTTGTTTCCAAACCCTGACCAACTCATAGATGTGAACGTCGTCAAAATCTTCATATCACGCAACCCAGTGCCTACATTGCTAGGGGATATCCTACACTCTTTTCACACTCGCACGATGAGGAAAAGAGGTGTCCTTATGTGTTGCACTCCTCTCTTGGTAAGATGGTTTATTTCTCATCTTCCCCAATCAGTCTTAAAGAATGAGCAAGGTTCAAGGTGGTCACAAAGGTTAATGACGCTCAAACATTCAGACATTCATTGGTGCTCCCGTTCCAAAGAGAATGTTATCATTGTCGACCGTTGTGGAGAATTTCCTAATGTCCCTTTACTTGGCATTAGGGAAGGAATCACCTACAACCCATGCTTAGCCTTAAGACAATTTGGTTATGCCTGAAGGGATGGCCAGCACGAGATGTTGATTCAAGGTTTGGTATTCGACTACAACAACGACGATCAAGGTCTTCTCCAGAGATTTATCCGAGCTTGGAGGATGCTAAACAATGTGGATAGCAAGACTTTGGGACACAAGAATTCCATCCCTCTTGAGCCTTACCTCAAATGGGTATGAACCCGTGCTCAGAAACTTATGATGCCTTACCCCTCCATTCTCCCGGTAATTATTGAGCCCGTCAAGGAGGGAGATGTTCCATACACTATCCTTCATGCTAACATGCCCACATCTCTTGAAGACCTACAAAGGGATTGGATACAACTCAAAGGAGAGCGAGATACTTTCAAATCCCAATTCTATGTAAGCGAGAAGAAGGTTTCGGAAGTCACTAGGCTACTTCATGAGGAGCGGACTCTAAATGCCTACAGTGAACCAAAGAGGATGCACACTACTTTTTTATATTAGAGTTTTGTATTATTTTGTCCAAGGGGCATTAATGTACTTAAACTTTATCTTATTTATATAACGTGTGTTTCTTTTTGTCTAAAATAAATTTGAATCTTTGAAATCCTTGAAAACATCGCATATACACATATCATTCATCATAGCATAAACAGGTCTTTTGCAACAAGTCTCCTCATCTCTCCACTGTTTATTTCAGTAAGATGGATCTCGAGCAAACAGTGAAAGATCTCCAAGCCCAGAATACGCAGTTTCAACAGTTGCTCATGACCCTAGCGAAGGGGCAAGAAGAGTTGAAGACTATGCTGGCTGAAGAGAGGAAGAATAAAAAAAAAGAAGGTAACCAGAGTATTAAACATGGGGAGAAGATTTCAGGGGAAGACAAGAAGGACTTTGAAATTTGCAACAACATCCGGTGAAGGAGAAGTGGAAAGGCAAGGAAACAGCTGTCCCGTCAGAATCAGAAGAAGAGGAGGAAGAAGAGGAAGACTATTATGAGAAACAGTATCCTCCAGCTGATGAGAAGTACAGACATCTCGAAGAGAGTTTGAGCGCGATGGAAATACAAAAGGTGTCGGACTTAGACTTTAAGGAATTGGGACTAGTGTCGGGGATTGTGATTCCTCCGAAATTCAAAGTGTCTATGTTTGCAAAGTATGATGGAGTGTCATGCCCTAAAATGCATCTCCGATCATATGTAAGGAAAATTCTACCCCACACCGCTGATAAAGACTTATGGGTGCACTTTTTCCAAGACAGTCTGTCTGGAACACAACTCGACTGGTTTTACTAACTAGAAAGAGCCAACGTCCACAATTGGGAAGATCTTGCCGCAAATTTCTACAAGAAATATCAATATAATGATGATTTGGCGCCTACCCGTACTCAACTCCAGAGTATGGCCATGGCTTCCAATGAAGGTTTCAAGGATTACACACAAAAATGGAGAGATTTGGCTGGAAGAGTTCAACCCCCTCTGTTTGAAAGGGAATTGGTAGACATGTTCTTAGGAACCTTATCTGGCCCTTTCTTCAACCATTTAATCAGAAGTTCATCTGCAGGCTTTACTGAACTAATATTAACCGGAGAGAGGGTGGAAGCTGGTATAAAAAGTGGAAAGATTCAGAAGGATTCATCTTCTTCTACAGTTGTAAGGAAGCCTTTCATCGGGAAGAAATAGGTAGCTACTGTATATCTGCAAAGGAACCAAGATAGGGCCGAACACCGACCAATGGTGGGGGTTGTTATGATTCCCAAGCCTACATCTGATGAACAAAGAAGTAATCAACCAAGGGTGGAAAGGCCTGTCAGGCAATTCACCAGAATCAACATGACTACGTCTCAAGTATTACCTCATCTACTAAGATCCAATTTGGTAACCTTGAAAGAAGCTCCGAAAAACCCCAATAAAACATCCCCTCATTATCATCCCAATGCCCGTTCCGCATATCACTCTGAAAGTCCTGGTCACGATACTAATAACTGTTGGTCCTTGAAGAATAAAATACAAGACCTCATTGAAGCAAAAGAAATTGAGTTTGATGCCCCCGAGAAGCCAAATGTGATTTCTGATCCTATGCCCAGACATGGTCAGAATACCAATGCTATTGAAGAAGATTTGTTTGTTACCACAATTGATGAACTCATGACTCCACTTCCAACCATTAAGATAAACTTGTTGAAAGCCGGTGTGTTCCTGGGCTGTAATGAAGTTTGTCGTCTCTGCTTGTCCTCACCAACTAATTGCCCTTTGTTGAAAGCAGGCATCCAGCGCCTGATAGATAACAAAGAGATTTTGTTTAAAAGTACTCCTATTTCACCTATTCCTGTTGAAGATGTTTCAATCATTACCATTTCCGTCAATTCTTCCAGGGTCTCCACCAAAAGACCCGTTAGAATTACATCAATTCCAAAAGCAGCTCCTCTAATAATCACAATGCCTGGGCCAGTCCCATATGAATCAGAAAAAACGGTGCCGTGGAATTACGGATGGGACATTTACTACCATGGCATCAAACAAGACTGGCCGGCCGCTAAAGAGATAAGCTCCAAAGATGAAGATTCCGTCATCAACAATATTGCCGGAACTAGAAAAATTACCCGAAATGGTAGGATCTTTTCTCTAGAAATTGCTCCCCCAAGAGCAATTTCTGGACCCGTGATCATCCCCGTGGCTGCTCCAAAGGTTACTCCTACACCCTTAATCATCTTCGCAAATGCTCCTATTGACGTAAATGTTATAACCCCTGTTATCATTCTTACCAACACTCCTGCTGTTGAGACTCGAGGAAAGAATATTCAAGTGAAGCCTGTCTGGATGAAGGCTCAATCGCTGACTATCCCTGAGACATCTAAGAAAGAAATGGAAGAGATCCTAAAAATTATAAAGAGGAGTGACTATGATGTAATTGAACAATTGGGGAAAACTCCCTCCAAAATATCCATGCTGGCATTACTACTATGTTCCGAGGCACATGCGAAAGCCTTGGTGAAGTTCCTAAAAACATCCCATGTGCCTCAAGAGACGTCTGCTGATCAATTCCAAGACTGCTTGGCCAGCTTGACAGCGGATGACGGCCTAGGCTTCTCGGATGCTGATTTGACACGAAGGGGAAGAAAGCACAATGAGGCCTTGCATGTCTCTGGAATGTAAGGGCACAACTCTGGCCCATGTTTTGGTGGATACTGGCTCATCTTTGAATGTATTACCCAAAAAAGCTCTTGACAGACTTGATTGTGAGGGGTTGACTTTGAAGCCAACCAACATAGTGGTAAGGGCATTTGATGGCTCGAAGAGGATGGTGCAAGGGGAAGTGGATATCCCCATAAAGGTTGAGACTCGAACTTTTAATTCAACCTTTTATGTAATGGATATCTTCCCTTCTTACTCCTGTCTGCTAGGACGACCATGGATCCAAAATGCTGGTGTTGTTACCTCTACATTGCACTAGATGCTGAAGTATCCAGTTCAAGGGAAGATTATCACTGTCCATGGAGAGGAAGAATACATGATCAGCCATCTCAATTCCTTCAGATATGTGGAATTGAACGGTGAATTCATTGAAACTCCATTTCAACACTTCGAAGAGGTCCCCCAAGAGGTGGAAGTGACCAAGACTGTGTCCCAGATTCCCAAGATTACAAGGCCTCCACTCCGGATGTCATCTCTGAAGGATGCCAAAGAAGTGGTGGAAGAAGGAGGATGCACTATCTGGGGGAAACTTCCGGATATCCCGTATAAGTCTGACAAGTTTGGCCTAGGTTTCAATTCAAGTGCTCAAAAGGCTATACGTTGTGCCCATGGTGGAAGGCTACCCTTGAAGATTAGCAACCGTGAGGTCAACGCGGTAGAAGATGGTGAAGATGATTGCAACCTGGAGGATTGGATCTTTCCGACTGTTAATGGAGGGCTCAGCAATTGGGAGGCCAGAGATTTCATCCCAATCACTTTCATCCCTCAGTAATTTATGTTTACATTTTGTTGGATCTGTAATATTCAAAATAATTCGCACTCTTAAAAACCTTGTGTCTTACCCGAGGCACAATTCGTCCATTTGTAAGGGTTATTATTTCATCTTCATATGACATCAATGAATCATGGACGTTTTCGCATACACACTTTTGTGCTCATTGTTTTCTTTCTTTTACATTTTATTTTCTTTCAAAGATAGCTATACCCTTACACACACCCACACTCACAATGCAGGTATCCATCCATTCTGGATCCCATGGGTAACAATACTGCTATGGCCTTTCGTGACTTTGAGAATTTGATCTACCAAGCCGAAGACGAAGGTGAGGAAGATTGTGAAGTACCAGGGGAACTGGCCAGACTGCTACAACAAGAAGAAAGAACCATTCAGCCTCACGAGGAACCCGTGGATACAATCAACCTGGGTACCGAAGAAGACAAAAAAGAGGTCAAGGTGAGTGCCAATTTGGAACCCAGTGTCAAGAAGCGTCTGATTCAGGTATTGCATGATTATGTCGAAGTCTTTGCTTGGTCATATGAAGACATGCCAGGACTTGATAAAGATATTATGATACATCGTCTGCCTACAAGAGAAGATTGTCCGCCAGTAAAGCAAAAGGTACATCGAATGAGGCCTGATATGTCAGAAAAGATTAAAGCAGAGATCATGAAACAATTTAATGCTGGATTCTTGGCTGTCACCTCTTACCCCCAATGGGTTGCCAATGTTGTTCCCGTGCCCAAAAAGGACGGCAAAGTGTGAATGTGTGTAGACTACCGAGATCTAAATAGGGCAAGCCCTAAGGATGACTTTCCACTTCCCCACATTGATATCCTAGTCGACAATACGACACAACATAAAGTGTTTTCCTTCATGGACGAATTCTCTAGTTACAACCAAATCAAAATGGCACCTGAGGTCATGGAGAAAACAACATTTATCACACAGTGGGGCACATTCTGCTACAAGGTAATGCCATTCAAATTGAAGAACGCTGGGGAAACCTATCAACGCACCATGGTAGCTTTATTTTATGACATGATACATCATGAGATAGAGGTATACGTAGACGATATGATAGCCAGATCACAAACAGAAGAAGAGCATCTTGACCACTTACAAAAACTGTTTGAGAGACTAAAGAAGTACAAGATGAGGTTGAATCCAAACAAGTGCATATTCGGGGTACGGTCTGGTAAACTCCTAGGCTTTATCGTTAGCAACAAGGGTATTGAGGTCGATCCTGCCAAAGTTAAAGCAATACAAGAGATGCCTACTCCTCATACTGAGAAGGAAGTCAGAGGATTCTTGGGACGTTTGAACTATATCGCCAGATTCATTTCTCACCTGACAGCTACTTGTGAGCCAATCTTTAAACTATTGAAGAAAGATCAAGTAGTCAAATGGAATGATGAATGCCAAGTTGCTTTTGACAAAATCAAAGAATACTTACAAGAGCCTCCTGTATTGATGCCACCAGTCAAGGGAAGACCGCTGCTCATGTATCTGACTGTTTTAGAAAACTCAATAGGGTGTGTATTGGGGCAGCATGACGAGTCTGGCCGAAAAGAGAATGCTATTTACTACCTGAGCAAAAAGTTTACCGACTGTGAAACCAGATATTCACTGCTCGAGAAAACTTACTGCGCTCTGGCATGGGCTGCTCGCCGACTAAGACAGTATATGCTAACTCATACTACCTTGTTGATATCTAAAATGGATCCGATAAAATACATATTCGAGAAGCCTTCTCTTTCTGGGAGAATAGCTAGATGGCAGATGATCCTAACAGAGTACGACATACAATATACTACCCAGAAAGCTATAAAGGGCAGTGTACTAGCCGATCACCTTGCTCACCAAGCTGTGGAAGACTACCAGTCCATGAAGTTCGATTTTCCAGATGAAGACATCATGACATTAGACAACTGCGAAGAATTTAGACCGTATGACGGACCTGAACAAGGATCCTGATGGACCCTGTTCTTTGATGGAGCCTCCAATGCACTCGGCAATGGTATTGGTGCTATACTCATATCTCCAAAAGGGTGTCATACTCCCTTTACTTCCATACTTTGCTTCAATTGTACAAACAACATGGCGGAATATGGAGCGTGCATCATCGGTCTCAGAGCTTCCATAGACTTGGGAATTAAATCCTTAGATGTGTTTGGAGATTCAGCTTTGGTCATCAGTCAAATCAAAGGGGAATGAGACACCAAACACCCTAACCTTATTCCTTATAAAGAACATGTTTTGACATTGCTACCACATTTTAAGAAGATTACCTTCGAGCATTTCCCACGAGAATAAAATCAGCTAGCAGGCCCTCTAGCCACAATGTCATCTATGTTTAAAGTTAATTGGGATAACAAGGCTCCCCAGATCACCATCGAACGAATGGATGAACCAACCCACTTTCACGAGATTAATACTGAAGAGGTAGTGGACCAGCCTTGGTTTCACGAAGTCAAGAGGTATCTCGAGGCTCAAGAATATCCCGAAGGAGCTTCAATCAATGATAAGAAGTTCTTAAGGAGATTTTCTGCTAAGTTCTTCCTTAGTAACGACATCCTGTATAAACGCAATCATGACTCTGTGTTACTTCGGTGCATAGATAAGGTTGAAGCTGAAAGGATCATGGCTGAATTACACGAAGGCACTTTTGGCACCCATTCCAGTGGGCATGCGATGGCAAAGAAAATTCTACGGGCAGGCTATTACTGGTCTACCATGGAAGCAGATTGCTATCAACACTCTCGGACCTGCCATTAGTGCCAAATTTATGCTGATAAGATACATGTACCTCCGGTTCCTCTGAATGTCTTAACGGCTCCTTGGCCCTTCGCTATGTGGGGAATAGATATGATTGGGGAAATCAAGGTGACAACCTCCAATGGACACCACTTCATCCTAGTGGCCATTGACTATTTTACAAAGTGGGTTGAAGCATCTTCCTTTGCCTCCGTTATCAAGAATGTTGTTTCCCGTTTCATCAAGTAAAACCTTATCTGCCGGTACAGTATCCCGAAAAGAATTATCACTTACAATGGTACAAATCTCAACAACACTATGATCACCGCCTTGTGCGAGCAATTCAAGATCCAGCATCACAATTCTTTTCCCTATCGACCAAAGATGAATGGTGTTGTCGAAGCTGCAAATAAAAACATTAAAAAGATCATACAGAAAATGACAGTCACATACAAAGACTGGCATGAGATGTTACCATTCGCTCTCCACGGATATCGTACCACGGCTCGCACATCAACCGGGGAAACACCCTATTATTTGGTTTACGGCATGGAGGTTGTCTTGCCTATCGAGGTTCAGATGCCCTCTCTGAGGATTATGAAAGATGCAGGGCTGAACAAAGACGATTGGATCTAGACTCGACTTGATCAACTGAGCTTGATTGATGAGAAGAGACTTACTGCTGTTTTCCATGGTCAAATGTATCAAAAAAGGATGATCAAGGCTTTCAACAAGAAAGTCAGACGCCAAGTGTATCAAGTTGGGGATCTAGTGATCAAACGTATCATCTTGCCACAAGGTGATCCCAGGGGCAAATGGACTCCTACCTATGAAGGACCATTTGTAGTCAAAAACATATTCTCCGGTGGGGCAATGATCTTGACCACCATGGATGGCAACGACCTGCCACACCCTACGAACACAGACATAGTCAAAAGATACTATGCATAAGAGACCCGCTAGGCAAAACAAGGGCATCCCGGTGAACCAAAAAGGTTCGGGCAAAAATTAGGCATAAAACAAAAAATATGTACACACGGCAAGTTGAAAACCCGAAAGGGCGACTTGGGCAAAAAGGGGTTTCCCGGTGGATTGAAAACCCAAAAGGGAGGTCCAGGCAAAAGTTAGGGAATTAAAGCGTATGACTATGTCCCGTTGGATCACTTTACGGACAACCTCTGGCTTCCATTGAAAAACTCAGAGGTTCTGATCAATTCAATCATCTTTGGACAAGGCAACAAATAGACAAGACACTCGGAGATACGAAGGCTATAGCAGGATAGAAACCCCATTAGATTATTACACATAGCTATCTTTTCTTTGTATCAAATTTCTCTTTTTTCACGACAACATTCTCTTACTAGAATGTTTGTCTCCTTGTACAAAAATACTTATTCAAAGTCAATACAAAATATTCCTTTGAAAGTGCAAAAAACTATTTGTCTTTTCTTTACGCTTGTTTTGTTTACAAAAACGTCCAATGATTCATTGTTGAGCATATGCATTTGAACATAATTACCGTTTACAAATAAACAAAATGAAAAGAGGCAACTACTGATGGGTTGAAAGGATAGGAAAATATCTCTAGGCTATTCCATAGGTAATCCCCTGCAGCATGCTGTTTAAATCCCTAGCGGAACAAAATTTCAAATTATTGATCCCCAGTAGAAGTCATCAAATTTCTCAGGATTCCCCAATGGAATTTTTACAAGCAGTACATGACATTTACCTTACAACAGAGTTCGTTTCTCTAAACGGAAATTTGCCAAAATTTTGATTTCAAAACATGAAGACTTCCATATCCTTAGCGGCAGTCAGGGATTTATTTTCCCCAGCCTAACGACAGTGCAGCAAACTAGCCCACATACGCATACATTGCATCCATATATCATAAACATTGATAATGCAAATGCAATATACTATGCATTTCATACAACATAAATATATTGTCTTAGCTAACATTTTACTCTTTTCAGGATAAGGTTAACAACTACCATTAACAATATTCAAAACTTGATACAGTTTCAGATACGCTCTAGATACGGATGCCATCCTGATACTCATTCAGATTCAATCTTTTGATACAGTTCAGATACACACCAGATACTGATGCCATCCTGATACTCATTTAGATTCAACCTTTTGATACAGTTCAGATACGCTCCAGATACGGATGCCATCCTGATACTCATTCAGATTCAACCGTTTGATACAGTTCAGATACGCTCCAGATACAGATGCCATCCTGATACTAATTCAGATACAACTTTCAGATACAGTTCAGATACGCTCCAGATACGGATGCCATCTTGATACTCATTCAGATTCAATCTTTTGATACAGTTCAGATACGCACCAGATACGGAAGCCATCCTGATACTCATTCAGATACAGCTTTCAGATACAGTTTAGATACGCTCCAGATACAGATGTCATCCTGATACTCATTCAGATTCAATCTTTTGATACAGTTCAGATACACACCAGATACGGAATCCATCCTGATACTCAATCAAAAATAACTTCAGATACAATTTCAGATACGCTCCAGACACGAATTCCATTCTGATACTCATTCAGACTCAACTTTAGATACAGTCTCAGATACGCTCCAAACACGGATGCCATCCTGATACTCATTCAAACTCAGCTTCAGATACAGTCTCAGATACGCTCCAGACACGGATGCCATTCTGATACTCATTCAAGACTCAGCTTTCAGATACAGTTCAGATACGCTCTAGACACGGACGCCATTCTGATATTCATTCTTTCAGCTCATAAATTACAAAATAATAATCACTTTTGGATGGCATCTTTTAAGCCCATCTCCAACAACTATCCAGCATTTCTCTGGATGGCAAATTTGCCAACCCTGCTATCCAGGCTTTCATCTCGAAGTAACCCTACTATCCAGGTTCCTTCTCCCTTATCTCCAGACAACATTTTACAGCACTGAAAAGCCCAGACCTGACCAGATACGGTCAGTTTCATATTTCCCCAGTAGATCGTTGTACAACCTAGAACCTAACTAGGTATACATTCTACTTTCACTCCCTCAATCAAGAGTTAATTCCCCAAGTAGAGTAATAGACAACCGAAGCTCCTAGATCTTACTTCCCAGGGCATAAATCAACACTCCTCGACAGAGTCCTCCTCAATAGCAGGTACATGAATTCTCGCCAAGGAATCTTATGCAACCGATCTTTTCTGGAGGGCATCTTTAAGCCCATCTCCGACGATTCCCCGTCGCCTTCCAAATGGAATATGTAAGCCCATTCCCGAAATCCGTAATCAACATTACTTCATACGAGTGCAAATTTCTGGGCACTCAAGTATTCAATCATCTTCCACCTTCAGATCACGAAAGGCAGACCAGCCAATCTACATCCTCAGGTTTAAGAAGATTGAACAGGGGAAGCTGTTGTACCCCAAAATCCGCCCTCTCATTTCTCAAAGGATCAACCCAGACCCTCAAGTTTTCTTCCATCCCATTTCAAGCCATGAATTACAAATTTTCCAAGAAAGCCATTCACAAGGGCAAAATGGTCATTTGCACACTAAAAAGTCAAACTTTGACTTTTGGATCAAAATCAAGCTTCAAGAATCATATTTCATCAAGACACGTTGAAATATGAAGTTTGTTTCACCAAGAAATTCAAAAGTCAAAATTCTAAAAACTTATAATTTTTTCGAAGTGTTTAAGAAATATGACAAGCTTAGAACTTCTGATCAGTTTATCACCATGATGCAAGCTGATTCTGGAAGAACTTCTGGCACAAAAGTTATAGATTTTAATAAGATCTAAAACATTACAGAACAGAACTTCCCCTGGAAATGCTGGAATTTCAAGTTATAAATGTTCAAACACACTTCCATAAAAACTAAAGCATTCAGCAAATTCTGGACATTTTCAAGACAGAGTTGGGTCAGAACTTCTGGGCCAGTTTTCATAAAAGTTCAGTCAGAGTTTGCAAGGGTAATTCCAAGAAGGTTACAAAGCATACTACAAGCTTCTTGGAAAGTCTGAAAGCTCCTTCAGAACATGCTGGAATAAGGAGGTACAAAGATCAGAAGTTGGATGTTTATTCTAAGTCCCGCTGAAGCTGAACCTCTGACCCAGAATTAAGCAATGATGCAAAATCTCACATTGCAGGATTTCTGGTTTGATCAATCTCATCATCATTTAATGCTCACAACCACTTATGGATCTTTGTTCAAAGTATTTATCCACGTGTGGCATAAAAGTACCTTTACTGTCTTGGAAAAGTAAACTCTTGTACAAAAGTGTGTTGGGCCCATGCGTTACTTTTGCTTTAGAATTTACCTTTCCTTAATTCCTGCTTACAATTCCATACTTGTTTCAAATAGCAAGGCAGCACCCTAGCATGTGATGGTTTCACTCTCCAAGCTACAAGATCTTTGCCTATAAATTGAAAGCTATTGGCAACGGTAAAAGGGTCGAAAAATTTGAGAAAGGAAAACCTTGAACCCCTGCTGTTGGCTCCTAAATTCGACACCCTTGTTTTATTAATATCAGCCATTAAAGCTGAAGGATGTTTTCGACCAGCTGGGTCTATCGAAATTCCCATCGAAAGGTGGCAATGTACTTAGAGGATTTCTTCCAAGGGAGAAGTTGGTTGCCTTCGACGTCGAAGGTGTTTCTCGTTGAAGATGCTTCTCGACGAAGGTGTTCGATGGTTCAGAGTGGAACGGTTTGAAATTCAAGCGTTTGAAGGGAAAACGGTTTCCAGCGGTTACCAAGTGCAACGTGCAAAGATCTGGAGCGTCGAACACTGAGAACGTGCCAAGTGGAGTCATCTCGAAGCAGTGTAACTGCCCGACGGTTACTTGGGATGTTTTAGTATAAATAGTAGTAGTTCACGCAGTTTTTCGCGTGTGTTCACAATTATATACAAAGTCACTCATATAGATTCGAGTACCCAGCGTGTGAGAAAGAATTGTTGAGAATGTATGTGTGAAACACCACTTTTATTAATTAAAGTCATTTATTTTCCAGAAACTTTACTTGCTTTCTTCTTTACTTTTCCTGTCGAAGCCCTTTATTTCAAGCCTTCATTTATTTTATCAAGCCCATTTCTTCATGCAATTTACTTAAAGCCTCTTTATTTTCTTGTCATTTAACCATTATCCAACTTAATCAAAACCTCAAAATCAACCATGTCTTAGGATCAATCTGATCGATCCTGCGAGTAACCAAATAAGTAACCATTTGGAGGATCAGCGGTTGTTTACCAATAACCACGGTAAACAAATTGGCACACCTGGTGGGACTGTGTGTTGATTTTTGAAGTTTAACCTTTTAAACATAATCTCATCTTTTTAGAGGAGTGTTGTATGTTATTGAGAAGTGGTAGAATATACACTAACGATACCAATACTGCCAGAAGAAGAGAAGAGATGGCGAATCCGCCAAACAATAACGGAATCCCACAAACGAACGTGGGAGCAACGGTTATCCCGACCGTAAGTAAAGCGATTACCGCTGGTTCAACACCAGCAGTAACGGTCACAACAACGGGGCCATTACCTCCGTTCACAGGCCCCAGAGTGCCTTTGAGAACCCCCCCTCCAAGGGGAAATTTAGGCACAAGGCCTTATGTTCCCCCAGGATTTATGACAGGCGGTCATAATCGAGAACCACTCTATGGCATGCCAACTTCTGACTTGGCTAGCCTGACGAACGCTGCCTCCACCTTTTCAGACCCTTTAGTGAGTGCCTCTTCGCCACTCCAAGGTTCTGGAGTAGGTATGGCGAATAGAAATAGGACCCAACTCTTAGGAGGAACGTCCCAAGTAGCACATGGCCTTACAAATGCCTCGACAGTAGTCTTGAGGCAACAAATGGACGAAAGCAACCATGATATGGTTCAAATGTTGGCACAAACTTTAAGTACAGTGCTGAACCCTCTAATACAAAACACTACTCAATCGAATCAGCAGATGACAGCGCAAATGACGCGTTTGGCTGATTTCTTTGGAGTACCCCAACCTATTCGACAGCCCCAAAGGGCGCAAATAAGGGGAAACCAGGGTGTATTCTTAGAGGAAGAAACCACTATCAACCAAGTCCAACAGCCTGTCGAAGAAAACCTTAGGGCACGATTGGAGCAACCTGTCGAGGAACCTAGGGTAATAACCCCAGAGGTAAGGTTAGTTAACAGAAACCAAAATGCTGACGAAGTAGTTCAGCATATCCAATACCAAAACATGGGTTTGGAAAATAATCTGGCAACCATGATCGAAAGGATCATGACTCAAAATGGGATGAACATGGGCTTTCGAAGGCCCAACTTTACATCCCCGCTGTCAGAATACGTGTTACAAACAGACTTACCTCCTAGATGTAAAGTCCCCAAATTCACTAAGTTCTCTGGGGACACGACAGAATCTACTGTCGAACATGTGGCGAGATACTTAATCGAAGCAGGAGATATTTCGAATAACGAAAACCTGAGGATTAAGTACTTCCCAAGTTCTTTAACAAAGAACGCTTTTACTTGGTTTACAACTCTCCCCCCCAATTCAATCCATCATTGGACCCAGTTGGAAAGATTGTTTCACGAGCAATTCTACATGGGGCAAACCAAGATAAGCCTGAAAGAATTGGCCAGTGTAAAGAGACGTTTCACTGAACCTATAGACGAATATCTAAATAGGTTTAGGTTGCTCAAAGCAAGATGTTTTACACAAGTGCCAGAACATGAGTTAGTCGAAATAGCCGCAGGAGGTTTAGATTATTCCATTAGGAAGAAGTTAGACACTCAATACCTGAGAGACATGGCCCAACTGGCCGATAGAGTTCGACAGGTAGAACGCCTCAAAGCTGAAAAAGCAAAGGCAACGAAAAATCATAAGAGGGAGAGGATAGCGTATGTTGAGATGGATGACGAAGATCCAGAATCCGTCGACGACACTATAATTGTCGAAGAAGGAGAAGTCGATTTAGCGGAACTAAAACAAGGGCCACCATACTCTTGCAAACTGTTAGTCCCCTCAAGTGGGAAAAATCCCATTGGTCCAGAAAGGACCAACGATAGGTTCCCCAAAAAGACTTATAGTTTTGATATTACAAAATGTGATGAGATCTTTGACTTGCTTGTAAAAGATGGCCAAATGATAGTACCCCCAGGGGTAAAAGTGCCTCCTCTTGATCAAAGAAAGAAGAGAGGCTTTTGCAAATATCATAATTTTTTGGGCCATAAAACTTCTCAATGTTTTCTTTTCAGGAATCTTGTGCAAGACGCTATCGAAGAAGGGAGGTTGAAGTTTGCTGACAAGACCCCCATGGCTGTGGATTCTAATCCGTTGCAGGCTGAAGCCCACTATGCTGAACCTTCAGAGGTGAACGTGATCGAGGCATCCAGAAGCCAGTCGAAGAGGCCAGGAATAACAATGGTCGAAGTCTCAAAGGACCATGTCAACATGCCAATCTTTGGCAGTTTTTCTGGGAATTTATCCAGAAAGACAATTGAAGCGGTTCAGAAAGCGGTCGAAAGCCCAAAGCTAGAGACAGTTGGAGCCCAAAAATCTGGAACGAAACCCAGTTCTCACTTGGCCACAGTTCAAGGCCAGAAAGAGGATTTGGAGATTCAAATGAAGCAGTTGACTCTTGCCAACAAAGATACCATGAACGTCAACATGGTCGAAGTCTCTGAACCAAAAGCATCAGAGGAGGCCATGAGGCAGGAACAAGCTAACAAGACTGCTTTCCCTCAGGAGAATGAAAATCTGGAAGATTTCCTGCAAAGATGCCAGAAAAAGAAGTCAGAAGTGATGCTGTGCCCAAGATGCAGTTCGATCTTTGACAAAAAAGCTGCCGAACATATTCAAGGCGTAAGAGCAGCAAATAAGAGAAGGGAAAATGTTGATCTTCGACATGATCCCAGAAGAGCCTCCCAAAGAGGTTCAAACCAAGAAAAGAGGCCATTGACTTTCAGGCCTCCAACTAATGTGCCAGTAGATACATGGTACAAAACATCTGGTCGAAAGAGGCCAAGCGAAGAAAGATGGCATTCTTTCGATGTGCCAAGAGGTTCATCTTTAACACAAAAGAAAGAGCCTCAGGTTGCTGCCCCTAAAGTTACACAGGTGTCGAGCAACTACAAAGGGAAAAATCCCATGTCTCGATCTCAATGGAGGAGATACCAGAGGCGACGAAAAGCTGAGAGGGAGGCTACTAATGAACCAAAGGCAGAAACCAGTTCAAATGTTCCTCTAAGGAAGCAAAGGAAACCTCTGGAAAGAGAGCCAGTAACCAACAGGCTAGTTTTGCCTAACCAAGGTGAAGTTGATGACGAAGATGGTTCTGAGTCTGATGACACTTTGGACATCATGGTGAATATAGTCTCAGTGCTGCCCAGAGAGTTCAACCGACAGGTGGAGGTCGAAACAAGTGATTGGGAAGTGGAGCAAGAAATGGCCAAACATAGGCCAGTGTGCTATTTCGTCATGGATAATGGCACTACTGAGGAGCAAAATGGGTTCTTCGAACCACCTACAGAGGCGATGAAGAATCACCTTAAGACTTTATTTATAAGGGCTAAACTCGAAGAAACTACAGTGAATAAAATCTTGGTGGATTGTGGGGCAACCATCAACATTATTCCTCACTTTATGCTAAGGAAAATAGGCAAACGGGATGAGGACATCAAGCCTCACAACATGGTCCTGTCGAACTATGAAGGAGGCATAGGGACCACTATGGGAGTGATCCAACTGGATATCAAGGTGGGATCTATCCTTCGACCAACAATGTTTATGGTCATATCGGCCAAACCTAACTATAATCTTTTGTTGGGCCGTGAATGGATTCATGGTGTTGGAGCTGTACCATCATCAATGCACCAGAGGTTGCTGCTATGGCGTCCTGATGGGATGGTCGAAAACATAGAAGCAGATCAAAGCTATTACCTGGGCGAAGTGAATCACCTAGGGCTGGCAGACTTCGACAAGAACTTGGCTCACATAGGGCCATGTCCAACACCTGACTTCGACTTGGCGCCAGCGCCAAATACTTTTTGTTCCCTATACCTACACCCTGAGCATGGTTTTCAATGGGACAGAGAAGACTTGTCCCACATAGACTTCAGTGGGTTAACTGACATCCAACCAACTGGTTGGGGAAGTGAATTCAGTGATAATGACTGAGTCACAATCATTGAAGCGAATTTCGGCTTATGTAGCCGAAAAAAAGATGATAACGACTCTCGAAGCCGAAGTAAAGTACATGGCCACACAGGCCAATGATCAACAGTTATCTGCTGTAGGTCCTGGAAAGGATTTCGATCCAGAACCTCCTGATATCATGCCAGAAGGAATGCAGGAACAGAGGCTCGACGCCATCTATGACGATGAGCCTTTGGGCTTCGAAAAGGACCCCTTGGCGAACAATATCAAAATGTTAGCGCAAGATCCTTTAGAAGAGATCAACTTAGGCGAAGGGTCAGAGAAAAAGCCAACTTACATCAGCGCAAAAATTGACCCAAAACTTAGGTTGGAAGTAATCCAATTGTTGAAAGAGTTCAAGGACTGTTTTGCATAGGATTACGACGAAATGCCTGGTCTCGACAGAGGATTGGTAGAAATTCAGTTGCCAATCAAACCTGGGAAGAAGCCAATCAAGCAAAGTCCAAGACGCTTCGCTCCAGAAATATTGTCGAAGATCAAGACGGAAGTCGAAAGACTGCTGAAGTGCAAATTCATACGCGTTACGAGGTACGTCGAATGGATTGCAAACATAGTGCCAGTAATTAAGAAAAATGGTACATTGAGGGTGTGCATAGATTTCAGAGATTTGAATGCTGCTACACCCAAAGATAAATATCCTATGCCTGTGGCGGAAATGCTAGTCGATTCTGCCGCTGGCTATGAATACCTGAGTATGCTCGATGGTTATTCAGGATATAATCAAATATTCATTGCTGAAGAGGATGTGTCGAAAACAGCTTTTCGATGCCCTGGGGCTCTAGGCACTTACGAATGGGTAGTGATGCCATTTGGCCTAAAGAACGCTGGGGCAACATACCAGCGAGCAATGAATTCTATCTTCCATGATTTTATTAACACTTTTATGCAAGTATATATTGATGACATTGTTATAAAATCTGTTTCCAGGAAGAATCATATTGACCACCTTCGACAATCATTCGAAAGAATGAGAAAACATGGTCTGAAGATGAACCCTTTGAAGTGTGCATTCTGTGTGAAAGCTGGGGATTTCTTGGGCTTCGTTGTCCACAAGAAAGGAATCGAAATCAACCAGAACAAGACGAAGGCTATTCTGGAAGCGAAAGCGCCATCGAATAAGAAGGAACTGCAATCTCTGTTAGGCAAGATAAATTTCTTAAGGAGATTCATATCTAACCTAAGTGGGAAAGCTCAAGCCTTTTCACCCTTACTTCGACTGAATAAAGAGGGATTCGAATGGGGGCAAGAGCAACAAGAAGCCTTCGACAAAATCAAAGGGTACCTCACCAAGCCACCTATTTTGGTGCCTCCTTGTAGCAATAGGAGTATGAGATTGTACATAGCTGCATCCGACAAAACTTTGGGAAGCATGTTAGCCCAAGAAGACGAGAATGGAGTCGAAAGACCCATTTATTATCTTAGTAGAGTTTTGAACGATGCAGAAACTAGATATAGCGAAGTTGAAAAATTGTGTCTATGTCTGTATTTCTCTTGTACAAAACTCAAGCAATATATAAAACCAGTTGATGTGTATGTGTCGTCTCATTTTAATGTTTTCAAGTACATGTTGTCGAAACTCATCTTGCACAGTCGAATTGGCAAGTGGGCACTAGCATTAACTGAATACTCCTTGACCTTTATGCCTCTTAAGGCAGTAAAAGGACAAGTGGTTGCAGACTTTATAGTCGACCACTCAATTCAAGTTGAGAATGTTAATTATGTGGAGATAGAACCTTGGAAATTCTACTTCGATAGATCCAGCCATAAAGATGGAACAGGAGTAGAAGTCTTGATTATTTCTCCAGAAAAAATTCCAACAACATTCAAGTACAAGATATCAGGTTCTTGTTCGAACAATGAGGCTGAGTATGAAGCTCTAATTACTGGCCTTGAAATATTGTTGGAATTGGGGGCAACTCGAGTCGAAATAATGGGAGACTCATAGTTAGTCATTAAGCAAGTCACAAAAGAATATAAATGCATAAGAGAAAATCTCATTATGTACTTCGTGATAGCAAATCGTTTATTGAAAAAATTTGAAATGGTCAATATTCGACACATACCCAGATTGGAAAATCAAATAGCCAACGACTTGGCACAAATTACATCTGGGTACAAGATTTCAAAAACGAGATTACAAAGAGCAATCGAAGTTCGAGAAAAGATAAAAGCAACTTGTCTATCACCAACAGACTTGGAATCGACAAGACTAGGATATGCTGATCAAAGTAACTTCGAAATTTCGTTCATAGATAATTTGCCAGAGCAAGATTGGAGGAAGCCCATTGTGGATTATCTTCAAAATCCAGTAGCTTCGACAGAACGAAAAACAAAGTACAGGGTGTTGAGTTATGTACTCATGGGTAATGAGTTATTTAAAAAGACGCCTGAAGGGGTATTGCTAAAATGTTTAAGTGAAACTGAGGCATACATAGCCCTTTCGACTACGCACGCTGGAACATGTGGGGCTCACCAAGTAGGCCATAAGATGAAATGGTTGTTGTTTCGACAAGGACTATACTGGCCCACCATGTTGAAAGATTGTGTTGAGTTCGCTAAAGGTTGCCAAGAATGTCAAGTCCACACAGGCATCCAACATGTACCAGCAAGCGAACTTCACTCGATAGTGAAACCTTGGCCTTTTAGAGGATGGGCGTTGGACCTCATTGGAGAGATTCGACCAGCATCATCAAAGAGCCAGAAGTATATATTGGTAGGCATTGATTATTTTACTAAGTGGATCGAAGCTATCCCTTTAGTCAATGTAGACCAAGAAAATGTCATTGAATTTATTCAAAAGAACATTATCTTTAGATATGGAATCCCTGAGACTATAACTACTGATCAAGGATCAGTTTTCACCGGTCGAAAGATGCAGGAATTCGCTCAGGAAACGGGCTTTAAACTCCTAACATCAACGCCTTATTATGCACAGGAAAATGGTCAAGTCGAAGCAGCGAACAAAGTAGTGATTGGCTTGATAAAAAAGCATGTTGGGAAGAAGCCAAAAAATTGGCATAAGACGTTAGACCAGATTTTGTGGGCCTGTCGAACGTCCCCAAAAGAAGCCATAGGTACAACACCATATAGGCTAACTTTTGGCCATGACGCGGTGTTGCCAGCAGAAATTTGTCTTCAATCTGCAAGGGTTCAGAGACATTATGATATTCCCTCTGAAATTTATTGGGATATGATGTTAGACGAACTAGTGGATTTAGACGAAGAAAGATTGCGCGCTCTTGACCTACTCAGGCTTCAGAAGAAAAGAGTAGAAGACTCTTATAATAAAAAGGTGAAACCTAAGGTATTTTCGCCTGGAGAACTAGTTTGGAAGGTGATTCTTCCCATGGATCGAAGGGATCGAAGCATGGGAAAATGGTCACCCAAATGGGAAGGACCATTCAGAGTTATCCAGACTTTTTCTGGTGGAGCTTATGAAGTCGAAGAGCTAGGTGAAGATAAAAGGCTCTTGAGAGTAAATGGTAAATATTTGAAAAAGTATAAACCTATACTCCAAGAGATAAAAATAAATAACAAGTAACGATTAAATTAACCATAAATAAGCCAAAATGGAAAATTTTTATAAATTAGCCAAAATGGCAATGTTGTCGAATACATATTACAATATATGGTAAAAGGGCTGAATCGATCAGAAGGGGATGGAATCTTTGAGTCGAAGGTATTTGGTTTGCTGCAACTCCAATCTTTTGTTGCACAAGGCATTCGCCTGGGCAAGCTTGGAAATTTGATCGTCGAAGGCTTGAGCTTTCTCAGCAAATTCTAGGCCTTGTGTGATTTCAGCTTGACTTTCGGTGTCTGGAACAGTCGAGAGAAGTTCCTCCTTGCGCTTAGTATTGGCATTCATCTTAGCCTCTAGTTCTTCGATTTGCGCCTTGATGGAAGCATTCTCTCGATCGATGGCATCAACTTCTTCTTGTTTAGATGCTTTTTGCTTCGACAACTCCGCAATTCGAGAAGTTGTCTCTGCTACAACAATCCATGCAGAAGAGCTTTTGCCATATAACACTTCAAGCTGGCTATTAAAGCCCCTTTGTCGCCGATAATCTGCTGAGACTTGATCAATAATGGAGTGTAACTCCATGATAAAGCCTGAAACCTCCGGAGGTACAGCTAGCAAGTCTACGGCATTCAAAACAGCCCCCAAATATGATGGAGCAGTAGGGTCCCCCTCCAAAGCTTTCATCAAATCCTTGTTGAAGAACTGAGCCTTAACCTTCGTCAAAGCCTCATCGAGAGGAGAAGTTTCAGTGGACTTCCCCGACAGAGTAGAAGCCTCCTGACTAATATCAGACGAACTTCCCTTGCTCTCGATGATGGCATTCAGATAGCCAACAGGATCAGTTTGCTTCAGGAGTTCTAAGTCTTCTTTCGACCTATGCTTTGTGGAGGTGACAACCTTTGCAGCAGCGTTGTCTTGGGGTTGAGGCTGTTGAGTAGCATTTGCCTCGACTTGATTCTCTTCGACTTGGACTGCGGCAGTACCAGCGTCATCATGGTCCCCTTCGCCAGCGTCACCTTGATCCTCTTCGCCAGCGTCACCGCGGTCCCCTTCGTCACGATTTTCTTCCGACAGATCAACCACCTGAATCTCTTTTGGTTGTTGCTCTTCTGTTTGTGGATCTTCTGTTGGTTGTTCTGCTGTCTCAGCATTGGCTTCATTTGTTTCAGTATTGGCTTCATCGTTCGCCAAGTCTTTCTCTTGTGGCCTACTGAGTTCAGCAGAGTCCAATGTTTCAGAAGTCCTTGGCGCTGAGCTTTCAGTGGTTTCCTGGAAAAAAGAAGAAGAAGGATCTTCTAAGTTAGAAAGAGACATAATCGAACTTGGGTATCAGCACCTGAGTTACAAAGGAATCAAAGAGATTACCTGCAAAGGAGCTTCAGCCCCAGGGCTGGAATTGTCGCTTTCGACAGGTTTATTGAGAAGAACATTTAGTTCCTCCTCCGTTGGCTCTTCAATAATTACTGGAGGTGGCCTGGGCTTTCTCCCAGCAACCTTTATTCTGATTGTTCGAGCCTCATGAAGAGGAACGTCCTTCTTCAGCTTTCGCCTTTTAAGAGGAGCAGGGGGAGAATCGTCTTCTTCATCACTCCCAGATTCGACCGTCAGTGCTGGCCGTTTCTTGGGTGAAGGTGCCTAAAAAACCAATTGGAGTTCGACTTAGAAGCTGCATCGAAAGTCAAAATGTTAAAGCTAGAAGAAAATGATAAAAGTCTGGTTACCGATGCAGAAGGCTTTTTCGAAGGGCCTTCCCCCTGTTGGTTTGTTGTGGTCTTCGCCGGCGCTATAGTTTTCGCCGGTGGTGGAGGTTTTGTTAAGGGGCCTCCTCCCTGATGGCCTTCTGCAGCCTTCTTAGCTGCAGGCTTTCGAACAACTGAAAGTAGACAAAATAATTAACAGGCTACCAGTCGGAAGGGAAAGACAAAGTAATTTGGAAGGATGAACTTACATTTCTTTATTTTGTCCAAGACAAGGACAAAAGACTTCTGAAGTTCGTCCACGAAGTCCTTCTCGTCAAAAAACTCCTCAGTGTAGTAACTTTTCCACCACTCCTCGAAGGATTGTGAGCAGAGAAAGTTAAGCTGATAGTCAAACAACGAAATAACTGTTCGACCAGCATATCTGCCGATATGCTTAGTGGCAGCGTCTTCAGTGTAGTCGTTGCAGAAGTATAACATAGACTTCTCCCTGGGAAAAATTGGAGAAGGTAGTGTTTGAATAATACCAAACTGGCGAGACACCAAGTTTGGTTGATACGCGATTAGACTCAAGTGAGTCTTGGAGCTCTTGAATCGTAGGGGTATTATTCTTGGCGTGAGAAATGCCTCCCACACTGTTGTATGCTCTTCGACCTGAGGACCACTTGACGCCTTAGGATGTGGCCTCGTGAACCACTCTGGGCCAACCTTTCGTCGAGCAAACGGAGCCATGGTCGAAGCAAACTCTTTCCTTTTAGCAAACATCAAGACGAAGTTTGTAAAAGTTTGTTGAAGCTCCAGCCCATCTTCCGTTGGAGTCAACAGAGCCAATCTGGTGCCTTCGATGCACCTATTTGCTATTTCCGGAGCCTGCTCATTTATTTGAGTCTTCTGAGGTAAGAAAGACTCGAAGGTGGCATTGAGCCACAGCTGAAGCAGCCAAAAAGGTCCAGCAAGCAGCAGACTGGCTCTGTTCTCGATGATCTTCAGAAGAGTCGCTCCGTTGCTAATCGACTCGTACAAATTCGCCAAAATCAATTCTGCCAAACAGATATTTTGGCCATGGTGGAGTTGAGTGGCGAGAGTGACCATCTTCTTGGTCACCTGTAAAGACTTGGTGCAAAACACAAAGCGTGACAGCCATAAGGCTAGAAACGCGATATGTTCTACATCCGACACAGCGTCCGTCGACTTATCGTGGTAGTGATTAATGTAAGTGGTGTAGGTTGGTTTTGTGGCAGAGAATCCAATCTGATCCTCCGACATTTCCTCTGGGTCGAAATAGTCCCCAGTGGGTCGAAGGCCAGTGATGGCGGCCACGTCGAAGAGCGTGGGAGTCAGCATGCCACAGGGAAGATGGAAGGTGAAATGGGTGTAATCCCAGAAGAGTAAGGAAGCTATCAACATTTCTGGGGAATAGTTAAGACCTGTCTTCGACAACATAACCAGGTCGAATATCCCCATGTCTTTCCAGATCGAAGCCTGGCTTTTCTCCATTTTTTCCAGCCAAGCACTATAGTCAGGAGTAAGGCTAGGGCTAGACCTGAAAGCCCTAACACCTCTGTTGAAAAAACGAAGGTCGATTTTCTCCTTAGAAGGATCTTCATTATCTTCTGCATCTTTCTTGGAGCATCCAACCGGTTTGAGTTTTTCAAGTACCGGAAAGTAGCTTTTAATCTTCATGGCTTCAGTAATGCTTGGGTATAGTGGGCCAGACATGGCAAAGATTTGGTTGGAGTATCCAACCGGAATCATGAGTTGGCGTGAATAAGCATCACGTACAGCAATGTCTAAGGGCTCAGGGACCCTTCGTTGGCCCGTGGGAGTGACTACGGGAGCAGTGGAGAAAATCCTGGGTTTAACGTTTCCAGAAGGGATGTTAGCGCTAGGAGCAGTGGAAGAACCGGATGCCATTGTTGATACTAAGGTTGAAGATGAAGTGAAGAACAGGTGGTTTGCAAATGTTGCAAGAGTTTGTGTGCAATAAGGGATATCTGAAGGCAAGGTAGCGTGAAAAAGTCCCACAATGGGTACTTAGAGCTATTTATAGTAGTTGGGGAAATCCCCAAATTCGAGGACATTTAATGCCATTTAATGTTGCAGAAGGTAGTGGGACACGTGGCGTCTCCCTGTTGTTGTAGCCGTTCTGCAGAAATGAAAGGGTGCAGCGTGCGCCCTCGTTTTTGGGAATTGTCATGATGACAATTTGTGAAAAGACGTTTGGCACGCTGCACGCCGTACTGAAGTGACGTCTTAGGTACGGATGAAATGATGGCTTTTCCTTGGGATTGTCAGTGGTTGGTAGAAGACAAAAAGTGCACAATTTAATTTGTGACTAAGAATGAAAAGACAGGTGTCGAATGGCATTTCAAAGAATGCCTTTTTCTTTCAGAGTCGAAATAAGGCATTCTTGGGGGGCAATTTATTGGCTCCTAAATTCGACACACTTGTTTTATTAATATCAGCCATTAAAGCTGAAGGATGTTTTCGACCAGCTGGGTCTGTCGAAATGCCCATCAAAAGGTGGCAATGTACTTAGAGGATTTCTTCCAAGGGAGAAGTTGGTTGCCTTCGATGTCGAAGGTGTTTCTCGTTGAAGATGCTTCTCGACGAAGGTGTTCGATGGTTCAGAGTGGAACGGTTTGAAATTCAAGCGTTTGAAGGGAAAACGGTTTCCAGCGGTTACCAAGTGCAACGTGCAAAGATCTGGAGCGTCGAACGCTGAGAACGTGCCAAGTGGAGTCATCTCGAAGCAGTGTAACTGCCCGACGGTTACTTGGGATGTTTTAGTATAAATAGTAGTAGTTCACGCAGTTTTTCGCGTGTGTTCACAATTATATACAAAGTCACTCATATAGATTCGAGTACCCAGCGTGTGAGAAAGAATTGTTGAGAATGTATGTGTGAAACACCACTTTTATTAATTAAAGTCATTTATTTTCCAGAAACTTTACTTGCTTTCTTCTTTACTTTTCCTGTCGAAGCCCTTTATTTCAAGCCTTCATTTATTTTATCAAGCCCATTTCTTCATGCAATTTACTTAAAGCCTCTTTATTTTCTTGTCATTTAACCATTATCCAACTTAATCAAAACCTCAAAATCAACCATGTCTTAGGATCAATCTGATCGATCCTGCGAGTAACCAAATAAGTAACCATTTGGAGGATCAGCGGTTGTTTACCAATAACCACGGTAAACACCTGCTAAAATTCCAAGAGCCCAAAGCTGCAACACAAACTACAAAAACCTGTTGGCTTTTAGAGAAAGAATTGTTAAAAAAGAAAGAAAAGAAAACTGTGATACCTTCATAAAAAACTCCAGAATTCCCAAACAGAAAACCAAAACCTTTGTTCTTCCCTTGAAGTAAAAGAATTTGGTGTTCTCTCTTCCGTTGGTCTTGCTGAGTCCAGATTATCTGAAGGCAGCAACTCAAGTTCCGAACACACGCTCCAGGTTCAAGGTAAGTCTCCCTGACTCTACATCTTTTCATTCAGAATATCATCAAACATGTAGATATCATAGTATTGATGTTGTCTATGTCACTGCGTAAGTAGAAAGACTATGGACCAGAACTTCCTGATTAAGGATAGACTCAGGATCAGGGTCAGAACTTCTATAAACTATTGTGCTTTATCCTTCCGATTTTCTATTTGTTGCACATTGAATAAGTCATTTTGTGCTGATTAATATAAGGAAGGAGTTGAAATGTAACCAGAACTTCTATTTTTCACTCATCATTCTAACACATAGAACTTCCATGATTCATTCCCTGTTCCAACACAGCACATAACTTTTGAGTTCTCCCTACATGTCAAACACACTGAACTTCTGATACTTCCCCTTGCTATTTTAAACACTCAGAGTTTCTGATTTTTATATGCTGACAATACACTAAATTTTTGGGGTTTACTCACTGCTTTAAGTGTGATACAGAACCTCTGAACTTTGGCTAACTGTCTGAATACAACCCAGAATTTCTGTGTTTTCCCTCTAACGTTTCTTGCAGGACCTCAGAGTTTACCAACTCAGAACTTCTGATACCCACTAACGTTTCCTGCTGAGTCACAGCGCTCCTGACTCCAGAACTTCTGATCCCGTTCATTTTTCTTATAGCAGCACTGTTGTACCCCAAAATTTTCCCTCTCATTTCCTCAATATTTTCTCATCACAAGACCCTTGGAGCTCAAGATCAAGTTAGGGTTTACTCTGCTCAAGGCCCCTCCTTGCACTGTTGACCCAAATTAGGGTTTGAGTTTGCACAAATATGTTTTGACCTAAAATGCCCAAAGTGACTTTCATGCTTCATGTTGGACTCACAAGTTTATCCATACCAAGTTCCAAGCCTTGATTCCAATCTTTGCCCAGTCAATTGGACAGTTGACCTAGAAATCAGCTGTATTGGGGAAAAAGTCAACTATGGTCAATTGACAGTCAAACCTCATGAAATTTGACCCTCATCAACATTATGAACTCATATGAACCATTTGATCAAGTTTGGATCACAAATCCACAGGAAATTTGATCAGATCACCAAAAGGGCAAAATGGTCATTTCTAGGGTTTTGACTGCACAAAGGCAACTTTTGACTGTTTGACCTAGCCAATGGAAAACCAAGCTCACATATGGACTCAAGGACCCAATGGCATGGTCTTGGCACATTCAACAAATTCAAAAGATCCCAAATGCACAAGATTGACAGATGAATTTTCCAGTCAACTGATCCAAATTTGACTGTATACTGAAAAGTCAAACTTTTACTTTTTGGTCAAAATCAAGTGTCAAGATTCATTTTTCATCAAGACATGTCAAATTATGAAACTTGTTCATCAAGAAATCAAAAATTACAAATTAGGGTTTAAAATGAAGAAATTTCATAACTTAGAAATTTTCTAAGTTATAAAATTTCCTAATTTTTTCCTAACTTTGTCCCATCTTTTCATCAAGATACATTTGGATTCAAACAAAACTCAAAACATGAAAGTTGTAGTCCATTTCAAAATCTACAACTTTGATTCACAAAGTTTTCTCAAAAGAAGCTTGTAGCTCAAGTTATGAGTTTTGGAACAAGGGTGCAAAACATTCTTAACTTAGAAAAATTTTGACCTATTTTAGGCAGGATTTTTGCCTAACTTCATGGCCATTTTTCACATGCTTCCACTTGGAATTTCAACTTGCATTACAAAGATAGATTGTAGTACACATTCCAAGCTTTCCAAATTGTCCAATAACTTCTCAAACACCCTTGTGGTTAGGGAGAATCGAATTTGTCAATATGGGCAAAAGTCACTTTGTTCATGGCCATTTTCATGTTCATAACTTAGGCATTTTTTGAACTCAGCTTGCACAACTAGATTACAGGCCTCTAATCCTTCTTACACTCAATAATTTAATGCCAATCCATTGTGTTCTAGCATTATTTTATGCATTTGGTCATTGCATGAAGAATTAAGCCATAATTAGAAAAAACATTTTATCTATTCTTGTAAAGTTACACTTTATGTCAAGTTTACAATTCAAGAGGTACAAAGCAAATCTCTGAGGCACAAAGACATATCCCACTGATCAAGAGAAAACTTTTCAGCATATTTGAGGGGCCTAGAGGAGCCTGTAACAGGACTTGGCATTTTTTGGACTTAAGAAAGAAAAAACTTGCATATTGCAACACAACTCACATTCCTGTCAAGACAAGCTTAAGCAAACTTTCTCCACACATTCCATACTCCCTAACAGACCTAAAACACGATCCAACCATCTTCAATACCTCCTCATTCACAGAAACACCTTCTTGTTGCAAAAATAGAGTCCCTTCTGCAACTTGACTTCCACAAACACTTCCACTCGTGCGTTTTGGCCAAAGCTAGTTCAAACATGTTCCATATCACCCATTGAAGCTATTCCAAGCATTGAACTGGAACTGTAACAGCCATGACCAAGTGTGCCATTTTCATTTTTCATCTGTGCAGGTTGACTTCTGTAGCTTGATTCAGAAGGATTCAGAGCAAGCCAAGCATAGAGGAAGCATCCCTAGACCTCAAGCAAGCTATACAAGTCCTCACATTGCATTGAAAGTACCTCCATTGTTGCACAAGATTCAAGCTGAACAGGTAAGTTTTTGAACTTCTATCTCTCTATCCAGGCATAGTTAGGCTTAAGTTTGTGAAGAAAGCATGTTCTAATCATAGACCTGAAGCCATCCATATAGTTACTTTTCATTTATATTGTGTGTGCTAAGAGTATTTTGAACCTGAACATTGGAAAAAACCTAGGTCAGAAATTGGGGGAGAAGAAATTCTCTCTCATTTCTGAGAGTTAGATCAAGTTCTTGGTATGTATGGATTCGTGATTTGATGCTTGACATTTTTTATGTTATAAGTTTGTGCTAAAAATTAAAGAATCGGGATGTTTGAATCAAGCAAGGAAACGCACGTTTTTTGAAACAGAAGTGGCTGGAGGTTGAAGAAGCCTCTTTGGGATGGGCCTGTGTTGTTCTTTCTATTTGCACCACCTTTTCACATTCACACCCCTTTTTCCCATTGTGTGATTTTTTAATCATTTTTGACTTTTTCTTTTTTATTCTGACTTGTTATTTTTTGACAAAACATAAAAAATATTAAAAATATTTTTCCATACATTTTTGCATTTTATTTTGAATTTATTTGCTTAGTTTACATTTGTACATATAAATAAATATAATGTTTTTATTTAAAACCTTAGAAATAATGTGAAAATATATACTTTCAGTTATTATTTTTATTTGCATTTTCTGAAAACATTTTCTAAAAAAAATATATTTTTTATAAATAATAAATATTTTTATTTTTGTACATATTTAATATATTTAGTAAATAATATAAATACTTATATATTTATTAGAATGTTTAGGATAAAAATACAAAATAGTACATTTTTTGTTTTTATTAATATTTAACCTCAAAAATATTTTTTTTACAATATACTTCCTTTTTATTTATTTTTTTGTACATATTAATAAATATTGTATATATATTAAATAATAAATACTTTTTATTTAGCAAAATTAGGGTTTTTGCCTTAAACATGAAAATATCCAAATTAACTTTTTTTTTAATTTATTTTTATTTCATTTGTAAATAAATCATACACTTACACAAATACATTTACACATACACATTTGTTTATTTTTTGTACATTGATTACATTTTACATTTTGCGATTAATTCGATTTGGTTGTAAATATTGAACACTATCCTCCTATTAAGTCTCGTCCCCATTTGAACATTTGTACCCCCATTCCCATGATTATTGTGTAATAATTTAGGACTTTTAATTCCGCATTTTAAAGCTTTCTAAATATGCCATGATAGACCTAGGGTTTGTATGCAAATAAACAAATAGCTTGACCTAATTCAAATACAACAAAGCATGAAAATGAACAACACTAATCACACTTGCACCCCTAGGGTTACTCCACTTGTTGCCTTCAATAATGGGCCATGCTTGCACATTGAGTTTCTTTGGCAAAACAAAATAATTCAAATGATCATAGTCCCTCGATGACGCTTTCGAAAGTTGCCTATCAAAATGATCATAGTCCCTTCAAGCAAAAAATTGCCAAAGACACTTGGCACCATTGCATTCATGGTCCATACGATACCCGCGCCTGTTCCGTTAAACATCCTAATGCAAGATTGTCCACCAAATACAATGGTGGAACAAAATTGTTAAAAGGGTTAAAAACATGAGAAAAACCTTTGAGTACAATAGGGGTAGACAAACTCTTAGTTACTTGATCAACTTGCAAAACACTTGCCTACTTTTCAAATCCACTCCACAAACACTTTCAAAACAAAACTTTCAAAACATTTGAAACATCTTTTCGAAAAGATACACACCTTTGTAAAACACTCAAACACGAGTCATTATAATGGTTGCCTAGACAAGGCATCTTCTTCAAAAACATTTTCAAAACACACACACACCATTTCAAGCAATTGAAAATCAAAGGCAAGTGATCTAAAAAACCAAGTAACTAAGAGCCCATGGATAACCATGGATAGAAAGGGTGCTAGTACCTTCCCTTTCTATAATCTACCCCCCGAACCCAACAAAACATCTCAAAGGTTTTTGCTGTGCCTTTTTAACCTTTCCTTAGGATAAAATAAAAAGTCGGTGGCGACTCTTGCTAAACCGAACAAGTGCGAATAAAAACACAAAACCTCAAGTCAGTTCTCCCACCGTATCACAGAACTAGCGACTCTGTTGGGGATAACTCAAAAGTGGGGTTTACCTTAGGGTTAGATCACTTACTTGTTTTCAATTATTTGCTTTGATTGCTTTTTATATTTGTGGGCTTTGCATCGGAGTTTCATAGATCCTAACCCGGATCTGGGGAATACCCTTTTAGGTAGCATAAGCTGTGAGGGACCTGTCCGGCGTAGACCGACATGGGTGAAACAGTGGCTACGTTGGTGTGACACCTTGGTCTGTACCGATATCCCTTGTGTTGCAACGAGGGGAATATGGGTCTTCTAAGGAGTCATTAAACACCAACCGACCTTAGAACCCTAAATTGACCAAACTTGGCCATAGAACAGTAGCAGTATGCTACACTCATTGAGGCTAAACTCTCACGATGGTTCTGGCCGCAAGAAAAGATTGCAATGCTGGATTTATGACGGATTGAGGGTAGTCAATGATATTGAGATCCTCTAGAACCCAGTTACTTTTGATAGGACAGGTCTTAACCAACAAAACTAAAAGAGGGTAATACCTAAACTTCATGCTGGCCTAAACCCTAAGGGTTGTCTTGTATGACTTGTGTGCCTTATCATGTTTGCCTTTGTGAATACTTGTGGTGTGCTTTATCATAACATCATACCATCATGCCATTACATGCATCCTACATAAGGACTGACCCATTTCAAAGACAAAAGGGTTTCATCTTTGCTCTGTTTTGTAGGACATCATGATGCCCGTGCGTAGGAATACTATCTGGCTCAACTTTGTTCAACCACCTGCTTTGCTCAAGGAATTGGTTGGTAGGATTCCAAACACTACTTCCTTCATCAAGAGGCATGGTTCTCTCCTTGGTTTAGTCACTTCAAAGTGGGACCAACAACTGATGAGTGTCTTGACCCAGTTTTATGATCCCCTGTATCATTGCTTCACCTTTCAAGACTTCCAGTTGGTCCCTACCCTGGATGAATTCTCTGATTTGCTTGGTATCCCTGTTTTGGAGCAGACTCCATTCACTGGTTGGGAGAAGACCCTTAGGCCTGAAGAGATTGCTGCAGCCCTTCCCTTGACCAAAGAAGAGGTAATGACTAACTGGGAAACTAGAAGTGGGGTTAAGGGCTTTTTGGTTAAGTTTCTTGTTGGCAAAGCTAATAGTTTCTGGAATGACTTAGACTTCAAGGCGTACGAAGACATTCTGGCTCTTTTAATCTATGGTCTGGTATTGTTTCCAAATCCTGATACCTTTATTAATGTCAACTCCATAAGAATCTTCATCTCTAGGAACCCTGTACCCACTCTCTTGGGTGATATCCTGCAACAACTCTATGCTCGTACTGCCCGAAGACGGGGAACTCTGTGGTGTTGTGCTCCTTTGTTAGTGAGGTGATTTATTTTGCACCTCCCTAAGTTCATGCTGAAGAATGAAGAAGGAAAGGGCTGGGCTCATAGGTTAATGTCTCTCACTGATAATGACATCATTTGGACTCGCAGAGGTTTGGATGAGGTAGCCATTATTGATCATTGTGGAGAATATCCTAATGTTCCATTGATCGGTACCCAGGGAGGAATCTCTTATAATCCATGTTTAGCCCTCCGTCAGTTTGGAAGAGCCAGAAGAGCAGGGCCTCATGAGATGTTGGTGCCTCACATTAGTTTTGAGTTTCAGGTAGACAGTGACGAGCTGCACCGAAGATTCATCAAGGCTTGGGACAGAATTCACAAAGCTGACCCACACGAGTTGGGATCGAAGACTTCTCTACCAATGGAACCCTACTGCAGATGGGTCCGCATCCGTGCTCAGAAGTTAGGTATGCCATACGAAGCTGTCAGGCCTATCATTCTTGAAGTTCCTGATGAAGACGGGGTTCCTCCAACTGTCCTCCCTCCTCAGATACCCACTGATGTTGATACACTAAAGAGATCTTGGGCGCAGCTACAAGAAGAACGGGATTATTATCGAGAAAAGTTCAACGAACAGGAACAAAAGATCCAGAAGCTGACTAAGCAATTGGAGGAGGAGCGGATCCTGAACGACTATATCCGTACTGAGAAGAGGAGGCCATGGGAGCACTGATGGGCTTTGATTGTTTCTTTTACAGTTTTTATTTCCTTTTCAGTATTTTCATTCTTGTAATGCCTAAGGGAAAATTGTTGAACAATTTAAAGTTTGAATCTAATGAAGTGTGTTTCCTTTTGGTCTACAAAGTTGAATCCTGATTGTCTTTGAAAACATAAATCATAAGCATCTCATTGCATCATATGCATAACAGGTACCCTTCTTCTACAGGTTGCTTAATCTTCTTCGCTGTTTATTTCAGCACTCAATCATCATGTCTTCCGAGCCTACTACCGAACAAGCTATCAAGGCCCTCCAGGCCCAGAACGCCCAGTTTCAGGAGCTGGTCATGAGCTTAGCCCAGGGTCAACAGGAGTTGAAGACTCTGCTCTTGAAGAAGAAAAAGAAGAAGAGGACTGCACTGTTCAACACTAGACAGAGGTTTGGGAATACACTACATAATGAGGCTGATCAGGCTACTTCCTCTGCAGAGAAAGACAATCCCCAAGGGGGAAGGGCTCCTAGTCCTATGGTCTCCGACAACGAGACGGATTACAATGATGAACAGTACCCTCCTGCTGAAGACAGGTACAAGCAACTAGAGGACCGTTTAAGTGCCATGGAGATTCAAAATGTGTCGGGGCTGGATTTTGGAGATCTAGGTTTATCTTCTGGGGTGGTGATCCCACACAAGTTCAAGGCGCCTGCCTTTGCGAAGTACGACGGGGCTTCCTGTCCTAAGCTGCATCTTAGATCATATGTAAGGAAGATCCAACCTTACACTGCAGACAAGAACCTTTGGATCCATTTCTTCTAGGATAGCCTTTCAGAAGGTCAACTCGAATGGTTCTATCAGCTGGATGGAGCCAGTATCCGAAACTGGGAGGACTTGGCTACTGCATTTTATAGACAGTATCAGTACAATTCTGACCTCGCTCCCACGCGTACCCAACTCCAGGGTATGTCACTGGGGACGGGCGAAGGATTCAAGGAGTATGCGCAAAAGTGGAGAGACCTGGCTGGCAGGGTGCATCCACCGCTGACGGACCGTGAGCTTGTCGACATGTTTTTGGGGACCCTATCCGGTCCATTCTTCAACCATCTGATTGGTAATTCTTCTGTTGGGTTTACAGATTTGATCTTGACTGGTGAGAGAATAGAAGCTGGTATCAAGTCGGGGAAGATACAGAAAGGTGCCTCTTCGAGTACTGAAAAGAAGTCCTTCAAGAAGGAAGCCAGTGTTGTTTATGGTCCCAGAAGACAAATTAAACCGGAACGCCACCAAACTGTCAATGCGTTGGTAATTTCAAAGTCTGTTGCTGCTCCTCAGCAGTATAATCAACCAAGGGGTGAAAGACCCAAAAGACAGTACACTCGACTCAGCATGACCCTGTCTCAGATTTTGCCGCAACTACTGTCAACCAATCTGGTAACTGTCAAAGAAGCTCCGAAGGTAGTGAACACAGCTTCTCCAAAGTACAACCCCAACGCCCACTACGCTTATCACTCTGATAGCCTGGGGCATACTACGGATGATTGCTGGGCTCTGAGGAATAAGGTTCAGGACCTTATTGATGCTAAAGAAATATAGTTTGAGGCGCCCGAAAGGCCCAATGTTATGACTGCTCCCATGCCCCAGCATGGAGTGAATGCTGTGGAAGAAGACCGGTATGTAGCCTCCGTGGAAGAGATTGTTACTCCGTTGATGACTGTCAAAAGGAACCTGTTGCTAGCCGGTTTATTTCCGTGATGTAGTGAAGGTTGCCTTCTATGTGCTGTTTCACCTGTTGGTTGTCCTTTGCTGAAATCAGGTATCCAAAGCCTGATGGATAGCAAAGAAATCTTGTTCGAGAAGATTGTTGTTCATGCTACCCCTGCTGAAGAAGTTTCTATTGTCACTATTTTCAACAAACCTCCTAAGGCTCCTTCAAAGAAGCCTGTCAAAATCATGTCCACTCAGAAGATTGCTCCTATCATCATCACTGTTCTGAGGCCTCTGCCCTATACATCCGACAAAGCTGTCCCATGGCACTATGGGGCAGATGTTTATGTGCTTGGAGTTAAGCAAGAGTTTGATACTAGTACCGACGTCAGTAACATCACCGAGCCTGCCAAAGTTACTCGTAGTGGTAGGCTGTTCTCACCAGATATTGCGCCACCAACTATTCAGAAACCTCTTGTCATTTCACCTACAAGTGTGCCTGCTTCCCTTCCTAATCAAGTTCCTGTTTCTACCCCTGCTGCCGAGTCATCTGACGCTCTGGGCAAAGGGATTGCTACTGATTTTCCTGCCCTGACGGAGGCACCAAAGACAACCAATGTTGAGGCTTCCCAACAAGAGATGGAAGAGATTCTCAAGATCATTAAGAAAAGTGATTTCAATGTAGTTGAGCAGTTGGGGCACACCCCATCAAAGATTTCTATGCTATCACTGTTGTTGTGTTCAGAGGCCCATGCCAAGGCCCTGATTTCCTTCCTGAAGACGGCCCATGTGCCACAAGAAACGTCTGCTGATCAATTTACCGATTGTGTGGCCAACTTGACTGCTGATAATGGTTTGGGCTTCTCTGACGCCGATCTGACCGCCAAAGGAAAGAACCATAACGACGCCCTGCATGTCTCCATTGAATGCAGGGGCACTACTCTTGCCCATGTGTTGGTAAACACCGGTTCTTCATTAAACGTATTACCCAAGAAGGCCCTAGACATGTTGGATTGTGAGGGTTTGGAGCTCAAGCCTAGTAACATTGTTGTCCGAGCCTTTGCCGGTTCGAAAAGGATGGTACATGGGGAAGTTAACATTCCAATCAGGGTTGGTTCTCAAGTTTTTTATTCTACTTTCTTTGTGATGGATATCCGACCATCCTATTCTTGTTTGCTGGGTCGTCCATGGATCCACAAGGCTGGAGTTGTGACCTCCACATTACATCAGAAGCTTAAGTACCTGGTTAGAGGAAAGATTGTTACAGTTCAGGGGGGGGGGGAAGAGTATATGGTCAACCACCTCAACTCGTTCCGGTACATAGAGATGGATGGGGAATTCATTGAGACTCCATTCCAGAACTTTGAAGAGGTGCCTCAGACACTGGCATCAGCTGAAACTGTGATTGAAGACCCTCCTTTGAAGATGGCTTCCTTAAAGGATGCCCGGGCTGTGATTGAGAAGGGTGAGTGCGCAAACTGGGGCCGACTTCCTGACTTTACTCCGAAGACTGACAAGTTTGGTATGGGTTTCACTGCAGAAGCTCAGAGGGCTGTTCGTAAGGAAAGAATTGGAAAACCTCCTGTGTTCATCACCAACCCAGGAGTAAATGCTATTGAAGACGACATGGAGGAATCTGAATTCGACAGCTGGATCTACCCAACAACCGACGGTGGACCAAGCAACTGGACTGCCAAAGACTTCACACCTATTACTTTTGTCACTCAGTAATGAACTCTTTTGTTTTGAATTTGTAACAAACAATATGTTGAAACTTTTATGGCTCGGTGTCTTACCCGGGGCACCGTGGCTTCATTTGTGAGGGCTTTTGTGTGTTATTTTCATATATCATCAATAAAAACATTGGACGTTTGTTGCATTTCAAAATCTTGCCCTCCTTTTCTTTCTTTATTATATATTGCAAAACAACTATATTTACACACACTCACTTATACAGGTTCCAATCCACTCTGGATCTCACTGGTAACGACTCTGCTACTGCCAGTTATGACTTCGAAAATCCGATCAACTTAGCCGAAGACGAAGGTGAAGATGATTGCGAAGTGCCTAGAGAACTTGCAAGACTGCTACTCCAGGAAGAGAGGGCCATTCAGCCACATGAAGATCCAGTGGAAACGGTAAATCTGGGTACTGAGACAGACAGAAAGGAAGTCAAGATTGGTGCCAATCTAGAGCTCAGTGTGAAACAACGGTTGATTCATTTGCTGCATGACTATGTGGAAATCTTTGCCTGGTCTTACGAAGACATGCTTGGGTTGGATACCGACATTGTGGTTCATCACCTACCTACCAAGGAAGACTTTCCTCTGGTAAAACAGAAGGTCCGCCGTATGCGTCCAGAAATGTCCGAGAAAATCAAAGCTGAGGTTATGAAACAATTTGATGCCGGGTTTCTAGCAGTGACTTCTTACCCTCAGTGGGTTGCCAACGTGGTTCCAGTGCCAAAGAAGGATGGTAAGGTCCGAATGTGTGTTGATTACAGGGATTTGAACAGGGCAAGCCCTAAGGATGATTTCCCTCTGCCTCATATCGACGTTCTGGTTGACAACACTGCTCAGCATAAAGTTTTCTCCTTCATGGACGGCTTCTCTAGTTATAATCAGATCAAGATGGCTCCTGAAGACATGGAGAAAACCACTTTTGTTACTCAGTGGGGAACCTTTTGCTACAAGGTCATGCCTTTTGGGTTGAAAAATGCTGGGGCAACCTACCAACGTGCCATGGTTGCTTTATTTCATGACATGATCCACCATGAAATTGAAGTATATGTCGATGATATGATTGCAAGGTCCCAAACTGAGGAGGAACACCTTGACCATCTACAGAAACTGTTTGACCGTCTGAAGTTGTACAAGCTGAGGTTAAACCCAAACAAGTGCACCTTTGGGGTGAGATCTGGAAAATTGCTAGGCTTCATCGTAAGCGACAAAGGCATTCAAGTGGACCCTGCCAAAGTAAAAGCCATACAAGAGATGCCAACTCCCAAGACAGAGAAAGAAGTCAGAGGCTTTCTAGGACGGTTGAACTACATTGCCCGATTCATCTCACATCTAACTGCTACCTGTGAACCAATCTTCAAGCTACTGAAGAAAGATCAAGTAGTACGTTGGAATGATGAATGTCAGGCCGCTTTCGAAAGAATCAAAGAGTATCTCCAAGAACCACCCATTCTTATGCCGCCGGTTGAAGGGAGACCTCTAATACTATACTTGACAGTACTTGACAACTCAATGGGGTGTGTGCTGGGGAAGCATGACGAGTCTGGCCGAAAAGAACACGCCATTTATTACCTTAGCAAAAAGTTTACCGCTGTGAGACCCGGTACTCACTGCTTGAGAAAACTTGCTGCGCTTTGGTATGGGTTGCTCGCCGGCTGAGACAGTATATGTTGACTCACACTACTCTGTTGATTTCAAAAATGGATCCAATAAAGTACATATTCGAAAAGCCCGCCTTGTCCGGAAGAATAGCAAGATGGCAAATGATCTTGATGGAATATGACATCCAGTACACGAATCAGAAAGCAATCAAGGGAAGTGTATTGGCAGACCATTTGGCACACCAGGCAGTGGACGATTACCAGTCGATGAACTTTGAATTTCCAGACGAGGATATCATGGTAGTGACTGATTGTGAAGTACTTGGACCGAATGAAGGACCTGAGGAAGGATCCCGATGGTCTATGCACTTTGACGGAGCCTCGAATGCTTTGGGTAATGGCATTGGCGCCGTGATCATATTCCCTAAAGGCACTCATACTCCACTCACTGCTCGGCTATGTTTCAACTGCACCAACAACATGGCGGAGTATCAGGCGTGCATCATGGGTCTTCAAGCTGCAATTGACTTAAGGATCAAGTTTATGAGTGTCTTCGGAGATTCCCCTCTCGTGATCAATCAGATCAAAGGCGAGTGGGATACGAAACACCCAAATCTTATTCCTTACAAGGAGTATGTGCTGACGTTGCTTCCCCACTTCGAGGAGATAACTTTTGAACACTTCCCAAGAGAAGAGAATCAGTTAACGGACGCGTTGGCTATGATGTCTTCTATGTTCAAAGTCAAATGGGACAACGAGGCGCCCCAAATTATTATTTGGAAGTTGGATGAACCTACACATGCTGCGATCTCGAGACCGAAGAGGTAACAGAAAAACCCTGGTATCATGAAGTGAAGAGGTACCTTGAAGCTCAAGAATACCCTGAAGGTGCATCTGTTAATGACAAGAAGTTCTTGAGAAGGTTTGCGGCAAAGTTCTTCCTCAGTAATGGCATTCTCTACAAGCGAAACCATGATTCAACCTTATTGCATTGTGTGGATAAGACTGAAGCAGAAAAGATCATGGCAGAGTTGCATGAAGGTACTTTCGGAACACATTCCAGTGGACATACCATGGCAAAGAAAATCCTTCGGGCAGGATATTTCTGGTCCACGATGGAAGCCGACTGTTATCAGCATTCTCGGACGTGTCATAAATGCCAGATCTATGCTGATAAGGTGCACATTCCTCCGGTTCCTCTAAACGTCTTGACAGCACCTTGGCCTTTTGAAATGTGGGGCATTGATATGATCGGCGAGATCCGACCTAAGCAGAGTTTAGTCTACTGTCAGCCTTAAGGAAGTTGGGTATCCCCAGAAGATCTCAACATTCCCCAGCGGAGTATAGACATTCCTCAGCAAGCATCCCCGGCAGTCTTAATATAAGATTGTTCCCCGGCGGAATACAAGACACCTCAGTGGAACCTTTCCCCAGTACAATCCAAAGTTTCCCCAGGGAAATGGAAGCTTATCCCCAGTAGATTCTGGAAGCTTATCACCTGCAGAAAACATACGTCTCTCCCCGACTTTATTCAAAGGTTATTCCCCCACCAGGGTATAACTGGGTTATCATCAGCTAATTACCATGGAAAGATCGTCCCCGGTGAAGTTCTTCCTATTCCCCAGCGGAGTTCATCAAATTCCCCAACATAACATATCAGTGGAATCCCCAACGGAGCCCTCAGCAAAACCTCAGCGAAGTATCTCTTCCCACAGAGTAATTCCCCGCAGAGTAATCTCTCCAATAAGTTTATTCCCCAACGGAGTCATCTTCTCCTATCGGTTTATTCTTGCAACCGTCATCCCCAGCGGAAACGAAGAACTCCACTCTTCAACATCAGCCCAGGATTCCACAAATTCCCGACACTCGTCAAGGATTTATTTTCCTAGACGAAAATACATTCATAGACATTTCACATTTCATACATCCTGCTTACATACATGATAAAGTACATACAACACTATCTCATTTTGAGCATCATGACATCATGCATTTCATACATCATGACATTGCATACAACTGATGTTTTGCCTTTTCAGGAAAAAGGTCAATCCGAAGATGATTACTATCAACTATCGCAATTCCAGATTCGATACCTGTATCTAGCCAGGGCATATCTGTGAGTGATTGATTGTAGATTCGATACCTGTATCCATCCAGGGCATATCTGCATGAAGAGTTTAGAGATCTGATTCCTGTATCCAGCCAGGGCATATCTGTATGAAGAGTTTAGAGATCCGATTCCTGTATCCAGCCAGGGCATATCTGTGACGACAAATTCCAGATTCGATTCCTGTATCCAGCCAGGGCATATCTGCATGAAGAGTTTAGAGATCCGATTCCTGTATCCAGCCAGGGCACATCTGTAGACGATAATTTCCTGATTCGATTCCTGTATCCAGCCAGGGCACATCTGTAGACGACCAATTCCAGATCCGATTCCTGTATCCAACCAGGGCACATCTGTAGACGACAAATTCCAGATTCGATACCTGTATCCAGCCAGGGCACATCTACATGAAGAATTTAGAGATTTGATACCTGTATCCATCCAGGGCACGTCTGTAAGCAACCTTTTGAAGTTCCGGATTCGATTCCTGTATCTAGCCAGGGCATATCTGTGAGCGTTTGGTTGTAGATTCGATACCTGTATCTAGCCAGGGCATATCTGCATGAAGAGACTGAAGATCAACACCTATAGCAAGCCAGGAAACCATCTTTCTTTCTCAAATACGCAAATTCTCGCTAAGTTTGGATCACAAATCCACAGGAAATTTGATCAGATCACCAAAAGGGCAAAATGGTCATTTCTAGGGTTTTGACTGCACAAAGGCAATTTTTGACTGTTTGACCTAGCCAATGGCAAACCAAGCTCACATATGGACTCAAGGACCCAATGGCATGGTCTTGGCACATTCAACAAATTCAAAAGATCCCAAATGCACAAGATTGACAGATGAATTTTCCAGTCAACTGATCCAAATTTGACTGTATACTAAAAAGTCAAACTTTGAATTTTTGGTCAAAATCAAGTGTCAAGATTCATTTTTCATCAAGACATGTCAAATTATGAAACTTGTTCATCAAGAAATCAAAAATTACAAATTAGGGTTTAAAATGAAGAAATTTCATAACTTAGAAATTTTCTAAGTTATAAAATTTCCTAATTTTTTCCTAACTTTGTCCCATCTTTTCATCAAGATACATTTGGATTCAAACAAAACTCAAAACATGAAAGTTGTAGTCCATTTCAAAATCTACAACTTTTATTCACAAAGTTTTCTCAAAAGAAGCTTGTAGCTTAAGTTATGAGTTTTGGAACCAGGGTGCAAAACATTCTTAACTTAGAAACATTTTGACCTATTTTAGGCAAGATTTTTTCCTAACTTCATGGCCATTTTTCACATGCTTCCACTTGGAATTTCAACTTGCATTACGAAGATGGATTGTAGTACACATTCCAAGCTTTCCAAATTGTCCAAGAACTTCTCAAACACCCTTGTGGTTAGGGAGAATCGAATTTGTCAATATGGGCAAAAGTCACTTTGTTCATGGCCATTTTCATGTTCATAACTTAGGCATTTTTTGAACTCAGCTTGCACAACTAGATTACAGGCCTCTAATCCTTCTTACACTCAATAATTGAATGCTAATCCATTGTGTTCTAGCATTATTTTGTGCATTTGGTCATTACATGAAGAATTAAGCCATAATTAGAAAAAGCATTTTATCTATTCTTGTAAAGTTACACTTTATGTCAAGTTTACAATCCAAGAGGTACAAAGCAAATCTTTGAGGCACAAAGGTATGGACATATCCCACTGATCAAGAGCAAACTTTGCAGCATATTTGAGGGGCCTAGAGGAGCCTGTAACAGGACTTGGCATTTTTTGGACTTAAGAAAGAAAAAACTTGCATATTTCAACACAACTCACATTCCTGTCAAGACAAGCTTAAGCAAACTTTCTCCACACATTCCATACTCCCTAACAGACCTAAAACACGAGCCAACCACCTTCAATACCTCCTCATTCACAGAAACACCTTCTTGCTGCAAAAACAGAGTCCCTTCTGCAACTTTACTTCCACAAACACTTCCACTCGTGCGTTTTGGCCAAAGCTAGTTCAAACATGTTCCATATCACCCATTGAAGTTATTCCAAGCATTGAACTGGAACTGTAACATCCATAGCCAAGTGTGCCATTTTCATTTTTCATCTGTGCAGGTTGACTTCTTTAGCTTGATTCAGAAGGATTTAGAGCAAGCTAAGCATAGAGGAAGCATCCCTGGACCTCAAGCAATCTATACAAGTCCTCACATTGCATTGAAAGTACCTCCATTGTTGCACACGATTCAAGCTGAACAGGTAAGTTTTTGAACTTCTATCTCTCTATCCAGGCATAGTTAGGCTTAAGTTTGTGAAGAAAGCATGTTCTAATCATAGTCCTGAAGCCATCCATATAGTTACTTTTCATTTATATTGTGTGTGCTAAGAGTATTTTGAACCTGAACATTGGAAAAAACCTAGGTCAGAAATTGGGGGAGAAGAAATTCTCTCTCATTTCTGAGAGTTAGATCAAGTTCTTGGTATGTATGGATTCGTGATTTGATGCTTGACATTTTTTATGTTATAAGTTTGTGCTAAAAATCAAAGAATCGGGATGTTTGAATCAAGCAAGGAAATGCACGTTTTTTGAAACAGGAGTGGCTGGAGGTTGAAGAAGCCTCTTTGGGCTGGGCCTGTGTTGTTCTTTCTATTTGCACCACCTTTTCACATTCACACCCCCTTGGCCCATTGTGTGATTTTTTAATCATTTTTGACTTTTTCTTTTTTATTCTGACTTGTTATTTTTTGACAAAACATAAAAAATATTAAAAATATTTTTCCATACATTTTTGCATTTTATTTTGAATTTATTTGCTTTGTTTACATTTGTACATATAAATAAATATAATGCTTTTATTTAAAACCTTAGAAATAATGTGAAAATATATACTTTTAGTTATTATTTTTATTTGCATTTTCTGAAAACATTTTCTAAAAAAATATATTTTTTTTATAAATAATAAATATTTTTATTTTTGTACATATTTAATATATTTAGTAAATAATATAAATACTTATATATTTATTAGAATATTTAGGATAAAAATACAAAATAATACATTTTTTGTTTTTATTAATATTTAACCTCAAAAATATTTTTTTTACAATATACTTCCTTTTTATTTATTTTTTTGTACATAATTAATAAATATTGTATATATTAAATAATAAATACTTTTTATTTAGAAAAATTAGGGTTTTTGCCCTAAACATGAAAATATCCAAATTAACTTTTTATTTTATTTTTATTTCATTTGTAAATAAATCATACACTTACACAAATACATTTACACATACACATTTGTTTATTTTTTGTACATTGATTACATTTTACATTTTGTGATTAATTCGATTTGGTTGTAAATATTGAACACTATCCTCCTATTAAGTCTCATCCCCATTTGAACATTTGTACCCCCATTCCCATGATTATTGTGTAATAATTTAGGACTTTTAATTCCGCATTTTAAAGCTTTCTAAATATGCCATGATAGACCTAAGGTTTGTATGCAAATAAACAAATAGCTTGACCTAATTCAAAGACAACAAAGCATGAAAATGGACAACACTAATCACACTTGCACCCCTAGGGTTACTCCACTTGTTGCCTTCAATAATGGGCCATGCTTGCACGTTGAGTTTCTTTGGCAAAACAAAACAATTCAAATGATCATAGTCCATCGATGACGCTTTCGAAAGTTGCCTATCAAAATGATCATAGTCCCTTCAAGCAAAAAATTGCCAAAGACACTTAGCACCATTTCATTCATGGTCCATACGATGACCCGCGCCTGTCCCGTTAAACATCCTAATGCAAGATTGTCCACCAAATACAATGGTGGAACAAAATTGTTAAAAGGGTTAAAAACATGAGAAAAACCTTTGAGTACAATAGGGGTAGACAAACTCTTAGTTACTTGATCAACTTGCAAAACACTTGCCTACTTTTCAAATCCACTCCACAAACACTTTCAAAACAAAACTTTCAAAACATTTGAAACATCTTTTCGAAAAGATACACACCTTTGTAAAACACTCAAACACGAGTCATTATAATGGTTGCCTAGACAAGGCATCTTCTTCAAAAACATTTTCAAAACACACACACACCATTTCAAGCAATTGAAAATCAAAGGCAAGTGATCTAAAAAACCAAGTAACTAAGAGCCCATGGATAACCATGGATAGAAAGGGTGCTAGTACCTTCCCTTTCTATAATCTACCCCCCGAACCCAACAAAACATCTCAAAGGTTTTTGCTGTGCCTTTTTAACCTTTCCTTAGGATAAAATAAAAATTCGGTGGCGACTCTTGCTAAACCGAACAAGTGCGAATACAAACGCAAAACCTCAAGTCAGTTCTCCCACCGTATCACAAGCACACTGAGTCTGTATCTCATTTATTTTCCTTATAGCAGCACGCTGAGTCTAAAAGAAAAAAAGTATTTTTTATGTTTTTTTTAAGACAACCATTTTCTAAACAAATCCTTTTTCTTTCTTATACTGTAAATTTCAATTTGGTTGTAATAGTAACTTAGGATTTGACTTATTTGCAACCCCCATTCATAAATATGTACCCCATCCTTAAAATATTGTAATAGCGTAGGACTTTATATTTCTGAAATTTATCACTTTCAAACGTAAATGCTAGTAATTAGGGGTGTACGGCAAGACATGAAATTGACAAATAGACCACCCTAATCAAGACTAAATGCATGCAATCAAACACACTTTGCACCAATGCACCCTTAAGGTTAACTCCACTTGTTTCCTAAAAATGGTCATGTCATGCATGTGGGGTGTCTTAGCAAAACCAAATCGAAATACAAGATCATAGTCCCTCGATGACGCTATTCAAATTTTCCTTACAAATGATCTTAGTCCCTAAAAGAAATGCTAAGATACCTTGCAACATTGCTTTCTATGACTATACAAAACGTCCCAACGTCCGTCCCTTCACATCCAACGACGGGATTTCTTACCAAAATAATGGTAAGATAGCAACATTTAAAGGAGGAGGAAAAGAACACCTAAGACCTTTTGAGTAGGTAGATTCACTCCTAGTTGCTCGCTTGCTCACAACAAAACATTTTTTCACCAACACTCTCATTTGAAATATTTTCAAAAGATAAACATTTTGTACGCGTTCTTATAGAGACGAGAACCATTACAAAGGAAACCCTTTTCAAAGTCACTTTCAAAAACACATTCCACAAACACCTCTTTGAACTATTTTCGAAACAACACTTTGTATGCATTTTTATAGAGACGAGAATCATTACAAAGTCACATTTTTTAAAATACTTTCGAAAACCACACAAAGAACAATTTCAAATCAAAGTAAGTGATATAGCAAGCAACTAAGAGCCCATGGAAAACCATGGATGAAAAGGGTCCTAATACCTTCCCTTTTCATAATCTACTCTCCGAACTCAAGAAAACATCTCTAAAGGTCTTTCTTGTGCTTTTTCACCTTTCCTTTTGGATAAAAGAAAAGTCGGTGGCAACTCTTGCTAAACCGCAACATTTTGCGAACACAAACACAAAACAATCAAGTTAGTTCTCCCACCGTACCACAAAAATTACAATAGAATGTCCCTCGCAGGAAGGTTTCCTATGCAAGATGGGATGACAATAGTTTCCTTAGTACATAGGTTCCTAGTTTCGTCCTACGAATATTATACCCTCCCCATAAGGTGGCTTCCTTAAAGGTATTATAGATTACACTAGAGGGAAAGGAAGAAGGGCCTCCCTTAAATGGAGCCTCATTGTAGATTGAAACTTTCGTCTCTAAGATCGTACAAGGTCTCACTATGAGATTTTGGTTGAGGGTTATGTAAAAAGTCGTAGGTTTCATTCCAAAGCCCTATCCCTAAGAGGACATCTCTTGAGACATATTTCTTTTTTGAAATTCCACCGAATCTAGGTGAAGTCGTCATAAAAACTCATAGGGATGATGTATCCCCTTGGCCAATAGACAAACCTTCTTTCTAAGGTTTTGAAAATATTTTCTTTTGAATTTAAAAATCCCTCCACAGATATAATAACATAATAAAAATAAAAATAAATAAATAACATAATTAAATACATATAAATAAATATGGAAAGCAATAATAAAACCCTAGCCAAAACCTCGAGCCTAAAAGAGAGAAGAAACTAAAACCCTAGGGCTGAGTCCCCAGCATAGTCGCCAGCTGTAATAACCAGCTAAAATATAGAGTTGCCACCATTAATTTATATCATAAGACAGGAATATAACAGAATAACCCTAATTGATGATAAGGAGCTTATAAGTCTTGACTCACTTTAGACAAAGGGAAGGTGTTAGGCATCCTTCATTTACCTTGTTCACAAGGATACTAGGGTTTAGGTTTAAGATTTAGGAATGGGGCTTTAATTTTTTAGTTAGGGAACTCGCCACAGTTTTTAAGTCGTATGCCCATGTATCCTCTTATGAGGAATGATAGTACCAATTTGTAGTTCGTAGTGTTGGTTGGTGTTTTTTATAGAATCGCGTAGAATTGTTTTCGAATTATCCTTGAACCTTGTATGGGATCAAAAGTGAGTGATCGTAGACGCAGTTCGCAGTTAATTTTGAAAGTAATCCTATATAATCATTTTTTGAAAATATCTTATAATTTTGTTAGCTATTTTAAAATATCCTATATAATCATTTTTTGAAAATATCTTATAATTTTGTTAGCTATTTTAAAATATCCTATATAATCATTTTTTGAAAATATCTTATAATTTTGTTAGCTATTTTAAAATATCCTATATAATCATTTTTTGAAAATATCTTATAGTAAAAAAATGATAATTTGATGGGTTAGCTATTTTAATACAATTTGAAAGTAGAAATGAAAATAAATATTTGAATAAAAAAACTTAGGCTAGTAAAAATATCGAAAAATAACTTAAGTTAGTATAAAAAATTAATTAGTAATTTATATACAAGAATAATGATGTTTTAATTAGAATAACTAAACTTAAGTAATCAAAATTACACATTAATTTCTTTACCTAATATTATTTGTATGGTTGTATTTTTACTAATGAAAAATTAAAGTAAAATAACCAAATTAAATTAATTGAAAAATTAACCTAAATAACAAAATAAACAAATGGGATGTAAGTGTAAGAAAGAAGTGTGGAAAAAAAAGAGTGAGGTGTTTCTAAGAGTAACATGTTATTGAGCCCAAGACCCATAAAAATATTAATTACTATTATCAATCAAATTAAATAACATAACAATAAATAAATAAATATATACACTTACCTGGAATAAAAGGGACGCTGCCTCACATGATCATTCTAGTATAACCAGCAGACCAACCACACGCGGACACTTGGCAAATGATTTTAATAAAAGAAAGTAATGATAACAATATATTATAAGAAAAAAATAGAATTGTTCTTCATTTGTGTGAAGATAGTGTGAAAAAAAAGTCTATGTATATGAAAATAATGTGATATGGTTATTGTTAGTTTGTAAAACCATGAATACTAGTTGATAATTATTACTGTAAAAGAGAAAGAAAATTGTTAATATGTGTGTAGAAATAAAAATTGTTAATAAGAAAAATATTAATAAAAATATAAATCATTAGATACTCATCATGTGGTTTTAACAACAAACAAATTAAAATTAAAAATTGAATTGAAAATACAAGGATGTGCCTCATATGAAATCATCGGCCGAAAATCGTAGAAAATTTGAAAGGTTTGAAAAAGTATGAGTTGAAATCTCGAAGAATTGTTGATAATTGTTTGCTATTGTTTGATAAAGACAACAACAACAACAAGGTTTGTGAAATTCGGGGGTGATTGTTGATTGTGAGAAATTCCGGATGAATAATAGTGTGAAAGATTGACCTATTTATAGTGATAATTAGGTTAATAAATTAGGAAAGTAAAATTGATTGGCAAATCAGATCTTCCTTAGTCAGTAAGTTGACCAATCAGAAACTGGTTATGACACAAATTTATATCAGTTGACCAATAAGAAACAACTAATCCGAAAAGGAAATATTTTTGGTATCTATTATAATTTTTGCACTCAATTTTGGTAAGAAGTGCATAAAATCAAATAAATAATTATTTTTAAAAATGTCATAATAAAAAAATACGAAAGTTAATATTTAAATGTTAAAAAATGATTTATTTTGTGATTTTGAAAATAATTAAAAATAGGAATAGTTACTAACAAATAAACAAAAATATTTAAATTTCACCGATTGAGATTTAAACCTTTGACCATATGCTTCCAAGCTATGCTTCCTTACAAATTGTGTTATGTTATTTATTTATAATAAAAAATCAATTGAAAGTATATGAAGACGAGCAATTAAAAATACAAATAATCTGAAATAAATTATTATATTTTTAAATAAACTTGAAAACGAATTTATAAAACCCAAAATGTCAGGGTAACCCAATTTTTTTTATAAAACTCTAAGCTTAAAAGTAATTTTGATTGTAGCACGAAGGCGGGCAAATTTGAGGTATGATAGTACATAATATTTTATTCAAATGATAAATTTATTATTGTTAACCTATATTATTTTTGTATAGAAAAAATTTAAGATATTAACTATAAATTTTTTTATAAATAGATAATTAAAAAAAATAGATAAATTTGGATTATAATTTGTTAAGTTTTCTATAAGTTATCTTAAAAATTGTTCAGTGATTTAAAAATAATTGTGTTTAAAATTAATAAAACACATTTTGAGGTTACCATGCATATTTAATGGCTAACTAATTTAAACACATTAGAAGATAAAAATCACACGTGTAAACACCCCAACTCAAATGGTATACTATCAGCTATCAACATTGGAAAAGGAATGGGAAGGGACTTGGCATTTGTAAGGCAGCAACTTTCGAAGGGAGCAAATAAGTCACAAGAACATTTGCAGCTTCTTCTTCCAACGAAATCGCACACTCCAACATAACCTTTTTAATTTGGCGGTGAAGATGACATCAGGAGACAAGCACGTTCATGTTTCTGGGTAAGTGTTGTACCCCAAAATTTGCCCTCTCATTTCTCAAAGGATCACCCTGAATCATCAGGTTTGCTCCCCTTCAATTTCAAGCCTGGATCTACAAATTTTCCAAGAAAGTCATCCACGAGGCTAAAATGGTCATTTGCACATTGAAAAGTCAAACTTTGACTTTTGATCAAAATCAAGTTTCAAGAGTCATATTTCATCAAAACATGTTGAGATATGAAGTTTGTTTCATCTAGAAATTCAAAAGTCAAAGTTACTTTGGAAAAGTCAAATTTCTAAATACTTAGAATTTTCTAAGTGTTTAAGAAATATGACAAGCTCAGAACTTCTGATCAGATTATCACCATGATGCAAGCTGAATCTGGGAGAACTTTTGACACAAGAGTTATAGATTTCAATAAGATCTAAAACATTGTAGAACATAACTTCTTTTAGAAATATTGAGATTTCAAGTTATACATCCTCAAAGGCACGTCTCTGAAGCTTAGGCATTTAGAAAATTTTGAGCATTTTCAAGTAGAAGTTGTCTACAGCTTCTGGGCCAGTTTTCACGTAGGCTCAGTCAGAATTTGCAAGAGCAATTCAAAGAGGATTTACAAAGTGTGTTACAAGCTTTTAAGAAAGCCTGAGAACTCAATCAGGACATGCTGAAGAAAAGGGATTCAAGGATCAGAAGTTGAATGTCTATTTTAAGTTACGCTGAAGCTGAACTTCTGATCCAGAATTAAGCAATGACGCTGAATCTCACATTGCTGGATTTCTGGTTTGATAAGTCTCATCATCATTTAATGCTCACAACCACTTTTGAGTCTTTATCCAAAGGATTTCCCCCACGTGTACCTTTACTGTCTTGGAAAAGCAAACTTTTGTACAAAAGTGTGTTGGGCCTTGCTTTGGCTTTTGAGGTTACCTTTCCTTAATTTCTGCTTACAAGTCCAGCTTAGGTGCTGCCAAACTGAACCACTATACCTATTTTATCTGACTTCAAGAACAAGTCAGCGCCTAGCTTATGATGTTAGTGCCACTTGACCTCTCCAAACTACTAAACCTTTGCCTATAAATTAGACTTTATTGCCAACTATAAAAGGGTTGGAAATTTGAGAAAGAAAAGCCCTGAACCCCTACTAAAATTCCAAGAGTCCAAAAACTGCAAACACAAAATATAAAACCTGTTAGCTTTTGATTCTTGCATTCAAATTCCATTTTCCTCAAGTGTTTCTCGACCAAAACCATCCATACAGTTTTTGATATACATTTAAAAGCCATCTTAACTTCTGTAGTCAAACTAACCATTAATATCCACCTCAAAGAAGTCAGAACTTTGCTCCTTGGTTGTTCCAGAATTTTCTAATCACTCACAACCCAAGTTGAAAGTTTCCATCCTGCTGAACACGAGAGGAAGCTATTCAGAACATGACAAGCGGTCAGAGCCAGACTCCAGCTCACAGAACATTTTCCAGCTGCAAGGTAAGCTTCTACTGACTCTCATCATATTACTTAGGCATTGTCAGGAAACTTTATTCAAAAATACAATGTAGACATCCTGATTCTGATGCTGTACATGTTCTGAGGTTTCATATTTGCCTACCTAAGTAGAGAGAATTTCAGTTCAGAACTTCTTGAAGAAATTAGAACTCAAAATTAGGATTAGCAAATGCATGCATATTTCTGATTTATAGTTCTGATAACTCTTGTTTTTGAAACATTATGAAACCTGCCATAACTGTTATATTTGCATCTTCTGTTTGTTGAGAAATGACCAAGTTGCAGATGCTCTGACTAGCATGGAGAGGGAGACGAAGTTCTGCCACTGGCATCAAAACTTCTGAAATCTTCTTTGTTCTCAGCGGACCCAGAACTTCTGACCTTCCCTGTTTCTACTAACGTTTATTTGAATTTGTGCAGCACGCCAGAGTCAGAACTTCTGACCTCTTTTATTTCAGTAACGCACTGATTCTGTTTTCCTTTCTCCTTATTATTTTTGCCATCATTTTTTTATTAATCAAAAACACATAAAAAAATATTTTATATTTCATATATCTTATTTTATTTCTTTTAACATAAAAGATCAAAATATTTTCTTAAACCAAACTTATTTCTTTTTTAAAACAAAACAAGTCCATTTTACATTTCTTGTACATTCTTATCCATTCAATATGGTTGTAATAGTAACTTAGGACTTCATTTAATTTGCAATCCCCATTTATGAATTTGTACACCCCATCCCCCTAATGTTTGTAATAGCGTAGGACTTTACTTTTCCGCATTTTATTGCTTTCATGTATTGTTAGTAATTAGAGTGTGCATGATGAGATCAAAAAACAAATAGACAACTCATATTAAAGACAAAAACAAAGCATGAAAACAACACATTTGCACACAAGCACCCCTAGGGTTATTCCACTTGGTTGCTTTATACAAAAAGGCCATATTACGCATGTGAGGTATCTTAGCAAAAACAAGCAAATACAAGATCATAGTCCATCAATGACGCTATCTAAGTTTCCTTATAAATGATCTTAGTCCCTCAAAAAAGAATGCTAAGATACCTTGCAACATTGCTAATCATGGATATACGATGACCCAGGCCCGTCCTGCTTACATCCAAAGATAGGGTTGCTTACCAAATCAATGGTAAGACAACAATGTCAAAGGAAAATAAAATGAACAAGAAAGACATTTGAGTAGGTAGATTGCTCCTAATTACTTGCTCCATTTCAAAACAAACATCCTTGCTATTTTAAAAAATAATCACCTACACTTTCAAAAACACCTTTCAAACTTGAAAACATTTTCAAAAGATCAACGCTTTGTATACATTCTTACGAACGAGAATCATTACAAAGTTTTCCTAAACGATGGCATCTTTATAAAATACTTTCAAAAACCACCCAAAGCACATTTTCAAACAAAAGCAAGTGATCTAGCAAGTAACTAAGAGCCCATGGAAAACCATGGATGAAAAGGGTGCTAATACCTTCCCTTTTCATAATCTACCCCCCGCACTCAAGAAATAATCTCAAAGGTCTTTCCTGTGCTTTTTCACCTTTCCTTTAGGATAAAAGAAAAGTCGGCGGCGACTCTTGCTATCCGCAACATTTGCAATCAAACGCAAAACACCCAAGTCAGTTCTCCCACCGTACCACATAACTGTCGACTCTGCTGGGGACTCTTAATAAAAGTGGGGTTACCTTAGGGTTAGATCACCTGTACTTGCTTTTATTTGTTTGATTTGTTTTCTTTACATTTAAGGGTTTTCCGCTTGGGTATTGTTAAAAATTCTACACCCGGATCTGGGGACACTTATTAGGTAAACAACAAAAGATCGTGGAGAGTGTACGGCGTAGACCGATATGGTTTAAGCGATGGCTGTGTTGGTGTGACATTTTGGTTGGTACCAGTATCCTTTGTATGGAAACAAAGAGAATACGGGGCCGCCGCGTGGTGTCGTGAAGCATTAACGAACCTTAGAACCTTAGTTGAACAAACTTGGCCATTAGAAAGTAGTGAGATAGCCTACCTTGGTATAAAGCTAAGGATTGGTTGATACTCGATACTACACTCGTTGAGATTAGACTTTCGGGATATTTAGGCCGCAAGAAAAGATTGCCTGAGCTGAAACAATGCCCGATAGAGGATGATCAGTGATATCGAGAATCCTCAGAACCCGGTTACTTTTCTAAGACAGGTTTGAAACCAACTAAGCTTCAAGAGGGTACTTACCTTTAACCTCATGCAAGCCTTCGAACCCAAGGTCTATTGTGTGCTTGTCTTGTGTGTGATTTATTCTGTTTGAACATAACATCATGCATCATAACATCGCATCCATTCTTATTACACTGACCATTTCAAGGACCGAAGGATTCTATCTTTGTTCTATTTTGTAGGTCATGGCTTCTGCCCGTAGAAATACTATCCGAATCAACTTTGTAAGAACACCTCTCCAACTCAAAGAACTAGTATCGAGGGTTCCTGAAACTTCTGCGTTCACCAAGAGACATGGTAGACTTCTCAACCTAGTTACTTCAAGCTTTGATGAAAATATAATGGGTGTACTCTTTCAGTTATTTGATCCCGAGCACCACTACTTCACCTTTCCAGACTATCAGTTGGTGCCTACCATGGAAGATTTCTCTCAGTTATTGAGTATATCCATTCTTGACCATGTGCCTTTCATAGGTTTAGAATAAATTCTGAAGCCAGAAGTCATTGCCTCAGCTTTGCATCTAAAACGGGCCGACGTGATATCCAATTGGGAAACGAGAAGCGGAGTCAAGGGATTTCTAGACAAGTTCCTAATAGACAGGGCCCAACTATTTTGGGATGATTTGGATTTACAGGCCTTTGAGGAGGTTTTGGCCCTTCTAATCTATGGGTTAGTGCTTTTCCCTAATCCGAACTTACTCATAGATGTGAATACTATCAAGATTTTCCTCTCTCACAACCCTGTGCCTACCTTGCTCGGAGATATCTTGCACGCTCTCCATACTCTTACCATGAAGAGAAGAGGGGTCCTTATGTGCTGCATTTCATTACTGTCGAGGTGGTTTATTTCTCACCTCCCTAAGTCAGTGTTGAAGAATGAAGAAGGTTTGGATTGGTCGCAAAGCATAATGTCACTTTCTCACGCGGATATTCTTTGGTATTCCCGACTTATGGGAGATATTTCTATTATTGACCGTTGCGGGGAGTTCCCTAACGTCCCACTACTTGGCATTAGGGGAGGCATAAATTACAGTCCTTGTTTGGCTCTGTAACAATTTGTTTATGCTTGAAAGGATGGTCCTCATAAGTTACTTATCTAGGGCATTGTATTTAACTATGAGGGGGATGTTCAAGGGTATCATCAGAGGTTCATACGAGCTTGGGGAATAATAAACAGATCTGATTCCAAGACTTTGGGTCTGAAGAATTCCATTCCTATGGAACCTTATCACCAATGGGTACGAGCTCGCGCTCAAAAACTTATAATGCCCTACATAGCCGTCTTACCAGTGATTGTGGAGCCCGTTACTGAAGGGGATATTCCCTACAATGTTCTTCATCCCGATATGCCCACTGATCTTGAAGAACTACAGAGGTCTTAGATCCAGTTGAAGAAGGAGCGGGATACTTATAGGGACCAGTTCTATGCCCAGGAGAAGAAGGTTTTAGAGCTCACAAAGCGGCTTCATGAGGAAAGAAGCCTTAATGTATATCTCAGCACGAAGAGGAAGCATCCATGGGAAACTTGATTTTTTTTAGTTTTTAGAATTTTTATTGTAACGCCTAAGAGGCAATTGTACCTTGAATTCTACTAATAAAATCTTTGTTTCATTTTGGTTTGCAAAGTTTAAAATTCCCAAAGTCCTTGAAATCATTTCATACGCATCCCATCCATAGCATTGCATAAACATGTACCATTACAGGTTTCTCATCATCTTCACTGTTTATTTCAGCAAGATATCTTCTGAACAAAGCATCAAAGATCTTCAGGCACAAAATGGCCAATTTCAACATATGTTCATAAGTCTGGCGAAAGGGCGGGAGGACCTGAAGGCCCTCATCTTGAAAGAGAAAAAGAAAAAGAAGAAGAAGTTCGCTTGTATCCTTAATATGGGTAGAAGATTTGGGGGGCCGCTGAAGCAACCAGTCGATCTGACCTCCTCGTCCAAAGAAGGGGAAAACCAAGAAAGAGAAGCAAGGGAGGAGAATCCTAGTCCTGAGGTTACTTACAATGATACAGACTACAATGATGAGCAATATCTTTCCATTGAGGATAGATACAAGCAGTTAGAGGATCAGCTGAGCGCCATGGAAGTCCAGAGAATACCTGGGTTGGACTTCAAAGAACTGGGATTGGTGTCGAGAGTGGTCATCTCGCAGAAATTTAACGCTCCAATTTTCGCATAGTATGATGGGGTTTCTTGCCCAAAGCTTCATCTCTGTTCCTATATAAGGAAGATCCAGCCCCACACCACTGATAGAAACTTGTGGGTTCACTTCTTTCAAGACAGCCTGTCAGGGACTCAGCTTGAATGGTTCTATCAATTGGAGGGAACCAATGTCCGAAAATGGGAGGATCTAGCAAGTTCCTTTTATCACCAGTATCAATACAACTCCGACTTGGCGCCAACGAGGGTTTAATTGCAAGATATGACTATGGGAAAGAGTGAAGGATTTAAGGAATATGCGTAAAGGTGGAGAGACCTCGCTAGTAGGGTCCAACCTCCCTTGACTGATAGGGAACACATCGACATGTTCATGGGCACCTTATCAGGTCCTTTCTTTAATTTGTTGGTAGGTTGCTCTTCTTCTGGTTTCACTAAATTAATCCTAACAGGTGAAAGAATTGAGAGTGGCATCAAAAGTGGGAAGATCTCTGTAGCATCTACCTCCACTCCCAAACCTATCAAGAAACCTTTTGCTGCAAAGAAGGAAGTTAATGTTGTGTATGGGGCAAGGGCCCATACCAAGAAGAATGATCGTCCGTCTGTCAATGTTGTCTGAATCTCCAATCCAACTCCTACTCCAAGACCATCTGCAAATCATCAATGTTTTGAAACTCCAAGAAGACAGTTTACGATGTTAAGCATGTCACTGTCTAAAGCCCTTCAACATTTGCTCAAGTCTAATTTAGTAACATTGCGTGATCCTCCCACCAACCCCGACACCTCGTCACCAAAATATAATACAAACGCCAAGTGTACTTACCATTCAAACAGCCCCGGGCACGAGACTGACCAGTGCTGGGCCTTGAAGAATAAAATCCAGGATTTAATTGATAACAAAACTATTGAATTTGATCCTTGTGATACGGTGGCAGAACCGACTGTTATACTGGTTTGTGTTTTGCGTTTTTTGTTTGTAAAATGTCGCGGTAAGCAAGAGTCGCCACCGACTTTTATTTCATCTAATCATGGAAAAGGAAAAAGAACAGAAGAAACCTTTTTTCGAGATGTTTCTGAGTACGGGGGGTAGATTATAGAAAGGGAAGGTTCTAGCACCCTTTCTATCCATGGTTTTCCATGGGCTCTTAGGTACTTGCTCATCTTTTAAAATTGCTTGTGTGTGTGTTTGTTTTGAAAAAAGTTTTACTTCGTGATAACCCTTGTCTCAGTCCTCAAGGTTGTGACGAAGTTTGTTTTGAAAATTGTTTTGAAAGGTTTTTGTGTGAAAAGTTTTGTTGAGCAAGTACTTAAGATTATACCTACTCGAAAAACGATTGTTCGTTCTCGTTTCCTTTGGACAGTGCTATCCTACTATTAAAGAGATGGTAGCCCCGTCATTGGAGTTTGTAAGGGACGTTCGAAAGGGACGAGTACAGTCACTAAAGCAATGGGTAGGGAACCTTAGTAGTAACCCTAAAGTCCTAAAGATCTTCCTAGGCAACATTCGAATGGGTCATTTTGATCTTTTAGACTGGAGGGCAACCACTAAAATCTCATATGCTTAATGACTATTTTACCGAAGGCAACCGAAGTGAGGCAAACCCTAGGAGTGAATATGTGAATGTGAATTTTTTCAGTTAGTTTAGTCTTTGCACATTTAGGTGATCTACCGTTTTAATTTTCAAGTAATCTTCCCATACAATCCTATTAGCCTTGCATCTAGACAGTTAAAGATTTGCAGGAATTTAAAGTGCGATAAAATAAAACCTAGGTATTACAAGGCTTCGGGGAGGGGATTACATAACCAAAACTGGGAAAAAGCAATAAATAAAACCCTAGTTTAACTATTACAAACCATCAGCAGTTACATAAATAAAAAAAAAGGATTAAAATGCGTGCGGCGAATTAAATACGAGGGATGATTAAAAATAGCCTAAAAACCTAATTGCGAAAAAATATTTTTGTGCATTTTTTATTTGAGAAAAGATTAAATTATATACAAATTTAAACCCTAATTTCTAATCGGTTTTATTTACAAAAAGAATTAAATTAACCTAGTTTCTAATTAAATTAATTAATTAAAGAAAATAAATATTTTATGAAAAAAATGATTTTTGGTGTTTTTGTGGTTTTTGATTTTATTAATTAAAATAAGTTAATTTGTAAACATAAATGATTAAACAAATAAAATAAATAAATGAAATAAATGAAATAAATTAAATTGGGCCTATGTTGAATGAAAAAGGGGGTGTGTCATTCTGAATCAGACTTTGGGCCCAAGGTTGGTGGCCCAGGCTGGCGTGAGATCTGGTGTTGTCATGTTTGGAAAGTTCATCATGGGGCTGCAAATCAAGTGCGTTGGATCTGTATGATGAACGATCCAATGGCTGGATCTAAGGGTGCAAGGTACATGCGCATGATGATGATGCACTAGATCTGCAAAGTGAAAGTAAAACAAAGAAAATTTTTGGGACCTGGGATCATACCCAGGTCCTCATACTCCCCACCAACGCGCTTCACCACTGGGCCATCATGCTTTGTTGTACAAATAACGAAAACAAAATATAATATAAAAAAACAAGTGGATTAGTGGGAAAAAAACAAAACACGCGCACTGATTTGAATAGTCCAATGAGGTGGTGACAAATCACCTTCTTCTACCTTCAGTCTGTCGTCTTAGGTAACGCCCTTTTACCTACAGACACCTTCCGTTGCTATAACCCTGTAAATTTCCAAAATGCACAAAACACATGATAAATTACTTCCAACTATATAGATCAATTTGCTTTGATCTCGTGAACATCATGGTGTTCCTCTCTTGGCCTAATTTAACCTGTATCAAGAAGCCCTAAAACGTGGCTTCAAACCCTAGCTATGACATTCATCAGTATGGGCATCAAAATGTTAATTAAACCAAACTAACATATTGCAAACATGATAACAAACATGTATATGCCATTAAAACATGCTCATAATGTATAAATCATGATAGTAGAATTTGAAAAATATGGAAAACCGTAATGTTCATACAAGCTGTTTCTGAGCGTGAAAGGACTTGTAATTGATTGGAATAGCTTCCTGAGACGTCCAGCAATCGATTGGCAATGCTAGGATAGCTTGAGATGGCCTGTATGACTGAAACCGATTCACACTTTTCTTTGAAAATTTGGAGTTTTTTTCTTCCTCTTTCACGACTGCTAGCCCTTGTCTTTTGCCTTGTACTTGTTCATTATATATGCTAGTACAATTTAGGGTTCTAAAAACCATATGTATCTTTGCAATTATGGAAGATTTGATTTGATTTTAATGCCATATGCAAACTTGCTATATTGAGCCAAATTAACCCTTTCTTGTACCAATCAGCCCTGATCCATTTTGGTCTTGATATCTCAGCATAATTTGATTGAGATCCTGTCCAAAAATCATATCAAAACATATCTTTGATATTATTTACCAATTATTTGATTTTATTCAATTTTTAATTAATAAAAAATCAAAATAAATTGGAAAATGAAGCAAATAACACGTGGATAAGTAATTGGGTCGTTGACCATGTTATAAGTGAGGTGAAATCATGAAATGCTAAGCCCATTTGGTAAAAAAATGCACTTTTGAGCATATTTGACTTTTGGCAATTTTGCAAAAAGGGTCAACTTTGACAAGGCATATCTCTTCCAATTTTAACCCTAGAAGGGTGTTCTTGGACTTTTAAGAAATCTTAGGATGTCCCCTAAGAAACCCTTTTGGTAACATTTCAATTGGGTCTTCCATGTTCACATAAGAATCTTTGACCCAAAAGGTGTTTTTGTTGACTTTTCAAAAGGACCTATAATGTAGAAATTCATATCTTTTTATGAGTGCATATTTTGAACTTGTGGGTTGAAGATGAATTGTAGTGAATTTAATCCTCTTCAAAATGAGCCTTGGAAGGAAAATTTCTGATAAAGTATGTTGAAGTTATGTTTGGTCAAAGTTTGGTTGACTTTTTCCTAAGAAACCCTAATTTAGCAACTTTTGGGTTTTGATGGATTTGGGGCATTCCTTGAGGAATCATGATCAACCCTTGATCAAATTATGAAAGTCACTTCAAAATGTTGATGTTGACCAAAAATCTTGAAGTTTGACTGTATGTGGGCCACAATTGACTTTTGACCTAATATAGTCCATTCTCAAGCATCTGAGCAGTTGACTGAGCAAACTTCTTGTGCAGTGCTTGAAATTTGACATGGAGGGTCTTGAGAACATATTAGGAACATGGAGAGCATATGAGGTCTTTGGAGTTCACCTATCTTGATGAAAATGGAAACCCTAATTTGAGACACACTGCCTTAGGAGAGAGTTTGTCTGGTCAACTCTTGGGCAAACTTGAGCAAATTGAGGATCTCTAGGAGTATGTATTGAGTAAAATGAGAGGGAAAATTTTGGGGTACAACAGCTGCCCCTGTTCAATCTTCTTAAACCTGAGGATGTAGATTGGCTCATCTGCCTTTCGTGATTTGAAGGTGGAAGATGATTGAACATTAGAGTGCCCAGAAATTTGCACTCGCATGAAGTGATACTTGATTTGTGATATCAAAAATGGGCTTATAGATTCCATTTGGAAGTTTCTAGAGAAATGTCGGAGATGGGCTTAAAGATTCCATCCAAGATGTGATGGAGTACCGTCGGAGATGGGATTAAAGTTGCCATCTAGAGGATGTTGATTTCCTGAGATATTCCTTTGATGAGAGTCCCTGCTCCTGTCGTTGAGGAGGAATCTGCTGAGGAATGTTAGTATCGGTCTTGGGAGAAATAGAATTTTAGGAGCTTCAGTTTCCCGTTACTCTACTGGGGAATTAACTCCGGAGGTGAACTGCATATCTGGTCAGTGTACAGACTGCATCGCGACTTACTGGGGAAATGCGAAACCAATCGTGTTTGATCAGGTCCAGGTCTTACAGTGTTGTGGACTGCTGTCTGGAGGTAAGAGAAAAGGAACCTGGATGGTAAGGTTATGAGAAGGAACCTGGATAGTAGGGTTACTTCGAAATGAAAGTCTGGATATTAGGGTTGTGAGAAGGAACCTGGGTCGTAGGGTTACTTTGATATGAAAGCCTGGATAGTAGGGCTGTGAGAAGGAACCTGGGTCGTAGGGTTACTTTGATATGAAAGCCTAGATAGTAGGGCTGTGAGAAGGAACCTGGGTCGTAGGGTTACTTCGATATGAAAGCCTGGATAGTAGGGTTGTGAGAAGGAACCTAGGTAGTAGGGTTACTTCGATATGAAATCCTGGATAGTAGGGCAGTAAGAAGGAACCTGGATAGTAGGGTTACTTTGATATGAAAGTCTGGATAGTAGGGCTGTGAGAAGGAACTTGGATAGTAGGGTTATTTCGATATGAAAGCCTGGATAGTAGGGCTGTGAGAAGGAACCTGGATAGTAGGGTTACTTTGATATGAAAGCCTGGATAGTAGGGCTGTGAGAAGGAACCTGGATAGTAGGGTTACTTTGATATGAAATCCTGGATAGTAGGGTTGTGAGAAGGAACCTGGATAGTAGGGTTACTTCGATATGAAAGCCTAGATAGTAGGGCTGTGAGAAGAAACCTAGATAGTAGGGTTACTTCGATATGAAAGCTTGGATAGTATGGCTATACGAAGGAACCTGGATAGTAGGGTTACTTCGTTATGAAAGCCTGGATAGTACGGCTGTGAGAAGGAACATGGGTCTTAGGGTTTCTTCGATATGAAATCCTGGATAGTAGGGCTGTGAGAAGGAATCTTGATCGTAGGGTTTCTTTGATATGAAAGACTGGATATTAGGGCTGTGAGAAGGAACCTGGATCGTAGGGTTACTTCGATAGAAAAGCCTGGATAGTAGCATTGTGAGAAGGAACCTGGGTCGTAGGGTTACTTCGATATTAAAGCCTGTATAGTAGGGTTGTGAGAAGGAACCTAGATAGTAGGTTTACTTCGATATCAAAGCCTGGATAGTAGGGCTGTGAGAAGGAACCTGGGTCGTAGGGTTACTTCAATATGAAAGCCTGGATAGCAGGGTTACTTCGATATGAAAGCCTGGATAGTAGGGCTGTGAGAAGGAACCTGGGTTATAGGGTTACTTCGATGTGAAAGCCTGGATAGTAGGGCTGTGAGAAGGAATCTTGATAGTAGGGTTAGTTGAATATGAAAGCCTAGATAGTATGGTTGTGAGAAGGAACCTGGATAGTAGGGTTACTTCAATATGAAAGCCTGGATAGTATGGCTGTGAGAAGGAACCTGGGTCGTAGGGTTACTTCGAAGCGATAATGTAGATTAGTTGACCCGTTTGGTTTCGGGAACTGAGTTTCCGTTAGTCATTTGCAGATGTGACTTGCATAACTGCCGAATTTGTTGAAGCTAATCCTCTTTTCCTAGAAAGATATCAGGATTAGTTATATGTGATGCATGAAATGCAGGGTGAGACGATGTTCTCAAAATAAATGAGATTATGTTGTATATGATATGTATGCGTATGTCATGATGTATGTTCATGAAATGCTATCGGGGTATGCTCGCGTCTGGGAAAATAAATTCTTGACAGTTGCTGGAGATTTGTATATATTCTGTTGAGAGGAGATGCTGCTTAAGGATAAACTCTGCGGGGAATGAACTTAGAAAATGCATTTTTGTAGCTGAAGTGATGCACTATGTCAGGGATTGAGCCTCTGTATCTGGAGAAATAAACTCTGCTTGGGGGATGAAATTTACTGACTCGCCCGCGATTATGAACCTCAACTGGGGTGGTTACGTCCTATTTCGGGAAAGCTAGCATCAATGCCTTTGGATACTTTTACTCTGTGGGGAGTGTATGTACCAATAATTATGTTCCCAAGCTGGCTCTATCCCGATACCTGCTGGGCGGAGTAACTGTCGGGTTTGGCACTTCTTGTTTTTGCCCCTGTTTCTGGAATTACGAGTAATTGTCTTTTGTTTCTTATGTAAATATTTATGAGCAGCAATCATTTTCAAATGCGACATTCTTGCAAAATAAAACAGAAAACAAAAACAAACTCGAAGTGAAAATAATTTTGTATTGATTTTTGAAGTTGGCCTGTAATAGGCGTTTTTGTACAAAGAGGTTGACGCTCTAGTAAGAGAACGCCGCCAAAAGATAGAAATTATACAATTTGTGTAAAAGAAAGAAAAACAGCTATGTGAAACAACCCCATTGGGTTCCAACTCTGCTATTGCCTTTATATCTTCAAGCGTCTCATCACTTTGCTTCTTGGCCGAAAGTTGATCAGATTGATTGGCGCCGTCCGAGCTTGATAGTCGATACTGAAGTCTATTCGCAAGATGATTCAATGAGACATAGTGGTATGCTTTATATCCCTACTTTTTCCTGGACCGCCCTTTCGGGTTTTCAGTCCACCGGGATACCCCTTTTTGCCCAAGCCTCCCTTTCGGGTTTTCAACTTTCCGGGTGTACCGATTTTTCATTTTTCATCCCTTACTTTTTCCCGAACCCTTTTGGTTCACCGAGAAGCCCTTATTTTTGCCTAGGCCAGTCAACCTAGCGAGTCTTTTAGTTAGGCGTAGTATCTTTTCACTATGTCTGCATTGACAGGGTGAGGAAGGTCGTCACCATTCATGGTGGTTAGAATCATAGCTCCTCCTGAGAAAATGTTCTTAACCACAAATGGCCCTTCGTACGTGGGGGTCAATTTTCCCCTGGGATCACCTTGCGGCAGTATGATGCGTTTGATCACAAGATCCTCGACTTGATATTCTTGACGTCTGACTTTCTTGTTAAAGGCCTTGATCATTCGCTTTTGATACGTCTGACCATGGCAGATAGCAGTAAGTCTCTTTTCATCGATTAGATTTAACTGATCAAGTCGGGTTCAGATCCAGTCTTCTTTGTTCAAACCCGCGTCCTTTATAATCCTGAGAGAAGGTATCTGGACTTCGATGGGTAGGACTGCCTCCATGCCATATACTAAAGAATAGGGGGTTTCCCCTGTCGACGTCCATGCTGAGGTAAGGTACCCATGAAGGTCAAATGGTAACATCTCATGCCAGTCATTGTATGTCACCGTCATCTTCTGTACAATCTTCTTGATGTTCTTGTTAGCTACTTCAACAATGCTATTCATCTTTGGCCGGTAGGGAGAAGAATTATGATGTTGTATCTTGAATTGTTTACAGAGCTCGGTGATCATCTTGTTGTTGAGATTCGTACCATTGTCAGTAATAATTCTCTCTGGCACACCATATCGACATATCAGATTATGTCGGATAAACCGCGCCACGACGTTCTTGGTTACTGTAGCAAAGGAAGCTGCCTCAACCCACTTCGTGCAGTAATCAATGGCTACTAGGATGAAGCAATGTCCATTAGAAGCAGTGGTCCTGATTTCTCCGATCATGTCGATGCCCCACATTACAAAGGGCCATGGAGCTGTCAAGACGTTTAAGGGGACTGAAGGCACATTCACCTTATCAGCGTAGATTTGGCACTTATGACAAGTTTGAGAGTGCTGATAACAATCGGCTTCCATAGTGGACCAGTAGTATCCTACCCGTAGGATCTTCTTAGCCATGGTATGTCCACTAGAATGGGTTCCGAAGGTGCCTTCATGTAGATCTGTCATGATCCTCTCTACTTCACTCTTGTCTACACACCGTAGTAGTGTGGAGTCGTGCTTGCATTTATAGAGGATTCCATTACTGAGGAAGAACTTTGCAGCGAACCATCTCAGAAACTTTTCATCATTGACAGATGCCCCTTTGGGATACTCTTGAGTCTCGAGATACCTTTTGACTTCGTGAAACTAGGGTTTGTATTCCACATCTTCGGTATCGATTTCACAGTAGTGTGCTGGTTTATCCAACCTCTCAATGGTAATTTGGGTAGCTTCATTGTCCCACCTAACCTTGAACATAAAAGACATGGTAGCTAGTGCGTTCGCTAACTGGTTTTCCTCTCGTGGGAAATGTTCAAAAGTTACCTCCTCGAAGTGTGGGAGCAATGTCAACACGTACTCTTTATATGGGATGAGATTCAGATGCTTCGTATCCCATTCTCCTTTGATATGACTTATCACCAAAGCGGAATCCCTGAGTACACTCAAGAACTTGATCCTTAGGTCAATAGTAGCTCGAAGACCCATAATACATGCTTCATACTCCGCCATCTTGTTGGTGCAGTTGAAACATAATCGGGCAGTGAATGGAGTATGACAACCCTCGGGGGATATGATTACAGCGCCAATGCCGTTACTCAGTGCGTTGGAGGCTCCATCAAAATACATAGACCATCGGGATCCCTCCTCAAGTCCTTCATCTGGTCCAGGTTCTTCGTAGTTAGTCACCAACATAATATTATCATCCGGGAACTCAAAATTCATGGACTGGTAGTCATCCACGGCCTGATGAGCCAAATGATCAGCCAATACACTCCCCTTTATTATTTTTTGGGTTGTATATTGTATGTCTTACTCAGTTAAGATCATTTTCCACCTTGCTATCCTTCCGGAGAGTGCAGGCTTCTCGAAAATGTACTTGATCGGATCCATCTTTGATATCAACAAGGTAGTGTGAGTCAGCATATACTGTCTTAGTCAGGGAGCAGCCCATGCCAAAGCACAGCAAGTTTTCTCGAGCAATGAGTATCGTGTCTCACAGTCGGTAAACTTTTTGCTCAGGTAGTATATTGCGTGCTATTTTCGACCAGACTCGTCATGCTGCCCCATCACACACCCTATTTAATTGTCTAGCACTGTCAAGTATAATATCAAAGGTCTTCCTTCAACTGGAGGCATCAAAATTTGTGGTTCTTGAAGGTATTCCTTGATTCTTTCAAAAGTGGTATGGCATTCATCATTCCACCTTACCACTTGATCTTTCTTCAGAAGCTTGAAGATTGGCTCACAAGTAGCAGTCAGATGTGAAATGAATCTGGCGATATAATTCAGGCATCCCAAGAAACCTCTAACTTCCTTCTCTGTACAGGGAGATGGAATTTCTTGTATAGCTTTTACCTTTGTAGGATCTACTTGGATGCCTTTGTCGCTAACAATGAAACCCAAAATCTTACCAGACCTTACCCCGAAGGTGCACTTGTTCGGATTCAACCTCAAATTGTATATCTTCAACCTGTCGAACAACTTTTGTAGATGATCAAGGTGCTCTTCCTCAGTTTGAGACCTGGCTATCATGTCATCAACATAGACTTCGATCTTGTGGTGAATCATATCATGGAACAAAGCGACCATGGCGCGCTGATAAGTTGCCCCAACATTCTTCAACCCAAAAGGCATCACCTTGTAGCAGAAGGTGCCCCACTGTGTAACGAAGGTTGTCTTCTCCATGTCTTTAGGAGCCATCTTGATCTGGTTGTAGCCAGAGAAACCATCCATGAAGGAGAATATTTTATGTTGCACGGTATTGTCGACCAGAACATCAATGTAAGGAAGTGGGAAGTCATCCTTGGGGCTTGCCCTGTTCAGATCTCTGTAATCCACACACATCCGTACCTTACCATCCTTCTTAGGTACCAGAACGACATTAGCAACCCACTATGGATAAGAAGTGACAGCTAAGAATCCTGCGTCGAACTGTTTCATAACCTCTGCCTTGATCTTCTCTGACATTTCGGGATGCATACGGAGGACCTTCTGCTTAACCGGAGGACAATCTTCTTTAGTAGGCAGGCGATGTACCACAATATCAATGTCCAAACCAGGCATGTCTTCATAGGACCAGGCGAATATCTCAACATAGTCGTGCAACATCTACATCAACCTCTGTTTGATGCTAAGCTCCAGATTTGCACCTATTTTAACCTCTTTTTTGTCTTCCTCAGTACCCAAGTTCACTGTCTCAACCGACTGAGGATGTATGGCCCTTTCTTCCTGCTGTAATAGTCTAACAAGTTCTCCAGGCACCTCATAATCATCCTCACCTTCGTCCTAGGCTTGGTTGATCGTATTTTCAAAGTCATAACTGGCAATAACAGAGCTGTTATCAATGGCATCCAGAGTGGATATGGATCTACAGTATGATACGAGAGTGTGTGTAAGAGAATAGCTGTTTGGATAAAGTGGAAAACAGAAAAGAAAAATAGAGGGCGCAAAAATTACATTCAAGAAACGTCCAATGCTTTATTAATGATATATGAAATGACAAATAATAGCCCTCACAAGAAAAACCAATGTGCCTCGGGAAAGGTACAAGGCCGTAAAGTTTTAAATTGTTTATTACAACTCTCAAAACAAGTAAGACAATTACTACGGAATAAAAGAAACTGGTATAAAGTCCCTAGCCATTCAGTTACTCGGTCGACCGTTGGTAATTGGGTAGATCCAGCTGTCAATGTTTGAGTCTTCCCCGCTGTCTTCAATGGCATTAATTCCCCGATTACTAATATATAGGGGAGGTCTTCCAGCCCGAGTGCGTCAAATAGCCCTTTGAGCCCCTGTAGTAAAGCCCAAACCAAATTTGTCAGTTTTGTGAGTGAAATCAAGGAGCTGACCCCAATTGGCACACCACCTTCTTCAACCACGGCCCTGGCGTCCTTGAGGGAAGCCATCTTCAGAGGAGGTTTGTTGTTGGTAGTAGTTTCAGTTGATGCCAAGATCTGAGGGACCTCTTCGAAATTCTAACAAGGAGTTTCTATGAATTCCCCGTTCATCTCTATGTACCGGAAGGAATTGAGGTGGCTCACCATATACTCCTCTTCACCTCGCACAGTGACAATCTTCCCTTTCATCGGATACTTCAGCATTTGGTGTAGTGTGGAAGTAACTGCCCCAGCCTTGTGGATCCAAGGACGACCCAGCAAACAAGAATACGACGGCCTGATATCCATCACATAGAAGGTGGACCCAAAATTCTGAGAACCTACTTTGACAGAGATGTCCACCTCCCCGTGCACCGTTCTCTTATATCCGTCAAAAGCCCTTACCACAATGTTACTAGGCTTTAGAGTCAAACCCTCGCAATCCAACCGGTCCAATGCCTTCTTAGGCAAGACATTCAGCGAAGACCCAATATCTACCTGCACATGAGCCATAGTGGTGCCCTTGCATTCAATCGAGACATGCAGAGCATCATTATGCTTCCTTCCCTTTGGTGTCAAGACCGCATCTGAAAAACCCAACCCATTATCAGCAGTCAGGATGGCCACACAATCTTTGAACTGATTAGCTGAAGTTTCCTGCGGCACATGTGAAGTCTTGAGGAATGCAATCAAAGCCTTCACATGGGCTTCATAATACAACAGCAAAGACAACATGGATATCTTTGATGTGGTCTGCCCCAGCTGCTCGACCACATTGTAGTCGCTCTTCTTAATTATTTTCAGTATTTCCTCCATCTCTTGCTTAGAGGCTTCCATAACAATTTTCCTAGGCGCCTCCGTCTGAGCAGGCTCACCTATAATTTCCTTTCTGTGGGTATCAGATGATTCACCGACAAGGTTAATAACTAGAGTAGGAATATGAGCAGCAGTTGATGTACTAGCAGGAACAGCAGATGGGATGACAATAGGCTTGTTAACAGTCTTAGGGGAAATCTCGGGAGAGAAGACCCTTCCACTTTGGGTGATTTTGCTGGTTCTGACAATGTTACCAATATCAGGATCAGCCTCTTCATCTTTCAAATCTTGTTTGATGCCATGATAGTACACATCGGCACCATAATGCCAGGGGACAGCTTTGTCCGAGACATACAGGACAGGACCAGGAACAGTGATTATCAACGGAGCGATTCTTGGAGCCGATGCAATCCTAACAGGTCTTCTCGATGAGGCCTTGGAAGGATTGGCGGAAATGGTTATAATGGCAATGTCTTCAGATGGAACAATAAGAACCAAAGTTTTCTCGAACAAAATTTCTTTGTTGTCCATCAGGCATTGAACACCTAACTTTAGCAAACGGCAACCAGAAGGTGGAAACGAACACATGTGGCAACCTTCACCATAACTCGGAAATAAACAGGCCAACAACAAATTCTTCTTCACAGTCATGAGAGGAGTAGAAACTTCATCCACCAAGGTAACAAACAAGTCGGTATCAACAACATTAATTCCACGACCGTGCTTAGGTATGGGAGCAGTTATGACATTGGGCCTCTCCGGAGCATCGAACTCAATTTCCTTGGCTTCAATCAGATCTTGTAACTTATTCCTTAGAGCCCAACAATCATTGGTATCGTGGCCAGGACTCTCAGAATAATAGGCACACCGAGAATTTGGATTATATCGGGGAGATGTAGTATTTGGATTCTTGGGAGCCTCCTTCAAGGTTGCCAAGTTGGATCTCAGCAGATGAGGTAGAACTTCAGCCAATGTCATGTTGATTTGGGTAAACTGCCGTTGTGGTCTTTCCACCCTTTGTTGATTGTTGCGTTATGGAGCGGGTGCAGGCCTAGGTATCATTACGACACTTACTGTCTGACGATGTTCAGCACTGTTTTGGACCCTCAGGCTATAAATGGAACTCGCTTCCTTCTTACTAGGAAAAGACTTCTTTACGGAGCTCGAAGAGGTATCCTTATGTATCTTGCCGCTCTGAATCCCAGCTTCTACTCTTTCTCCAGTTAGAATCAGCTCGATGAAACCAGCAGACGAGTTGCTGATCAAATGATTGAAAAATGGACCAGATAGCGTCCCCAGAAACATATCAACCAACTCCCTATTAGACAAAGGGGGTTGAACTCTTCCAGCCAAGTCTCTCCATTTCTGTGCATAGTCTTTAAAGCCTTCACTTGCACCCATGGACATACTCTGGAGTTGAGTACGAGTAGGATCAAGGTCGGTGTTGTATTGATACTGCTTGTAGAAAGAAGCAGCCAAATCTTCCCAATTTCAGACATTGGCTCCCTCCAGCTGGTAGAACCATTCAAGCTGAGTCCCTGACAAACTATCTTGAAAGAAAGGAACCCACAAATTTCTATCAGCGGTGTGCGGCTGGATCTTTCTGACATAATAAAGAAGATGGAGTTTTGGGCAGGAGACCCCATCATACTTAGAAAAAATTGGAGCTTTGAACTTCTGCGGGATGACTACTCCCGACACCAATCCTAATTCTTCAAAATCCAGCCCAGGTATCCTCTGAACTTCCATGGCACTCAAACGATCTTCGAACTGCTTGTATCTATCCTCAGCAGGAGGATATTGCTTATCATTGTAGTCAGTATCGTTGTCAGAAACTGCAATACTGGGATCCTTCTCACCTGTCTCTTCTTCTTGATTCTCCCTTTCCTTGGATGAAGAGGCTAGATCGACTTGTCGCTTTAACCGCTCTCCAAACCTTCTACCCATATTCAGAATACCGGAAGCCTTCTTCTTTTTGTTTTTCTCTTTCAGGATGAGGGCTTTCAGATCCTCCTGCCCTTTTTCCAGACTTATGAACATTTGTTGGAACTGGGCATTTTGTGCCTGAAGGTCCTTGATGCTTTGTTCAGAAGACATTTCTGCTGAAATAAACAGCGAAGAATATGAGAAACCTGTAATGGTACCTGTACATGCAATGTTATGAATGGGATGCGCATGCAATGCTTTCAAAGACTTTGGGAAATTTAAATTTGTAAACAAAAATAAAACAAAGATTTTATTAGCTGAATTCAAAGTTCAAATGCCTTTTAGGCGTTACAATTAAAAACAAATCTAAGACTAGAAAAAAAAAGTCAAAATTCTCATGGATGCTTCCTCTTTGTGCCGAGATAAACATGGAGTCCTTTTTCCTCGTGGAGCTGCATTGTGAGCTCTAAAACCTTCCTCTCCTGAACATGGAACTGATCCCTGTAAGTATCCCTCTCCTTCATTAATTGAATCCAAGACCTCTGTAATTCCCCAAGATCAGTTGGCATATAAGGATAGAGAACCGTGTAAGGAATACCCCCTTCAGTAGTGGGTTCCACAATCACTGGTAAAATGGCCACATAGGGAATCATAAGCTTCTGGGCGTGAGCTCGTACTCATTGGAGGTAAGGTTCCATAGGAATGGAAGCCTTTGGCCCTAAAGCCTTGGCTCCAGATCTGTTTACCATGCCTCAAGCTCGTATGAACCTCCAGCGATACTCTTGAACATCATCCTCATAGTTGAATACAATGCCCTCAATAAGTAACTCATGGGGACCATCTCTTCGAGCGTAACCAAATTTTCGCAGAGATAAACAAGGATTGTAGGTTATACCCCCTCTGATACCGAGTAATGGGACATTAGGGTACATCCCACAGCGGTCAATAATAGAAGTGTTTTCCGTAGCTCAGGAACACCAGAGAACATCCATGTGAGCGAGTGACATTATACTTTGCGACCAATCTAATCCTTCTTCATTCTTCAGTACAGACTTAGGGAGGTGAGAAATAAACCACCTCGACAGTAACGACATACAACACATAAGAACCCCTCTTCTCTTCATGGTACGAGTATGGAGAATGTGTAAAATATCTCCGAGCAAGGTAGGCACAGGGTTGCGGGAGAGAAAGATCTTGATAGCATTCACATCTATGAATGAGTCTCGATTAGGGAATAAGACTAACCCATAAATTAGAAGAGCCAAAACCTCCTCAAAAGTCTGAAAATCCATATCATCCCAAAACAGCTGGGCCTTGTCTATCAGAAACTTAGCTATAAAACCCTTGACTCCGCATCTTGTTTCTCAATTGGATAACACGTCGGCCCGTTTTAGATACAAAGCTGAGGCAATGACTTCTGGTTTAGAAACTTCCTCTAGACCTATGAAGGGCAACTATTCAAGAATGGGTATATCCAACAACTGAGAGAATTCTTCCAAGGTAGGCACCAACTGGTAGTTTGGAAAGGTGAAGCAGTGGTGCTTGGGATCAAAGAACTGAAAGAGTACACTCATCATCTTTTCATCACAGTTTGAAGTAACCAGGTTGAGAAGTTAACCATGTCTCTTAGTGAACGCAGAAGTTTCAGAAACCCTTGATACTAGATCTTTGAGTTGGGAAGGTATCTTCACAAAGCTGATTCGGATAGTGTTTCTACGAACGGAAGCCATGATCTGCAAAACAGAACAAAGATGAATTCCCTTGGTCTTTGAAATGGTTAGTGCAATAAGAATGGATGATATGTTATGATTCATGATGTCATGATAAACCACATGTATAACAAACACTGACAAATCACACCAAGTTCTTAGGTTTAAGGCTTGCATGAGGTTAAAGGTCATACCCTCTTGAAGTTTAGTTGGTTTCAAACCTGTCTTAAAAAGTAATCGGGTTCTAAGGGATCTCAATATCATTGATCATTCTTTATCGGGCATTGTCTCAGCTCAAGCAATCTTTTCTTGCGGCCAAAATATCCCGAAAGTCTTATCTCAATAAGTGTAGCATCGAGTATCAACTAATTCTCAGCTCTATACCGAGGCCGACTATCTAACTACTTTCTAGTGGCCAAGTTTGTTCAACTAAGGTTCTAAGGTCCATTAGTGCTTCACGACACCACGCGGCGGCCCCGTACTCTCCATCTTTCCCCATGAAGGATACCGGTACCAACCAAAGTGCCACACCAACACAGCCATCACTTAAACCATATCGGTCTACGCCGTACAGTCTCCATGATCTATTTCTATTTACCTAATAAGTGCCCCCAGATCCAGGTGTAGGATCTACAGTAACCCAAGAAAAAACCCTTTATGAATAAATCGAACAAACAAGAAAGAAATTTGAAATGACCTAGATCCTAAGGTATACCTCACTTTAAACTCCCCATCAGAGTCGTCAGTTTTGTGATACGGTGGCAGAACCGACTGTTATACTGGTTTGTGTTTTGCATTTTTTGTTCGTAAAATGTCGCGGTAAGCAAGAGTCTCCACCAACTTTTATTTCATCCAATCATGGAAAAGGAAAAAGAACAAAAAAAACCTTTTTTCGAGATGTTTCTGAGTATGGGGGGTAGATTATAGAAATGGAAGGTGCTAGCACCCTTTCTATCCATGGTTTTCCATGGGCTCTTAGGTACTTGCTCATCTTTTAAAATTGCTTGTGTGTGTGTTTATTTTGAAAAAAGTTTTACTTCGTGATAACCCTTGTATCAGTCCTCAAGGGTGTGACGAAGTTTGTTTTGAAAGGTTTTTGTGTGAAAAGTTTTGTTGAGAAAGTACTTAAGATTATACCTACTCGAAAAAAGATTGTTCATTCTCGTTTCCTTTGGACAGTGCTATCCTACTATTAAAGAGATGGTAGCCCCGTCATTGGAGTTTGTAAGGGACGTTCGAAAGGGACGAGTACAGTCACTAAAGCAATGGGTAGGGAACCTTAGTAGTAACCCTAAAGTCCTAAAGATCTTCCTAGGCAACATTTGAATGGGTCATTTTGATCTTTTAGACTGGAGGGCAACCACTAAAATCTCATATGCTTAATGACTGTTTTACCGAAGGCAACCGAAGTGAGGCAAACCCTAGAAGTGAATATGTGCATGTGAATTTTTTCAGTTAGTTTAGTCTTTGCACATTTAGGTGATCTACCGTTTTAATTTTCAAGTAATCTTCCCATACAATCCTATTAGCCTTGCATCTAGACAGTTAAAGATTTGCAGGAATTTAAAGTGCAAGAAAATAAAACCTAGCTATTACAAGGCTTCGGGGAGGGGATTACATAACGAAAACTGGGAAAAAGCAATAAATAAAACCCTAGTTTAACTATTACAAACCATCAGCAGTTACATAAATAATAAAAAAGAATTAAATGTGTGCAGCGAATTAATTACGAGGGATGATTAAAAATAGCCTAAAAACCTAATTGAGAAAAAATATTTTTGTGCATTTTTTATTTGAGAAAAGATTAAATTATATACAAATTTAAACCCTAATTTCTAATCGGTTTTATTTACAAAAAGAATTAAATTAACCTAGTTTCTAATTAAATTAATTAATTAAAGAAAATAAATATTTTATGAAAAAAATGATTTTTGGTGTTTTTGTGGTTTTTGATTTTATTAATTAAAAAAAGTTAATTTGTAAACATAAATGATTAAACAAATAAAATAATTAAAAGAAATAAATGAAAGAAATTAAATTGGGCCTGTGTTGAATGAAAAAGGGGAGGGGGTGTCATTCTGAATCTGACTTTGGGCCCAAGGTTGGTGTCCCAGGCTGGCGTGAGATATGGTGTTGTCATGTTTGGAAAGTTCATCATGGGGCTGCAAATCAAGTGCGTTGGATCTGTATGATGAACGATCCAATGGCTGGATCCAAGGGTACAAGGTACACGCGTGGGATGATGCACTGGATCTGCAAAGTGAAAGTAAAATGAAGAAAAATGTTGGGACCTGGGATCGAACCCAGGTCCTCATACTCCCCACCAACGCGCTTCACCACTGGGCCATCATGCTTTAGTTGTACAAATAACGAAAACAAATTATAATATAAAAAAAAACAAGTGGATTAGTGGGAAAAAAAGAAAACACGCACACTGATTTGAATAGTCCAATGAGGTGGTGACAAATTACCTTCTTCTACCTTCAGTCTGTCGTCTTAGGTAATGCCCTTTTACCTACAGACACCTTCCGTTTCTATAAACCTGTAAATTTCCAAAATGCACAAAAGACATGATAAATTACTTCCAACTATATAGATAAATTCGCTTTGATCTCGTGAACATCATGGTGTTCCTCTCTTGGCCTAATTTAACCTGTATCAAGAAGCCCCAAAACGTGGCTTCAAACCCTAGCTATGGCATTCATCAGTATGGGCATCAAAACATTAATTAAACCAAACCAACATATTGCAAACATGATAACAAACACGTATATGCCATTAAAACTTGCTCATAATGTATAAATCATGATAGTCAAATTTGAAAAATATGGCAAACCGTAATGTTCATACAAGCTGTTTCTGAGCGTGAAAGAACTTGTAATTGATTGGAATAGCTTCCCGAGACGTCCAACAATCTATTGGCAATGCTAGGATGGCTTGAGATGGCCTGTGTGACTGAAACCGATTCACACTTTTATTTGAAAATTTGGAGTTTTTTTCTTCCTCTTTCACGACTGCTAGCCCTTGTCTTTTTCCTTGTACTTGTTTATTATATATGCTAGAACGATTTAGGATTCTAAAAACCATATGTATCTTTGCAATTATGGAAGATTTGATTATATTTGATTTCCATGCCATATGCAAACTTTCTATATTGAGCCAAATTATCCCTTTCTTGTACCAATCAACCCTGATCCTTTTTGGTCTTGATATCTCAGCATAATTTGATTGAGATCCTGTCCAAAAATCATATCAAAACATATCTTTGATATTATTTACCAATTATTTTATTTTATTCAATTTTTAATTAATAAAAAATCAAAATAAATTGGAAAATGAAGCAAATAACATGTGGATAAGTAATTGGGTCGTGGACCATGTTATAAGTGAGGTGCAATCATGAAATGCTAAGCCCATTTGGTAAAAAATGCACTTTTGAGCATATTTGACTTTTGGCAATTTTGCAAAAAGGGTCAACTTTGACAAGGCATATCTCTTCCAATTTTAACCCTAGAGGGGTGTTCTTGGACTTTTTAGAAATCTTAGGATGTCCCCTAAGAAAACCTTTTGGTCTCATTTCAATTGGGTCTTCCATGTTCACATAAGAAGCTTTGACCCAAAAGGTGTTTTTGTTGACTTTTCAAAAGGACCTATAATGTAGAAATTCATATCTTTTTATGAGTACATATTTTGAACTTGTGGGATGAAGATGAATTGTAGTGTATTTCATCCTCTTCAAAATGAGCCTTGGATGGAAAATTTTGGATAAAGTATGTGGAAGTTATGTTTGGTCAAAGTTTGGTTGACTTTTTCCTAAGAAACCCTAATTTAGCAACTTTTGGGTTTTTGATGAATTTCGGGCATTCCTTGAGGAATCATGATCAACCCTATCAAATTATGAAAGTTAATTCAAAATGTTGATGTTGACCAAAAATCTTGAAGTTTGACTGTATGTGGGCCACAATTGACTTTTGACCTCATACAGTCGATTCTCAAGCATCTGAGCAGTTGACTGAGTAAACTTATTGTGCAGTGCTTGAAATTTGACATGGATGGTATTGAGAACATATTAGGACCATGGATAGCATATGAGGTCTTTGGATTTCACCTATCTTGATGAAAATGGAAACCCTAATTTGAGACACACTGCCTTAGGAGAGAATTTGTCTGGTGAACTCTTGGGAAAACTTGAGCATATTGAGGATCTCTAGGAGTATATATTGAGTAAAACGAGAGGGAAAATTTTGGGGTACAAAAATCCTCCTCCAATGCCGAATGTAATTACCGCTCCAATGCCGAAGCATGACAAAGGTGTTAATGCTGTCGAAGATACAATTTTGGTTACCTCTGTGGAAGATTTGACTACTCCGCTGAATATAATCAAGAACAATCTGTTGAAAGCTGGGATCTTCCCTGGCTGTGAAAAGACTGTGTGTGCTATACAAGACGACTCGATGAATGTGAATGGCTGAATAAAGGAATACAACGCCTGATGGATAGCCACACAATTCTGTTTGAAAAGACTCCACTCACCAAAAGATTGATTAACAAATGTGAATATCTCTCCATTATTACCATCTCAAACAAACCTATTAGGATCAACTCCAAAAGTCCTATTAGGATTTTAAATTAACCCACCATTGCTCCATTAATAATTACCAATCCTGGACCGATTCCTTACTCTTCAAACAAAGTGGTACCATGGAATTACGGTGCTGAGGTGTTTTATCATGGGATTAAACAAGATGCCTGGATCAGAAAAGAAAAAGATGACGATGCCGGCAACATAGCTGGCTCAAGCAAAGTAACTAGAACTGGGAGAATATTCTCACCCAATATCTCACCTCCAATAGTTACAAAGACGCCCATCCGCATTACTGCCGCCAAGCCAAGTACCGAGACAAAAGGGAAAGGGAAGGTTGTTAAGCCTGATGTGATTGAAGTACCCTCCAAGGACATAACTAATGAAGAAATCTCTGCTCCCAAGATGGACGAGATTTTAAAGATCATAAAAAGAAGCAACTTCAAGATTATAGAACAGTTGGGGCAAACCCCCTCTAAGATTTCAATGTTGTCATTGCTGCTTTGCTCTGATGCCCATGCTCGAACATTAATCAAGTTCCTGAAAAAAGCTCATGTCCCCTATGAGACAACAACAGACCAATTTGATAATTGCGTGGCTTGCTTGACAGTTGATAATGGCTTGGGGTTTTTAGATGTTGACTTAACTCCTCCCGGGAAGAATCACAATAAAGCTTTACATGATTCTATCGAGTGCAAAGGGACTACCTTAGCACATGTGTTAGTTAACACTGGTTCTTCTCTGAATGTATTACCCAAGGGGGCGTTAGACCTTCTTGACTGTGAAGATTTAATCTTGAAGCCAAGTCATATCATCGTTAGGGCGTTTGACGGATCAAAGAGGACTGTTCATGGGGAGGTAGATCTTCCAATTAAAGTGGGTTCCCAAATCTTCAACTCCACCTTCTATATTATGGATATTCGCCCTGCCTATTCTTGTATGTTAGGTCGCCAGTGGATTCATAAAGCTGGGGCAGTAACCTCAACCCTCCACCAGAAACTCAAATATCCAGTCAAGGGCAGAATAGTCACCGTCTGTGGAGAAGAAGAGTTTATGGTAAGCCACCTTAATTCTTTCAAGTACGTAGAGATGGACGGAGAATTCATTGAAACCCCATGTCAAGCCTTTGAGGTTGTACCACCGATGATTGATGCTACTAAATATTTTTCTGATGAGTCTAAAGCTGTTAAGGCCACGCCAAAGATGGTTTTAGTAAAGGATGCCCACAAGGCAATAGAAGAAGGAAATTGTGATACTTGGGGGAAACTCCTCGATATCCCATTTAAAGAAGACAAGTTTGGTTTGGGATTCAGCGTCAAAACTCAGAAGGAAATGAGGCGTGCTCGTGCTGGAAAGCCACCTCTCCACATTGGAAGCCATGGAGTCAACGCCGTGGATGATTCTGAAGAAGAGACTGCATTTGAGGAGTGGGTGTATCCAACTAATACGGAGATGAAAAATTGGCATACAAAGGACTTTGTGCCCATCTCCTTCATTGAGGAGTAATCTACTTGTTATTGCTTTTCTTTTAATTCAAGAACATGTTGTATGTAATATTCAAACAATGACTTTTCAACCATGTTCCTGGCCCGGGGAATTTTGGTCCATTTGTCAAGGGTTTTATTTATGTTCATCTAATCATATGAGCATTCAGTACATTGGACCCTTTTGCATTCAAATATTCATGTTCATTGTATTTCTTTTCTTACAAATACATTTAAAAAAAAATAGCCATGTATCTTACACACACACACACACACTCTTGCAGGTCCACATCCACTCTAGATCCTATTGCCAATGACTCTACTATTGCCGACTATGACTTTGAATGTCCTATCAACCAAGCCGAAGACAAAAGCGAGGAAGATTGTGACATACCGGGAGAACTAGCCAAACTTCTATTACAAGAGGAAAAAACTATTCAACCGCACAAAGAGTCAGTTGAAGTTATCAACCTGGGTATTGAGTCAAATAAGAAGGAAATCAAGATCGGCGCTAACTTGGAAAGAAGTGTCAAGAGTAGGTTGGTTTAGATGTTGCATGACTATGTGGAAGTTTTTGCTTGGTCTTATGAAGATATGCCTGGGTTGGATACCGACATCGTAGTTCATCGTCTGCCGACAAAAGAAGACTATCCGCCTGTCAAGCAAAAGGTTCGCCGCATGAGGCCTGATATATCTGAAAAGATCAAAGCTGAAGTGATTAAACGATTTTATGCAGGGTTCCTAGATGTGACATCCTATCCTCAATGGGTTGCCAATATGGTTCCAGTGCCAAAGAAAGACGGGAAAGTTCGCATGTGCGTAGACTATAGGGATCTGAATAGGGTAAGCCCCAAAGATGATTTCCCTCTACCACACATTGACTTCTTAGTTGATAATATTGCTCAGCATAAAGTCTTTTCTTTCATGGATGGATTCTCAAGCTATAATCAAATAAGGATGGCTCCTGAAGACATGGAGAATACTACTTTCGTTATGCAATGGGGCACCTTCTGCTACAAGGTCACGTCGTTCGGACTAAAGAATGCAGGGGCAACATATCAAAGGGCTATGGTAGCTTTATTTCATGACATGATTCATCATGAGATAGAGGTATATGTGGATGATATGATTTCCAGATCACAAACTAAAGAAGAACATCTCGATCACCTACACAAATTGTTTGAGAGGCTGAAGAAGTACAAGATGAGGTTAAACCCTAACAAGTGCACATTTGGAGTACGCTCTGGAAAGCTTCTAGGTTTTGTTGTCAGCAATAAAGGCATTGAAGTTGACCCTGCCAAGGTAAAGGCCATCCAAGAAATTCCAGTCCCTCATTCTGAAAATGAAGTCATAGGATTCTTGGGCCGTCTCAATTACATTGTCTGTTTCATATCCCACTTGACTGCTACTTGTGAACCGCTCTTCAAACTCTTGAAGAAAGATCAGGTAGTCAGATAGAACGATGGTTTCCAGATTGCCTTTGACAAAATCAAAGAATACCTACAAGAACCTCCTATTCTCATGCCTCCAGTTGAAGAAAGACCCTTGATCATGTACTTAACTGTACTAGAGAACTCTATGGGGTGTGTATTGGGCCAACATGACGAGTCTGGCCGAAAAGAGCGTGCTATTTATTACCTGAGCAAAAAGTTTACTGATTCTGAAAGCAGATATTCACTGCTCGAGAAAACTTGCTGCGCTCTGGCATGGGCTGCTCGTCGACTAAGACAGTATATGTTGACTCATACCACTTTGTTGATTTCTAAGATGGATCCAATCAAGTACATCTTCGAGAAACCTTCCCTTTCCGGACGGATAGCCAGATGGAAAATGATCTTAACTGAGTACGACATTCAATACATGACTCAAAAGGCCATCAAAGGAAGTGTACTAGCAGATCATTTGGCCCATCAAGCTATGGATGATTATCAGTCAATGAACTTCGACTTCCCTGATGAAAACATCATGCTGGTAACCGACTATGCAAAACCTGGACCGTATGACGGACCTGAACAAGGATCTCGATGGACCATGGTATTCGATGGGGCTTCCAACGCCTTAGGTAACGGAATTGGTGTTTTGATCATCTCTCCTGAAGGTTGGTACACTCCTTTCACTGCAATACTATGCTTCGATTGCACAAACAATATGGCTGAGTATGAAGCATGCATCTTAGGTCTGAAAGCTGCTATTGACTTAAGGATCAAGCATTTGGATGTGTTTGGAGATTCCGACTTGGTGATCAGCCAAGTAAAAGGAGATTGGGACACTAAACACCCTAATCTTATCCCTTACAAGGAACTTGTGCTATCCCTAATTCCTTACTTCGAAGAGATCACGTTCGAGCACTTCCCTAGGGAAGAAAACCAGTTGGCTGACTCTTTGGAAACCATGTCTTCAATGTTCAAAGTCAGATGGGACAACGAAGCCCCTATGATAACAATTGAAAGATTTGATGAACCTACACATTGCTATGAGCTTGACACCGATGCGGAAAAGCCATGGTACCATGAGGTGAGGAGATAGCTTGAAGCACAAGAGTATTCAGAGGGGGCATCTATCAATGACAGAAAGTTCTTGCAAAGATTTGCAGCCAAATTCTTCCTAAATAACGAGATATTGTACAAACACAACCATGATTCGACAATACTCCAATGTGTGGACAAGAAAGAGGCAGAGGAAATTATGGAAGACATACACGATGGTCTCTTCGGTACTCACTCAAGTGGGCATACGATGGCTAAGAAAATCTTAAGAGTAGGTTACTATTGGTCAACGATGGAGACTGATTGCCATCAACATTCAAGAACCTGTCACAAATGCAAAATCTACGCTGACAAGTTCCATGTGCCTCCTATCCCTCTGAATGTCATGACCACTCCGTGGCCATTTGAAATGTGGGAAATTGACATGATTGGAGAGATCAAGCCTACAGCTTCCAATAAACATCGCTTTATTCTTGTTGCTATCGACTATTTTACTAAATGGGTCGAATCCGCCTCGTTTGCCTCAGTCACCAAGAATGTGGTAGCCAGATTCATCAGACACAACCTCATCTTCCGTTATGGTATCCACGAAAGGATCATCACTGACAATGGGACTAACCTCAATAATGCTATGATTACTGAGCTTTGCACTCATTTTAAGATCAAGCATCACAATTCTTCTCCATATAGACCAAAAATGAATGGCGCAGTCAAAGAGGCCAACAAAAATATCAATAAGATTGTGCAGAAGATGGTAGTAACCTATAAGGATTGGCATGAGATGTTGTTGTTTGCTCTACATGGATACTGTACTTCAGCTAGAACCTCAACTGGGGCAACTCCCTTTTCCTTATTTTATGGCATGGAAGCTGTTTTGCTAGTAGAAGTTCAGATCCCCTCGCTAAGGATTATGAATGAGGCAGGCCTATGCGAAGACGAGTGGATTCAAACGAGATTGGATCAGCTGAACCTGATTGACTAAAAACGATTAGCTGCTGTTTGCCATGGTCAGACCTATAAAAAACGGATGATCAAGACTTTCAACAAAAAGGTCAAGCCTCGAGTATATCAAGTTGGCGACTTGGTGATAAAGCGCATCATTTTACCATAAGGAAACCCCAGAGGCAAATGGACTCCCACCTATGAAGGGACATTTGTTGTCAAGAGAGATTTTTCTGGCGGTGCCATGATGCTGACTACCATGGATGGTGAAGATTTCCCATATCCCATAAATGCGGACATAGTTAAAAAATACTAAGCATAAGAGACCCGTTAGGTTGACACACCTAAGCAAAATAAGGGCATCCCGGCAAGCCAAAAGGTTTGGGCAAAAATTAGGGATGTATGCAAAAGATTGTACACCCGGCAAGTTGAAAACCTGAAAGGGCGACTTGGGCAAAAAAGGGTATCCTGGTGGGCTGAAAACCCGAAAGGGAGGTCCAGGAAAAAATTAAGGATTAAAAGCGTATGACTATGTCCTGTGGAATCAATACAGTCAAATTTTATCATCAAGGTCCAAGTCCAAATAGTCCAAGATCAATCCAATCAACTTCGATCAATGGCAAAGGACATTCGAAGACATTGGGGCAATAGTAGAGTTGGAAGGCAATGAGATCATTTCACATGGCTATTTGTTTTCATTCTAAATTTTCGTTTTCCTTTCGACGATTTCCTCTTACTAGGATTTCTGTCTCTCTGTATAAAAACGCCTATTCATGGGCAAAATATCAATACAAATACACTTTGAAGTGCAAAATTTATGTCTTTGTTTTGAATGCAAATTTTTCCAATGACTAAAATTGAATGAACACATGCATATGAACACAATTAAAAACTATTTGGAACATGTGTCCTGCTAAGCAGCAGTAAACATCTCTTTAATGTATATGAAATATCCCCGCAGAATTATCATTATCTCCACAAGGACGACTACGACAAACCTTTCCCCAACGGAGTTGCCCACAAAGTCTCTTTGCATAGGATAATCCCCGACCAGAGTCTCAACCTCTTGACCGCTTTCTCTCCAGCTAAGTCAATTTTTACAAATTGAAACCTCGTAGGGTCTCTTCCTAAAGGAAAGTCACCTCCTCAACAAGGTTTATTATCCCCAACAGGTTTTGTTTCCCCAACAATGATCGAGGAACCACAAAACACCCCAACCGAGTTCAAATTTCCTTAACATACAACAATCAAGACACCGCGAAGTTCCCTAACTGAGCCTATCTTCCCCAGCTGAGCACATCTTCCCCGGCCAAGGCTATTATCCCCAAATGGAGTATATCGTCCTCAGTTGAGCTTATCCTCCCCAAGATGAGTTTGTCCTACCCGATTGAGTCTACACTCTCCAGTTTGAATTTTCTTTCAGATTATTGCAAATCATATGGCCACAACCCCTGATCCCCAGTAAAGCCGTTAGCAAAGCCTTTACTATTTCCAAAAAAGATACTATGAAGCCTGGATCCGACCAGATATTAGTATAATTTTCAAGTTATTACACAAACCTGGACCCGACCAGATAATAGTTTGACTTCTTCAAGTTGCTGAAACCTGGACTCGACCAAATAACAGTTTGAGTATCTGAAACCTGGACCCGACCAGATAACAGTTGATCTCAATTTCAAGATGCTATGAAACCTGGACCCGACCAGATAGTATCTTAACTCTTCAAAGATATAGAAAAACCTGGACTCAATCCGACTAAGGTTTAACTTCTTTTCCCTAGTAGAGTTTGCCTCTGTATCCCCAACAAATTGCTGAGAAACTTGGACCCGACCAGATATCAGTTTTCAATTCCATCTTTTCAAGAAAGTTGTTGTGAAGCCTGGAGCCTGACCAGATAACAATTAACTATAACCCCCATAGATGCAATATAAAGCCTGGACCCGACCAGATAATAGCACAACTTTCCAAAAAAACCATGAAACCTGGACCCGACTAGATAGTAGTTATCACTTCAAGTTTACTGTGAAACCTGGATCCGACCAGATAACAGTTCTCAACTTCATCTTTTCAAGCAAGTGGTTGTGAAGCCCAGATCCGACCAGATAACAACTAAATCCCCAAACAGTTTATTGTGAAGCCTGGACCCGACCAGATAGCAATTGACCTCATCAACCTCAGAAATCTGCAAAGCCTAGACCCGACCAGATAACAGTTTTTCAAACAGTTTATTGTGAAGTTTGGATCCCGACCGAATAATAATTAACTGTAATCCATAGAGATGCACTATAAATCTTGGACCCGACCAGATAATAGCACAACTTTCCAAAAACCATGAAACCTGGACCCGACCAGATAGTAGTTATCACTTCAAGTTTACTATGAATCCTGGATCCGACCAGATAACAGTTAACTTATGTATCCCCAGCAAGTTGTTGTGAATCCTGGATCTGGCCAGATAACTATTCAATTTCAAGAAATTTTCTGCAAAGCCTGGAATCCAACCAGATAACAGTTAATTTATCTTTTCCCCCAGTAAGTTACCGTGAAGCCTGGATCCAACAAGATAGAAGTTGACTACTTCATCCTCAGCAAATTGTGAAGCCTGGATCCAACCAGATAATAGTTGACATTCAAGAGATATTCCCCAACGAAAGCATCCTTTCAACAAAGTTTGAACATATGCATATTCTTCATCCCCAGCGGCAATCAGGGATTCAACCTCCCAGAATTTCCATAGCAGTAGTCAGGGATTTATTTTCCCGGACAAAAACATACATCTCACATTCATACATCATAGCATGTACATACCCTATGCATATAATATAATACCACATCCTGTGAACATCATGCATGCATCTGCATTTTACTAACTCTTTTTCTCATAGGTAAAACACCAAGTTTTAGTATAAATCAACAAGAAATCTGTGCTGATACTTCTTCCAGTAACTATCGATCAACTCTTCAAATGGAATATTTAAGCCCATTCCCTACATGATTAACTAACACATCTTCGAGTACAAATTTATGGGCACTTTAGTGTTCAATCATCTTCCACCTTCAAGTCACGAATGGAAAATCCGCCAATCTAACTCTTCAGGTTTAAGAGGATTGAACAGGGGTAACTGTTGTACCCTAAAATTTGCCCTCTCATTTCTCAAAGGATCACCCTGAATCCTCAGGTTTGCTCCCCTCCAATTTCAAGCCTGGATCTACAAATTTTCCAAGAAAGTCATTCACGAGGGCAAAATGGTCATTTGCGTATTGAAAAGTCTAACTTTGACTTTTGATCAAAATCAAGTTTCAAGAGTCATATTTCATCAAGACATGTTGAGCTATGAAGTTTGTTTCATCTAGAAATTCAAAAGTCAAAGTTACTTTGGAAAAGTCAAATTTCTAAATACTTTGAATTTTTCTAAGTGTTTAAGAAATATGACAAGCTCGGAACTTCTGATCTGATTATCACCACGATGCAAGCTGAATCTGGAAGAACTTCTGATACAAAATTTATAGATTTCAATAAGATCTAAGACATTGCAAAACATAACTTCTTTTAGAAATTTTGAGATTTTAAGTTATACATCCTCAAAGGCACGTCTCTGAAACTTAGGCATTTAGAAAATTCTGAGCATTTTCAAGTCAGAAGTTGTCTACAGCTTCTGGGCCAATTTTCACGTAGGCTCAGTCAGAGTTTGCAAGAGCAATTCAAAGAGAATTTACAAAGTGTGTTACAAGCTTTTAAGAAAATCTGAGAACTCAATCAGAACATGTTGAAGAAAGGGATTCAAGGATCAGAAGTTGGATGTCTATTCTAAGTTACGCTGAAGTTGAACTTCTGATCCAGAATTAAGTAATGATGCATAATCTCACATTGCAGGATTTCTGGTTTGATACGTCTCATTATCATTTAATACTCACAACCATTTTTGAGTCTTTATCCAAAGGATTTCCCCCACGTGTACCTTTACTGTCTTGGAAAAGCAAAATTTTGTACAAAAGTGTGCTGGGCCCATGCGTTGCTTTTACTTTTGAGGTTACCTTTCCTTAATTCCTGCTTACAAGCCCAACTTAGGCGCTACCAAACTGAACCACCATACCTATTTGAACTGACTTCAAGAACAAGTCAGTGCCTAACATATGATGTTGGTGCCACTTGACCTCTCCAAACTACTAAACCTTAGCCTATAAATTATACTTTATTGGCAACTGTAAAAAGGTCAGAAATTTGAGAAAGAAAAGCCCTGAACCCCAGCTAAAATTCCAAGAGTCTAAAAACTGCAAACACAAAATACAAATCCTGTTAGCTTTTGATTCTTGCATTCAAATTACATTTTTCCTCAAGTGTTTCTCGACCAAAACCATCCATACAGTTTTTGATATACATTCAAAAGTCATCCTAACTTCTGTAGTCAAACTAACCATCAATATCCACCTCAAAGAAGTCAGAACTTTGCTCCTTGGTTGTTCCAGAATTTTCTAATCACTCACAACCCAAGTTGAAAGTTTCCAGCCTGTTGAACACAAGAGGAAGCTATTCAGAACATCACAAGCGGTCAGAGCCAGACTCCAACTCACAGGACATTTTCCAGCTGCAAGGTAAGATTCTGCTGACTCTCATCATATTACTTAGGCATTTTCAGGAAACTTTGTTCAAAAATACAATGTAGACATCATGATTCTGATGTTGTACACATTCTGAGATTTCATATATTTACCTGCCTAAGTAGAGAGAATTTCAGTTTAGAACTTCTTGAAGAAATTAGAACTCAGAATTAGGATTAGAAAATTCATGCTTGTTTCTGATTTATAGTTATGATATCTCTTGTTTCTGAAACATCATGAAACCTGCCATAACTGTTATATGTGCATCTTCTGTTTGTTGAGAAATGACCAAGTTGCAGATGCTCTGACTAGCATGGAGAAGGAGACGAAGTTCTTCCAGTGGCATCAGAACTTATGAAATCTTCTTTATTCTCAGTGGACCCAGAACTTCTGACCTTCCCTGTTTCTACTAACGTTTTCTTGAATTTGTGCAGCACGCCAGAGTCAGAACTTCTGACCTCTTTTATTTCAGCAAAGCGCTGATTCTGTTTTCCTTTCTCCTTATTATTTTTGCCATCATTTTTTTAATTAATCAAAAACACATAAAAAAATATTTTATATTTCATATATCTTATTTTATTTCTTTTAACATAAAAGATCAAAATATTTTCTTAAACCAAACTTATTTCTTTTTTAAAACAAAACAAGTCCATTTTACATTTCTTGTACATTCTTATCCATTCAATATGGTTGTAATAGTAACTTAGGACTTCATTTAATTTGCAATCCCTATTTATGAATTTGTACACCCCATCCCCCTAATGTTTGTAATAGCGTAGGACTTTACTTTTCCGTATTTTATTGCTTTCATGTATTGTTAGTAATTAGGGTGTGCATGATGAGATAAAAACAACAAATAGACAACCCATATTCAAGACAAAAACAAAGCATGAAAACAACACATTTGCACACAAGCACCCCTAGGGTTATTCCACTTGGTTGCTTTATACAAAATGGCCATATTACGCATGCAAGGTATCTTAGCAAAAACAAGCAAATACAAGATCACAGTCCCTCAATGACGCTATCTAAGTTGCCTTACAAATGATCTTAGTCCCTCAAAAAAGAATGCTAAGATACCTTGCAACATTGTTAATCATGGCTATACGATGACCCACGCCTGTCCCGCTTACATCCAAAGATAGGGTTGCTTACCAAATCAATGGTAAGACAACAATGTCAAAGGAAAAGAAAATGAACAAGAAAGACATTTGAGTAGGTAGATTTCTCCTAATTACTTGCTCAATTTCAAAACAAACATCCTTGCTATTTTAAAAAATAATCACCTACACTTTCAAAAACACCTTTCAAACTTGAAAACATTTTTAAAAGATCAACACTTTGTATACATTCTTACGAACGAGAATCATTACAAAGTTTGCCTAAACGATGGCATCTTTACAAAATACTTTTAAAAACCACCCAAAGCACATTTTCAAACAAAAGCAAGTGATCTAGCAAGTAACTAAGAGCCCATGGAAAACCATGGATGAAAAGGGTGCTAATACCTTTCCTTTTCATAATCTACCCCCCGAACTCAAGAAATAATCTCAAAGGTCTTCCCTGTGCTTTTTCACCTTTCCTTTAGGATAAAAGAAAAGTCGGTGGCGACTCTTGCTATCCGCAACATATGCAATCAAACGCAAAATACCCAAGCCAGTTCTCCCACCACACCATAGTAAGCATGCTAAATCGAGACGAAATTCATGTTGATTTCTGGTTGTGTAATCTAAACTATTGTTATAGATTATTACATATTCTTGAGGAAAGCTTTACAAGATGAAGCACAACGGTTTTTTTACTAGCATGCGTAGTGTATAAACAATGTGTGTTGCATGTTGTTATTTTTTGCAGATCTGAAAACCCAAAGCAGCGACATTATGACGAACATGAACGTCAATAGTTGTACCTTTATTATCTAGATCATGAGGAAGAGTGAATGCTACGCAAAAAAATCAGAAAAACATTTTCTTATGAAGAATTATATCTTGAGGTGCTGAGATCGGTCGATGAAGGAAGTAAAGACGAAGTTGAAGCTGCTAAGGAGGATAGTCAATGTGTTTTTATAGAGCCGGACAAAGCGAAAGTCCTGGGATCGAGTGACGAGGGAAGTAAAGATGAAGTTATATCCAACCAACCTGATAAGGAGTATACTCAAAGTGGTGTTGCATATCCAGACAAAGGGAAGGTGGTAGAATCGGGTGATGAGGGAAGTAAACATGAAGTTGAAGCTAAAGAAACTGCTAAAGAGGATACTGAATGTGCTGCTGGAGAGCCAGACAAATGTAAAAGGATTGTAATCTCTGTTCCTTCTCACATATCAATATCATCAGACACGTCAAGGTAAATTGTTTTAGACACCATTATTACGACGTACTGAAACACGTAGTTGAAGTAGTATTTAGTGTTTGTATTATTCAAATATATACATTGTATTAGATAAATAAAAATATTGAAAATGATGACCTAAACAATTTTGAGTATGTTGCATCTTATGAAAATGTAATGCTGAGGAGAGGATGGAAGCAGATTCCCAAGTCGCTATTTCTCGGGCCTTAAATAAGTGGAAATGGACGCGACTGGTCAAGGACGCAAGAAAAATTAGAAAAAAGATTTTTATATGTTTCATATTAGATAATTAGAATGGTATAAATGTTGTATGTAAAATGGTTTCGTAAACACCATGTTCTTTTATGTCTTTATGCAACAATTTCCAGCTGCCGTTATAAAGAAGTGTTTTACGGAGCCACAGAGTTCAATTATAATCTATGACAGTGACATGCTTAAAGCATACCCTTGCAAGTTGAAGACTCGTAAGGACCTGGATAAGATTGAGATGTACATTTTCAAAGGTTGGTACGGATTTGCAGAAGCACGGAGTTTGGGTAAAGGTGTTATCTTGAATTTCACCATTGAGTGCCCTCCTGCAAGTTGTTTGTCGGTGTCAATTGATAAGAACTGATCCAGTCGTGATGGCGTTTCAAATAGTTAGACATAATCATGGACCATTTTGGTTGTTTTGAATTAAACTTAGTGGATTAAACTTTGAATTAACAAATGGTTGTGTTTATGTTTTTATAACAACGTCCTTGTTAACATTAATGACTTGTATTTGTTGAATTATAACTAATCTACTTTTTGAAAAACTTGATGTAAACAATGAATAAATATGGTGTTGTTGCTAAACCATTATTATGTTATGGTTGTATGCACAAAGATTGTTATTAAAAATGCATAAAATATATGTTGTATGGTTATGTTTAATATTGTGATTGGTGCAAATTTATCCATCATAGTTGCATGCTTATGATGGATTGATCGGTTTATGTAATATAAAATAAACAAATCGTTTAAGTAAGTAATTTTGAAGTTAATTTGGAATAAAAATATTAAAACGCAACAAACAAAGTGTGTATCAACAATTCTTATAATTAATTGTTCAATATGAGACTTGAGTTAAGAATAATTTGAGTTTATTTCCAATCACATATTAATGTGAAGATTTCTACATCTATGTGTGTAAAGATAAAAGAGTGTATTTAAGGAATATATATGTTTACTATAATGTATACAAAAATTGATAAAGTTTTTAAAAGAGAAGAAGATATAAAATATAAATAGATAAAGATTTAATTACAAATGTATTTAAAAATATGGAGTTATGAAATAATTTAAACTATATAAGCCTTATTTAACAAATTCTAAGTGTTGTATTTTATTTATAATTTTTAACATAAGGTAATTTATTTATTACTACAATTATTTTGATAAATTGATATACCAAGAAATGAAATTAATGAAAAAATGGAAATTTAATTGATATCTAACTATACTGCATGGCCTAACTCTTTTACAACTGTCCCTTTTACGTGGTAATAAGGAATGGTGATGATATCATTACACGCCACCCCAACCTTTGGCATTGGCCGTTGGATTCTATGCATTAAATTGACAAATAATGGTAGATATAACTTTTTTATACATGTTTACACACTATTATTTACAATATCGCCAACCACTACTCTCTCAGTTATTGCTCTCATTTACTCAACTTCATCTACTTAAATGTGTAAGGCAAGTAACTTCATCTACTTCACCAACTCAAAACGGGCAACAGAGGTATTGTCAATTGGATATTATGAAGAAATTATACGTAGTTTTTGAAGGTCATAACCCTGGGATATATTTTTCATGGCCTGAATGTTTTGCTCAAGTTAACAGGTGGAGAAATAACATGCATGGGAAATATGACAACCTTGAGCAAGCTGAAAGTGCATACATAGCATATTGCAAACAAGTTAGTCATCTCTATGAACAACCTCACAACAACAACTCATGTGAATCTGGTGAATGTTTGAATACAACAGACGATGTCCAGCCTTCTGCAAGTGGGGCGTGTAAGTTGCTATAACTACTATTATATAATTTTCTTATAGTATTAAATGCATGATATGTACATATGTATGACCCTTTTAAACCTTTATTACATGTGTTATAAGCTACAATTTTGTTGAACTTGGCTGAAGAGACAAACACGGAGGATATCGTTCTACAAAATAGCATACAAAACCAGGTAGAGGTAGTTTGCAACCGTATGAGAATCCATGTATTGATATACAATCTACACTAAGTATAGCTTGAACATGGTTTCTAGTTTTTAAGGTATCATGCTTGTTTTTTTGTCCTTTGTTTTCCAGATCTATGGTTTTTGTTGGCCGGTTTGTGAAGACCGAATATGACGCGAAGGAAGATGTTGCAGTGCAGTTAATACATCGTTTTCTTTGTGCAACGGATAGAAGGTTTCGTTATTACAACTATTGTAACGTCTAAGTACTATCTAGTGAACTTCAAAGTGTGATGGATAAAAAATTTGAAATGAAAATGGAGATTGCTGCTTTGAAAGCAGAAAACAAGTTCCTTAATAATAAACTTTAAGTTGGTAAACATGTCCAATGAATGTATATAATAAAAATGTGGACTTTGTTACATTTATATGTTTAAGTTACTTCTTATCATAGTGGCTAATGTTCCCATGGTTGTTGCGTTTTATTTGATACCTTCAGTGCAAGTTTATGAAAAAATTTATTGTAGATGAATTTGTATGCAAATTATTACTTTAGATATGTTATTTTGGATGAAGTCATGTACAACTATGTACATGTGATTACTATATTAATATGTCATGTGCCACTAACGAAAATGTCAACTTAATATTATATTAAGATTTCCGCAAGTTACCTTTATGCACTTGTGATAATTTGGGTCACTTCCACATTAATAGGTAATTAAGTGATTTGAAAGAATAGGTATTGGGCTCTGCGTACACATCATTACTCTACATTTCTCTTTTTATTTTCTTTATATTAGAAGCATGAACCTGTTTGAGAGCCCACAACTATAATGAAGCTAAACACCGAACTCGATTATTTGTTGATTCCTGGGGTTTAAAATATAACAAAAACGTTAGCGTTCACTCTTAATAGTATTTCATTTGCATTATTATATGTTCATGTACATGAGTAATGAAAGTTGTGGTGTAATGTTTATGCAGGGATGCAGATATAGATTTGTCAAACAAACCGAGAGTTGGTGAAGATGTAGTTCGTGACTCATTTAAACGGGATGAAAGCACAAAAGAAATCACTTTAGGTGATGTTATGGATGTTGTAGAGGTAAACAATTTTCATAAAAAAGATTATTTTAAAATATAAGAGTTGTGTTGATACGTATTGTGTTAAACTTTTGTGTTAAAGAACTTTGGCTATGATGCAGAGACTAAGTTCCAGAATGGATATCTTGGAGGTTTGTAATAAGGAGGTGATGAAAAAATTGGAGTTGTATCACAAAGAAATAATGAAAAAAATCGGTAAGGAACCTATAATATGTGATGATGAAAGGCATAGCCCAAGGGTCAAAGAAAATGTTATCCAGAGTAGCTCTGGATATTCCCCTGATGTAGAAGATGATGGAAATAAAGCAAGGATGATGGAAAAAGGAATGGAAAAGCTCAAGAACTTTGGTATAATCAACATATCTGACTATAACTCTGAGGAACGTATGAATTCTAAAAAAAGAATAGTCACCCATAGCAACTACGTACATAGTGATATTGTTTGCAAGCGGCAAAACACAAGCAATGGGAAACAACTGTACATTGATGCAGAGGCAAACCGGGGTGGCAGAGAAGGTGCTGACAACAAAAACAAGCCCTTTAGTAGTGATTACATGTGAAGGTTTAATGTAATGGTGACATGCATTCCATCTATTTATTTACATGGTTTTACGTTAATATTGTTTACACACTTGGTTTTTAAGTTATTATAATAAATTGTTCTAATTATTTTGACATGCATACCTTATTCTAATAAACTATTCTAATCATTTTTACAATAAAGAAGGAGCCTATGACAAAACCTACAACTCCTAAGGCTCTAAAGCTATCATTCACACCATCACCAGGTGAAGGGTCAAGGCATAATGTTGTTAGCATGTCACAGAAAAAAGTTGGAACCACTCCAAAATAAAATAGCGTTAATCGACGTTCTCCGGCTAGGAGAACTAAAAGTGTTGTTTCTACTGGAAGGACTAGTGCTTTCAGAAACAATACTGGTTTAATGGTTCCAAAGGTAATCATATTTCATTCAACAACTGATGAAAGAACAATGTTTATATCCATTGTGTATGATATTCTAAACAACTTCTATATTAAGCAGCATTTCAGATATGTGGCTAAGATCTCCCCTGAGATGAAACTGGATCAATCTGAAATCAAAGTGTGTGATTATGTTTTCCAAGATTACTTTGACTCAAGTTATGTGGACATGAATGTCATTACCTTATCATGCAATCTAGTAAAAATGAGTAATAACATTTGTTGTATTTTAGTGATATAATATTCAAGGTTGATAGTACAAAGTTCACCAGAGCTGATTTTGGGTGTATGTGTCCTAGAATTTTGGTTTCAAGTGAGGTATATCTCTATTCTATACACATACATACATGTATGAATCATGCATGATGGCTAACCATTTACTGGTATAAATGAACTCCAACCTTGGAACAAATAATCTCGATGATGGCGCTGAAGGTGATGTGGACACAACACCAAAACCTATGCAAAAATTTGTGGTTCCTACCCCCGTTTTTCACGGTAAATAACATAAACTCCAAATTATTCATGATTTACATGTTACATGAGTCATTACTAATAATTGACACTCACATTCTAATGTATGGTCAACTATGTGTTAGTTGTAGGAAGATATTGTTAAAGAAATTGCTCCCGAGGAAATATACAAGTTTTACAAAGATGATTGGATGGTTCGGTTTGAACAACTGAGACTGGTATAATGTTTCATCTAATTGTCTCTAATAGTTAGATGTTGTATATATTGCCTCCATTTTTACATAAGCCAAATTACCGATTTGTTCCAAACTAATATATGTTATAGATTTACGTCCCAATAGAAGATCGTCGTGGACACTGGTACCTCATGGTCATTCACTTGATGATCACAAGATCTATCATTTGGACTCACATCTGAATGAGGAAATGGAGGCATAAAGAAGGTGCAGAATCAGAAACATTGTGATTATACGTGAATCTTATAATAACAAGTTTGAACTATGGCAGTGATATTAAGCTATATTTCCTTCAATTTACCAAAGATCTATGCTTAATAAGTTGGTTGAAATGGTGTACCAAATTTCCTTCTCCCTTCATGTCATAACAGACTTTGAATATTGGGATATTTTTGAGGCTAGAGGGATACCCAACTGTGGAACTAGGTATCATAATTCTTCCAATTGATGAACACTTTCTATATACAATTGGTACAAATGGTCTAATTGAACATGTTGTGTTGTATTGGCAGTGACAACTCTGCCTTATGGGTCATTGAATGGAAGAACATGCATAATAATTGTACAAGTAACATCCTTGGTATGGTATGATTATCTATAAATTCAGATGTTTGTATTTACGATGAACTATTACCATTTAATCTTGTTAATTAATTCACATTTTACTACCAGATGAAGGACAATGTCACAAGGATGGTGGTCACGCTGCATTTGCTTATGGGAAACCATAATGAGCTCAATAATGAGCTAATTGGAAAATCTAAGGAATACTGGAAATTTCAGACAACACCGACTTAGAGACATTGATAATTTGTGTGATCGGTGGAAATAGAACTGACTGTTTTTTAAGCTGGTTCGCGAAATGTCGCGGTAAGCAAGAGTCGCCACCGTCTTTTATGTTCTCCAACAAGGAAAGGACAAAAGCACAACAAAGTTCCTTTTCGAGATGTTTCTCGGTTCGGGAGGTAGATTATAGAAAGGGAAGGTGTTAGCACCCTTTCTATCCGTGGTTATCCACGGGCTCTTAGGTACTTGCTCACTATGTTTTCAAAAGTTATTTGCTTTTCAAGTGTTTGTGGGTTTTGAAAAAGTTTGTTTGAAAACTTCGATTTGACTCTTGTATCTATCCTCAAGAGTGTATGAAGTGTTGTTTGAAAACTTTTGTCGGAAAAGTGTAGGTGCGAAAAGTATTTTTGTTTTGAAAGAGCAAGTACCCAGGAGAAATCTACCTACTCTAAAGAAATTAAGCTGTGTAAATGTCCTTTAGACAGTACTATCCCACTATTAAGAAGTAGGTAGCACCGTCGTTGGAGTTATTCGGGTCAATTCGATTATAGGGACATGTGTGGTCACCAAAGCAATAGTAGGACGCCTTAGCGGTAACCCTAATGTCCTAGATCCTTTTTTATCTGAGGCAACCGTTTCGAGGCAACTGGATCTTTAGACAGGAGGGCGACCTCTAAAACACCCTATACTTGACGACCACCTCGAGGCAACCAAGTGAGGCGTACCCTAGGGTGGCATGTGCATGTGTGTTGTTTCAGTTTATATTTATCTTGGACATGCATTTGTGAGCTACAGATTGATTTTATTTGTCATACAAGTCTTTCATGCATTTTAACAGTTAAGAGTGCGGAAAATAAATTGCGGAAAGTTGAATCTACGCTATTACAAGGCGCGGGTATATACATCGCCAAAAACAAAACCCGTTTGGAAAATAAATACGAGAAAAGTAAAGAACGCGGTAAACCCTAATTAACTATTACATCCTTGGAAACAGTTACATAAATATAATCAAAAATTGAATTAAAAATAAATATGCGCAAAGAAATTAAATCGGGACGTCCTTAGGGTTTTGACCCTTTTTGAGAAAAGAATTGAATTTGTCCTTTTTTCGCAATTAAATTAAATGTTAAACCTAATTTACTAATTAATTAATTATTTACAAGAAAAAGTATTTTTTTTGTGTTTTTTAATGTTTTAATGAAATAAAATAAAAAAATAAATTAAAAGTGTCAAAAGAAAAACCTAATTCTAGATTTGATTTTTATTTAATGTGAAAAAGATTATAATTAACCTAATTAAACAACTAAATTAATTAATGAATTTATTTACAAAAATAATTATTAATAAAAATAAACAATATTTTAAGTTTCTGATTTTTATTATGAAAAATAATTTTTTAATTAATTTAGATAATAGTAATAATAATTATTGAAGAAAATAAAAAGAAAAGGAAAATAAAAAGAAAAGGTAGTAAACCAGGGGGTGCTGGGCCCTATAGGAGGTGTTGGAGCAATTTTGAGGCCCAAGAAGCCCTTCAGTCCATTGACTTATTGCAATTGTTCAGAACGCTTGTTGACTGGGAACATGGAGTTCGTCATCTGTTGACCTTTGGATCTGCCTTGCCAGCCACCTGGCGCTTGGATGAGGAGGGTGTATGATGGAACACGTTTAAATGCCTGCATGAGAATACACTAGAAAAAATAGAAACAAGTTTTGGGTGGACCTGGGAATCGAACCCAGGTCCCAATGCTTCCCACTCAACATGCTGACCACTCAACCATTACATTTTAATTGTTATTAGGATAGAGAGTGATTATTATATTAAGGAATTAATAATTATGTTGTATACAAAAAATAAGCGCGCGTCTTTTTGAACCAACCACCCAGGAGCTAACACGTCTTCATCTTCCTCAATTGTTCCTGCAAAATATATGTTAGATAGCGGGGGTTTTTAACCCCCACAAAATTCAAAAAGGAAAAATAGCGATTAGGTCCCTGATGCATATAAATATGGCGCGATGGTTGGGTTGAGTTCGTCTGGCCTTGACGAATTCAACCATATGCGTGAGAAGGTCTAATTTTTCCTGTGCTGGAAATCCCCAAATTGAAAGCTTTGAAAACCTAGAATTCGTCAATGGTAATTTTCGTTTCAGGGTACCATAACGCAATTCACCTATACAGTTAGCTTCAGAAAGGTGTTAGCAATGCAAAGCAATGATTATAACATGTTAATGATGCATAAAACGTGAGTTTCGATTCTAGAAAAATTAAGCAAACCGTGAGTTTGTTCTGGACGTTTCCTTGAGTGTTAGCCCTTGATTTTATTTGCAAAAGGTTTCTGGGAATGCTAGCAAAAACAAGCTTTGAATCACGTTAAATTATGGAATTCAGTTTTGAGTTTTCTTCACTTTTTTCCAATATTGCATATGGCTTTTTGCAGCAGCTCTCACGTGAATGGCATTAGGGTTAGGTTCAGCATATATAGTATAATGGATTTAGGTTACAATCTTGGCCAAGAATCCATGGAATTCATGTTTTCAATATTTGATTTCAATCAAATCTTTTTGCATATTTTTGATTGGAAAACCTTGCCAAATTGGGAGATTTTTGTCCCCTTGATGTATACACGAATTTGCCAGCTTATATTGGTCATATTTGCTTCATAAAATGATTTGAAAACCATATCTTCATATTTTCCTACAATTAAATCAATTAAATGAATTAATATTAATAAAAAATTCAATTAATTAATTAAAAATAAGAAAATAAATCAATTTAAGCTCAATGGGTCGTGCATAAGCTTTGGACAATGTTTCAAGAAGAAATTTGAGGCCCATTAGCAAAAATGAGGTGTTTTGGGCAAAGTTGACTTTTGCAAATTCCCAAAACTTTCCCAACTTCTCCAATGCATATCTTGCTCAATTTTTATCATATGAACATGTTCTTGGACATTTTGGAAAGGTCTTGAAGTCCTCTAACCAATGCCTTTGGTACCATGTCATTTGGATTTACCAATCTCAAGTTATGGTCTTTGACTTAAAATGCCTTTTTGTTGACTTTTGAAATTGACCTATAATGTAGAAATTGATAACTTTTTGTGAGAGAATTTATTGGACTTGGAATGTGAATATGAGTTGTAGGAAATGTCATCCCCTTCAAAATGAGCATTGGATGGGATTTTTCTGATGAACCATGAAAAAGTTATGCCCTGGTCAAGTTACAGTTGACTTTTCAGCTGTCCAAAAATAGCAACTTTTGCATCTTTGATGATTTTTGAGCCATTCTTGTGGAATCATGATCAAGACTTGATCAAATTATGATTGTGAGCTCAAAATAAGATGTTGACCAAATTTTTTGACTTTTGACTATAAAATGACCATTTTGCCCCTGCATTTGACTGTTGAGCAAATAGGCTTTTGACTGTGCAATCTGATGCTGTGAGACTTGAGACTTGACATGTAGATGCTTGAGGATATGTGTAGGCCTATGGGACTTGATTGCACCACTGAAAAACTCAAATTCCTTGAAGGAACCAAAACCCTAATTTTGACTGGCTTAGGAGGATGTTTGACTGGGCAACCCCTTGATCCATTTGAAGATTGATCTTGACAAATCTTGAAGAATATGGGAGGGCAAATTTTGGGGTACAATAGTTGCCCCTGTTCAATCTTCTTAGACCTGAGGATGTAGATTGGCTTGCGTGCCTTTCGTGATCCGAAGGTGGAAGATGATTGAACACTAGAGTGCCCAGAAATTTGCACTCACATAGTAGAATATCAGCAATGTGATGTCGGGAATGGGCTTATTGATGCCATTTTGGAGATATGATGGATAGGTGGATGGGATTATAGACGCCATCTGGAAATGTAATGGATAATTGAATCTGAATAAGAAATAGAATAGCTTCCGTGTCTGGAGCATATCTAGTCTATATCTAATTGCTGACGTCTGAATAAATAGTAGAATGACCGCCGCGTCTGGGGTATATCCATATTGTATCTGAGTGAGTGACAGAATGTCATCTGAATCTGGATCATATCTGGAATGTCTTTTGAATGAATCTGGACTAAACAATAGAATAGCCTCCGGGTCTGGAGCATCTCTAAGTTGTCTTTAGAGGTTTGAATCTGAATAATCAGTAGAATAACGTCTGGGTCAGGAGCATCTCTAAGCTATCTCTGAAAGGAAATCTGAAATAAGTATCAGAAATTCGCCATGCCTGGGTCGCAACTGAACTATCTCTAGAAGGAATCTCTGAATAAGCAAAAGAATAGCATCAGGATCTGGAGCATCTCTAGGCTATCTCTGAATAAGCAACTCTGAATAAGCAACAGAATAGCATCCGGTTCTGGAGCATATCTGAACTATCTTTGAGAAGAAACTTTGAATAAGAAAAAGAATAGCATCCACGTCGGGAGGATCTCTAAGCTATCTCTGAAAGGGAATATGGAATAAGTATCAGAATGTAGCCATATCATGGTCGCATCTGAACCATCTCTAGAAGGGAATCTGGAATAAGTATCAGAATGTAGCCATGTCTGGATCGCATCTGAACCATCTCTAGAAGGAATCTCTGAATAAGCAAAAGAATAACATCCAGATCTGGAGCATCTCTAGGCTATCTCTGAATAAGCAACTCTGAATAAGCAACAAAATAGCATCCGATTCTGAAGCATATCTGAACTATCTCTGAGAAGAAACTTTGAATAAGCAAAAGAATAGCATCCACGTCGGGAGAATCTCTAAGCTATCTCTGAAAGGGAATCTGGAATAAGTATCAGAATGTAGCCATATCGGGGTCGCATCTGAACCATCTCTAGAAGGGAATCTGGAATAAGTATCAGAATGTAGCCATGTCTAGATCGCATCTGAACCATCTCTAGAAGGAACCTGGAATAAGTATCAGAATGTAGCCATGTCTGGATCGCATCTGAACCATCTCTAGAAGGAACCTGGAATAAGTATCAGAATGTAGCCATGTCTGGATCGCATCTGAACCATCTCTAGAAGGACATCTGAATAAGCAATAGAATAGCATCCGTGTCCGGAGCATCTCTAAGCTATCTCTAGAAGGAAGTTTGAATAAGCAAAAGAACAACATCCATATCTGGAGCATCTCTAAGCCATTTCTGAAAGGAAACTCTGAATAAGCAAAAGAACAGCATCCATATCTGGAGCATTTCTAAGCTATCTCTGAAATCTCTTTAATGTAGATATGCCCTGGCTAGATACAGGTATCGAATCCACAATCAATCGCTCACAGATATGCCCTGGCTAGATACAGGTATCGAATCTGGAACTAGGTCGTCTACAGATATGCCCTGGCTGGATACAGGTATCGAATCTCTAAACTCTTCATGCAGATATGCCCTGGCTAGATACAGGTATCGAATCCATAATCAATCGCTCACAGATATGCCCTGGCTAGATACAAGTATCGAATCTGGAACTGCGACAGTTGATAGTAATCATCTTTGTATTGACCTTTTCCTGAAAAGGAAAAACATTAGTTGTATGCAATGTCGTGATGTATGAAATGCATGATGTTATGATGTTCTCAAAAATAAATGAGATCGTGTCGTATGCACTTTATCATGTATGTAAGCAGGATGTATAAAATGTGAGATGTCTATGAATGTATTTTTGTCTAGGAAAATAAATCCTTTGACGAATGCCGGGAGCTTGTTGAATCCTGGGCTGATGCTGAAGAGTAGAGTTCTTCATTTCCGCTGGGGATGATGGTTGCAAGATTGAACCGGTAGGAGAAGATGACTCAGTTGGGGAATAAACTTGTTGGAGAGATTACTCTGTGGGGAATTACTCTGTGGGAAGAGATACTTCGCTGAGGTTTTGATGATAACTCCGCTGGGGATTCCATTGATAAGTTATGTTGAGGATTTTGATAAACTCCGCTGGGGGATAGGAAGAACTTCGCCGAGGACGATCTTTCCGTGGTAATTAGCTGAGGATAACCCAGTTATAAGCTTTGGCGGGGAATAACCTTTGAATATGGCCGGGGAGAGGCGTATGTACTCTGCAGGTGATAAGCTTCCAGAATCTACTGGGGATAAGCTTTCAGAATCTATTGGGGATATGGATTCCACTCTCTTGGGGAAACTTGTGGACTGTACTGGGGTGTCTGGTATTCCACCGGGGAACAATCTTATACTAAGACTGCCGGGGATGCTTGCTTAGAAACATCTGCATACTCCGCTGGGGAATGTTGAGATTTTCCGGGGATACCCAACTTTCTTAAGGCTGACAGTAGGCTAACTCTGCTCGGGGGAGAGTATCGCTGACTTGCTGGAGATACTGTGCCTTTTTGGGGCTTATGAGAGACCAACTCTGCTTGAGGAGAGTGTTGTTGGATCTTGCCCGACTCTGCAGGGAGTGAAGGTATCTTGGTTAATTCTTCAGCTGAACTCACCTCGGTGGATAGAGCAACCAGATCGCTTAGACAATTCTTATTGCCCCAGCTTCTGTGGGAGAAGGTACCTGTGGAGGTCTTGATAACTGCCGATTTGACAAATCTTCTTCTGGTAGGCAAGTGACGAGATGCCGGGACATAGTCGTACGCTATGATCCCTAAATTTTTCCTGGACCGCCCTTTCGGGTTTTCAGTCCATCGGGATACCTATTTTTGCCCAAGCCGCCTTTTCAGGTTTTCGACTGGCCGGGTGTACAGATTTTTTTCATTTCATCCCTTATTTTTCCCGAACCCTTTTGGTTTACCGGGAAGCCCTTATTTTTGCCTAGGTGTGTCAACCTAGCGAGTCTCTGATTATGCGTAGTATTTTTTCGACTATGTCTGTGCTCTCAGGATACAGGGAGTTGTCACTGTCAGTGGTGTTGCCATACCACCAGAAGGTCTTCGTTGATCATGCAAGATTCGTAGTTGGAATTCAGGTCCAATGCCCCAAGTGACTCAGATGGAGATTTGCCCCTGGCTGTTTGGCAGTTGAGAGATTCTACGAATCTTGACTGGACTGCCCCAGATGACGGACAATGATTATGCCATGCCCCTTGATTGGAAGTACTTTTGTTCACTTAGATATTCGTCGTGCGAATTTCTCTGCTGTTCGAACAAATAGTCATATGCAAACAATGTTATATAAGAAATGCAAAGCTTATGTCTGTCTTGAAGTTTTTTTTTGAAAATGCAGTTTTTTAATAAAACAAGTGAATGTGATGTCAACTCAAGATTTTACGGCAAGCCTTAAGGAGTCATGATACCTTTTGTGACAGTATGCTTTCGAACTAACCCATGCTTCAGCTAGGACTTTTTAGGGTTATAACGTGGCCTGGTTCACGGTTTAAGAAACAAAGGATAAAGGCTCAAATTATTTATACCCACCCGCTCTTCGTGATGTTCTTCAAACCTAAACTCAGCCGATCGTGCGTTAGACCTTGTTTGAGTCTTTGCTCGGATATTCCAGTGATGGTTCGGATGCTGACAGTTTATTTTGAACAGGCAGTCAGTTCTTTTTTGTTGAGGGTTCGTAGGACCTCTTTCTCTTTTTTTTGTTATCCCTGTTTTTTGCCTGAATTGTTTCTCTTTGAATTTACAGTCAGCGGGATGCCCCAGTTTTGTAAGTCTCCTTCATAGGTTTTGACTTATTGGGCTTTTATTTTGAGAGATAATGATTGCCTGTTGTGATACGGTGGGAGAACTGACTAGTGTTTTGCGTTCGTATTCGCACTTGTGCGGTTGAGCAAGAGTCGCCACCGACTTTTTATTTTATCCTAAAGGAAAGGTTAAAAAAGCACAGCAAAAACCTTTTGAGATATTTCGTGAGTTCGGGGGGTAGATTATGAAAAGGGAAGGTGTTAGCACCCTTTTCATCCATGGTTATCCATGGGCTCTTAGTTACTTGGTTTTTTAGATCACTTGCCTTGTTTTTCGATTGCTTTGAAAATGGTGTGTGTGTGGGTGCTTTTTTGAAAATGTTTTGGAAAAAGATGCATTGTCTTAGGCAACTAATGTATTTGACTCGTGATTGAGTGTTTTACAAAAGTGTGGATCTTTTCGAAAAGATGTTTTCAAATGTTTTTGAGAGTTTGTTTGAAAGTGTGGTGGATTGTGGTTTTTGAAAAGAAGGCAAGTGTTTTTGCAAGTTTGATCTCAAGTAACTAAGAGTTTTGTCTACCCTATTGTACTCAAAGGTTTTTGTTGTGTTTTAACCCCTTTTAACAATTTTGTTCTACCATTGAAATTGGTGGACAATCTTGCGTTTAGGAAGTTTATTCGGGACGGGCGCGGGTCATCGTATGGACCATGAATGCAATGATGCCAAGTGTCTTTGGCAATTTGCTTGGAAGGGACTATGATCATTCCGTTTAGGCAACACTTTGAGGGACTTATGATCATTTGATTTTGTTTTGCCAAAGATACTCGACGTGCAAGCATGGCCTATTTTGGAAGGCAACATGTGGGATTACCCTAGGGGGTGCAAGTGTGATTGTGTATTGGTTACATGTATTTGTCTTGTATTAGGTTATCTAGCGTTTGATTTTATGTACATACAAACCCTAGGTCTAACCATGGTATAATTGAAAACTGTAAATTGCGGAATGTAAAATCTACGCTATTACAAAATAGTGTCCGGGAGTGGGGGTATAAATGTACAAAGGGGATGAGACTTATAGTATCCAATAAGTTACAACCAAATCGAATGTGCGATCAAAATGTAAATATCGAATATACAAATATAAGATAAAAATGTGTATAGGGCAATGTGAATGTATTTGTGTAAGTGTACAAGTGTATGAGTGTGCGTAATTATTTACAAGCGCGATATGTGAAGTTGAATCGTATTAGGGTTTTTTGACCTAGATATGTATTTTAAATGAATCTTTGATTTTGTATGTTTAATTATGTACAAAAGAAAAATGTTCAAGTTTGATTAAGAAATGTATCTTTATTTGTTATATACAAAAAGTATTTTTAATCAAATGTTTGTGAATTTTAATATTAAAGAAATGTATTTGAATTATTATGTACAAATATGTATTTTAACTAAAAGAGTTTCAATTTTAATTATGTATGAAAAAATGTATAATATGTACAAAATTAATGTTTTAAAATGTATGTACAAAATAAAATGTTTTTAATTTAATCATGTATATAAAAAATATTTTATTATCTTATATACAAATATATACTTAAGAAAAAGATATTTTAACTATATGATAAAAAATGTATTTTAAGGTGTATTTAGAAATTTAATTATGCAACTGTATACAAAATATATCTTTAGTTAAAAAAAGGGGTCATTTTAATTTTAAGTATATGATATAAAAGTGTTTATTATTTATATGATTTTGTGACAAAAAGAGTTTGTATATTACAAAGAAAATTGGTTAGTATTAATGAAAATGTTTGGTTAGAAAATGAAATGATTTTTTGTTGGGCTTTAGAGGTGAATCAGAAACGGGTCAAGCCCATGTCAAACTTGAAATGAATTTAGGGTTAGGGAATGTTTGTTCAGAACGAAAGCTAGGGCTCGTAGCGGCGCCGTTCGTGCATCCGTCTTCTCCGATCATCAACTTCCTGAACGCTTTTCTTTCCGGCCACCAGCGTTACTCCCGAAGCCTTTCTTCCCTCCAAGGCATGAGCTTCGTGTTCTCTTGATACAATGTTAGCTTTAATGTCTTATGTTTCCTTCTTCTTTTCTGAATTCGCGTGTGTTGTTTTAAGTTGAGTCTTAACTTTTATTTTTCATTATGAGATGAAGGAGAAGAGAAGAGGGAGAAGATTATACTACCTGATTTCGGAGAAGGAGGAGAGGCGGAGGAGTGGCGCTCAGGAGGCCGGGACGGCGTGAGGAATGCAGTGCTGTGATGAATCTTTGAGCTTTCCTGGTATTTCTGTATTGACCTTCTTGCTTAGGTTCTATGATACTCCTTAGGGTTTTGATGATGACTTGTGCTGAGAACCCTGTCTTGAAATGTGTTCACTTCTTTACCTCTCTTTTTCTACTATGTGTTGCCTTTGCCTATGATGCTTCGAATTGTTGCCTTGATGAACTTTCTCTTCTTCTCTCGTGTTGCCTTGGTTTGTTTCTGCTTACGTGCTTGACGCTATATGATTTGATTTGTTCCCCCCCATGATGAACTTACAGTTCTGAGGGGCTCGTATTTGTTGCCTATATGCTTGAGATGTGCCTTTCTGAGATGTTTGCTGGCCTTGAACTTCTGTTGAATTGGATGCTATGTATTGCCTATGATGAGGATTGGAATATGACGCTTTGAGATGCCCAGTGATGCTTGTACTGAGGGCTCGTGGGTTGCCTCACCTGTATTGCCTTGAACTTTTATGCTTGTGAGTTTGTTGACAGTATGGTGTTTTGGTAATGGTCAAGCTTGAGATTAGGCAATGGGCATGGTGATTCTGGTTATGGTTTTAGTGATTCTGGTTATGGTTTTGGTGATTGAACAGGGTGATGGTTTTATCAGTTTGGTAATTCAGTTTAAGGTTATGTGTTTGTATCTTTCACAGGTTTGGCCTTTACTGATGCAGGTTTGAGGTTTGGGTTGGTTCTTGGACTTTGATTTATTTGTTTGACAGGGTAACAGTTAAGGCTACTGCAGATTGGTAGTTTTGCTTATGTGTTGACAGTATGTTCTTGCATTTTGGTTTGGATGATGTGTTTGATAACTGGTGAGATCCTGGACAGGTATGAGGTTATGGCCTATGCTGGTTTTGTTTGACAGTATGGTTGAGGGGTTATGTTTCAGTTTGTGACAGGTTCAGTATGTTTGTGTTAGGTGTTGAGCTTGCTTCAGTTGCTCTTGTATGTTTGATGCAGGTTTTTCTGCCTTGATAGTAATGAGGCTTTTGCTTTTTGAGTTTGTATATTTCTCTTTCCTCCCCTGCTGAATTGAGTTCTCTATCTCTTGTATTATATCTTTTCTTTTCCCTTGCTATCTTGAACTGAGTTCTTTTTCTATCCTTTTTGTTATATCTTCTTTTTTGTCTTCTGCCCACTGTCTATGCCTAAGACCTGAACTCTGCCTATGCTGCTTTATTTCTCTTTCTTTTCTCCAAAGTACAGTTAATATATTATTATATGATTTATGTTGTACTTTGTTCTGAAGGGGCCTATGGGAAATGATGATTTAAGATCCAAGTTGCTTGCATAACACATTTTCTGCATCTTCTTTATCTCTCTTTTGACAGCTTTGTGTGCTGACTTTGCATTGACATCTTTCTCAAATCCTTCTTTGACAGTTTGGATAGATTTTCTGTTTTGACAGTAAATTGCCTTTTGGGTAATCTTTGAGTAAACTTAGGCATTTTGTCAGTAACTTCCCTTTAGCTTTGGATAGAAAGTGGAATTGGATTTTTCAGTTTAGTTGGAAGTTTGCAGTTTGAATTTTTTTAGAAATTATGCATTTTGACATTCATGAATAAAAATCTTCCCTCTTTGTGAACCGGGAGAAATCCCGTGATTTGCAGAGAGGGTCAACTGATCCCAGTCAGTGGCCCCTAATGATGAGCAATTTTAACTGTCTTTTAATTAACTGCTTTCTGACTTTTCTCCTTCTTTTTGCAGATAAACAATGGAGCACCGGAGCGGAGTGAAGAATGAAGAACATTAGAAATAGGATAGTTTTTATTTTATGTAATATTTAAATTAATGTATATTATTGTTCATAATTTAAATTATAAACAACAATTTGTACAAATAATTCAAATATCAATAAAATCTAAATTATCCAATTAGTTCTAATTTTCTTTATTGTTTATTTATTTATTTAAAATTCTTTGAATTAAAACAATTGAAAAATAAATTTCAATCATTCAATTTTAGAATAATAAATAACTTAAATAAAATCAATATTGATCAATTAAACTTGTCTTATTCAAAATCCAAAGCAAAGCAGCAGTCAATCAAAATAAACTAATCAAGCGCATTCCTTCTTCACTGACTTGCCATAAACACTGTGAACCCAATACTGCATACTGTATCTGACTGGCCCAATCAAAACGTACTGACTTCAAACCACTGTCTCTTTTACTGATTAAATCAAAACAATGCGAATTTAACCCTGTTCTCAGAATAAACTGCAAAGTGCTGTGGAATTTAAATTCTTCTGAGAATATGCCCGTAAAACCTTAATTCTTGATTAAATGCCAAATAACGCTCGCCTGATCAAAACTGAGCCAAAATCAACCAAAACCCTAAGCCAACTGTATGAAACAATCCAGAGCTCTGAAAATCAGTAAAAACCCTAATTTTGCTTGACTGTCAAGAAAAGTCCGTTTGTCCGATTCTTGAGCCAGTCTGAAAAGTCAGGAAATGTTTGAAGCTGAGATTTCTTGTGGAAAAGCGCGAGGGCAAATTTTGGGGTACAACAGTTGCCCCTGTCCAATCTTCTTTTGACCTGAAGAGTTAGATTGGCAAGTTTGCCTTTCGCGATTTGAAGGTAAAAGGAGATTGGACACTAATGTGCCCAGAAAATTTGCGCTCGTCGATGTGATGGTGGAGGTGAATGGGCTTAAAGATGCCATTTGGTGATGGGCTTAAAGATGCCATCTGGTGCGAGAGAACTTTGTCGGGGGATGGGCTTAGAGATGCCATCTAGGAATGGGCTTACAGATACCATTCGGCGACTGCTGGTAGGAGGATGGGCTTATAGATGCCATCTGGACATGTTGAACTGTATGTCAATGGTGAGTGGTCAAGTATCAGAAGGGCATCCATGTTTTGGAACGTCTCTGAATTGGGGTCTGAACAAGCGACAGATTGACGTCCATGTCTGGAGAATCTTGTAAGCTATCTGAGATTGAATAAGCAATAGAGCAGCATCCGTTGTAAGGACGTGTCCGTAAACTATTTTCAGAAATTGAGAAGAGTCTGAATAAGTCGGTAGATTGACATCCGTTGTAGGGAAGAATCCGTAAACTGTCTTCAAAAGTTGAGAAGGGTTTGATCAAGTCGGTAGATTGGCATCCGTTGTAGGGAAGAATCCGTAAACTATCTTCAAAAGTTGAGAAGGGTTTGATCAAGTCGGTAGATTGGCATCCGTTGTAGGGAAGAATCCGTAAACTTGTTTCAGAAGTCTTGAAGTTGAAGAGGAATCGGTGTAGGGTTTCTGCTGATGCGTCTGGATGAATCTGGAATAAGTATCAGAATGTCGCCGTGTCTGAGTCACATCTGAACTATTTCTGGATGAATCTTGGGAGATGATCTGTGTCCGTCGACTGATCTTCCCTGAAAAGGCAAAGGGTTAGTTGTATGCAATGTTATGATGCATGATGCAATGTACGTGACATTAATGTTTATGATATGAATGTAATGAATGCGCTTGTAAGCTGATGAGCTAATCTTGCCGAGGATACATGAATCCGAGATGGCTGAAGATAAAAGCGTCTTGACTGCTGCCGGGGAAAATAAATCCTTGGCTATCGCTGGGGAAGAGAACTCCTGATGACCTCTACTGGGGAGCTCCAAACCAGTAGACTCGTGCTGGGAAGACCAGGTTTGAGAATCGTCAGCTTGATGGGAAATAACTCTGGAGACTTCACTGGGGAACTCAAGATTTGTACTTCCAAAACTCCGTGGGGAGAAGGTTCAATGGTCTAGCTCCGCTGGGGATACTGAAGCTTAAACTCTGAGGGGAATTGAATTCTGGAGGATTCTCTGGCTGGGGATTTGCAAAGATAAGTTACTGTTGGGGTATTTTGATGAACTCCGCTGGGTATAGGGAGAATTTTGCCGAGGGCGATCTTCCGTGGTGGTTAGCTTCAGAAGAATCTGAACAAGCGATAGGTTAACCTCCGTTTACTTGGAGAACCCGTGAACTATTTTCAGAAATCTTGAAGTTGAATCAGCAATAGAGCCGCATCCGTTGTTGGGAAGCGTCCGTAAACTAATTTCAAAGGTTGCATCTGAACAAGCTGATAGATTAACATCCGTTACTTGGGAAGAATCCATAAACTGTTCTCAGAAGTCTTGAGAAGAAACTGAACAAGTGATAGGTTGGCATCCGTTTACTTGGAGAACCCGTGAACTGTTTTCAGAAATCTTGAAGTTGAATCAGCAATAGAGCCGCATCCGTTGTTGGGAAGCGTCCGTAAACTAATTTCAAAGGTTGCATCTGAACAAGCTGATAGATTAACATCCGTTACTTGGGAAGAATCCATAAACTGTTTTCAGAAGTCTTGAGAAGAATCTGAACAAGTGATAGGTTGACATCCGTTTACTTGGAGAACCCGTGAACTGTTTTCAGAAATCTTGAAGTTGAATCAGCAATAGAGCCGCATCCGTTGTTGGGAAGCGTCCGTAAACTAATTTCAAAGGTTGCATCTGAACAAGCTGATAGATTAACATCCGTTACTTGGGAAGAATCCATAAACTGTTTTCAGAAGTCTTGAGAAGAATCTGAACAAGTGATAGGTTGACATCCGTTTACTTGGAGAACCCGTGAACTGTTTTCAGAAATCTTGAAGTTGAATCAGCAATAGAGCCGCATCCGTTGTTGGGAAGCGTCTGTAAACTAATTCAAAGGTTGTGAAGAGTCTGAACAAGTTGGTAGATTAACATCCGTTGTTGGGAAGAATCCGTAAACTTGTTTCAGAAGTCTTGAGAAGAAACTGAACAAGTGATAGGTTGGCATCCGTTTACTTGGAGAACCCGTGAACTGTTTTCAGAAATCTTGAAGTTGAATCAGCAATAGAGCCGCATCCGTTGTTGGGAAGCGTCCGTAAACTAATTCAAAGGTTGCGAAGAGTCTGAACAAGTTGGTAGATTAACATCCGTTGTTGGGAAGAATCCGTAAACTTGTTTCAGAAGTCTTGAAGAGGAACCGGTGTAGGGCTTCCTGAAGATGAGCTTGTGTAAAAACTGCATCGGGTTTTAAACACTTTTGACATTCGAATGCCCCAAGTGGTGATGTAGATAAATTCCTGGCTTATTACAGGTGTTGGTCTACAATCGGTCGTTCACAGATGTTTCCTGGGTTGTTGCAGGTGTTGATCTGGAATTCTTCAGACATGCCCTGGCTTGATACAGGAATCGAATCTGGAAAGGTGATAGTTGATAGACATGCCCTGGCTGGATACAGGAGTCGAATCTTCGAACTCTTCAGACGTGCCCTGGCTAGATACAGGAGTCGAATCTGGAAATAACGTAGTTGATTTGTTGAACACTTTTGACATTCGAATGCCCCAAGTGGTGATGAAGGAATCTTGAATCAGATTACTCTGCATATTGAGAGATTTCTTGAAATCTTGACTGGACTGCCCCAGGTTAACTGTACTTTGAAAGATCTGCTGGACCTTGACTGGACTGCCCCAGGTTAATTAGATTGTGACATGTCATGCCTCTTTGTTGATAAGGGATTTGATGGCAGTGTTATCCTCTTGAAGTGATTTAGACTTACTGAGAGAGTTTTCGTTCCTCCGATCATTCGCTGTATGAACTTCTTCGCTGTCAAAGAAAAGGGGTCAAATGCAGACAGTGATATTCGAATAATGCAAAGTTTATGTTTGTCTCGAAGTTTTTTTTTTCGTTTTGAAAAATGCATTTTTTAGCAGAAAACTTTTCATAAGACAAGTTAACACAAGATTTAGAGCAAAGCCCTACAGGAGTCAGGATACCTTTTGTAACAGTATGCTTTCGAACTAACCCATGCTTCAATTAGGACTTTTGGAGGGTTGTAACATGGCCTGGTTCACGGTTTAAGAAACAAAGGATAAAGGCTCAAAGTATATTTGTACCCACCCGCTCTTCGTGATGTTCTTCAACCTAAGCTCAGTTAATTGTGCGTCACACTCTGTTTTGAGTTTGGAACGACTTTTTGGGCGATGGCTCACCAGTTTGAAAGACAGTCATCATCTCTTTTTTCTTTTTCAACACTTTTCATGTTGTTGAGGGTTTTGTAATGACCTCACTATTTTGATTTTGATTTGTTATCCCTAACTTTTGCCTGACTGTTACCGTTTTCGGGATCACTGTCAGCGGGATGCCCCAGCTTTCTTAAGCCTCCTTTATAGGTTTTGGCTCAGTGGGCTTTTCTCTTTTGAGAGATTGACTGTCTATGCGATAGGGAACCACCCTTGTCTTTCGATTCCGAAGGAACGCTTTCTTTTTTTTTTCTTTTTTTTTGACGTCGTTCGTTGTATTACGAACCGAGAGTTTGCGACTTCAATGCGCATTTTCTTTTGAATCAACTGAGATACTACCCTGCCCCGGGTTTATATCAAAAGGTTTCGATTGTTTAGAACAGAGAACTCCTACTTCTTTGGCTCGAAGGGGTTGACTAGGGATTAACTTCCTTATAACTCCAGTGTCTGGGATTTGAAAGAAATGCCTGTACATCATCAGCAAGGTCTGTTCAAAAGCATACTGTATAAGATCACGGTATTGTTTCGTCATCCTCCCTCTAAAGGCTTACAGCTTTTTATCAAGAGTCAAATATCATAAAGAAAAGCATAAGAGTAGTGAAACGAATGGATGAATTCAAGACAAACATATGCAATGCATTAATGAAAACAGAGTTTAACATCAACAGATAATTGTTTGATAGCAAAAGAAATTACAACTTTGAAAATTCAAAAAAGAAGCAAAAGTCTTTCAGCTTCGAGCTTCGTCACTTCAAGCGGAGAACCCTTTAACGGAAGATCTTCATCTCGCCGTCTGGCATGAATTCCAGTACCCCTATATCGATCAGATCTTGAATCTTGTTCTTCAAGGCCCAACAGTCGTTGGTGCTGTGTCCCGGGCTGTAGGAGTGGTAAACACAGAATGCGTCGGGATTAAAGTGAGGAGAGAAGATATTGAGCTTCTGAGGAGGGTCCTTTACGGTGAGCAAATTGACCTCCAACAGGCGCTTTAGTATGAAGAATGATGGTATTTCAGTCTCCGTAAACTGTCTTCCCGACTTTTCTTGCTTACGCCGACTGCCCCGTTGACGCTGGCGAGGTTGTTGATGGGTTTGTGACCCTGAAGCAAGTAAAGGAGCTTTCCCCTTGTCCTCTTGAGTTGATGGAGGCTGAGCGGTGACTTGCTCTTCGACCTCAGATGTTTGCCCCAGTTGGTTGTTTGGAAGCAGTTGGCGGACAAGAACTCTGAGTTCCTCTTGTCTTTGAGATAGGTCTTGGATGAGAGCCATCTGGCCCACCAACTGTCCCATCATTTGAGTCCTCAGTGTTGTCAGATCAAACTGCAGCTCCGCAATCTGATCACTCCTGGCATTGTTGGAACTCCCCAAGTCCTTGGTGAGGAGAGCTTTCATCTCTTCTTGCCCCAGAGACAAGTTTAGGAACATCTCCTGCAGCTGAGCAGTTTGGTCTTGGATGTCTTTGACAGACCTTTCTAGAGCCATCTCTTGCTGAAATAAACAGCAGGAGAGTAAGGAAACCTGAAAAAGGAAAGATTGTCAAAATGAAATGCATGATATGTGGATGCATGCTTTCAAGGGTCTCTTGGGGTAAACATAAGAAAAATGTTAGAGGTTGAGCCCTGCTCTTGGATTGGAGATCTCTGCACCGGTGGACGTCCTTTCCACGAGAATCAAGCTCACCATGTCGAGTGGGTCATAGCCTACTGATTCAAGTTGTTGCACTTGATCTTTGATTGGAGAACTTTGTATCGGTGGATGTCTTCCCACGAGAATCAAGCTTACCATGTCGAGTGGGTCATAGCCACTGATTCAAGTTGTTGCACTTGAACTCTAACTGGATTGGTTAGAGGAGAAACCCCCTTGCCCCTTGATAGATGTGTAGTTCAATGTAACCCTGCATCAACAGAACCCTCGAGATCCTTGAAATGGTTATTGAAAATGCTAAAATGCTATGGTATGATGTCATGATGTTATATACATGTATGCACAAGCAAGTGAGCGTATATACAGGCAAACAATATTCACACAAAGCAAACAAGTCCTTAGGTTTAGGCTTGCATGAGGTTCAGGTACTACCCTCTTTCAGTTTGTTGGTTAAAACCTGTCTTATTAAAAGTAACCGGGTTCTAGAGGATCTCATATCATTGGCTACCCTCAATCAGTCATAACTCCAGCATCGCAACCTTTTCTCGCGGCCGGAACCATCTCGAGAGTTTAGCCTCAATGAGTGTAGCATACTGCTACTGTTCTAATGGCCAAGTTGGTCAATTAGGGTTCTAAGGTCGGTTGGTGCTTAATGACTCCTTGGAAGACCCATATTCTCCCCGTCTGAACACGAGGGATATCGGTACAGACCAAGACGCCACACCAACGTAGCCACTGCTTCACCCATGTCGGTATACGCCGGACAGGTCCCTCACAGATTATGCTACCTAAAAAGGTTTCCCCAGATCCGGGTTAGGATCCATAAAACTCCGATACAAAGCCCACAAATGTAAAGCAAACAAAGCAATCAATTAAAAGTAAAGGTGATCTAAACCCTAAGGTAACCCCACTTTTAGAATCATCCCCAGCAGAGTCGCCAGTTCTGTGATACAGTGGGAGAACTGACTAGTGTTTTGCGTTCGTATTCGCACTTGTGCGGTTGAGCAAGAGTCGCCACCGACTTTTTATTTTATCCTAAAGGAAAGGTTAAAAAAGCACAGCAAAAACCTTTTGAGATATTTCGTGAGTTCGGGGGGTAGATTATGAAAAGGGAAGGTGTTAGCACCCTTTTCATCCATGGTTATCCATGGGCTCTTAGTTACTTGGTTTTTTAGATCACTTGCCTTGTTTTTCGATTGCTTTGAAAATGGTGTGTGTGTGGGTGCTTTTTTGAAAATGTTTTGGAAAAATATGCCTTGTCTTAGGCAACTAATGTATTTGACTCGTGATTGAGTGTTTTACAAAAGTGTGGATCTTTTCGAAAAGATGTTTTCAAATGTTTTTGAGAGTTTGTTTGAAAGTGTGGTGGATTGTGGTTTTTGAAAAGAAGGCAAGTGTTTTTGCAAGTTTGATCTCAAGTAACTAAGAGTTTTGTCTACCCTATTGTACTCAAAGGTTTTTGTTGTGTTTTAACCCCTTTTAACAATTTTGTTCTACCATTGAAATTGGTGGACAATCTTGCGTTTAGGAAGTTTATTCGGGACGGGCGCGGGTCATCGTATGGACCATGAATGCAATGATGCCAAGTGTCTTTGGCAATTTGCTTGGAAGGGACTATGATCATTCCGTTTAGGCAACACTTTGAGGGACTTATGATCATTTGATTTTGTTTTGCCAAAGATACTCGACGTGCAAGCATGGCCTATTTTGGAAGGCAACATGTGGGATTACCCTAGGGGGTGCAAGTGTGATTGTGTATTGGTTACATGTATTTGTCTTGTATTAGGTTATCTAGCGTTTGATTTTATGTACATACAAACCCTAGGTCTAACCATGGTATAATTGAAAACTGTAAATTGCGGAATGTAAAATCTACGCTATTACAAAATAGTGTCCGGGAGTGGGGGTATAAATGTACAAAGGGGATGAGACTTATAGTATCCAATAAGTTACAACCAAATCGAATGTGCGATCAAAATGTAAATATCGAATATACAAATATAAGATAAAAATGTGTATAGGGCAATGTGAATGTATTTGTGTAAGTGTACAAGTGTATGAGTGTGCGTAATTATTTACAAGCGCGATATGTGAAGTTGAATCGTATTAGGGTTTTTTGACCTAGATATGTATTTTAAATGAATCTTTGATTTTGTATGTTTAATTATGTACAAAAGAAAAATGTTCAAGTTTGATTAAGAAATGTATCTTTATTTGTTATATACAAAAAGTATTTTTAATCAAATGTTTGTGAATTTTAATATTAAAGAAATGTATTTGAATTATTATGTACAAATATGTATTTTAACTAAAAGAGTTTCAATTTTAATTATGTATGAAAAAATGTATAATATGTACAAAATTAATGTTTTAAAATGTATGTACAAAATAAAATGTTTTTAATTTAATCATGTATATAAAAAATATTTTATTATCTTATATACAAATATATACTTAAGAAAAAGATATTTTAACTATATGATAAAAAATGTATTTTAAGGTGTATTTAGAAATTTAATTATGCAACTGTATACAAAATATATCTTTAGTTAAAAAAAGGGGTCATTTTAATTTTAAGTATATGATATAAAAGTGTTTATTATTTATATGATTTTGTGACAAAAAGAGTTTGTATATTACAAAGAAAATTGGTTAGTATTAATGAAAATGTTTGGTTAGAAAATGAAATGATTTTTTGTTGGGCTTTAGAGGTGAATCAGAAACGGGTCAAGCCCATGTCAAACTTGAAATGAATTTAGGGTTAGGGAAGGTTTGTTCAGAACGAAAGCTAGGGCTCGTAGCGGCGCCGTTCGTGCATCCGTCTTCTCCGATCATCAACTTCCTGAACGCTTTTCTTTCCGGCCACCAGCGTTACTCCCGAAGCCTTTCTTCCCTCCAAGGCATGAGCTTCGTGTTCTCTTGATACAATGTTAGCTTTAATGTCTTATGTTTCCTTCTTCTTTTCTGAATTCGCGTGTGTTGTTTTAAGTTGAGTCTTAACTTTTATTTTTCATTATGAGATGAAGGAGAAGAGAAGAGGGAGAAGATTATACTACCTGATTTCGGAGAAGGAGGAGAGGCGGAGGAGTGGCGCTCAGGAGGCTGGGACGGCGTGAGGAATGCAGTGCTGTGATGAATCTTTGAGCTTTCCTGGTATTTCTGTATTGACCTTCTTGCTTAGGTTCTATGATACTCCTTAGGGTTTTGATGATGACTTGTGCTGAGAACCCTGTCTTGAAATGTGTTCACTTCTTTACCTCTCTTTTTCTACTATGTGTTGCCTTTGCCTATGATGCTTCGAATTGTTGCCTTGATGAACTTTCTCTTCTTCTCTCGTGTTGCCTTGGTTTGTTTCTGCTTACGTGCTTGACGCTATATGATTTGATTTGTTCCCCCCCATGATGAACTTACAGTTCTGAGGGGCTCGTATTTGTTGCCTATATGCTTGAGATGTGCCTTTCTGAGATGTTTGCTGGCCTTGAACTTCTGTTGAATTGGATGCTATGTATTGCCTATGATGAGGATTGGAATATGACGCTTTGAGATGCCCAGTGATGATTGTACTGAGGGCTCGTGGGTTGCCTCACCTGTATTGCCTTGAACTTTTATGCTTGTGAGTTTGTTGACAGTATGGTGTTTTGGTAATGGTCAAGCTTGAGATTAGGCAATGGGCATGGTGATTCTGGTTATGGTTTTAGTGATTCTGGTTATGGTTTTGGTGATTGAACAGGGTGATGGTTTTATCAGTTTGGTAATTCAGTTTAAGGTTATGTGTTTGTATCTTTCACAGGTTTGGCCTTTACTGATGCAGGTTTGAGGTTTGGGTTGGTTCTTGGACTTTGATTTATTTGTTTGACAGGGTAACAGTTAAGGCTACTGCAGATTGGTAGTTTTGCTTATGTGTTGACAGTATGTTCTTGTATTTTGGTTTGGATGATGTGTTTGATAACTGGTGAGATTCTGGACAGGTATGAGGTTATGGCCTATGCTGGTTTTGTTTGACAGTATGGTTGAGGGGTTATGTTTCAGTTTGTGACAGGTTCAGTATGTTTGTGTTAGGTGTTGAGCTTGCTTCAGTTGCTCTTGTATGTTTGATGCAGGTTTTTCTGCCTTGATAGTAATGAGGCTTTTGCTTTTTGAGTTTGTATATTTCTCTTTCCTCCCCTGCTGAATTGAGTTCTCTATCTCTTGTATTATATCTTTTCTTTTCCCTTGCTATCTTGAACTGAGTTCTTTTTCTATCCTTTTTGTTATATCTTCTTTTTTGTCTTCTGCCCACTGTCTATGCCTAAGACCTGAACTCTGCCTATGCTGCTTTATTTCTCTTTCTTTTCTCCAAAGTACAGTTAATATATTATTATATGATTTATGTTGTACTTTGTTCTGAAGGGGCCTATGGGAAATGATGATTTAAGATCCAAGTTGCTTGCATAACACATTTTCTGCATCTTCTTTATCTCTCTTTTGACAGCTTTGTGTGCTGACTTTGCATTGACATCTTTCTCAAATCCTTCTTTGACAGTTTGGATAGATTTTATGTTTTGACAGTAAATTGCCTTTTGGGTAATCTTTGAGTAAACTTAGGCATTTTGTCAGTAACTTCCCTTTAGCTTTGGATAGAAAGTGGAATTGGATTTTTCAGTTTAGTTGGAAGTTTGCAGTTTGAATTTTTTTAGAAATTATGCATTTTGACATTCATGAATAAAAATCTTCCCTCTTTGTGAACCGGGAGAAATCCCGTGATTTGCAGAGAGGGTCAACTGATCCCAGTCAGTGGCCCCTAATGATGAGCAATTTTAACTGTCTTTTAATTAACTGCTTTCTGACTTTTCTCCTTCTTTTTGCAGATAAACAATGGAGCACCGGAGCGGAGTGAAGAATGAAGAACATTAGAAATAGGATAGTTTTTATTTTATGTAATATTTAAATTAATGTATATTATTGTTCATAATTTAAATTATAAACAACAATTTGTACAAATAATTCAAATATCAATAAAATCTAAATTATCCAATTAGTTCTAATTTTCTTTATTGTTTATTTATTTATTTAAAATTCTTTGAATTAAAACAATTGAAAAATAAATTTCAATCATTCAATTTTAGAATAATAAATAACTTAAATAAAATCAATATTGATCAATTAAACTTGTCTTATTCAAAATCCAAAGCAAAGCAGCAGTCAATCAAAATAAACTGATCAAGCGCATTCCTTCTTCACTGACTTGCCATAAACACTGTGAACCCAATACTGCATACTGTATCTGACTGGCCCAATCAAAACGTACTGACTTCAAACCACTGTCTCTTTTACTGATTAAATCAAAACAATGCGAATTTAACCCTGTTCTCAGAATAAACTGCAAAGTGCTGTGGAATTTAAATTCTTCTGAGAATATGCCCGTAAAACCTTAATTCTTGATTAAATGCCAAATAACGCTCGCCTGATCAAAACTGAGCCAAAATCAACCAAAACCCTAAGCCAACTGTATGAAACAATCCAGAGCTCTGAAAATCAGTAAAAACCCTAATTTTGCTTGACTGTCAAGAAAAGTCCGTTTGTCCGATTCTTGAGCCAGTCTGAAAAGTCAGGAAATGTTTGAAGCTGAGATTTCTTGTGGAAAAGCGCGAGGGCAAATTTTGGGGTACAACACCTGTCTTTACGATTATAGAGAACCATCACTGTCTTTTGTTTTGTAAGGACCTCTTTGGTGCCATTCGTTGTGCACTTGGATCAACTGAGAGAACTACCCTGCCCCAGGTTATGATTAAGGGTTTTAATTTTCGAAAAGAAAAACTCCTACTTCTTTGGCTCGAAGGGGTTGACTAGGGATTATCTTCCTTATAACTCCAGTGTTTAGGAATTGAAAGAATGCTTGTACCTCATCAGCGGGGTCTGTTCAAAAGCATACTGTAAATATCGTGGTATTGTTTTCGTCATCCTCCCTCAAGAGGCTTAGAATTTGCAATTGAGAATTGAACATCACAGAAACATGAAAGCAATTTTGAATATAATGAATACGAATAGATTAATTCAAACAGACATATGCGATGCATTAATGGAATGAACAAGTTTGCTATGACATTAATTGTTTGTATAAGCAAAGAAAAATACAACTCAGAAATTCAAATAAAACAAAAGCCTTCAATGATTTGGCAAAGGAGCAGTGATTATGTTTGGAGTCTATGGTGCTTCAAACTGGACTTCCTTAGCATCAATCATGTCTTGGACCTTATTCTTCAGAGCCCAACAGTTGTCCGTAGTATGCCCCGGGCTATCAGAGTGGTATGCACACCTTTCGTTGGGATGATAGTTAAGAGCAGAAGTGTTTGGATTCCGGAGAGGAGCCCTTAAGGTAATCAGCCCTGCCTTCAACATTTGCTGTAGCGCTTGATCCAGTGACATGTTGATCTTAGTGAACTGTCGTTTGGGTGCGACCTCCTTACGTTGCTGCCCCTGTCTTTGCTGAGCAGGCATAGGATTAGAGATCTGGGTTGCTCCTACATGTTGATCATGACGACTCTTTTTACCATGCACAACGTTGGACTCTTTTTTCCCATGGTAAGGCTTTTTATGAGTATCAGAAGGTGTCGCTTCTTGAATTTTCCCAGCCTTGATACCAGCTTCAATTCTCTCCCCGGTCAAGATCAAATCTGTAAACCCAGCAGAAGAATTCCCATCAGATGGTTGAAGAACGGACCAGACAGGGTCCCCAAGAACATGTCCACAAGTTCACGGTCAGTTAAGGGTGGCTGCACCCTTCCAGCAAGATCTCTCCATTTTTGCACATACTCCTTAAAACCTTCTCCCGTCCCTAGCGACATACCCTGGAGTTGGGTACGCGTAGGATCGAGGTCGGAATTATACTGATACTGCTTGTAGAACACAGTATCCAAGTACTCCCAGTTACAAATGCTGGCTCCATCTAGTTGATAGAACCATTCGAGTTGAGTCCCTGAAAGACTTTCTTGGAAGAAATGGATCCATAAATTCTTGTCTGCAGTATACGGTTGGATCTTCCTTGCGTATGAACGGAGGTGCAACTTAGGACAGGAGGCTCCGTCATAGTTTGCAAAGGCAGGTGCTTTGAATTTGCGAGGGATTACCACCCCAGAGGATAGACCTAGATCTTCGAAGTCCAGGCCGGGCACTTTCTATATCTCCATAGCACTTAACCGGTCCTCTAGCTGTTTGTACTTATCCTCAGCAGGAGGATACTGTTCTTCATTGTAATCTGTCTCGTTGTCGGAGACCATGGGACTAGGAACCTCTCTCCCTTGGGGGCTGTCTTTCTCAACAGATGGGGTAGTCAGCTCGGCTTCATTTTGTGATCCATTCCCAGATCTGCGTCTAGGGTTGAACAAAACAGTCCTCTTCTTCTTCTTCTTCATAAGCAGAGTCTTCAATTCCTGTTGACCTTGGGCTAGGCTCATAACCAACTCCTGGAACTGGGCATTCTGGGCCTGGAGGGCCTTGATAGCTTGTTCATTGGATGATTCAGGATTCATGATGATTGCTGAAATAAACAGCGAATAAGGTAAGTGACCTGTAACAAGGGTACCTGTAATGCAATGATATGTATGTATGTATGCATGCAATGTTTTCAAGGATCTCGCGGGGTAGACAAGAAAATTGTTAGAATTTGCATTTTGTAGCTTGATGGAAGGCACTGCATATTATTGAGAGTCCTTCTTCAAGAGTCAAGGCTCACCATATCGAGTGGGTCATAGCCCCTGACTCAAGTCATCAACCTGGCTAGAGGAAAATAAATCCCCTTTGCCCCTTGCTAGACATTTTGGTTCATCATGACCTGCATCACAAGCCCTTGAGATCTTTGAAATGGGTTAGTCCTTATGCAGGAAGTATGCAATGGTATGATGGTATGATGTTATGCTATGCGTGGAGTGATGTAAGTAAACCCTGTTATAAGTCCAGATTAAGGATTGTAAACAAAACCTGCAAGAAAATTAGGTGTCAGATAACAAGAATGTGCAAGTAGTCAAGTTTGAAGGCACACAAGTCACACAAGACAACCCTTAGATTTTAGGCCAGCATGAAGTTTAGGTACTACCCTCTTGAAGTTGGTGGGCTCAAAAACCTATCCTATAAAAAGTAACCGGGTTCTAAGGAGCTCAATATCATTGGGTTGTTTTCTATGTTCATTGTTTTGATTTAGCCACTGAACTGGCGATCAAAATATTCCAAGAAAACAACCCTCAATGAGTGTAGTATCGAGTATCTACCAACTTCAAACTGAACCAAAGTCGGTCATCTCACTACCCCTAAAGAGGCCAGGATGGTCAAGTAAGGTTCCTAAGGTCAGTTGATGCTTCACGACACCACGCGACAGCCCCGTACTCTCCTTGACTTGACTCAAGGGTTATCGGTACTCACCAAAGTGCCACATCAACGTAGCAACTGCTTCAACCGTGTCGGTATACCCCGCACAGTTCCCTCACAGTTTGTTGCTACTTCTAAAAGGTATCCCCCAGATTCGGGTTAGGATCTATGAAACTCCGATGCAAACCCATAAATGTAAAAGCAATCAAGGCATACAATTGAAAACATAAGAGTGGTCTAATCCTAAGGTACACCTCACTTATAAAGTATCCCCAGTAGAGTCTCCAGTTCTGTGATCGGTGGAAATAGAACTGACTGTTTTTTAAGCTAGTTCGCGAAATGTCGCGGTAAGCAAGAGTCGCCACCGTCTTTTATGTTCTCCAACAAGGAAAGGACAAAAGCACAGCAAAATTCCTTTTCGAGATGTTTCTCGGTTCGGAAGATAGATTATAGAAAGGGAAGGTGTTAGCACCCTTTCTATCCGTAGTTATCCACGGGCTCTTAGGTACTTGCTCACTATGTTTTCAAAAGTTGTTTGCTTTTCAAGTGTTTGTGGGTTTTGAAAAAGTTTGTTTGAAAACTTCGATTTGACTCTTGTATCTGTCCTCAAGAGTGTATGAAGTGTTGTTTGAAAACTTTTGTCGGAAAAGTGTAGGTGCGAAAAGTATTTTTGTTTTGAAAGAGCAAGTACCCAGGAGAAATCTACCTACTCTAAAGAAATTAAGCTGTGTAAATGTCCTTTAGACAGTACCATCCCACTATTGAGAAGTAGGTAGCACCGTCGTTGGAGTTATTCGGGTCAATTCGATTATAGGGACATGTGTGGTCACCAAAGTAATAGTAGGACGCCTTAGCGGTAACCCTAATGTCCTAGATCCTTTTTTATCCGAGGCAACCGTTTCGAGGCAACTGGATCTTTAGACAGGAGGGCGACCTCTAAAACACCCTATACTTGACGACCACCTCGAGGCAACCAAGTGAGGCGTACCCTAGGGTGGCATGTGCATGTGTGTTGTTTCAGTTTATATTTATCTTGGACATGCATTTGTGAGCTGCGTATTGATTTTATTTGTCATACAAGTCTTTCATGCATTTTAACAGTTAAGAGTGCGGAAAATAAATTGCGGAAAGTTGAATCTACGCTATTACAAGGCGCGGGTATATACATCACCAAAAACAAAACCCGTTTGGAAAATAAATACGAGAAAAGTAAAGAAAGCGGTAAACCCTAATTAACTATTACATCCTTGGAAACAGTTACATAAATATAATCAAAAATAGAATTAAAAATAAATATGCGCAAAGAAATTAAATCGGGACGTCCTTAGGGTTTTGACCCTTTTTGAGAAAAGAATTGAATTTGTCCTTTTTTCGCAATTAAATTAAATGTTAAACCTAATTTACTAATTAATTAATTATTTACAAGAAAAAGTATTTTTGTGTGTTTTTTAATGTTTTAATGAAATAAAATAAAAAAAGAAATTAAAAGTGTCAAAAGAAAAACCTAATTCTAGATTTGATTTTTATTTAATGTGAAAAAGATTACAATTAACCTAATTAAACAACTAAATTAATTAATGAATTTATTTACAAAAATAATTATTAATAAAAATAAACAATATTTTAAGTTTCTGATTTTTATTATGAAAAATAATTTTTTAATTAATTTAGATAATAGTAATAATAATTATTGAAGAAAATAAAAAGAAAAGGAAAATAAAAAGAAAAGGTAGTAAACCAGGGGGTGCTGGGCCCTATAGGAGGTGTTGGAGCAATTTTGAGGCCCAAGAAGCCCTTCAGTCCATTGACTTCTTGCAATTGTCCAGAACGCTTGTTGACTGGGAACATGGAGTTCGTCATCTGTTGGCCTTTGGATCTGCCTTGCCAGCCACCTGACGCTTGGATGAGGAGGGTGTATGATGGAACACGTTTAAATGCCTGCATGAGAATACACTAGAAAAAATAGAAACAAGTTTTGGGTGGACCTGGGAATCGAACCCAGGTCCCAATGCTTCCCACTCAACATGCTGACCACTCAACCATTACGTTTTAATTGTTATTAGGATAGAGAGTGATTATTATATTAAGGAATTAATAATTATGCTGTATACAAAAAATAAGCGCGCGCCTTTTTGAACCAACCACCCAGGAGCTAACACGTCTTCATCTTCCTCAATTATTCCTGCAAAATATATGTTAGATAGCGGGGGTTTTTAACCCCCACAAAATTCAAAAAGGAAAAATAGCGATTAGGTCCCTGATGCATATAAATATGGCGCGATGGTTGGGTTGAGTTCGTCTGGCCTTGACGAATTCAACCATATGCGTGAGAAGGTCTAATTTTTCCTGTGCTGGAAATCCCCAAATTGAAAGCTTTGAAAACCTAGAATTCGTCAATGGTAATTTTCGTTTCAGAGCACCATAATGCAATTCACCTATATCGTTAGCTTCAGAAAGGTGTTAGCAATGCAAAGCAATGATTATAACATGTTAATGATGCATAAATCGTGAGTTTCGATTCTAGAAAAATTAAGCAAACCGTGAGTTTGTTCTGGACGTTTCCTTGAGTGTTAGCCCTTGATTTTATTTGCAAAAGGTTTCTGGGAATGCTAGCAAAAACAAGCTTTGAATCACGTTAAATTATGGAATTCAGTTTTGAGTTTTCTTCACTTTTTTCCAATATTGCATATGGCTTTTTGCAGCAGCTCTCACGTGAATGGCATTAGGGTTAGGTTCAGCATATATAGTATAATGGATTTAGGTTACAATCTTGGCCAAGAATCCATGGAATTCATGTTTTCAATATTTGATTTCAATCAAATCTTTTTGCATATTTTTGATTGGAAAACCTTGCCAAATTGGGAGATTTTTGTCCCCTTGATGTGTACACAAATTTTCCAGCTTATATTGGTCATATTTGCTTCATAAAAAGATTTGAAAACCATATCTTCATATTTTCCTACAATTAAATCAATTAAATGAATTAATATTAATAAAAAATTCAATTAATTAATTAAAAATAAGAAAATAAATCAATTTAAGCTCAATGGGTCGTGCATAAGCTTTGGACAATGTTTCAAGAAGAAATTTGAGGCCCATTAGCAAAAATGAGGTGTTTTGGGCAAAGTTGACTTTTGCAAATTCCCAAAAATTTCCCAACTTCTCCAATGCATATCTTGCTCAATTTTGATCATATGAACATGTTCTTGGACATTTTGGAAAGGTATTGAAGTCCTCTAACCAATTCCTTTGGTCCCATGTCATTTGGATTTACCAATATCAAGTTATGGTCTTTGACTTAAAATGCCTTTTTGTTGACTTTTGAAATTGACCTATAATGTAGAAATTGATAACTTTTTGTGAGAGCATTTCTTGGACTTGGAATGTGAATATGAGTTGTAGGAAATGTCATCCCCTTCAAAATGAGCATTGGATGGGATTTTTCTGATGAACCATGAAAAAGTTATGCCTTGGTCAAGTTACAGTTGACTTTTCAGCTGTCCAAAAATAACAACTTTTGCATCTTTGATGATTTTTGAGCCATTCTTGTGGAATCATGATCAAGACTTGATCAAATGATGATTGTGAGCTTAAAATAAGATGTTGACCAAAAAATTTTACTTTTGACTGTAAAATGACCATTTTGCCCCTGCAGTTGACTGTTGAGCAAATAGGCTTTTTGACTGTGCAATCTGATGCTGTGAGACTTGAGACTTGACATGTAGATGCTTGAGGATATGTGTAGGCCTATGGGACTTGATTTCACCACTGAAAACCTCAAATTCCTTGAAGGAACCAAAACCCTAATTTTGACTGGCTTAGGAGGATGTTTGACTGGGCAACCCCTTGATCCATTTGATGATTGATCTTGACAAATCTTGAAGAATATGGGAGGGCAAATTTTGGGGTACAACAATTTGCATTGGACGTGGCCAATTTTTGGATAATTGGTAGATAACTATGGACCAACTTTTGTTAATTAATAATCTGTAATATATTTGAACACATCTGGTTGTTGCTTTCTTTAACGTATCATACACTTATTCTATTTATTATATCTCCTATATTGTTGGCTATTCTCTGTAATATGGACCACCCTTTGTTGCTTTATGTTACTTACATTGATATGCAGATATTTGTTGCATCCTTGGGTGTTAATATATTCATGATGGCTTGGACAATAACGCATTATGCGACACAATTAACGGTGGATAAAATAAATGTTGTGGATATTTTCTTTGAAGGAGTGGTTGTATAGGTTGCATAATTAGTGTTGTGTAACTATGTGGACATTAGTGTTGAGTAATTGATAACAGAGACACCTTAATGATTTACACTTTCAGAGTAGTTTGGTGGGCCTCTATTTGTTATGATGACATGCAACTTGAGTTGAAAAATTGTGCTATTATTATCAATTACATTATGTCTATAATACTGTGTGTTAATTTTAAAACCCTGATTCTTATAGAAACATAATTCTTATAAACACATGTTTCTTATAACCACACTGATGTACAAAGTGTTGATTTATGATTACACAATTTTGTTGTCTACATGTAATACAAAATGATTTATATTGATACATTATAACCACACTGATATGGAACTTTACACCAAAAGATGTGTGCGAAAACATAATAGATTTAAAAAACAAATGAAAAAGGCACATTGCCAATTACAAAACAACATCCAACATTACATGAAACCAGTACAAATGTCAATTATCATAAAACTAATTAACAATGCAACTTATAAAACAACATTTAAAATTATGCAGTACCAGTACAAGAGGGATCAATAACATCCCAAATATACTACAAAGATCCCATACATGATAATGCAACTGGTCCCAAAATCCTCACACCATCCCTACAAACTTAGCTACATTAACTATACCTGAAAACAATAAACAACTTCACAGTTGCATTGGGAGGTATTGCATCATCATTTTGGCTTCGCTTCATCACATCACAGACTTTCAATCTGAAAATCCTAAGACATTGCTTAAGCGTACATATGGTGATTGTAAAGAAGTATTTAGAGGAGCCTCTCCATCTGCTCCAAGAGTAGGACTACATCTTCTGTTGTGACCAGCTGCACCATATATACTACATGTTTGTGTCTGCCTACGTCTCCCCGATGTACCAACTGTACCTAGTTCACAACCCTTTCTTTTTGAACATGAAGGGTTAAGTATATTTTCCAACTCCTCTACAACATGTACGTTTTCTGGAACATCTTCATTGTCGTATTTCGATTTAATCCTACTATGTTTAGTAGGCAGATATTCTAAAAAGAGTTTGTAATCATCAACATCCATATATGATAAGTCAACAACCTCCTTACTAAGATTCACCAAATTAGCCTGTCTAGCAACCAAATGTGAATCCCAATAGTGTGAACCATCTTGATAACTTCCACTAATAGACTCCTTCGCAAATAATGACCAACAATTCAACACAAGAGTCTTAAGAAATTCAACAATATCAATATAAACCATCACGACAACAATGTGCTCACAGGGAATCCCAGTAGATTCCATTCTAATACATGAGCATCTGAAATCATTATTCGATAGACAGTGGGCTACACGCCATCCATTCCCTTTGCATCGATATTTTATCACTGCATAAATTGTAAAGGACACCATATCTTGAGTATTTAATACAGATATTAAGGATGCCTTTTCAAAACAGATTGTACCATCTCGAATATCTCTTTTGTCCATTGCTTTGAAGATGAACTCTCAAGCGCCCTAAGACTGGTCTGCAACACAGTCTGTCCATATTAGGATTGAAAATCAGCTTGAACCTCTCTAAAGCGAAAATATGTCACGCACCTATGGAACTGCTTAACAAAATCAGTCATATTCATCTTCAAGTGTACAAACTGACCCATATGGCTATGAAATTATTCACACTGTGGCGTTGTTCTTATTCCTCCAAAGAAATTTCCATAAATATAAGTTGTTGCTCACATCTTCCTTTTTTGGTACAATTCATTGATCCAACTGTTCTCCTCTAAACCAAACCCGTCTACCATTTCATTCTATAGATTGTCAAATTTCCAAATATCATGATCAACAAGCATGCATTTTTTGAAAATAGGGATGAATTTGGATTGCCAATGTTGGACATTGCATTTCGTAGGAGACGCCATGCACATAACCTATGGTAACTTTTGGGAAAGACTTTCCTGATTGCGTTTGTCATAGCAACATCACTGTCCTTTATAGCAGATATTAGTGTCTTACCTTTCATTGCAACCAAAAACTGCTCCAGCAACCATACATACGTCCCTTCGACCTCATCTGAAACTATGGCAGTAGCAAATATAACCGTCTGGTTATGGTGATTAACACCAGAAAAAACAACAAAGGGGAACTTGTACTTATTTTTCTTGTATGTGGCATCGAAAGCAAGCACATTTCCAAACAGTTCATAATTCTTTTGACTTTCACCATCGCTCCAAAATTGGTTTTGCAATGTTACGTCCGCACCCAATGTGTGTGCAACAAATATCAATGAATCTTTAACGCGAAGATTAATAAGATACCTAATAACACCTTTAGCATCAGAAGACATATCTTTCCTTTGTCTTGCAATTTGATTATGTATGTCCTTCTTCAAAAATCCTACCTTATCATACCCCCCGACAACATTTGCGAATGAACTAATCATTTGAGTTACTTTGATTCCTGCATTCCCAAAATTCTTAATTTGTATCTGATCTGACTCATTAAGCTTTCTATTACCTGCCAACAGCATGCAATGCTTCTCCTTTAACAATTCATGATTGTGCTCAAAGGTAAAAACTATGACATACCAACAATGTGAAATTATATCAATATGAACCTCAAATTTTTCTCCAAGTCCACAATGTGTTTCGTGTTGCGGACCATGCTTGTGATGCTATACTTTGTCTTGCCTAAATCCTTTAAGTTTTCAAACAAATGTTTGTTGAACAACATCTCTATTCTTTTTTTAATAACTTGACCTTTAGGGTCCATGAAACCGTTCATGTTTGCAAACCAACAGTAAAACTTGTAAGCAATTTCCAGACTTGCAAATCGTAGCTTCGAAACATCATCATTTTGCAAGTTTAACATGTTCATCTTTGCAATATCGTCAACATCGTCAACAACAAGCGATTCGTCTGAAATTTGATATGAAAATATCGATTCATTCAAATTGTTCGAACTCCATCCTAAACCTTCCTGTTGTACCCCAAAATTTTCCCTCTCATTTTACTCAACAAATGTCAAGTGAGGTCCCCAATTTGTTCAAGGTTGCCCAAGAGTTGACCAGATAAACTCTCTCCTAAGGCAGTATACTTCAAATTAGGGTTTCCCTCTTCATCAAGATGTGTGAACCATAAAGGATTCAAATGCTCACCATTGTACTAATATGTTCTCAAGATCATCCATGTCAAGTTTCAAGCCTTGCAGAAGAAGTTTTCTCAGTCAACTGCTCAGATGCTTGGAAAATCAATTGTACTAGGTCAAAAGTCAACTGTGGCCCACATATAGTCAAACTTCAATATTTTTGGTCAACATCCTCATTTTGAATTACTATCCATAAATTGATCAAGGGTTGATCATGATTCCTCAATAATTGCTCACAATTCATCAAAACCCAAAAGTTGCTAAATTAGGGTTTTACAAGAAAAGTCAACTCAACTTTGACCAAGCATAACTTTCTCATACTTTATCAGAAATGACCCATCCAAATATCATTTTGAAGAGGATGCAATTCCTTACAATTCATCTTCATCTCCCAAGTCCAGAATATGCACTCACAAAAATATATATTTTTTTGACATTATAGGTCCTTTTGAAAAGTCAACAAAAACACCTTTTGGGTCAAAGCTTCATACATGAACAAGGAAGACTCAACTGAGATGAGACTAAAAGGGTTGTTTAGAGGACATCCTAAGATTTCTAAAAAGTCCAAGAACACCTCTCTAGGGTCAAAATTGAGAGAGTCATGCATTGGCTAAGTTGACCATTTTTGCAAAATTTCAAAAAGTCAAATGTGCTCAAATTTGCATTTTTTGCTAAATGGGCCCAACTTTTTATGCTTGCACCTCAATTATAATGTGGTCCACGACTCAAATGTTCATTCACCCATTATGTGATTCATTTTTCAATTTATTTTTATTTTCATTAATTAAAAAGTGAATTAAATCAAATAAATGATGAAAATTAACAAAGATATGATTTGATTTGTTTTTTTGACAGATTGGCAATCAAGATATGCTGAGTTAACAAGATCAAATCGAATTAAGGTCAATTGGTACAAGAAAGGCATGATTTGGCTCAAAATAGAAACATATCATATAGCTTGCAAATCAAATCAAATCTTGGATAAATGCAAAGATTTAGTCCAAGTTTGTTAACCTAATTCACTCTAGGTTATATAATAAACAATTCCAGATCAAAGTACATGGGTTAGAGTCGTGAAAGGAGGCATAGCAAAGTCACAAAATTCAAAGAAAAGTGTGAATTGGTTTTCACTCCACAGGCCATCTCAAGCCATCCTAGCTATCCCAATCCATTGCTGGACCTTCCCAGAAGCCAATTAGATTAGTTGCAAGGCTTGAAGCACCCAGAAACACCAACTGTAACTCACACGATTTGCGTTTTTTTTTCCAGAATCGGTTATCCCAATTCTTGCATCATTAGCAATTTTAATTGTCATATTTGTGATTATCATCATGTTTGCAAGCTAACTACATTATTTAATTTCGTTTTTGAAGCCTGTACACGATGTTGCCATTGCAAGGGTTTTTGTGTTATTTTTAGGGTCTTTTTGTACAGGAACAATTGGGCTTTGAATCAGGTACCATGATGCTCGTGAGGATGAGACGAGTTGATTGGTACCATTACCTTTCATTTATCTTGCGTGTACAACATTTTTGAAATGTGCAGGGTTATACCTACAGTGGATGTTTGTAGTTAAAAGTCCCTTCGTCTAAAACAACGGAGAAGGGAAGAAGATGATGTGTGTCAAAGCGTGATTAGTCCATTCAAATTTAGCGCGTTTGGGGCTGGCAGAATATTTAACTTGGCTTTTGGTTTTATTTGTTTATTATGCTTACAAGTTAACAATCTAGCGCAGATGGTTGGAGGGAATGCCTTTGATGCACACGTCCTGGGTTCGGTCCCAGGCGTGTGCATTTTATTATTTTCTTGATTGTTTCAGGCGAATCCAATGTAATACATCATCATACGCCTTCCATAAACCCTCAGCGCCTGGCCACTGGATGTCCAGCTAGTCAGATCCAACGTGCCAGCAATGAAGAACCATGGTATTCCTCAAAGTCAACGATGCACCAGATCCAAGGTTGACCAGGCCTGGAGGCTTAATGGGCCAAGGATTTTAGTTCTTCACCCCCCCAACATTGCTATTCAATACATGCCCATTCCTAATTTTTTTTCATTTTCTTATTTTATTCTTTGCAATTTGTTTATTTATTTTATTTTTAAAAAATCAATTTTTTTCATAAAGTCACAAAATCAAGAATTCACAAATTTAGGATTAGTTCTTATTATCAAATTTAATCTTTTAATTAATTAGCTTAATTTAATTTAGGGTAACTTTAACTTATTTTTTATAATAAAAACCAATTAGAAAATCAGGTTAACTCTTGATTAAATTTTTCTCTTTTTCTCAAATAAAAAAATTAAAAAATAGGTTTTTTAGAATTAATTTATTTATTTTCCTAAATTAACATTAATTAGAACTTAGGATTTTCTTTGCAATTTAATTATTCATTATTTTCTCAAATAACAAAACATGACAAAAAACATTTTTTTCTTTAATTAATCCCCAGTAGGATTAGTCAAAGGGTCAAAACCCTTATCGCCTCGCATTTAACTTACCGTGCACATTTAATTATTTTATTATTTTTGTAACTGTTTTTAGGATGTAATAGTTTTAACTAGGGTTTTTACTTATCGCTTTTCCCCGATTTTTGGTTATGTAATTAATCCCCCTCCCCAAAGCCTTGTAATAGTTAGGTTTTATATTTTCGCACTTTTAAATTTCCGCAATTATTAACTGTTAGATGAATGCTAATAGGATTGTATGGCAAGAATGCATGACAAAATTAAAATGGTTAGAAAACCCTAATGTGCAAAGATAATAAACTGAAAATAAATCACTCGCACATATTCACTCTTAGGGTATACTCTCACTTCGGATGCCTCCGGTAATTGATCATTAAGCATAGGGTGTCTTAGTGGTTGCCCTCCAGTCTAAAAGATCAAATTGTCCCATTCGAATGTTGCCTCGGAAATGTTGCCTCGAAAAGATCTTAAAACTCTAGGGTTACTACTAAGGTGTCCTAATATTGCTTTAGTGACCGTACGTCCCTTTCGAATTGACCCTTACAACTCCAACGACGATGCTACCTATTTCTCAATAGTAGGATAGTGCTGTCTAAAGGAAACAAGAATATAAACGATCTTTTTTTCGAGTAGGTAGATGCTAGTAGGTACTTTCTCAAACAAACCTTTCACACCAACACCTTTAAAACAATTTTCAAAACACCTTCGTCACATCCTTGAGGACTGATACAAGGGTTATCACAAAGTAAAACTTTTTCAAAACAAGCACACAAACACAAGCAATTCAAAAATGAGCAAGTACCTAAGAGCCCATGGAAAACCATGGATAGAAATGGTGCTAACACCTTCCCTTTCTATAATCTACCCCCCATACTCAGAGTATCTCAAAAAAGGATTTTTTCTGTACTTTTTTCCTTTCCGGTTGGATAAAATAAAAGTCGGTGACGACTCTTGCTTACCGCGACATTTTGCGAATAAAAAACGCAAAATGCAAACCAGTATTAAACATTCGGTTCTGCCACCGTATCACAGAATTGGCGACTCTACTGGGGAGTTATAAGTGGGGTATACCTTAGGATCTAGGTAATTAAAATTGCTTCTCTTGATTGCTTTGTTTGCTTTATTTTTGAGGGTTTTGTTTGGGGTTACTATAGATCTTATACCCGGATCTGGGGGCACTCATTAGGTAAGTAGAAATAGACTGTGAGGGAACTGTACAGCGTAGACCGATACAGTTGAAGTTGTAGCTACGTTGGTGTGGCACTTTGGTTGGTACCGGTATCCCTTGTGGTGAAACGAGGAAAATACGGGGCCGCTGCGTGGTGTCGTGAAACACTAACGAACCTTAGAAACTTAGTTGAACAACTTGGCCATTAGAAAGTAGTGAGATAGTCTGCCTCAGTGTAGAGCTGAGAACTGGTTGATACTCGATGCTACACTCATTGAGATCATACTTTCGGAATATTTCGGCCACAAGAAAAGATTGCGTGAGCTGAAACCATGACCGATAAAGGATGGTCAGTGATATTGAGATCCTCTAGAACCCGGTTACTTTTCTAGGACAGGTTTGAAACTAACTTAACTTCAAGAGGGTATTACCTTTGACCTCATGCAAGCCTTAAAACTAAGGGCTTTGTGTGACTTGACCGTGTTTGCAATACCTGTGTTTGCTATACATGTTGTTTATCATGACATCATGCATCATAACATGGCATTCATGCTTCATTACACTAACCATTTCAAAGACCAAGGGAATTTATCTTTGTTCTGTTTTACAGGTCATGGCTTCCGTGTGTAGAAATACTATCTGAATCAGCTTTGTGAAGATATCTTCCCAACTCAAAGAGCTAGTATCAAGAGTTTCTGAAACTTCTACTTTCATTAAGAGACACGGTCAACTTCTCAGCCTGGTTACTTCAAATTTTTATGAACAGATGATAAGCGTACTTTTTCAGTTCTTCGATCCCAGGCATCACTGCTTCACCATTCCAGATTATCAGTTGGTACCCACCTTGGAATAATTCTCTCAGCTATTGGGCATACCCATCCTTGAACAGGTACCCTTCACAGGCATAGAAGAAGTTCCTAAGTCGGACGTCATTGCCTCAGCTTTGCATTTGAAACGGGCCGACGTGGTATCCAATTGGGAAACTCGAAGCGGAGTCGAGGGTTTTCTAGCCAAATTTCTGATAGACAAAGCTCAGCTATTTTGGGATGATTTGGATTTTCAGGCTTTTGAGGAGGTTTTGGCTCTTCTTATCTATGGTTTAGTTCTCTTCCCTAATACAGACTCCTTCGTAGATGTGAATGCTATCAAGATTTTCCTTTCTTACAACCCTGTGCCTACCTTGCTTGGAGATATTTTGCACACTCTCCATACTCGTACCATGAAGAGAAGAGGGACTCTTATGTGTTGCATGCCGTTGCTGTCGAGGTGGTTTATTTCTCACCTCCCGAAGTCTGTATCGAAGAACAAAGAAGGTTTTGGTTGGTCGCAGAGGATAATGTCACTCGCTCATACGGATATTCTTTGGTGTTCTCGGGCTATGGAAGACATTTCTATTATTGACCGCTGTGGGGAGTACCCTAATGTCCCATTACTTGGTATCAGAGGGGGTATAACTTAAAATGCTTGTCTAGCTTTGCGACAATTTGGTCATGCTCGAAGGGATGGTCCCCATGAGTTACTTATTGAGGGCATTGTATTCAACTACGAGGATAATGTTAATGAGTATCGCCGGAGGTTCATACGAGCTTGGGGCATGGTAAACAGATTTGACGCTAAAGACTTGGGACCAAAGACTTCCATTCCTATGGAGCCTTACCTCCAATGGGTACGAGCTCGTGCACAGAAGCTTATGATGCCTTATGTGGCTGTATTACCAATGATTGTGGAGCCCACTACTGAAGAAGGCATTCCTTACATGCCCACTGATCTTGGGGAGTTACAGAGGTCTTGGATTCAGCTGAAGAATGAGCGGGATACTTACAGGGAACAGTTCCATGATCAAGAGAGGGAGGTTTTAAAGCTCACCAGGCATCTCCAGGAAGAACGAGTGCTCAATGATTATATCAGCACAAAGAGAAAGTGTCCATGGGATTTTTGATTTTTTTTTCTTTTCTAGTTTTAGATCTGTTTTATTTATTTATTTGTAACACCTTAAAGGCATTTTGAACCTTCAAATTTAAGCTAATAAAGTTTTTTTTATTTTGGTTTGCAAATTTAAATTTCCTGAAGTCTTTGAAATCATTACATGCGCATCCCATTATCATACACATCATTACAGGTACCACTACAGGTTTCTCATCTTCTTCGCTGTTTATTTCAGCAGAAATGTCTTCCGATCAAGCCATCAAAGATCTTCAGGCACAGAAGGCCCAGTTCCAACAGATGTTCATAAGTATGGCTAAAGGGCAAGAGGATCTGAAAGCCGTCATTCTGAAAGAAAAGAAGAAGAAGAAGAAGGTTGTCGATATTCTGAATATGGGCAGAAGGTTTACAGAAAGTTTGAAGCAACAAACTGATCTGACCTCTTCATCCAAGGAAGGGGAGAACCAAGAATGGGAAAAGGATCCTAGTCCTGCAGTCTCTGAAAATGATACTGATTATAATGATGAGCAATATCCTCCTACTGAGGATAGATAGAAACAGTTAGAGGATCTTCTGAGTGCCATGGAAGTTCAGAGGATACCTGGGTTGGATTTTGAAGAATTGGGTCTAGTATCGGGAGTGGTCATCCCTCAGAAGTTCAAAGCTCCAGTTTTTGCCAAGTATGATGGAGTGTCCTGTCCAAAACTCCATCTTCGCTCGTATATCAGGAAGATTCAACCCTATACCGCTGATAGAAATTTGTGGGTGCACTTCTTTCAAGATAATCTGTCAGGGACTCAGCTGGAGTGGTTCTACCAGTTGGAGGGAGCCAGTGTCCGAAACTGGGAAGATCTTGCTACTGCTTTCTACAAGCAGTATCAGTACAATGCCGACCTTGCTCCCACTCCTACTCAACTCCAAAGTATGTCCATGGGTGCAGGTGAAGGTTTTAAAGATTATGCTAAAAAATGGAGAGACTTGGCTGGGAGAGTTCAACCCCCTTTGTCTGATAGGGAGTTGGTTGATATGTTTCTAGGAACACTATTAGGTCCATTTTTTAATCACTTAATCGACAACTCGTCATCTGGTTTCACCGAGCTGATTTTAACTGGAAAAAGAGTAGAAGCTGGAATTCGGAGTGGTAAGATACAGAAGGATGCCTCCTCGAGTTTAGCAAAGAAGCCTTTCGCTTTTAAGAAGGAATCTAGTGCAGTCTATAGCCCGAAGGGCTAAAGCAGATCTGAACACCTTCAAACGGTAAATGTTGTAGTGATACCAAGGCCCACAGTTGCTACACAATGCAACAATCAACAAAGGGTGGAAAGACCACAACGACAGTTTACCCGCATTAACATGACTTTGGATGAATTTCTACCTCATTTATTAAAATCCAACTTGGAAACCTTGAGAGAGGCTTCCAAGAATCCAAACACTACCTCTCCCAGATACAATCCCAACGCGCGGTGCGCCTACCATTTTGAGAGTCCTGGCCATGATACAAATGATTGTTGGGCTCTGAGAAACAAAGTACAAGACTTTATTGAAGCCAAGGAGATAGAGTTCGATGCTCCAGAAAAGCCGAATGTTATAACTGCTCCCATACCCAAACATGGCCGTGGAGTTAATGTTGTTGGCACTGATTTGTTTGTGACCTCTGTTGAAGAAATTTCCACTCCTCTTATGACTGTTAAGAAGAATTTGTTGTTGGCCGGTTTATTTCCGGGTTGTGGTGAAGGTTGCCACATGTGTTCTATTTTACCTTTTGGTTGCCGTTTGTTGAAGTCAGGTGTTCAGCGCCTGATGGATAATAAAGAGATTTCGTTCGAGAACACTGTGATCCATGTTGTTCCTATTGAAGACGTCGCTATTATAACCATTTCCGGCAATCCTTCCAAGGTTTCCTCGAGAAGACCTATTAGGATTACACATGTTCAAAGAATTGCTCCGCTGATAATCAATGTTCCTGGTCCCATCCCATACACCTCGGACAAGGCTGTCCCATGGCATTATGGTGCTGATGTGCACTATCATGGAATTAAGCAAGATCTGAAGAATGAAGAAGCTGATACTGATGTCAGTAATATTGTCGGGACTAGTAAGGTTACCCGAAGTGGAAGGGTTTTCTCTCCTGAGATTGCAACTGCTATTCCTACTGTTATTGCAACTGCTGCTCTAACCAGCACTCCTGACATTTCTCCTGTTCCTACTCCAGTTATTACCCCTGCTGCTGAGCCATCCAGGACTCGGGGGAAGGAAATTATATGTGAACCTGCCCGGATGGAGGCACCTAAGAAAATCGTTGTGGAAGCCTCTAAACAAGAAATAGAGGAAATACTGAAAATCATTAAGAAGAGCGACTACAATGTGGTCGAGCAGCTGGGGCAGACCCCACCAAAGATATCCATGTTGTCTCTGCTGTTGTGTTCTGAATCCCACGCGAAGGCTTTGATTACATTTCTCAAAACTGCGCATGTGCCGCAGGAAACTTCAGCAGATCAGTTCAAAGATTATGTGGCCAGCCTGACTGCTGACAATGGGATGGGTTTTTCAGATGCAGATCTGACACCGAAAGGAAGGAAGCATAATGATGCTCTACATGTATCGATTGAGTGCAGGGGCACCACTATGGCTCATGTGCTGGTAGATACCGGGTCTTCACTGAATGTTTTACCGAAGAAAGCGTTAGACCATTTGGATTGTGAGGGTTTGACTCTAAAGCCTAGTAACATTGTGGTAAGGGCTTTTGACGGATCGAAGAGAATGGTGCACGGGGAGGTGGACATCCCTGTCAAAGTGGGTTCTCAGACTTTTGGGTCCACCTTCTACGTAATGGATATCAGGCCGTCATATTCTTGCTTGTTGGGTCGTCCTTGGACCCATAAGGCTGGGGCAGTTACTTCCACACTCCATCAAATGCTGAAGTATCCGGTTAAGGGAAAGATTGTCACAGTGCAAGGTGAAGAAGAATATATGGTGAGTCACCTCAATTCCTTCCGCTACGTAGAGATGGACGGGGAATTCATAAAAACTCCTTGTCAGAATTTCGAAGAGGTCCCTCAGATCTTGGCATCAACTGAAGTTACTACCGACAAACCTCCATTGAAGATGGCTTCTCTCAAGGACTCCAGGGATGTGGTTGAAGAAGGTGGGTGTACCAATTGGGGTCAGCTCCCTGATTTCACTCACAAAACTGACAAATTTGGTTTGGTCTTTGCTACAGGGGCTCAAAGGGCTGTTAGGCGCGCTCGGGCTGGTAGACCACCTCTACACATCAGCAATCGGGGAATTAATGCAATTGAAGATAGTGAAGAGGGGTCAGACATCGATAGTTGAATCTACCCAACAACCAACGGTGGACCGAATAATTGGACGGCTAGGGACTTCATACCTGTTTCTTTTATTCCGCAGTAATTTACTCATTTGTTTTAAGATTTATAATAAATAATTTGAAACTTTACGGCCCGGTGCCTTGCCTGAGGCACCTTGGCTTTGCTTGTGAGGGCTATTATTTGTCATTTCATATATCATTAATAAAGCATTGGACATTTCTTGCATAACAATTTTGCGCTCCTTGTTTATCTTTTCTGTCTCTCACTTTATCAAAATAGCTATTCTCTTACACACACTCACGTATCATACTGCAGATCCATATCCACTCTGGATCCCATTGATAACAGCTCTGCTACTTCCAGTTATGACTTCAAAAATCCGATCAACCAAGCCGAGGACTAAGGTGAGGACGATTGTGAGGTGCCTAAAGAACTTGCTAGACTATTACAGCAGGAAGAAAGGGCCATACAGCCTCATGAAGATCCAGTTGAGTTAGTGAATTTGGGTACAGAGGAAGACAAGAAAGAGATTAAAATAGTTGCGAATCTGGAGCTTAGTGTCAAACAGGGGTTGGTACAGATGCTACACGACTATGTTAAGATCTTCGCCTGGTCCTATGAAGACATGCCTGGTTTGGACACTGATATTATGGTACATCGCCTGCCGACTAAAGAAGACTGCCCTCCGGTAAAGCAGAAGGTCCGCCGTATGTGCCCTGAAATTTCAAAGAAGATCAAGGCAGAGGTCATGAAACAGTTCAACGTAGGATTCTTAGTTGTCACTTCTTATCCGCAGTGGGTTGCCAACGTCGTTCTGGTACCTAAGAAGGACGGTAAGGTACGGATGTGTGAGGACTACAGAGATCTGAATAGGGCAAGCCCCAAGGATGACTTCCCACTTCCTCACATTGATGTTCTAGTCGACAACACCGTGCAACACAAGATCTTCTCCTTCATGGATGTTTTTTCTGGCTACAACCAGATCAAAATGGATCTTGAGGACATGGAGAAGACAACCTTCGTTACATAATGGGGCACCTTCTGTTACAAGGTAATGCCTTTTGGGTTGAAGAATGATGGGGAAACTTATCAGCGCGCCATGGTCGCTTTGTTCCACGATATAATTCACCACGAGATCAAGGTTTATGTTGATGACATGATAGCCAGGTCCCAGACTGGGGAAGAACACCTTGATCATCTCCAGAAATGGTTTGATAGGTTGAAGACGTACAAGCTGAGGTTGAATCCGAACAAGTGCACCTTTGGGGTAAGATCTGGTAAGCTTCTGGGTTTTGTTGTCAGTGATAAAGGTATTCAGGTAGACCCTGCAAAGGTAAAAGCCATACAAGAGATGTCGGCTCCCCACACAGAAAAGGAAGTTAGAGGTTTCTTGGGACGTATGAATTACATCGCCAGGTTCATTTCACATCTGACTGCTACTTGTGAGCCAATCTTCAAGCTGCTGAAGAAAGATCAAGTGGTAAAGTGGAATGATGAATGCCAGACCGCTTTCGAAATAATCAAGGAATATCTTCAAGAACCACCAATTTTGATGCCTCCAGTTGAAGGAAGACCTTTGATATTATACTTGACAGTGCTAGACAATTCAATGGGCTGTGTGTTGGGGCAGCATGACGAGTCTGGTCGAAAAGAGCACGCCATTTATTACCTTAGCAAAAAGTACCGACTGTCAGACCCGATACTCATGCTCGAGAAAACTTGTTGCGCTTTGGCATGGGCTGCTCGCCTACTGGACAGTATATGCTGACTCACACTACCTTGTTGATATCAAAGATGGATCCGATCAAATATATTTTCGAGAAGCCCGCTGTGATACTGTGGGAGGAACTGACTGTTCTTGGAATGTTGGTTTGCATTTTGCGTTTGTTTTTGCAAAATTTCGCGGTAAGCAAGAGTCGTCACCAACTTTTATTTTATCCAACAAGGAAAGGAAAAAAGCACAGGAAAATTCCTTTTTCGAGATTTTCTAAGTACGGGGGTAGATTATAAAAAGGGAAGGTATTAGCACCCTTTCTATATGTAGTTATCTACAGGCTCTTAGGTACTTGCTCATCATTTTCAAAATTGTTTTCTTTGTGCTTGTGTGCTTTGAAAAGTTTTTGTTTTGACTTCGATTTAACTCTTGCGTCTGTCTTCAAGAGTGTAATGAAGTGTTTTTGAAAACTTTGTTTGTAAAAAAGTGTAAGTGTGAAAAAGAAGTTTTTTGTTTTGGATGAGCAAGTATCTAAGAACTATCTACCTACTCAAAAAAGTAATCGTTCTATACTAATTTCTTTTAGACAATGCTATCCCACTATTAATGAGTAGGTAACACCGTCGTTGGAGTTTGAGGGTCAATTCGAATAAGGGACATACAGTCACTAAAGAAATGTTAGCACGCCTTAGCGGTAACCCTAATGTCTTAGATCATTTGTTTAATGCAACAATATCCAAGGCAACCATTTCGAGGCAACTATGATCTTTTAGACAAGAGGACGACCTCTAAAATGACCTATACTCAATGACCGTGTACGAAGGCAACCAAGTGGGGTGTACCCTAAGAGTGCGCATGTGCGAGTGTGTTGATTTCAGTTATTTTCATCTTTGCACATGTTAAGGGTGATCTAATTTGATTTTAGATTAAGCATTCATTCTTGTCATGCAAACCCTATTATCAAACATCTAACAGTTGTAATTTGCATAATTAAAATGCGGAAATTAAAACTAATTATTACAAGCCGTCGGGTATTTACATCGCCAAAAGCAACCCTTTGAAAATAAAATAAAGCGGTAAAATAAATAAATGTCCTAATTAATTATTACATACCGGAAGCAAATACATTAATTGGATAAATAAAAATAAAGCGCGACGCAAAATTAAATCGGATGCGAAATTAGGGTTTTGACCATTTTTTAAAAGAAAATGTTTTTTTTTGTTTTTATTTAAGAAAATAAATTAATCCTAAAATTAAATACTAAATTAATTAATTAAATGGAAAAAGTAATTAATGACATGTTTTTGGAGTTTTTGTTAATTTAAGAAAGAAATTAAAATAATTAAATTAGAGTTAAAACCTAATGATTTCTAATTAATTTTAAATATTTACAAAATAAATTAAAGTTATTCTAGAATTAAAAACCTAATTAATTAATTAAAATTTATTGAAGAAAAATAAAGTTCTGAATTTTAATTGGACAAAATGTATTTTTTGATAAAAAAAGAAAATTTGTTTATTGGTTAATGATTAAAATAAATAAATAAAATAAATAAATGAAATAAACAAAATAATAGAAAAGTAAGAAAGTGGGCCTGATTTTGGGTGTGTAGAAAGCAAATTCGCTGGCCCATTAAGGCTGATCCATGTGACTTTTTCTGATCCAGTGCTCATGCGTTGACTAGCCTTTTGGTGCACCCTTGATGCTGACCACCAGATCTGGCCATCTGGCCATCTGGCGTATTGATTGGTGAGGGAGTATGATGATCATCAAGCTGACATGTGCACTGGATTATCTGCAATAAAACGTTATTGAGAAAATAGGGGGACCTGGGATTTGAACCCAGGTCCTGAAGGGGATATACACGCTATGCCTACCACTACACCACTTGGCTTCAATTGTTAATATGGTACAAATAAATTATAATATAATAAAACAAGTTTCATTGGGTAAATATAAAAAAAAAACGCGCCAGATTTGAATGGACTAATGGGGGCGTGACACGCATTGTCCCTGTCCTCTGGACCGTGGCTAAAAGTCACAACATCTATACCTACGGACAAATGTCCGTTGCTCTAGACAGGGGCTCCTCCCAAATCTCCCACAGGCCATGGAAACGCATTCTAAAACCATGGTTGAGTTCGTCTCAACCTGCTGATCACAACCATAGCCATTATCATGGCCAATTTTTCCTAAAACAAAAAGCCCTAAAAACGAACAACAAACCCTAGCAATGGTGATCTGTGATATAGGTTAGATAAATGAAATTTGTTAATGTAAAAAGCTTGCAAATGGCATGGTGATCACAAATATGCAATTATTTCATGTTAACAATGCCTAATTTCTAAAATACGAAATCAAGAACAGGGCTGCCTCGTGAGCGACTTACAGTGCTTGGAAGGGTCTGAAAATGCATGATTTTGATTGGTCTCGCTTGTGGAGATGGCCAGGAAACGATTGAGATACTTGCCAAGTCCCAAGGATGCCTCTATGACTGATTTCGATCTCAAGCTTTTTCTTGGTTTTTGCAAATTTTGTTCTACCTCAAGAACTGATCTCTAACCCCTAAAATTGTCTGCCTCGCCTCCATATATATTGTACAATACATTAGGGTTGTTTTTACTGTCCAAATCTTCCTCTATCAATGCTTGAATATTTGATTTGATCTTCTTTTACAACCTTCCAATTTTGGCCTAAATCCAATCTCCTTGTGCATAATGACCTTGATACGAGTTTTATTGCAGTGCTAGCTGTAGTTGCAGCCTGAAATGATCACAAGATCTTTAGTTTTCAATGTTTTTGATTTTATGTGATTTTATTTGATTTAAAATGAATTAATTCAAATAAAAACAAAATTAAATAATAAAAATATGATATGGGCACATGGCCAAGGCTGGAGCACGTGGACCATAATGCAAACTAAAAACAAGTGAAAAGGAATGGGCCCATTTGGAAAAATTTGAAGTTTTGGGGATAGTTGACTTTTGGCAATTTTGCAAAAAAGGCCAACTTCAATAATGCATAACTTCCTCAATTTTGAACTTTTGGAGGTGTTCTTGGACTTTTTAGAAAGCTTGAGATGTTCTCTAATCAACCGTTTCGGTATCATCTCATTTTGATATTCCGTGCTCAAGTTAGAAGCTTTGACAAAAAATATGTTTTTGTTGACTTTCAAAAATAACCTATAATGTCAAAATTCATAACTTCTTGTGAGTGAATATTTTGATCTTGGGGTATGAAGATGGATTGTAGGGAACTTAATCCTATTCAAAATGAGCTTTGTATGGGTCATTTCTCATAAAGTATGAGAAAGGTATGCTTGGTCAAAGTTGAGTTTACTTTTCCTACAAAACCCTAATTTAGCAACTTTTGAATCTTGATGAATTTTGAGCAATCCTTTATGAATCATGGTAAACCCTTGATAAAATGATGAAATATCCTTCAAAATGAGGATGTTTACAAAAAATCTTGAAGTTTGACTGTATATAGGTCACAATTGACTTTTGCCCTAGCACAGTCGATTTTTGGACCTTTTGAGCAATTGAATGAGCAAAATTCCTCTGCAAGGCTTGAAACTTGTCATGGATGATCTTGACAACATATTAGGACATTGGTTAGCACTTGTGGTCACTTTTACTCAATGATCTTGATGCAACATAAAACCCTAATTTGAGTAAACTGCCTTAGGAGAGAGCTTGTTTGGCCAACCCTTGGACTACTTTGAGCAATTTGGAGATCTTTCTTGCAATGTTCTGAGAAATATGGGAGGGAAAATTTTGGGGTACAACAACTGCCCTGTTCAATCTTATTAAACTTGAGGATGTAGATTGGCTTTCGTGCCTTTCGTGATCCGAAGGTGGAAGAGGATTGAACACTAGAGTGCCCAGAAATTTGCACTCGCATGAAGTGGTAGTTGCTTTGTGATGTCGGGAATGGGATTACAGATGCCATTTGGAGAAGTGTCGATCGCATAAGAGATTCCTTAGCGAGAGCTTGCATACCTGCCGTTGAGGAAGATTCCGCTGGGGAAGTCTGATCTTTGTTAAGGGAAAGGAACTCGTCTGTAATTCAACTGAGGTGTCAAGATTTAGGAACTTGCCTGTAATTGAACTGAGGTGTCGAGATTTAGGAACTTTCCCGTAATTCAACTGAGGTGTCGAGATTTAGGAACTTTCCCGTAATTCAACTGAGGTGTCGAGATTTAGGAACTTTCCCGTAATTCAACTGAGGTGTCGAGATTTAGGAACTTGCCTGTAATTCAACTGAGGTGTCAAGATTTAGGAACTTGCCCATAATTCAACTGGGGAAACATCTTCGTCGAGATTTAAGAACTCGCCCGTAATTCAACTGAGAAAACTTCTCTGCTGAGATTTAGGAACTCGTCTGTAATTCAACAGAGGAACACTATTTTCGAGATTTAGGAGCTCGCCTGTACTTCAACTGAGAAAATATCTTTGCTGAGATTTAAGAACTCGCCCGTAATTCAACTGGGGAAACATCTTCGTCAAGATTTAAGAACTCGCCCGTAATTCAACTGAGAAAACATCTCTGCTGAGATTTAGGAACTCGTCTGTAATTCAACGGAGGAACATTATTGCTGAGATTTAGGAAACTCGCCTGTACTTTAACTGAGTAAACATATCTGCTGAGATTTAAGAACTTGTCCGTAATTCAACTTAGGGAAACATCTTTGTCGAGATGTAAGAACTCGCCCGTAATTCAACTGAGAAAACTTCTCTATTGAGATTTAGGAACCTGTCTGTAATTCAATGGAGGAACTTTGTCAAGATTTAGGACCTTGTCTGTAATTCAACTGAGAAAAACATCTCTGCTGAGATTTAAGAACTTGTCAGTAATTCGACTTAGGGAAACATCTTCGTCGAGATTTAAGAACTCGCCCGTAATTCAACCGAGGACTTCTCTACTGAGATTTAGGAACTTGTCTGTAATTTGACAGAGGAACTTTGTCGAGATTTAAGACCTTGTCTGTAATTCAATTGAGAAAAATATCTCTACTGAGATTTAAGAACTTGTCAATAATTCGACTAGAGGGAAACATCTTCATCGAGATTTAAGAACTCGCCCGTAATTCAACTGAGAAAACTTCTCTGCTGAGATTTAGGAACTTGTCTGTAATTCAAAGGAGGAACTTTGTCGAGATTTAGGAACTCGCATGTACTTCAACTGAGAAAACATCTCTGCTGAGATTTAAGAACTTGTCTGTACTTCGACTGAGGTAAAAGCTTCAAAACTTTTGAATTTTGTGAGAATTTAATCGTATCTTTCCTGAAAGGTAAAGGTTAGTTGTATGCAATGCATGATATGTATCAAGCAATGATGTTCTCAAAATAAATGAGATTGTGTTGTATGATGCGTATATGCATATGTCATGATGTATGGAAACATAATGTTTTTAGATGGGGAAAATAAATCCCGGATAGCTGCTGGAGAAAAGAGTTGAATTCTTCGTTTCTGTTGGGGATAGCGAATGAAGATGATTGTGAGAATAAACCTACAGGAGAGGATAACTTCGTTGGGGAATAAACTGATGAGGAGACTACTCTGTGGGGAAGATATGCTCTACCGGAGGATTCCACTGATAAATTCCGCTGGGGATGAATTACCGTTGCTGGTGATACTGAATCCTGTTGGGGATTTGAGTTTCTGTTTGTGAAAGGAGAGAAATCTGTTGGGGATGATCTTTCAGTTGCAACTTCACTGGGGATAACCTTTTAGGCTCTACTAGGGACAATCTTCCAAAGTCTACTGGGTATGATCCTCCAAACTCCACTGGGGAAGATTTTTCAGACGGCGCTGGGGAAAATTTTAAACTCCACTAGGGATATGTTTTTTTATACTCCGTAGGGGATAATAAGACTTTTTAGTGCTGACGGTAGATAAACTCTGCTTGGGGAGAATATTATTGATTCTTTCACAGTTGCGAGTCTCAGCTGGGGAGAGTTAACATCACTGTCTTTTTCTTGCTCTGCGGGGAGTGAACGTACCTTAGCCATATTCTTCAGCTGAATCTACCTTTGTACCTGGTGGATAGAGCAACTGTAAAGCTTGGACAAATCTTATTTGCCCCTGTTTCTGATATTACAAGTAATCGTCTTTTGTTTCGCATGTAAATATTCATGAGCAACAATTAATGTCAAATGCATATATCAAAAATGAACATTGGACGTTCTTTGCAAAACAAAACAGAAAAAGGCAAAACAGTTTGAAATTTCTTTGAAGATGAATTGTATTGATTTTGAAATTTGGCCTGTAAATAGGCGTTTTTATACAAGAGGCTGACGTCCTAGTAAGAGAACGCCGCCGAATAATAGAGTTTATACAATTTGTAAAAAAACAAAGAAAAACAGCTATGTGAATAATCCTACTGGGTTCCAACTCTGCTATTGCCTTTATATCCTCGAACATCTCATCACTTCGCTACTTGGTTGAAGGTAGATCAGATCGATTAGTGTCGTCAGAGCTTGATAGTCGATACCGAAGTCTAGTTGCAAGGTGATCCAATGAGACATAGTGTTATGCTTTGATCCCTAATTTTTGCCTGGACTGCCCTTTCAGGTTTTCAGTCAACCGGGATACCCTTTTTTTCCCAAGCCGCCTTTTCAGGTTTTCGACTTGCCGGGTGTACAGTTTTTTTTCATTTTCATCCCTTATTTTTGCTCGAACCCTTTTGGTTCGCCGGGAAGCCCTTATTTTTGCCTAGGCCAGTCAACCTAGCGGGTCTTTGATCATGTGTAGTATTTTTTCACTATGTCTGCATTGATGGGGTGAGGAAGGTCGTCACCATCCATGGTGGTTAGAGTCATAGCTCCTCCTGAGAAAATGTTCTTAACCACAAATGGCCCTTTGTAAGTAGGGGTCCATTTTCCCCTGGGATCACCTTGAGGTAAGATAATGTGTTTGATCACCAGATCCCCAACTTGATACTCTTGTCGTCTGACTTTCTTGTTAAATGCCTTGATCATCCGTTTTTGGTATGTCTGACCATGACAAATAGCAGTAAGTCTCTTTTCGTCGATTAAGTTCAACTTATCAAGCCGGGTCTGAATCTAGTCATCTTCGCTCAAACCTGCATCCTTCATAATCCGGAGAGAGGGTATCTGAACTTCAATGGGCAAGACTTCCTCCATGCCATATACCAAGGAATAAGGTGTTTCCCCTGTTGACGTCCATGCTGAGGTACGGTACCCATGAAGAGCAAATGGTAACATCTCGTGCCAATCTTTGTATGTCATTGTCATCTTCTGCACAATCTTCTTAATGTTCTTATTAGCCGCTTCTACATCCCCATTCATCTTCGGTCGGTAAGGAGAAGAGTTGTGACGCTGTATCTTGAACTGCTTGCAGAGCTCGGTGATCATCTTATTGTTGAGATTTGTACCATTATCCATAATGATCCTCTCTGGTACACCATATCGACAGATCAGGTTGTGCCGAATGAACCATGCCACAACGTTCTTGGTTACAGTAGCAAAGGAAGCCGCTTCAACCCACTTCGTAAAGTAATCAATAGCTACCAAGATGAAATGATGTCCGTTGGATGTCGTAGGTCTGATCTCGCCGATCATATCAATGCCCCACATTGCAAAAGGCAGCGAGGCTGTCAAGACGTTCAGAGGTACTGGAGGTATGTGTACCTTATCAACATAAACTTGGCACTTGTGACAGGTCCGAGAATGCTGATAACAGTCGGCTTCCATTGTGGACCAAAAGTATCCTGCCCGTAGGATTTTCTTCGCCATGGTGTGTCCACTGGAATGAGTCCCGAAAGTACCCTCATGTAACTCTACCATAATTCTTTCTGCTTCGTTCTTATCCATACAACACAGTAAGGTTGAATCATGGTTGCGCTTGTAAAGAATGCCATTGTTGATGAAGAACTTCGCCGCGAATCTCCTCAGAAACTTCTTATCATTAACAGATGCATCCTTGGGGTATTCCTGAGCTTCAAGATACCTCTTTACCTCGTGAAACCAGGGTTTATCTGTTACCTCTTCAGTCTCAATATCACAGCAATGTGCGGGTTCGTCCAACCTCTCAATGGTAATCTGGGGAGATTCATTGTCCCATCTGACCTAGAACAAAGAAGACATCGTAGCTAGCGTGTCCGCCAACTGATTCTCCTCTTTAGGGAAGTGTTCAAAAGTAATCTCTTCGAAATGTGGAAGCAAAGTCAACACATACTCCTTGTAAGGAATAAGATTAGGGTGTTTTGTATCCCACTCGCCTTTGATCTGACTGATCACGAGAGAGAAATCTCTGAATACACTTAAGAACTTAATCCTTAGGTCAATAGCTGCTCGAAGACCCATGATGCACGCTTCATACTCCGCCATATTGTTGGTTTAGTTGAAACATAGTCAGGCGGTGAACAGAGTATGAGAGCCTTCAGGAGATATGATCACGGCGCCAATGCCATTACCCAAAGCATTTGAAGCTCCATCAAAGTACATAGACCATCGGGATCCCTCCTCAGGTCCTTCATCCGGTCCAGGTGTCTCACAGTCAGTCACTATCATGATATTCTCATCCGGGAATTCAAAGTTCATAGACTGGTAATCATCCACTGCCTGATGTGTCAGATGATCTGCCAACACACTTCCCTTGATTGCCTTTTGGGTCGTGTACTGGATGTCATACTCAGTCAAAATCATCTGCCATCTTTCTATTCTTCCGAACAAGGCAGGCTTCTCGAAGATATACTTAATTGGATCCATCTTTGATATCAATAGAGTAGTGTGAGTCAGCATATACTGTCTCAGCCGGCGAGCAGCCCATGCCAAAGCGCATCAAGTTTTCTCAAGCAACGAGTATCGGGTCTCGCAGTCGGTAAACATTTTGCTAAGGTAATAAATAACATGCTCTTTTCGGCCAGACTCGTCATGCTGCCCCATCACGCACCCCATTGAATTATCGAGTACTGTCAAGTATAAGATCAAAGGTCTCCTTTCAACTGGAGGCATCATAATAGGTGGCTCTTGGAGATATTCTTTGATCCTTTCGAAAGCGGCCTGACATTCATCATTCCATCTTACTACTTGATCTTTCTTCAGTAATTTGAAGATTGGCTCACAAGTAGCAGTTAGGTGTGAGATGAATCGGGAAATATAGTTCAGACGTCCCAGAAAGCCTCTGACTTCTTTTTCTGTTCAGGGAGCTGGCATTTCTTGTATAGCCTTCACCTTTGCAGGATCCACTTGAATGCGTTTATCACTTACGACGAAACCCAACAACTTACCAGATCTCACCCCGAAGGTGAACTTGTTCGAGTTTAACCTCAGCTTGTACAACTTCAACCTATCAAATAGCTTCTGAAGATGGTCCAAATGTTCTTCCTCAGTCTGGGATCTTGCAATCATGTCTTCGACATATACCTCAATCTCACGATGGATCATGTCATGGAACAAAGTGACCATGGCGCGCTGATATGTTGCCCCAGCATTCTTCAATCCGAAAGGCATGACTTTGTAGCAAAAGGTACCCCATTGAATAACAAAGGTTGTCTTCTCCATATCCTCGGGAGCCATTTTAATATGATTATAACCAGAGAAACCATCCATAAAGGAGAAGACCTTATGCTGTGTGGTGTTGTCAACCAGAACATCGATATGAGGCAGAGGGAAATCATCCTTGGGGCTTGCCCTGTTCAGATCCCTATAGTCAACACACATTCGAACCTTACCATCCTTCTTCGGCACCGGAACCACGTTGGCCACCCACTGTGGGTAAGAAGTAACTGCTAGAAAACCGGCATCAAACTGTTTCATAACTTCAGCCGTGATTTTCTCAGACATCTCTGGGCGCATTCGATGGACTTTATGTTTTACTGGAGGATAGTCTTCCTTGGTAGGCAATCGGTGAACCACAATATCGGTATCCAACCCATGAATATCTTCATAAGACCAGGCAAAGATCTAAACGTAGTTACGCAGCATCTGAATCAACCGTTGCTTAACACTAGACTCAAGATTTGCACCGATCTTGACCTCTTTCTTGTCAGCCTTTTTGCCCAGATTCACTGATTCCACCGGCTCTTCATGCGGCTGTATGGCCCTCTCTTCCTGAAGTAACAGTCTAGCAAGTTCACCAGGAACTTTGCAATCATCTTCACCTTCGTCATCAGCTAAGTTGATCAGACATTTGAAGTCATAACCGGCAGTAGCAAAGTCGTTATCAGTGGGATCTAGAGTGGATATAGACCTGTATATGTGAGTGTATGTAAAATAGCTGTTTTGTAAGATAAAAAAGAAAAACAAGGAGCGCAAAATTTGAAATGCAAGAAAACATCCAATGCTTTTATTAATGATATATGAAAATTACACACATAAAGCCCTCACAAACAAAGCCACAGTGTCTCGGTTAAGGCACTGGGCCGTAAAGTTTTAAAGATTGTCTGTTACAAACAAAAGTCTCATTACTGGGTAATAAAATAAACTGAGACGAAGTCCTTTACCGTCCAATTGCTTAGTCCGCCATCGGTAGTCGAGTAGATCCAACTATCAATATCATACTCTTCATCTTCTTCTTCAATGGCATTCACTCCTGAATTGCTGATAAACAGGGGAGGTCCTCCGATCCGCGCACGCCGAACAGCCCTTTGAGCTTCTGCAGTGAAACCCAAACCAAACTTGTTAGTCTTATGTGCAAAGTCAAGGAGTTGGCCCCAATTTGCACACCTACCTTTCTCAACAACAGCCCGGGCATCCTTGAGGGAAGCCATCTTCATTGGAGGATCTTCAGTAACAGTTTCGGTTAAGGCCAACATCTGGGGGACTTCTTCAAAATGTTGAAACGGGGTCTCAATGAACTCCCCATCCATCTCCACATATCGGAACGAATTGAGGTGGCTCACCATTTACTCCTCTTCTCCTCGTACCCTAACAATTTTCCCTTTCACTGGGTATTTCAGCATCTGGTGGAGCGTAGAAGTTACTGCCCCTACTCTGTGGATCCACGGGCGACCCAGCAAATAAGAATAAGATGGCCGAATGTCTATCACATAGAATGTAGACACGAATATCTGAGAACCAACCTTAACCAGAATATCCACTTCTCCATGTACCATCCTCTTGGACCCATCAAAGGCCCTAACTACAATGTTACTCGGCTTCAGCACCAACCCTTCACGGTCTAACCGGTCTAACGCCTTCTTGGGTAAAACATTCAACGAGGACCCAGTATCCACCAACACATGAGCTAGAGTAGTGCCCCTGCATTCAATGGAGACATGCAGGGCGTCATTGTGATTATTCCCCTTGGCGGTCAAATCTGCGTCAGAAAAACCCAACCCGTTATCTACTGTCAGACTAGCCACACAATATTTAAACTGGTCAGCGAATGTTTCTTGTGGCACGTGCGCAGTCTTCAGGAAAGCAATCAGAGCCATAGCATGGGCCTCTGAGCATAACAATAAGGACAACATAGATATCTTCGACGGGGTTTACCCCAGCTGTTCGACTATGTTGTATTCGCTCTTTTTGATGATCTTTAAAATCTCCTCTATCTCCTATCTAGAGGCTTCAACAGTAATCTTCTTCGGTGCCTCCGTCCGGGCAGGCTCATCGGTGGTCCCTTTGACCCGAGTATCGGATGACTCGGTAACAGGGGTAAGAATTGGAACATGAACAGGGACAGTAGCAGGTGTACTGGCGGGTGTAATAACAACAGTCTTCCGAACAGTTAGTGGAGAGATGTCAGGGGAGAAAAGTCTTCCGCTTCGGGTGACTTTACTAGATCCAACAATATTGCTGACGTCAGTATCAACCTCTTCAGTACTCAAGTCTTGTTTAACCCTGTGATAATACACGTCAGCCCCGTAGTGCCATGGGACAACTTTATCTGATGTATATGGGATAGGCCCAGGAACAGTAATAATCAAGGGAGCGATTCTCGGAACATATGTAATTCTAACAGGATTTCTCGAGGAAGCCTTAGAAGAATTGTCGAAAATGGTGATTATAGCAACTTCTTCAACAGGAACCAAAGGAAAAAAAGTCTTCTCAAACAGAATTTCTTTATTATCCATCAGGCATTGGATACCTGACTTCAAAAGATTGCAACCAGTAGGTAGGAAGGAGCACAAATGGCAACCTTCGCCACAGCCCGGAAATAAACCGGCTAATAGAAGGTTCTTCTTTACAGTCATCAATGGAGTAGCAATGTCTTTTACAGAAACCACAAACGAGTCGTCATCTACGACATTCACTTCATGCTTGGGCATAGGAGCAATCACAACATTAGTCTTTTCAGGTGCTTCGAACTCAATCTCCTTAGCATTAATCAAATCCTGTACCTTATTCTTCAGAACCCAACAATCATTCGTATCCTGCCCCGGGCTATCGGAGTGAAAAGCACAGCGGACGTTCAGATTATACAGCGGTGATGTTGTATTGGGATTCTTCGGGGCTTCCTTCGGAATCACCAAGTTGGTCTTTAACAACTGCGGCAGAATCTAGGACAGGGTCATACTAAGCCGAGTGAATTGTCTTCGCGGCCTCTCGGCTCTTGGTTAATTGTTGCATTGTGGGGAAACAACAGGTCTTGATATAACAACCGCATTGACTGCTTGGCAGCGCTCAAGTCTATTATGGCTCTTTGAACTGTAAACAGCATTGTATTCCTTCTTAAAAGGCTTCTTTTCGGTACTTGATGAAGCACCCTTCTGTATCTTACCACTCTTGATACCGGCCTCAACTCTTTCCCCGGTCATAATCAGCTCAATAAACCCGGACGATGAACTTCCAATCAGATGTTTAAAATATGGACCAGACAGGGTCCCCAGAAACATATCCACTAACTCCCTGTCAGCCAGTGGGGGTTGTACTCTTCCAGCAAGGTCCCTCCATTTATGAGCGTAGTCTTTGAAACCTTCGCTCTCACCCATAGACATACCCTGGAGTTGGGTACGCGTGGGAGCGAGGTCGGCATTGTATTGGTACTGCTTGTAAAAAGTAGCAGCAAGGTCTTCCCAATTACGGATACTAACTCCTTCCAGCTGGTAAAACCATTCAAGTTGAGTCCCTGAAAGACTATCTTGAAAGAAATGGATCCAGAGGTTCTTGTCAGCGGTGTATGGTTGAATCTTCCTAACATACAAGCGGAGGTGCAGTTTTGGGCAAGAAACCCCGTCGTATTTAGCAAAGATTGGTGCTTTAAACTTGTGGGAAATCACCACCCCAGATGACAAACCTAAATCTCTAAAGTCCAAACCAGGGACCTTCTGAACTTCCATCGCGCTCAACCGGTCTTCGAGTTGCTTATACCTATCCTTAGCCGGAGGATACTGGTCTTTGTTAAAGTCAGTCTCGTTGTTAGAAACCATAGGGCTAGGAGCCCTCCTTTCTTCCTAATTCTCTCCCCCTCCAGATGAGTGAGTCAAATCAACCTCTTCTCGCAAATTGTTTCCAAATCTGCGACCCATATTCAGTAGGACCGTTTTCTTCTTATTTTTCTTCTTATCTTTCAAGATAAGAGTCTTCAGATCTTGCTGACCCTTAGCCAAGTTCATGAACATTTCCTGGAACTGAGCGTTTTGAGCTTGCAGAGCCTTGATAGCTTGATCAGTTGATGTTTCAGAAGACATGATGTGCTAAAATAAGCAGCGAAGAAGATAAGAGACCTGTAATGGGTACCTGTGATGAGGTGCATGGAATGAAATGCATATGATATGATTTCAAAGACGTCAAGAGATTCAAATTCGTAAACCAAAATGAAACACACTTTTATTAGATAAACTTGAAACAATGTTTGACAAATGCCCTTAAGGCGTTACAAAAAGAAATACTAAAAAGTAAATCAAAACTAGAAATAACAAAAGACATCAGCGCTCCCATGGTCGTTTTCCTCCTGTGCTGACATTGTCATTGAGGACCTTCTCATTCTCCAGCTGCCTTATAAGCTTTAGGATCTTTCGCTTCTGCTCGTGATACTTTTCTCTGTAAGTATCCCGCTCTTCTCTCAACTGCATCCAAGACCTTTTTAATGCCCCAATGTCAGTAGGCATGTGTGGGTGGAGGATGGTAGGTGGAACCCCTTCTTCATCAGCACTCTCAACAATTACTGGTAAGACAGCTTCGTACGGTATTCCCGGCTTTTGGGCACGGATTCAAACCCATCGGAGATACGGTTCTATCGGAAGAGAGGTCTTCATCCCTAATTCGTGCGGATCAGACATGTGTACCCTATTCCAAGCTCGTATGAACCTGAGACGATGCTCCTCACTATCCCCTTGGAAGTCAAATATAATGCTCGACATTAGCAACTCATGAGGTCCGTCCCTCCTAGCTCGCCCAAACTGACGTAAGGCCAAACAAGGATTATAGGTAATCCCTCCTCGAATTCCAAGTAGTGGAACATTGGGGTACTCCCCACAGCGATCAATAATAGCTACTTCTTCCATGTCTTTAGTGCTCCAGATAATGTCAGTTTGGGCAAGAGACATAATTCTGTAGGCCCAAACCATGCCTTCCTTGTTCTTCAAAACAGATTTGGGGAGGTGAGAAATAAACCACCTCGCCAGCAATGGTGCACAACACATAAGGGTTCCCTGTTTCCGAGCAGTACGGGCATAAAGAGAGTGCAGAATGTCACCCAAGAGAGTGGGCACAGGATTACGGGACATGAAAATCTTCACTGCATTCACGTCGACGAAAGAATCTGAGTTAGGAAACAACACCAAACCATAATGAGAAGAGCCAGGATATCCTCGAACGCTTGAAAATCCAAACTGTCCCAAAATTGATTAGCCCGATCAACCAAGAACTTAGCCAAGAATCCCTTTGTCCCACTTCGAGTCTCCCAGTTAGACACTACCTCAGCCTTTGTCAGATGGATGGCTGAAGCAATCTCTTCCGGCCTAAGGGCTTTCTCCCAAGCTGTAAATGGCGTCTGCTCTAGAATAGAAATACCAAGCAGATCAGAGAACTCCTCCAGAGTAGGGACCAACTGATAGTCCGGGAAAGTGAAGCAGTGGTATAATGGATCAAAGAACTGGCACAAAACACTCATCATCTGTTCATCCAATCTGGAAGTAACCAAACCAAGGAGGTGACCATGTCTTCTGATAAAGGAGGAAGTGTCAGGAACCTTTGCAACCAAATCTTTAAGCTGAGTAGGAATTTGTACAAAGCTGATCCGAATAGTGTTTCTACGCATAGAGGCCATGACCTACAAAACAGAACAAAGATGAATCCCCTCTGTCTTTGAAATGGGTTAGTCTGATGCAAGATGCATGCAATGTCATGATGCATGATGTCATGATAGAAACACACCACAAGTATTCACAGATAGCAAACATGGTAAGGGCAAACAAGCCACACAGTAGCCCTTAGATTTCAGGCTGGCAAGGAGTTTAGGTATTACCCTCTTTCAGTTTAGTTGGTTCAAACCTGTCCTAGTAATAGTAACCGGGTTCTAGAGGATCTCAATATCACTGACCACCCTCAATCAGTCATAATTCCAGTTTGGCAACCTTTTTCTTGCGGCCGGAATCATCGCGAGAGTTTGGTCTCAATGAGTGTAGCATACTGATACTGTTCTATGGCCAAGTTGGTCAATTATAGGTTCTAAGGTCAGTTGGTGCTTAATGACCCCTTAGAAGACCCATATTCTCCTTGTTCCACTACAAGGGATATCAGTACAAACTAAAGTTCCACACCAACGTAGCTACTGCTTCAACTGTATCGCTCTACGTCGTACAGTTCCCTCACAGTTTATTGCTACTTACCTAAAAGGTATCCCCAGATCCGGGTTAGGATCTATAGTAACTCCGATTCAAACCCACAAAGATAAAGCGTACAAATCAAGCAATTGAAAACATTATGATGAACTAATCCTAAGGTACACCCCACTTAAAATATCCCCAGCAGAGTCGCCAGTTCTGTGATACGGTGGGAAGAACTGACTGTTTTTGGAATGCTGGTTTACATTTTGCGTTTGTTTTTGCAAAATGTCGCGGTAAGCAAGAGTCGCCACTGACTTTTATTTTATCCAACAAGGAGAGGAAAAAAGCACAGGAAAATTCCTTTTTCGAGATTTTCTGAGTACGGGGGGTAGATTATAGAAAGGGAAGGTATTAGCACCCTTTCTATCCGTAGTTATCTACGACCTCTTAGGTACTTGCTCATCATTTTCAAAATTGTTTTATTTGTGCTTGTGTGCTTTGAAAAGTTTTTGTTTTGACTTTGATTTAACTCTTGCGTCTGTCTTCAAGAGTGTAATGAAATGTTTTTGAAAACTTTGTTTGTAAAAGAGTGTAAGTGTGGAAAAGAAGTTTTTTGTTTTGGATGAGAAAGTATCTAAGAACTATCTACCTACTCAAAAAAGTAATCGTTCTATACTAATTTCTTTTAGACAATGCTATCCCACTATTAATGAGTAGGTAACACCGTCGTTGGAGTTTGAGGGTCAATTCGAATAAGGGACATACGGTCACTAAAGAAATGATAGGACGCCTTAGCGGTAACCCTAATGTCTTAGATCATTTGTTTAAGGCAACAATATCCAAGGCAACCATTTCGAGGCAACTATGATCTTTTAGACAAGAGGACGACCTCTAAAACGACCTATACTCAATGACCGTGTACGAAGGCAACCAAGTGGGGTGTACCCTAAGAGTGTGCATGTGCGAGTGTGTTGATTTCAGTTATTTTCATCTTTGCACATGTTAAGGGTGATCTAATTTGATTTTAGATTAAGCATTCATTCTTGTCATGTAAACCCTATTATCAAACATCTAATAGTTGTAATTTGCATAATTAAAATGCGGAAATTAAAACTAATTATTACAAGGCGTCGGGTATTTACATCGCCAAAAGCAACCCTTTGAAAATAAAATAAAGCGGTAAAATAAATAAATGTCCTAATTAATTATTACATACCGGAAGAAGATATATTAATTGGATAAAGAAAAATAAAGCGCGACGCAAAATTAAATCGGATGCGAAATTAGGGTTTTGACCCTTTTTTTATAAGAAAATGGTTTTTTTTTTTGTTTTTATTTAAGAAAAGAAATTAATCCTAAAATTAAATACTAAATTAATTAATTAAATGGAAAAAATAATTAATGACATGTTTTTTGAGTTTTTGTTAATTTAAGAAAGAAATTAAAATAATTAAATTAGAGTTAAAACCTAATGATTTCTAATTAATTTTAAATATTTACAAAATAAATTAAAGTTATTCTAGAATTAAAAACCTAATTAATTAATTAAAATTTATTAAAGAAAAATAAAGTTCTGAATTTCAATTGGACAAAATGTATTTTTTGTGATTTTTTGATAAAAAAAGAAAATTTATTTATTGGTTAATGATTAAAATAAATAAATAAAATAAATAAATGAAATAAACAAAATAATAGAAAAGTAAGAAAGTGGGCCTGATTTTGGGTGTGTAGGAAGCAAATTCGCTGGCCCATTAAGGCTGATCCATGTGACTTTTTCTGATCCAGTGCTCATGCGTTGACTAGCCTTTTAGTGCACCCTTGATGCTGACCACCAGATATGGCCATCTGGCCATCTGGCGTATTGATTGGTGAGGGAGTATGATGATCATCAAGCTGGCATGTGCACTGGATTATCTGCAAGAAAACGTTATTGAGAAAATAGGGGGACCTGGGATTCGAACCCAGGTCCTGAAGGGGATATACACGATATGCCTGCCACTACACCACTTGGCTTCAATTGTTAATACGGTACAAATAAATTATAATATAATAAAACAAGTTTCATTGGGTAAATATAAAAAAAAGCGCGCCAGATTTGAATGGACTAATGGGGGCGTGACACGCATTGTCCATGTCCTCTAGACCGTGGCTAAAAGTCACAACATCTATACCTACAGACAAATGTTTGTCGCTATAGACAGAGGCTCCTCCCAAATCTCCCACAGGCCATGGAAACGCATTCTAAAACCATGGTTGAGTTCGTCTCAACCTGCTGATCACAACCATAGCCATTATCATGGCCAATTTTTCCTGAAACAAAAAGCCCTAAAAACGAACAACAAACCCTAGCAATGGTGATTTGTGATATAGGTTAGATAAATGAAATTGGTTAATGTAAAAAGCTTGCAAATGGCATGGTGATCACAAATATGCAATTATTTCATGTTAACAATGCCTAATTTCTGAAATACGAAATCAAGAACAGGGCTGCCTCGTGAGCGACTTACACTGCTTGGAAGGGTCTGAAAATGCGTGATTTTGATTGGTCTCGCTTGTGGAGATGGCCAGGAAACAATTGAGATACTTGCCAAGTCCCAAGGATGCCTCTATGACTGATTTCGATCTCAAGCTTTTTCTTGTTTTTTGCAAATTTCGTTCTACCTCAAGAACTGATCTCTAACCCCTAAAATTGTCTGCCTCGCCTCCTTATGTATTGTACAATACATTAGGGTTGTTTTTACTGTCTAAATCTTCATCTATCAATGCTTGAATATTTTATTTGATCTTCTTTTACAAACTTCCAATTTTGGCCTAAATCCAATCTCCTTGTGCATAATGACCTTGATACGAGTTTGATTGCAGTGCTAGCTGTAGTTGGAGCCTGAAATGATCACAAGCTCTTTAGTTTTCAATGTTTTTGATTTTATTTGATTTTATTTGATTTAAAGTGAATTAATTCAAATAAAGACCAAATTAAATAATAAAAATATGATATGGACACATGGCCAAGGCTGGAGCACGTGGACCATAATGCAAACTCAAAACAAGTGAAAAAGAATGGGCCCATTTGGCAAAATTTGAAGTTTTGGGGATAGTTGACTTTTGGCAATTTTGCAAAAAAGTCCAACTTCAACAATGCATAACTTCCTCAATTTTGAACTTTTGGAGGTTTTCTTGGACTTTTTAGAAATCTTGAGATGTCCTCTAATCAACCCTTTTTGTCGCATCTCATTTTGATATTCCATGCTCAAGTTAGAAGCTTTGAAAAAAAAGGTGTTTTTATTGACTTTCAAAAATGACCTATAATGTCAAAATTCATAACTTCTTGTGAGTGCATATTTTGATCTTAGGTTATGAATATGGATTGTAGGGAATTGCATCCTATTAAAAATGAGCTTTGGATGGTTCATTTCTCATAAAGTATGAGAAAGTTATGCTTGGTCAAAGTTGAGTTGACTTTTCCTACAAAACCCTAATTTAGCAACTTTTGAATCTTGATGAATTTTGAGCAATCCGTGATGAATCATGGTCATCCCTTGATCAAATTATGAAATATCCTTCAAAATGAGGATGTTGACAAAAAATCTTGAAGTTTGATTGTATATAGGTCACAGTTGACTTTTGCCCTAGCACAGTCGATTTTTGGACCTTTTGAGAAATTGAATGAGCAAAATTCCTCTGCAAGGCTTGAAACTTGTCATGGATGATCTTGACAACATATTAGGACATTGGTGAGCACTTGGGGTCACTTGGACTCAAGGATCTTGATGCAACACAAAACCCTAATTTGAGTAGACTGCCTTAGGAGAGAGCTTGTCTGGCTAACCCTTGGACTACTTTGAGCAATTTGGAGATCTTTCTTGCAATGTTTTGAGAAATATGGGAGGGAAAATTTTGGGGTACAACACCCGCCTTATAAGAATAGAAAGATGGAAGATGATCTTAACCGAGTACGACATCCAATACACAACCCAAAAAGCAATCAAGGGGAGTGTATTGGCGGGTCATTTGGTGCATCAGGCCGTGGATGACTACCAGTCCATGAATTTCGAGTTCCCAGATGAGAATATCATGTTGGTAACCGACTACGAAGAGCCTGGACCGAATGAAGGACCCGAGGAGGGATCCCGATTGTCTATGCATTTTGATGGAGCCTCGAACACATTGGGTAATGGCATTGACGCTGTAATTATATCTCCTGAGGGCTGTCATACTCCGCTCACCGCCCGATTATATTTTAACTGCACCAACAACATGGAAGAGTATGAAGCATGTATCATGGGTCTTCGAGTTTCTATTGACCTGAGGATTGAGTTCTTGAGTGTATTCGGAGATTCCGCTCTGGTAATAAGTCAGATCAAAGGCGAGTGGGATACGAAGCACCCGAATCTCATTCCTTACCGAGAATATGTACTGACCTTGCTCCCACACTTTGAGGAGATAACCTTTGAACATTTCCCACGAGAATAGAACCAGTTGGCGGACGCGCTAGCTACCATGTCTTCTATGTTCAAAGTTAGGTGGGACAATGAAGCTCCCCAGATTACCATTGAGAGGTTGGATGAACCCGCACACTGCTGTGAGATTAACACTGAAGAAGTGACAGACAAACCCTGGTTTCACGAGGTAAAAAGGTATCTTGAGGCTCAAGAATACACGGAGGGGGAATCTTTTAATGATAAGAAGTTTCTGAGAAGGTTCGCTACAAAGTTCTTCATCAGTAATGGAATCCTCTATAAGCGTAACCATGATTCAACCTTACTATTGTGTGTAGACAAGAGCGAGGCAAAAAGGATCATGGCAGAGTTACATGAAGGTACTTTCGGAACCCATTCTAGTGGAAACACCATGGCTAAGAAGATCCTATGGCCAGGATACTACTGGTCCACTATGGAAGCCGATTGTTATCAGCACTCTCGAACCTGTCATAAGTGCCAAATTTACGCTGATAAGGTGCATGTGCCTCCAGTTCCTTTGAACGTCCTGACAGCTCCTTGGCCCTTTGCGATATGGGGCATCGACATGATCGGCGAGATTAGATCTAATGCATCTAACGGGCATCGTTTCATCCTAGTAGCCATTGATTATTTCACGAAGTGGGTTGAGGCAGCCTCTTTTGCTACTCTGACCAAGAACGTCGTGGCACGATTCATCTGACACAATCTGATCTGTTGATATGGGAGAATTATTACTGACAATGGTACAAATCTCAATAACACAATGATCACCAAGATCTGCAAACAGTTCAAGATTCAGTATCATAACTCTTCTCCCTACCGGCCGAAGATGAATGGGGCTGTTGAAGCAGCTAACAAGAACATCAAAAAAATTGTCCAGAAGATGACGGTGACATACAAAGACTGGCATGATATGTTACCATTCGCTCTTCATGGATAATGTACCTCAGCATGGACTTCGACAGGGGCAACACCTTATTCTTTGGTGTATGGCATGGAGGCAGTCCTACCCATAGAGGTCTAGATACCCTCTCTCAGGATTATGAAGGATGCGGGTTTGGACGAGGACGACTGGATCCAAACCCGACTTGATCAGCTAAATATAATCGATGAAAAGAGACTTACTGCTATCTGTCATGGTCAGACGTATCAAAAGCGAATGATCAAGGCTTTTAACAAGAAATTCAGACGTCAAGAATATCAAGTCAGGGATCTAGTGATCAAAAGCATCATACTACCGCAAGGTGATCCCAGGGGAAAATGGACCCCCATATACGAAGGGCCATTTGTGGTTAAGAACATTTTCTCGGGAGGAGCTATGATTCTAACCACCATGGATGGTGACGACCTTCCTCACCCCATCAATGCAGACATAATGAAAAGATACTACACATAATCAAAGAACCGCTAGGTTGACTGGCCTAGGCAAAAATAAGGGCTTCCCGGCGAACCAAAAGGGTTCGGGAAAAAGTAAGGGATGAAAATGAAAAAACTGTACACTCGGCAAGTCGAAAACCTGAAAAGGTGACTTGGGTAAAAAAGGGTATCCCGGTGGACTGAAAACCCGAAAGGGCGGTCCAGGCAAAAATTAGGGATCGAAGTGTAACACTATGTCTCATTGGATCATTTTGCAACCAGACTTCGGTATCAACTATCAAGCTCGGACAACGCCAATCAATCTGATCAACCTTCGGCCAAGTAGCAAGGTGATGAGACGCTTGAAGATATAAAGGCAATAGCAGAGTTGGAACCCAATGGGGTTGTTTCACATAGCTGTTTTTTATTTCTTTTACACAAATTGTAATGTCTTTCGGCGGTGTTCTCTTACTAGGACGTCAGCCTCTTTGTACAAAAAGCCTATTACAGGCCAACTTCAAAGTCAATACAATTCATTTTCACAAGAAATTTCAATTTGTTTTTCTTTTTCTGTTATGTTTTGCAAGGACGTCCAATGATTCATTTTTGATATATGCATTTGGAAATAATGGCTGCTCATAAATATTTACACAAGAAACAAAAGACGATTACTCGTAATGCCAAAAACAGGGAAAACAAGAAGTGCCCAAACCTTACAGTTACTTTGCCCATCAGGTACCGGGGTAGAGCCAGCTTGAGAACATGAGTAGTGGTACATATACTCCCCACAAAGTAAAAAGTATCCAAAGACAGTGATGTTAGCTTTCCCAAACAGGACATAACTCTCCCCAGCTGAGGTTCACAATCGCGAGTGAGTTAGTAAATTTTTCCCATAACAGAGTTTATTTCTCTCACAAGCAAAAATTCAATCTCCAACAGAATTCATTATCACCAGCAACGAAAATTCATCCTCAGCTGAGTTTATTTCTCCAAATCAACAGATCTATCAACAAAGTATCTCCTCTCCAACAAAGTTATTCCCCGTAGAGTTATCCTCAGACAGGGTCTCTTCCGGCAGAATATTCACTAGCCGAATGGATGTGAATCCCCAGTTAGTCATCTTTGTTCACCATCCCCAACAGAAGTAGAGGAACTATGGTTTTTTACAGCAGTCAAGAATACCATTTCTCATATTCTCTAAACCGCAGTCAAGGGTTTATTTTCCCGGACTCAGATTATTACGTTAGCATTTCATGTTCATACATCATGACATGTGCATACATTGCGTGTAACATAATCTTAGTTATTTTGAGAACCTCATCATAATGCATCTCATGCATCACACGTACCTAACCGCGTATTTCTTTCACGGAAAGACAGTTATTATCAACAATTTCCAGCAGGTCCATGATCAACACTCGAAGCTAAACAGAGTAATCATCGGTGCAACAAAAGTAACCTTACCCAGGTTCCTCCTGAAGTTTTACACAAATTTATAACCTTACCCCGGTTCATTCTGAAGTTTTACACGAATTTATCACCAAGCAACCTTACCCAGGTTCCTTCTCAAACCCTACTATCCAAGCTTGCCTCTCGAAGTAACCCTACGACCCAGGTTCCTTTTCACATCCCTATTATCCAGGCTTTCATATCGAAGTAACCCTACTACCCAAGTTCCTTCTCACAGCCCTACTCTCCAGACTTGCCTCTCAAAGTAACCCTACTACCCAGGTTCCTTCTCACATCCCTACTATCCAGGATTTCATATCGAAGTAACCCTACTACCCAGGTTCCTTCTCACAGCCTTACCATCCAGGCTTTCATATCGAAGTAACCCTACTATTCAGGTTTCTTCTCAAAGCCCTACTATCCAGGCTTTCATATTGAAGTAACCCTACTATTCAGGTTCCTTCTCACAGCCCTACTATCCAGGCTTTCATCTCGAAGTAACCCTATGACCCAGTTTCCTTCTCACATCCCTACTATCCAGGCTTTCATATCGAAGTAACTTTACTACCCAGGTTCCTTCTCACATCCCTACTATTCAGGCTTGCATCTCGAAGTAACCCTACGACCCAAGTTTCTTCTCACAACCCTACTATCCAGGTTTTCATCTTGAAGTAACCCTACTATCCAGGTTCCTTCTCACAACCCTACTATCCAGGCTTTCATCTCGAAGTAACCCTACGACCCAGGTTCCTTCTCACATCCCTACTATCCAGGCTTTCATGTCGAAATAACCATACTATCTAGGTTCCTTCTCAAGACCTACTATCCAAGCTTTCATCTCTAAGTAACCCTACTGTTCAGGTTCCTTCTCACAGCCCTACTATCCATACTTTCATGTCGAAGTAACCCTACTATCCAGGTTCCTTATCATGCCCTACTATCTAGGCTTTCATCTCGAAGTAACCCTACTATCCAGGTTCCTTCTCACAGCCCTACTATCCAGGCTTTCATATCGAAGTAACCCTACTATCCAGGTTCCTTCTCAAGCCCAACTATACAGGCTTTCATGTCCAAGTAACCCCACTATCCAGGTTCATTCTCATAACCCTACTATCCAGGTTCTTCCTCTCTTATCCCCAGACAGCAGCCCACAACACTGTGATACCGGGACCCGATCAAACATGATTGGTTTCACATCTCTCCAGTAATTCGCAGTGCAGCATATACCCCGACCAGACACGCAGTTCATTTCTGCTTCCCCAAACCAGAGTTATTCCCCAGTAGAGTAACGGACAACTAAAGCTCCTAAAACTCTATTTCTCCCAAGTCAGAGACCAACATTCCCCAGCGAAGTCCTCCTCAACAACAAGTATACGGGTTCTTGCAAAGGAATATCTTATGCGATCGATACCTCTTCAGATGGAATCTTTAAACCCATCCCCGACAATATTCAATCCTCACCTTCCAAATGGCGTCTGTAAGCCCATTCCCGATAGCTCCCATCAGTACCACTTCATGCGAGTGCAAATTTATGGGCACTCTAGTGATCAATCCTCTTCCACCTTCAGATCACGAAAGGCAGACGAGCCAATCTACATCCTCAGGTTTAAGAAGATTGAACAGGGGTAGCTGTTGTACCCCAAAATTTTCCCTCTCATTTTACTTAACAAATATCAAGTGAGGTCCCCAATTTGTTCAAGGTTGCCCAAGAGTTGACCAGACAAACTCTCTTCTAAGGCAGTATACTTCAAATTAGGGTTTCCCTCTTCATCAAGATGTGTGAACCACAAAGGACTCAAATTCTCACCATTGCCCTAATATGTTCTCAAGATCATCCATGTAAAGTTTCAAGCCTTGCAGAAGAAGTTTGCCCAGTCAACTGCTCAGATGCTTGGAAAATCAATTGTACTAGGTCAAAAGTCAACTGTGGCCCACATACAGTAAAACTTCAAGATTTTTGGTAAACATCCTCATTTTGAAGTAATATCCATCATTTGATCAAGGGTTGATCATGATTCCTAAAGAATTGCTCACAATTCATCAAAACCCAAAAGTTGCTAAATTAGGGTTTTACAAGAAAAGTTAACTCAACTTTGACCAAGCATAACTTTCTCATACTTTATCAGAAATGACCCATCCAAAGCTCATTTTGAGGAGGATGAATTCCATACAATTCATCTTCATCTCCCGAGTCCAGAATATGCACTCATAAAAATATATGAATTTTGACATTATAGGTCCTTTTGAAAAGTCAACAAAAACACATTTTGGATCAAAACTTCATACATGAACATGGAAGACTCAACTGAGATGAGACTAAAAGGGTTGTTTAGAGGACATCCTAAGCTTTCTAAAAAGTCCAAGAACACCTCTCTATGGTCAAAATTGAGAGAGTTATGCATTGGCTAAGTTGACCATTTTTGCAAAATTTCCAAAAGTCAAATGTGCTCAAATTTGCATTTTTTGCTAAATGGGCCCAACTTTTTATGCTTGCACCTCAAGTATAATGTGGTCCACGACTCAAATGTTCATTCACCCATTATGTGCTTAATTTTCAATTTATTTTTATTTTTCATTAGTTAAAAAGTGAATTAAATCAAATAAATGATGAAAATTAACAAAGATACGATTTGATTTGTTTTTTTTTGACAGATTGACAATCAAGATATGCTGAGTTAACAAGATCAAATCTAATTAAGGTAAATTGGTACAAGAAAGGCATGATTTGACTCAAAATAGCAACATATCATATAGCTTGCAAATCAAATCAAATCTTGGATAAATGCAAAGATTTAGTCCAAGTTTGTTAACCTAATTCACTCTATGTTATATAATGAACAATTCCAGATCAAAATACAGGGGTTAGAGTCGTGAAAGGAGGCAGAGCAAAGTCACAAAATTCAAAGAAAAGTGTGAATTGGTTTTCACTCCATAGGCCATCTCAAGCCATCCTAGCTATTTCAATCCATTTCCGGACCTTCCCAGAAGCCAATTGGATTAGTTGCAAGGCTTGAAGCACCCAGAAACACCAACTGTAACTCTCATGGTTTGTGTTTTTTTCAGAATCGGTTATCCCAATTCTTGCATCATTAGCAATTTTAATTGTCATATTTGTGATTATCATCATGTTTGCAAGCTAACTGCATTATTTAATTTTGTTTTTGAAGCATGTACACGATGTTGCCATTGCTAGGGTTTTTGTGTTATTTTTAGGGTCTTTTTGTACAGGAACAATTGGGCTTTGAATCAGGTACCATGATGCTCGTGAGGATGAGACGAGTTGATTGGTACCATTACCTTTTATTTATCTTGCGTGTACAACATTTTTGAAATGTGCAGGGTTATACCTACAGTGGATGTCTGTAGGTAAAAGTCCATTCGTCTAAAATGAAGGAGAAGGGAAGAAGATGATGCGTGTCAAAGCGTGATTAGTCCATTCAAATTTCGCGCGTTTGGGGCTGGCAGAATATTTAAATTGGCTTTTGGTCTTATTTGTTTATTATGCTTACAAGTTAACAATCTAGCGCAAATGGTTGGAGGGAATGCCTTTGATGCACACGCCCTGGGTTCGATCCCAGGCGTGTGCATTTTATTATTTTCTTGATTGTTTCAGGCGAATCCAATGCAATACATCATCATACGCCTTCTATACACCCTCAGTACCTGGCCACTGGATGTCCATCTAGTCAGATCCAACGTGCCAGCAATGAAGGTCCATGGTATTCCTCAAAGTCAACGATGCACCAGATCCAAGGTTAACCAGGCCTAGAGGCTTAATGGGCCAAGGATTTCAGTTCCTCAACCCCCAGCATTGCTATTCAATACAGGCCCATTCCTAAGTTTTTTTCTTATTTTATTCTTTGCAATTTGTTTATTTATTTTATTTTTAAAAAATCTATTTTTTTCCATAAATCACAAAATCAAGAATTCACAAATTTAGGATTAGTTTTTATTATCAAATTTAATCTTTTAATTAATTAGCTTATTTTAATTTAGGGTAACTTTAACTTATTTTTTATAATAAAAACCAATTAGAAAATTAGGTTAACTCTTGATATAATTTTTCTCTTTTTCTCAAATAAAACAAAAATACAAAAAATAGGTTGTTTAGAATTAATTAATTTATTTTCCTAAATTAACATTAATTAGAACTTAGGATTTTCTTTGCAATTTAATTATTCATTATTTTCTCAAATAACAAAACATGATAAAAAAACATTTTTTCTTTAATCAATCACCAGTAGGATTAGTCAAATGGTCAAAACCCTAATCACCTCGCATTTAACTTACCGCGCGTATTTAATTCTTTTATTATTTTTGTAACTGTTTTGAGGATGTAATAGTTTTAATTAGGGTTTTTACTTATCGCGTTTCCCTGATTTTTGGTTATGTAATTAATCCCCCTCCCCGAAGCCATATAATAGTTAGGTTTTATATTTTCGCACTTTTAAATTTCCGCAATTATTAACTGTTAGATGAATGCTAATAGGATTGTATGGCAAAAATGCATGACAAAATTAAAATGGTTAAAAAACCCTAATGTGCAAAGATAATAAACTGAAAATAAATCACTCGCACATATTCACTCTTAGGGTATACTCTCACTTCGGTTGCCTTCGGTAAACGATCATTAAGTATAGGGTGTCTTAGTGGTTGCCCTCCATTCTAAAAGATCAAATTGTCCCATTCGAATGTTGTCTCAGAAATGTTGCCTCGAAAATGTTGCCTCGAAAATGTTGCCTCGAAAATGTTATCTCGAAAAGATCTTAAGACTCTAGGGATACTACTAAGGTGTCCTAAGATTGCTTTAGTGACCATACGTCCCTTTCAAATTGACCCTTACAACTCCAGCGACGGTGCTACCTATTTCTCAATAGTAGGATAGCGCTGTCTAAAGGAAACAGGAATAGAAATGATCTTTTTTTCGAGTAGGTAGATGCTAGTAGGTACTTGCTCAAACAAACTTTTCACACCAACACCTTTCAAACAATTTTCAAAACACCTTCGTCACATCCTTGAGGACTGATACAAGGGTTATCACAAAGTAAAACTTTTTCAAAACAAGCACACAAACACAAGCAATTCAAAAATGAGCAAGTATCTAAGAGCCCATAGAAAACCATGGATAGAAAGGGTGCTAACACCTTCCCTTTCTATAATCTACCCCCCGTACTCAGAGTATCTCGAAAAAGGATTTTTTCTGTACTTTTTTCCTTTCCGATTGGATAAAATAAAAGTCGGTGGCGACTCTTGCTTACCGCGACATTTTGCAAATAAAAAACGCAAAACGCAAACCAGTATTAAACAGTCGGTTCTGCCACCGTATCACACTTCCCAATCACTTCCATTTGTATTCCAATAGCCGTGTCCACCAAGATCACTAGAACTGCTCGCGTCATTGTATTCACCTCCATCAAACTCACAATCTTCATCCGTATGTTCATCGTCGTATTCACCTCCGTCAAATTCACCATCTTCATCCACATCTTCATCAACGTATTCAACTTCATCAAACTCAGAATCTTTATCAACAACTCTGTTGTCATGTTCGACAATATCCAAGCATCCATCCCTAAAAAAATTTAGTTCACCATCAATGTTAGCTTGCATTACTTCATGCCCAATAACGTCACCACCATCCATCTTCAATTCAATGTCTGTGAGTTACCTTTTTTGATTCACGAAAACTTGCTTCAGACCCAAATTGAAAATGGAAGAGGATAACAAATGGAAGAAATGAAGAAGAAATCAGAAGGGAAGACAAACGAAAATGACGAAGGACAATGGTTTCAGAAAATGGCAGAAATGTGAGATGGGAGACATCAGGTGAGAGAAAGATGTCAAGGGATGGTGGTGATATTGTGTGTGATAATACAGTGAGTGATACTATAGACACCCAATCCAACAACTCATATTCATTTACAAAGAAGAAAAAAAAGGCCTCTACAATGCGAGACCTATTGTAGTCGCGCACAGGAGACAACCCCACGATTTAGGTTCATTTTGGATTAGCTTTTGATTTATTAGAGGTTTTTAATTTGATTATGGTTTTTACAAAGGATAGAAATCCTTCTAAGTTTATAAAGAAATTTTAGAAAATAATAAACTCTCATATATTTTAGAAATGTATTTCTCATATATTTTAAAAATAAATGAGAGATTATTAAAAAAGATCTTAAGATTAATTATTTTAATATAAATATGATAATAGATAAAATATTATGATGAAAGCTGATTCATATAGTCGATTCTGTTTAGTAGGATAAAACTTAATTATTATATATATTTCAAAAATGGAAAAATAATTAGGTAAGTTATTCTACATTTAATAAGTGTAGCTAATAGCACAGTACTACTCATACAAATAACTATAAATATTTTTCTCGAATATCTATCATTTCTCATTTGAAACATACAATTAAGGTGATCGAAATGACGCACTTGGTAAATTCTATGTTAACACACATGCCAACGGTTACTTCTAACTTAAGTTGAAATATCAATCCACTTTCTTGCTTTTCTTTAGTAAAGTGTTGGGATATCTCAATGTTTTTGTCCGATCATGCTATACAAGATCATGTGCAATATAATAAATAATTCATTCTCACTAAACAAGCTTTAATGAAATGTTTGGCATATTTCAATATTGTTTTTTTGGATTTAGTCAATTAGCTCCATTCATATGCTGAACTGATTAATCTTGAATATCTCAATATTTTGGTCATGTCATGCCGAGCAAGAATATGAGAAATAAGATGACCAATTTAATCTTACAAAACATCATAAGGCATTCACAATAGATTGTCAAATCTTCTTGCACAAGTTTCATCTACAATAGTTCATAAATTTCTTATGTCATTATTTTCAAGTTTTTTTCAATATTAGACCGAGCCACTACATTTTCCTTCTTACTCCTCTAAGCAGCAATGTTTCTACACAATAAAGTACAATAGTTACAAATAAATATTTTATCACTTATTACACATCTATAATCAATATCAGTATATGTCTCCATAATTACGCTTCCATCTCTCAAACAAGAGAATTGTCACCATAGTGGTTTTGGAAGACTAGAGAACATGTTCTCTAACTTGTAAATATCTCTCCTTTAGATCTATTGTGATATAATCCAAGTTAAGTAATCCAAACGCAAACTCAAGTTAATTAGGTCTAGAGTTTGTTATTCAGTACACGAGTTAGTTATATATAAATAGACATATTATAAATCAATTTTATATTTATTTAATAATATCAATCCTTATTTTCTTATTCTCTCTCTCTCTCTCTCTCTCTCTCTCTCTCTCTCTCTCTCTCTCTCTCTCTCTCTCTCTCTCTCTCTCTCTCTCTCTCTCTCTCTCTCTCTCTCTCTCTCTCTCTCTCTCTCTCTCTCTCTCTCTCTTCACTAAAAATGTCTCACACACTAACAAATTGGTATCTAGAACTTTTGGTTCTTGTTCTTGACTGTGTTTTCAAAAACTTCACGTTGGTAGTCGTGTTTCCTAGAAACGTGAATCAATCGCTACAAAGATGAATGACACTAATGAAATTTCTAATTGTCTTCCAATTCTTGACGATACAAATTGGAACCGATGGAGCAAGAAGTTGAAATCCTCGTTCGATTTTTATGAAACCCTAGAAGTGGTTAAAAATGGAGTTCATGAGCTTGCTCAGGATGAAACTGACGTGCAGAAACCTGCACACAAGGAGGCGAATAAGAAAGATTGCAAGACTGGACATTGCATTCAATTAGCGGTAGATTCAATGAATTTTGACAGTATGAGATATTTTTGTAAAGTACTATGAAGGAGGTGAGGAAGTCAAAGTAGTTAAATTGCATACTTTGTGATGACCGTATGATTACTGCAGATGGGAGAAGATGAAAAGATTTCAGGCTATGTGTTGAAGGTGCAGAATCTCGTCCATCTCATGAAGGGTTATGGTGTCTAATTGATAAGATGATAGTTGAGAAGTTAATGTGTATGTTAACCTATCATTTTGATCATGTTATCCTTGCCATTCAAGAATCTTGAAACCAGAACCTTCGAAGATTTGGTGGGTTCATTGGAGGCGCATGAGATTAGGATTTAAAAAAAACAAAGGGTTCAAGATTTGATACAGGAACTGTAAGCTCAGGCATGGAAGAATCATGGTGGTCCCAAAAAGTTCAAAGGAAAAGAAGACAAGACTCAAAGTAAGAAGTCTTGGTCTAACCATCACAAGCACAAAGTCGATAATATGGCTTTTGAATCCTCGAAAAGAGGAGAAGGAAACCCCTATCAGAAAGACAAAGCAAAGAAAAAAGGCATGCAGTGTTATATCTATAAAAAGTGGGGTCACTTGGCTAAGAATTGTTGGTACAGGAAAGACAAGAGATCGACAAAAGTCAAGGACGAAGAAGAAAACCTTACATGCCAAGATTCAGATGATTTTGAAGATACGGTGGTTATGGATGCAGTTACAAATAACCATGTCAAATCTAAGATCTGGTTCCTCGACTCTGGCTGTTTAAATCACATGATTGGACGAAAGGTGCGGTTGGCAGATCTCAACGAGTCGAAGAAGAGCAAGGTCAAACTTGCAGATAATAGCTCATTGCAAGTAGAAGGTGCTAGTGACATTGTTATTCAAAGGAGCAACGAAGAAAAAGTTATGATCAAAGATGTAATCTATGTACCTGGAATAAAGTGCAATATGCTAAGTGTTGGACAACTAGTCGAAAAAGGTTTCTCAGTGGTTATGAAAGACTAAGCATTGGAACTATAAGAACAAGATTTAAATTTGTGTTTAATCTCTATGTTTTGATGATAGCAAACATATATTTTATGCAGAACAATTTTAGTTCTAATGGTTTCATTTAGTGTGCAGATACATTGTTAGTATTATAGATAGTCTTAATCAAGATATCATCAGAATCACTTCATCATTCAGAAGAAGAACCATTGAGTTTTGTTTCTAATGTAACATCATTAGATCTATGCAATGTTGAATGTTCGACAAGAAAAGAATCTCAATGAGTGTCCAAGAAGAAATAGTTTCTGGTAAGTTGTTGCTTCAAGATCAGAAATCAAGAGGAGACAAGAACAAGCCTCTAACGCATAATATCAGAAGTCAAGACTAATTCATTAGAAGAGTTAATGCTTACAATTCTAAAGAAAAAGTCAAAATTCTGAACACATATAGAGAAAGCTTATACTCCAAGATCAGAAGTCAAGA